>OY998178.1:128442398-129665165 GCA_963921935.1 Galeruca laticollis | reverse complement strand
AATAATTCTTGCGTCTAAATGATCGATCTAACTAAAAAAGAAAAAAAGACTTTATGTAGTTTATTCAATAGATGAAATTTCAATATTATTTGAAAAGGCCTATTCTTTAGTAAAATAATGTTTGTACTTACTTCATTTCAAATAGTATAAGAAAAATGCATCTTAATCATTTGATATAATAATTTCAAATGTATGTATAATTTGTAACCTATTTCTTCTGAACATTTTTATCATTTGTATATATATATATATATATATATATTTTTCAAAACAATTATTCTTGGGATTTTTTGGTTCTGCATAAAATTGAAAAGTGTTTTCAGTTTTTTTTATTTCACATTTTAGTTTATTTTTAACGTTTCGGACAGTCAATGTCCTTCATCAGAAAGGTAATCTACAAAGGACTGTTACTATTAATATGATGTACAATACAAATAATACTGCTACTTGTTGGCCTTCAATCGATAAATGTTGTTTTTACATGTGAGATCTTGGACGGTCAGGCATATTGTGTTGCACCGATGAAGGTGTATGTTGTGTGTTCATTTTAAAAAGTTTTTAATTTAGGAATGATATTTTAATTATACGTGATGGACATTGCGCTCGCAGGCCCATGTTTTATGGTAAGTTTTAAGAAATATATTTGTATTGTACATCATATTAATTGTAACAGTCCTTTGTAGATTACCTTTCTGATGAAGGACATTGACTGTCCGAAACGTTAAAAATAAACTAAAATGTGAAATAAAAAAAACTGAAAACACTTTTCAATTTTATGCAGAACCAAAAAATCCCAAGAATAATCGTTTTGAGAAATAAATAAAATAGGTTCAAGAAATAAACTAACCAAAATATATATATATATATATATATATATAATTTCCAAACATAAATTCTTTTATGCAATCTCCATCACCAGCATTATAACGTAAACGATTTTATGATACATCGAATATTCACGCAGCTGCTAAGCGTCTCTAAGAAACGTTCGGTTTCTCTCGTACCCATTCGCATATATTTGAGCATGCGCATAGGATGGTGTATGTTATCATTTATGACTATGGTTTGGTATTATCATAGGCGTAACTGTTTTATAAATATTCAAATAAACATTTCCTTTATTAAAATTAAATCATTGAAAGTACTGTGTTTCTTTTCATTTATTTAAGCATAATAAATCAAACAAAGCCAGAACTCGAAGGGTAGAATGAGTCTCATTCTCCCGAACAATATCATATAATTAATTAATAACTGAGCTACCCACACACGAAAATCAAATTATAAATCAAATTCATATATATCTAATTAAATTAAAATAATAACATTATAAAAACATTGTACATTGTTTAATTGTCGATCCCAAAGGGGCGATAAAAAGTAAAATTTCTCACATCATAATAATTAAACATATTGTTTAATAAATATATATATATATATATATATATATATATATATATATATATATATATATATGTACATATATATTGAACTAGTCCTCTAATTCTTAAAACATTTATAAATAAACAAACATAAAAAAGGATCGTTTATTACGGAAGGTGTAGCAGTAGACACAACCACCTTATGAAAGTCACTGACAATTCAGGTATAAAATCAGTAGAAAGAGTGAAATACGCATAAATATAATGTCAGATATTGATATGATTGATTAATAAGAGGACTATGAGTAGAAATTCTAAACACATTATTTAATTTTTAAGTATCAAAATTCACCTGCACAATTAATTCCAGAATTACGTCAATGTCAATAAGTTCCACATAGCTCTGAACATCGCCATATGAATATCAGCAGAAATAAAATTTCATTTTAACTTGAAACCTGAAATAACATCAAATAATATTTATTTCAATAATTGTTTATCAATATTTGCAGGTGTTTATAATAAAGGTTGACAATTCAAAGAAAGGGTTGAAAGCTTTATGAGAAATGAAAAAAGGAACACAGCCCAAACATAAGACAAAGAAATGTATTGTAAACAGGAAGTAATGACATCTAGTAATTTTATTACCAACTTAAATTTATTGATTATTTATTTTATATAGAACGATAATAACAAAATCGGAAATAATCAATAGTTTATGTAAGACAAAACAGTAAAAATTCAAGAATTTAAAAATAATCAATTACATCTATATGAATCAATAATCTAGGTTGTATATTTTGTAAAAATGGATATTAATAAGAAAACCGTAAAAACGTGATAATGATTAAAATTGATAATGTATTATAGGAAAAAGACATTATATAGAATCCTGAATACAAAATAAATATTTGTGAATAAGTGTGTTAATCCTCCAGGACTTAGAAATCAAACAATTTCATTTTATAACTAAAAGACATAGTAATTGACAATTTGTGTTATTAAAACAAACATAAGCAAGCTTTGCATTTGCCAAGCCAAAAAGTTTGTTGATTTGAAAAACAAGAGAGTCCATTTGGTGGGATGGAGAGGCAAGCGTCGATATAAATCTCCTCTGATAAGAATTGTTAAATTTTTGATTAAAAAGCTCTCACAAAAAGGTAATAGAAATAAGTTAATAAGTTTTTGTGAACCCGTGAGAAGAGAAAGGTGATCAAGAAGGTGCATCTCTCTTGTGAGAGATCGTCAAGAAATTAGAGACGCGAGTAGCAGCCAAGGACTGAAGATATGAACTATACTCGATAGTCGAAATTGTGTAAAGTGAGTCAGAGCTATCTAATCAACACTTTGGTTAAAGCGCAGTTGCCATATGTATTCTAGAGAGAAATGCTGTATTTTATAAATACACTTCAAATCCATTGTGTCAATATTTCAGGTACAAAAGATGCAATGTAATTAAGTCAATACCAATTTGATATATTTATTTCAAATTTCAAGCATACTAATAATAATTAGTTTACTTGAAATGTGAAATAAAGTGTTTATGTATATTTCTTGAACGCAAAGTTTGTTGTGAAAAACTCGCCGATTTGACAATGTTGGAGAGTCGCTTCAATGTTCCGGCTTTGAGAACGAGATAGATAGATCGAGCTACGCGAATGAGACAGTGATAGTAAACAGTTATGTGAGGTGTTTATTCTCTTCATGAGCGTAACATCAGTATTTGTGTTGTGGTTTTGTGTGATAAATCGGTTATTATTGGTATTTATTGTAATATTTATATCGGTATATTTAGTGACAATAATGGCGGAGTGTAGCGGTGTTGGCGATAAAAAACGGCGTCGTAACAATTTAATTCGGGAAGAAAAAGTCCTCATATTAAATGTGTACGAAGGACTGCGTGCCATGGACAAACAGTTGGGTGTTAGTGACGCTGTGATTAAGTGCAGTTATTTAACTAAAGTTTCTGAGAGTACTATATACAATATTCTAAAGAAATCGCGGGACGGATCTTTGACAAGAGAACGAGGTGAAAACTGTAAACCGGAAAGTAGGGGAAGAAAGAAAATTGTTTTGGACGACCAAACACGGAATGCTATACGTAGGGAAATACATTCTTTTTATTTTAGGAATGAAATCCCCTCGGTAGCTAAATTGAGCAAGGTAATAGAAGCTGATGATACTTTACCAAACATCAGTGATAAAGTTTTGAGACGAACTTTAAAATTAATGAATTTTCGTTACCAAACAAGAAGTAGAAACAGTGCCTTAATTGAACGAAATGACATTGTGGAATGGAGGAGAAATTATTTAAAACAGATACGACAGTTTCGTAACGAAGGACGGCACATATATTATCTTGACGAAACATGGTTAAATGAAGGCCACACCGTGTCAAAAGTGTGGCAAGACATGAATATACGAAGCAATCGACAAGCCTTTATGGAGGGTTTCTCTTCCGGTTTAAAAGCTCCCTCTGGGAAAGGACGTCGACTGATTATCACTCACATTGGCAGCGAGGAAGGATTTGTAGAAGGTGGATTACTAAGTTTTCAGTCCAAAAAAACTGTCGATTACCATGAAGAGATGGATGGTAACCGGTTTGAAACATGGTTTAGATCAATTTTAACAAAGGTAACTCCTGGTTCAGTGATAGTTATGGATAATGCTTCATACCACTCTCGTCGACTGGAGCAAATACCTACTTCAGCTAGCCGCAAGAGGGTTATAATTGATTGGTTAGAGAGTAAAAGCATTCCGCACAACGAGGCAATGCTAAAAGTTGAATTATTATCTCTCGTACGGAAACATAAAAGCAGTTATATTAAGTACGTTGTCGATGAAATGGCGAAAGATTTCAACGTCTCAGTTGTTAGACTTCCTCCCTACCACTGTGAGTTAAACCCCATCGAGCTGGTTTGGGCCCAAGTGAAAAATTATGTTGCGAGAAAAAACAGTACATTCAAAATGGCTGACGTTGAGAAACTGTTTGACGAGGCGCTGCATACCGTTACTGCTGAGAGTTGGCGTAAATGTATTCAACACGTATTAAAAGAAGAAATAAAGTTTTGGGATTTAGACATACGTGTAGAAGTAATGACGGAACCACTCATTATCGATATAGGAAGAGAAAGCGATGATTCTGAGGAGTCGTCAGGGAGTGATACCGCTTCCAGTTAGTCAGACATTTTACAAGTGACCTCGCAACATACCTATACTTATTGGTAATTTATTTTGGTCTTGACAAACAACTTTTTTTTAGTTTTAGTAGTAGTAAGTTGGAATTGACTTTTAAACATTTTTTCATTTTGTTTTAACTTACTTATGAACAACTTGTGATAAGTTATTATTTCATATGTTAAAAATTGAAATTCCAGATATTTCAGTATTCGCACCCTTAAACTATGATACGCTCATGGAGTTCACTTTAAATCGGTAGATAACCGATGACGTCACTTTACAGAATTTCGACTATCGACTTTTTTATATACATCTTATTATAGCTCATCCTTAAAAATGTGTATTATTCTTGGTAACACCCTGTATATACATAATGATACCTACCATAATAATTTCGTATTTCTGTTCTCTCAAATTTAAACGCCAGAGCGTACAAGAACATTTTCTATTTATTTTTTATTTAGGACTATTAAGAACCCCTCAAAAATGATGCGCTCATGAAGTTCGCTTCTGCAACTGATTTTATGGACAGTAAGAGCGATGAGTCACTTTACAGAATTTCGACTATCGAGTATAAGGTCTGTGCATTTTAATCAAAATATTTGGAATTCTACATAAATATGAACAGTGAACTAAAAATAATAATCAGAACGTTCTAATAATGATAATCTAATAAAAGGCCTAGAACAATATATTACGATGCGTCATATTTTATCTCCATGGAGATTCATGCAATTTAGTTCATAATAATATAATTGTACTTACTTGTTTAATTTATTCCATTTTCAAAATGTTCACGTGTTCCATGAATGTTCACATAATTTTCACCTTTTATTTTCCTCTAATGCATGCATAACTGGTCTATCCATTATTATCTTCTTTTCAATTCACACACATTATTTAGAAATTTATATATATATATATATATATATATATATATATATATATGTAATTGCTTGTTTAAATTTATCCAATGTATTGCAATTTTTCACAACTATATACACGCAGGCAGAGCATAAACCGTTTATACACAGCATTGACGGTGAAGAGCGTATTCGTGTTGTAGGAAATCATATAAGCGCATGTGTTGAACTTATGCGCCGACGCAATATAATGAATTGTTGTGTATTCAGAATTGCATAGGATGTAGGGGTTATGAAGTAATTTTAAATGTTAAAAATAATACGAAATTTTTCACAGTAACAATTCACTAAATCAATTTTCATTGAAGTGTTGGTATTTTTATTCTTTTCATGTCCTCAATAAAATTATTAGAATTAACATATTTCAGTCTTTCTGCATGAGAGTATCCAGAAGCCCAATTTCATAGATAAATTAAATAAAGATATAAATCAAATTACATTCATATAGTGTGTATCCAGAACTCGAAGGGAGGAATCATCATGCTTCCGACTTATATTTAAACTTTAGATCAAATTGATAAAAGATATTTTTACGAGCCAGCCGAAGGTAAGTCGTGTCTATATATATATATATATATATATATATATATATATATATAAAAGCCCAAGTCATAATCCATTTTACTTATAAATATAAGACAAACGACTATTTAATAACAGTAGATAAACATAAAATTAATTATAATTAAATAATTATACAAAATAATAATAATATATATATATATATATATATATCTTTTTTGGATAGTTCTTGGGTATAGGTTTCTTGTGAATAATACGAAAATTTTATGACGACGTTTCGCCCATCATAGTAGGCTTTATCAAAATCTGTTTTATTTTGTGGAACAGTACCTACGAGTGGAAAGAATTAAAATGAAATTTGGTAGCTTACAATGAAGACATTCACAATTAACAATTAAAAATTAAAAGTCAAAAATTAAAAGGTTTTCTAGCTCACATGCAGGAATAAAATTTTGAAATTAAGTTTTATTATGGTACGTACCTCGATGTTTACATTTTAATGGTAAAATTAGGAATGGAAAGAATGAAGGTTCTATTATTGTTTTCGTTTTTTTTCCTTTTTGAGTAGGTATTCTGGTTTATGTTACTTAGTTTTTCAATGGCAGAGAGATAAGGTGTATATTAATTATTAAAATGGAATATACGAGGTGGTCACAAAAATTGAAATAATATTCATTGTTTATTTATAGTATTAAGTTGTGATAGATATGGCTTAAATGATTTGTGTCTTGTTTATCATTGACAGTATGCTGTTCCTTTTTTATGTAAATCATTTCTTTCATCAAAAGTTTTTGGTAATTATTATCTTGTGCCAGAATTTTAGTATTTGAAAAGTTAAATTCATGGTTTTGGCTAGATTCATGTTTATGTAAAGCTGTTGAGGCATTTTTAGTGTATTTGTGTCCGTATAGCCTGTTATTAAGGTATTGTGTAGTCATTCCTATGTAGTTATTGGGGCAATTTAAGCATGGTATTGAGTAGACGACATTCGATTTCATTTTAGTTGGAACTTTACTTTTCAATGATGTGAACAAAGATGATAATAGATGTTGTGCTTTGTGACATACAATGATATCATGCTTACCTAAGATATATTTCATTTTTTCTGATAATTCTGCTGTGTATGGCATAGCAATATATTTTTTTATGCTTTTATCATTTATCTGTTTTTTATCAGGTATGTTACTATTATATAATTTGTGTGTACGTTGATTTATGATTCTGTTTATTAACTTTGTAGGGAAATTATTTTCATGAAGAACCTTTTTTACTTTCTTTAAGATCTCGAATCTATATTCGGGTGATGTTAGAGTTAGCGCTCTATCGGTTAAATTTATGATAACACAATAAAAACAAATTTTACCAGCAGTTAGATGGTTGTGCAATGGGCTCTCCCATATCTTCCACTGTAGCACAACTTGTCATGGAATACCTAGAAGAGAAGGTTCTAAACAAAACTAATATTCCTATACTATTTTTTAAAAGATATGTCGACGATTGTATCACTGCCGTACCAGAAAATCAAATTGACGAAATTCTAGACGCTTTTAATAATTTCCATCCCAAACTTCAGTTTACTTCAGAAACAGAACTTGAACATAAAATTAATTTCTTAGATATGACAATCATACGACAAGAAAACAATGAAGAACTTAAAACAAAATGGTATACCAAAAACACTTGGTCGGGTCGCTACCTAAACTATAATTCCCACCACCCAAATTCACAGAAAAACAGTGTTATCATAAATTTAACCGATAGAGCGCTAACTCTAACATCACCCGAATATAGATTCGAGATCTTAAAGAAAGTAAAAAAGGTTCTTCATGAAAATAATTTCCCTACAAAGTTAATAAACAGAATCATAAATCAACGTACACACAAATTATATAATAGTAACATACCTGATAAAAAACAGATAAATGATAAAAGCATAAAAAAATATATTGCTATGCCATACACAGCAGAATTATCAGAAAAAATGAAATATATCTTAGGTAAGCATGATATCATTGTATGTCACAAAGCACAACATCTATTATCATCTTTGTTCACATCATTGAAAAGTAAAGTTCCAACTAAAATGAAATCGAATGTCGTCTACTCAATACCATGCTTAAATTGCCCCAATAACTACATAGGAATGACTACACAATACCTTAATAACAGGCTAAACGGACACAAATACACTAAAAATGCCTCAACAGCTTTACATAAACATGAATCTAGCCAAAACCATGAATTTAACTTTTCAAATACTAAAATTCTGGCACAAGATAACAATTACCAAAAACTTTTGATGAAAGAAATGATTTACATAAAAAAGGAACAGCATACTGTCAATGATAAACAAGACACAAATCATTTAAGCCATATCTATCACAACTTAATACTATAAATAAACAATGAATATTATTTCAATTTTTGTGACCACCTCGTATATTCCATTTTAATAATTAATATACACCTTATCTCTCTGCCATTGAAAAACTAAGTAACATAAACCAGAATACTTACTCAAAAAGGAAAAAAAACGAAAACAATAATAGAACCATCATTCTTTCCATTCCTAATTTTACCATTAAAATGTAAACATCGAGGTACGTACCATAATAAAACTTAATTTCAAAATTTTATTCCTGCATGTGAGCTAGAAAACCTTTTAATTTTTGACTTTTAATTTTTAATTGTTAATTGTGAATGTCTTCATTGTAAGCTACCAAATTTCATTTTAATTCTTTCCACTCGTAGGTACTGTTCCACAAAATAAAACAGATTTTGATAAAGCCTACTATGATGGGCGAAACGTCGTCATAAAATTTTCGTATTATTCACAAGAAACCTATACCCAAGAACTATCCAAAAAAGATAAATATATAATGGTTTAAGAAATACTACAAATATATATATATATATATATATATATATATATATATATATATATATATATATATATATCAGCACTACAGGCCTATCTGGCCCTCGGCTTGAGATCTTTCACTCTCTCTCTCTCTCCATTTTTCTCTATTCCTCGCTCCGTTTTGCCAGTCCCTTACTCCCACTGATCTCAGGTCTCTCATAACCTCCTCCAACCATTTCTTCCTTGGCCTTCCTCTTCTCTTTTTACCACCTTCTCCCCCTTTCAGCACTCGTTTTACCCATCTATCTTCTGCCATTATACCTATATGTCCTAACCATCTCGCTTTCTGTGCTTTAATTATATGGGTTATACTTGGGTGATTATACAAATCTGATAATTCTCTGTTTGTTCTTCTTCTGTATATTCCATTTTCTTTTATTCCACCATAAATCTTTCTGAGCATTTTACGTTCCCATATCTCTAGTTTATTCTGCTGTTTTTTGTTCATTGTATAGGTTTCACAAGCGTAGGTAACTGACGGGCTTATTATTGTTTGGTACATTCTTATTTTAGCCGTTCGTGATATGTCTTTTGACCTCAACATCTGTGATACCATTCCTGCTGCTTTACTGCCTTTTGTTAACCTTCTCTCTATTCCCCTTTCTTCGTCTCCTTTATTTGTGATAGTGACTCCCAAATATTCGATTTGTTCCACTTTTTCTATTTTGTAGCTTTTGTTTCCATTACAATTTATAATAATATTGTTTTTTTCATTATCCTTCATTACCATGTATTTTGTTTTTTTCTCGTTGATCACTACACCATATTCTCTTGCTTTCTCTTCCAGTAGTTTAGATACGCTTAGTACTTATTACCTGGATCTTGCCATAAGTACTATATCGTCCGCATATGTTAGACACTGATGTTTATTCACATAAATTAAACCTCGGGTTTTTATACCACTTTCTCTTAGTATAATTTCCTGAACTAGGTTAAAGAGGGTTGTGGATAATGGGTCTCCTTGTCTCAGACCTTTCTCTATCTTGAATTCGTTAGAAGTACTGCCCTCCAAAATTACTTTGCTCTCAGTTTTTCGTATGGTCATTTCCACTAGTCCTCTCAATTTAACTGGTATTTTTAACTTTCTCACTGCCTCATACATTTTTTTCCTTTTGATAGTATCATAGGCCTGTCTGTAATCGATGAATAGCATATGCATACTTAAATTTTGTTCGTAAGCATTCTCCTGAAGTTGTTTCATGATGGAAATTTGGTCTATTGTCGATCTACCTGCTTTAAAACCTCCTTGGTACTTTCCTAGATTTTCATTGTGGTATTTGTCTAATCGATTTTTAAGTATTTTTGCCAGAACTTTGTATGTTACATCTAAAAAAGCTATTCCGCGGTAGTTATCGCATTCTACCTTGGGACCTTTTTTGTGGATTGAAATTATTAATGCCTTGTTCCAATTTTTATGGATTTTTTCTTCGCGCCATACTTGTTTCAACAACTGCCATATTCTCTCCGCTAATTGTTCGCCTCCATATTTTGAAATTTCTATCGGAATATTGTTTTCTCCTGCACTATTATTATTCTTCATATGTTTTAAGCATTCCGTCACCTCCAGTTTTTTTGCGACCGTTATGGCTAGATCTTCCTCATCACAATTTTCTTCCTCGGATTCTCTATCATTTTCGGCTAGTTCTTCCTCACCATCATTTAGTAATTCCTCAAATTACTGTGCAAATCTGTTTATTTTTTCTTCCCTATCCCCTATTAGATATCCCTCTTTGCTTTTCAAAAAATAAGGTGCTTTCCGGTTGTGGCCTTTCCCTTCTCTTATTTCATGATAGAAATTTCTCACTTCTTCATTTTTATAAGCTTCATCAATTTTTAATAATTCCCTTTCAAAGTAATTTCTTTTGTTCTTTCTGCATATTTGATTAACTTATTTCCTTGCTTTTTTATACTCTAGTCTATTTTCTTCACTGTTTTCTTTTAATAGTCTTTGTCTGATTTTATTTATTTTTTCCAACGCCTGTTTACATTGTTCATCAAACCACTTATCTTTTTTTCTTCTCTTGGGGCTCCCTTGTATCCTATTTGTTACATCTCTCATTACAGTTTATATCTGTGACCATTCTTCTTCTAGTTGCTCGACGCAAGGTCTTAAATTCAGTTCTCTATTGATTTCTTGTTGGAAGTGATTTACATTGGTCTCGTCCTTCAATTTTTCTAAATCGTATTTTTTCCGGTTTTTATTATCCTGTTCAATTCTAGGTGGCTTATCTTGTTTCAGATTTGTAATTACTAAAAAGTGGTCACTATCCGCATCAGCTCCTCTATAACTTCGTACATCTGTTACCTTTTTTAAGTGGTTCATTTCTATTAAGACGTGATCTATTTGGTTTTTTGTTATGATGGCCAGGTTTCCTTGTGGATGTTCTTATGGTCAAATGAAGTGCTTACGATTTTCATTTTATTTTCTAAATATAATTCTATGAGTTGCTTGCCATTATCATTACTGAGTGCGTGTCTACTTTTTCCTCCCGTTACTTTTTTATACTCTTCTATCTACTTGTCCGACTTTTGCATTCATATCCCCTATTACACATTTAACATCAAATTTCGGTATTTTATTGACTGCTTGTTCCAGTTCTTCATAGAATTTTGCTTTCGTGTCTCTCTCCTTTGTCCTCAGAAGGGGCATGCGCATTAATTAATGTCTTAGTTTTTCAATTTTTTTTAGCTTTTACTTCACTGTTTTTGATTTCGTCGGAAGATGCCAAACCAGCTGCATTCACTAGAAGGGCTACAAGAGTATTAAAAAAAGTAAGAAAAACTATGGGTCATGAATTATCGAATGTTAGTGTGACAGAGACTCTCTTATCAATGGAAACAGACAAAAATGACGAGCATATTGATATATCTTATATTCCAACCACTAGCAATGAAACGAACCAGGGATGTAAGGGACGTGAAATTTTAAGAAGCAAGCTTGGAGCTCTGTAAAATTAAAACGAAATGCTCAATCAAAAAATTTCAGCAAAAGAAAATCTATACAATCCAGAGCTGTATAAAAAAATTGTAAATTAAAAGAAATGTTTTTCTAAATGCACTACAAATTCTCTCAGTAAAACTGCTGAGATTTTTATTACATTGTTACATTACGACAATCCAACGTCATAAAAAGATAAAAACAATGTAATAAAAACTATCATGTCCCAGAATCCTAACTACAAGAATTTAACTTTTAAGTTCATTTTACTAAGTTTTTATTATTGTAAAGTTTTTGTGACTACCTATTACACATATGTTAACATAAATTTGGTATTTATATTTGCACTAAAACTCATAGACATTTCGATCAAATGAATCTAAGTTTTTATGTTCATATTTTCATTTAAATACCTAATAAATGTCTAATCACAACTAAAATTCTGATAAACATGTTTGATTTTTTTTACTCATACGTATGTGCAAACTGTTATGTTTGCGGGTTCGATAATAATACACTTTTGGGATTGTTTATTATTCAGATACTTTATTTATCTCAAAACCTTTGCTTACTCTAGTTTACAGTCGGTTCTTAATATTCATCTTCAACCGTCATTCTCTCGTTACGTTATCTGTCATTCTCCCGATCCCCAGCTCACTTAACTCAGATCCGCCATCCGTCAGACGTTACAGGGTTGCCATCAGCCAAAGTACCTGACAGAACATCTCCCTTTCTTAGACCTAATTATATTTACAAACATTCATAATCATCTAAATATTTAGGTTTTTTAATTTCACGTCTATGTCTAACATTTGAGTTTTCTATAGATGGTTTAGGAGAAACAGGGTCATTCAAGTAAACATTCATTTTAGGGGAAACAATCTTATTAGGGGAAGTGAAACTAGATCCAGAAACATCAAGAGATTCACCTTCAGCCGTACTAGGAATATCATTTCGTTTACACTCTTTATATGTTTCTGTTAAATTTGAAATATTATTATTAGAGTTCAGAGGTTGGTAATTATCGGATGAAGTATATGCCGGGGTAAACTGTTGCTGAGTATAATAAGGTGCTGGTATCAGGTGCCACTTGTTTCTTCGATAAATTCCAGAGTTTTATTCAATTAGGTATGAACGAGGTTCGTCCAAAATTTCGAGTATTTTAGCGTAAACTCTTAAATCCGTTACCCAGACATAATCTCCTACCTCTAGGTCAGATAATTTTCTGGACCGGTGTCTGTTATTAAATTGTTTGATGTACTTTTCTTTTACCTTACTTTCCCTATTGATTAAAAATAGCTTGTCGACGTGATTGTTAAGATGGCCATTAGCCTGTGGAAAGTAAGGCCTACTCGTTATGTGTTTGAAATCATATTCACAGGAAAACTTTTTAAATTCAGACTGAAATGGCTGACCATTGTCGGATCTAACAATTTCGGGAATTCCATATTTAGAAAATAACTGTTTTAATTTGTTTATGATAACTAATTCGGTCATTTTTGTAAGCTTGAATATTCCAAAAAATCTGGAGTAGTAGTCTGTAACAATAAGGTCCCAAATATTATTACTCTTAAACAAATCTAACGCAATTTTATGCCAAGCACGGTCAGGAAAAGTTTCTCCAATCATGGGTTCTTTAAAATTAATTCTATTTCCCACACATTGAGGACAATTTTCAACCAAATTTGCTATTTGAGTAGAAAGACCTAACCACGACACGGACATTTTTGCTCTTTGTCTACACTTCACAATTCCTAAGTGCCCATCGTGAATAAATTTCAAACATTTTAGTTGAAGTGAAGCCGGGATAAAAATACGAGAATGTCGCAATAAGAACCTTTCAGGAAATGAAAAATCAAATCTATACTGATAATAAGGTGATAAATCATTACCCAAATTACTTTTATTTGGCCAACCTGTCTAAGTATATTTTTTAATTTGAACTGTCATAGGGTCTTTTTCCTGTTCAGCTCTAATTTCGTCTAGAAAATAAGATTTTCTCTCAACCGACTGGACTATAAGTCTAACATGAGCCTCTGTTTCCCATTGCAATTAATCTTGAATTGGTAACTCAGTATCCTAACTTAAATCTACAATTTTTTAACAGGGAAGTTAAGGGCTCAAGTAAGTGAGAACGGTTGGGTATAAAGCGACTTGAAAAATTCAACATACCAAGATATTGCAAAATTTCTTTTTTGTTTTTCGGCTCCGGAAATTGAACTATTGCGTTTATTCTATCTATCTATTCTATCTATTCTATCTATTCTATCTATTCTATCTATTCTATCTATTCTATCTATTCTATCTATTCTATCTATTCTATCTATTCTATCTATTCTATCTATTCTATCTATTCTATCTATTCTATCTATTCTATCTATTCTATCTATTCTATCTATTCTATCTATTCTATCTATTCTATCTATTCTATCTATTCTATCTATTCTATCTATTCTATCTATTCTATCTATTCTACCTATTCTATCTATTCTATCTATTCTATCTATTCTATCTATTCTATCTATTCTATCTATTCTATCTATTCTATCTATTCTATCTATTATATCTATTCTATCTATTCTATCTATTCTATCTATTCTATCTATTCTATCTATTCTATCTATTATATCTATTCTATCTATTATATCTATTCTATCTATTCTATCTCTATTCTATCTATTCTATCTATTCTGTCTATTCTATCTATTCTGTCTATTGTTTCTATTATATCTATTCTATCTATTCTATATATTTTATCTATTCTATCTATGCTATCTATTCTATCTTTTCTATCTATTCTATCTATTCTATCCAGTCTATCTATTCTATCTATTCTATGTATTCTATCTATTCTATATATTCTATCTATTTTATATATTCTATCTATTCTATCTATTCTATCTATTCTATATATTTTATCTGTTCTATCTATGCTATCTATTCTATCTTTTCTATCTATTTTATCTATTCTATCCAGTCTATCTATTCTATCTATTCTATGTATTCTATCCATTCCATCTATTCTATATATTCTATCTATTTTATATATTCTATCTATTCTATCTATTTTATCTATTCTATCTATTTTATCTATGCTATCTATTTCATCTATTGAGTAGCAAAAACGCATTTTTCTTTGTTTAATGTGATGCCTTCTTGGTCAATACGCCTTAACACCTCAAACAGAATTCTATTATGTTCTTCAATAGTAGGAGCATGGACTAATATGTCATCAATGTGGCTTATCACTCCTTCTAAACCAGATAATATTTTATTCAGTAACATGGAAAAATATTCCGGAGCACAGGTAACGCCAAAGGGCAACCTTTTAAAATAGAATCTCCCAATTGGAGTAATAAAAGTGGTTAACAGTTGGGAGTCTTAGCTAAGTTTAATTTGATAGAAACCTAAATTAGTGTATGATTTAGAAAAATAATTTGAGCCCTGAATTTGTGATAAAATAGTCTCTACTTTACCTATTGGATAATGTGACCGTAAAACTGCCTTATTTATATATGTAAAGTCAACATAGAGGCGAAGTTTTGAATTTTTTTGAACTACAACGATTGGACTCACCCAATCAGTAGGGACTTCAACAGGTTCAATTTTCTTGAGAGTTTTTAAACGTTCCAATTCCTCCTTTAATGGCTTTAAAAGGAGAATTGGAACGACTCGTGGAACTGATTGAATGAATGTTGGGGTACCCTCAACTAACTTAATTTGCATTTCATTTTTAAAATTACCTAACTATTAAAAATTTTAGGGTACTTTTTAATAATACAAAATAAATTCAAAATATTTTTTGAATTGCGGTTCTTACTAAAATAGGTTTAGTAAGCTTATCAATTTCATAAATATCTGTACTAAAACTTTGATTTGCAAACTTTAAGACAACAGAACTAGTCCCTGACACTATCAATTTAATCCCAGACGGCCCAGTGACCATTGTATTAGTCACTTTAATTTGTTTACATACACTGGGACTAACTATATGCTTAGGTATACATGAAATGTCTGCACTTGTGTCTACTAAAAAATTTAAATTTTTGTTAAGTTTTGATACAAAAATTGGAGCTACCCACTCACTGGAATCTATAGGATTAACCTCCAGATCATGATCTCGATTATGATCTATAGTAATAGATCCCAGAAAGGTGTCATCTACAGTTTCCAAAAGATCTATCATTAGATCTGTATCTGCACTGTTATATTTGGCCTCCAACTCTGCAAAATTATTTAAATAGATAGATATCACCTCATTTTTTCTGCACACCACTGCCCAATGACCTTTCTTCTGGCATTTTCTACAGGTAGACTTGTTAGCTGGGCACTGTTCTCGAACATGATTTGGTTGTAAACCACAAAATCCACATTTTGAAGAGTAAGAAGATTTGTCTTTTTCGTCCAACTTGACAGAAGAGTTTGATTGTGGATTTGATGAACCAGCAGCCTTGTCCTTTAGAACCTGCACTTTTCCAATGTAGCGTTGACTGCCTTGCAGCTCCTTGTTTTGATTAGCTTGCAATTCAGCTTGTTTTGCCTGCAGAACACACTCTTGCAAAGTCAGTTTATCTTTTAATTGAAGTCTTTCCGACGTTTTGGAATCAAGCATGCCTACTACTATTCTGTCTCTGATAAGATCTTCTTTTAGATTGCCATAATCACAATACTCTGCCAAGGAATGCAAATTTATGATAAAAGAGTCTATAGATTCTCCAGGTTTCTGAAGCCTAGAATTAAATTTAAATCTTTCGAAAATAACATTCCTTCTAGGAATAAAGTAGCTTTTAAAACTATACAAGGCTTCGACATAGTAACGGGAACAGTTTGAAATTGGACCGTAACTTACTCGGCTTCTTCGCCCATGATATATGTAAGAATATCTATTTCTTCTTTTTCGGACTTGTCTAATTGTCCCAACACTGACATATATCTTTCAAATCTTTTACGCCATGCTGGCCATGCAGCTGGCGAAGAAAAATTAAGCTTATCAGGTGGACTGACATTCACAGGAGATATTATATTAAAGTTATTACGCACTTGCCCGCGCTCTCCAGTTGATGCTGTTACGAATAGTGAAGAACCTTCAGACCCTGATGTGGACATGATAATAGATATTGACACGATTTGGCTTCTTGATTTTAACACGAGCTGTATCACGTTCTTGTATGATCTCAACAAGTTTACTCACATAAAACACCCGCGCTGCCACCATGTTATGTTTGCGGGTTCGATAATAATACACTTTTAGGATTGTCTATTATTCAGATACTTTATTTATCTCAAAACCTTTGCTTACTCTAGTTTACAGTCGGTTCTTAATATTCACCTTTAACCGTCAGTCTCTCGTTACGTTATCTGTCATTCTCCCGATCCCCAGCTCACTTAACTGAGGTCCGCCATCCGTCAGACGGTACAGGGTTGCCATCAGCCAAAGTACCTGACAGAACACAAACTTGCAATAGTTATTTACCAATTTACTTCGATTCCTAGTAAAATATGAAAATAAAATGGAACATTGAATTTTAATGGCCATTCTGGGTGAGGACAAGTCCCGCCATATCTGCGGCTCTCTGACTAGTCGAAAGTTACTAGGTAACCTATACATCTATTAACCTTGGGAACAATCAGTTGTCAAAGAACACTTCATTTTTATTTGAAAGAAGAAAAATATAAATTATTTTGATTAATTGATATAAGAGCTGTCAAAAAACGAACTATCACAATTCAAAATTTGCAATGGATGATACTTTAATTCAGCATCATTTTGATGAAGTTCTCAAAGCCCTACAGAATCTTGAAAACATTGAAATATTAACCAAAATTAAAAAAGTTAATGAACCAAAAGTTAGCAAAATTTTAGTGAAAATATGTTCTATTGTAGACAATAACATTTCCAGCAGCAAAGGAAAACAAACATAGACTTTCATCAGAATCTACAAATGGAATCTACCAAGAGTCAGGATAGGACACATGCCTCATATGAGGAAAGGAATGTGGGAAAAGGGGAAAAATATTCTTATAGACTTTTTAAATAATCCGAAGGAAGAAATATGTGGCAACTAAGAAATTCAAATAAATGAATTTGATAGTATACTTGCGATTTATTTAAGGTGAGTGATGAGTTATAGAATCAATCGATTTTTGCTCTAGCACTTTAGTGCGAAAAAGCTTCGGTCTACTTACTTTGGAGAGCCGAAGGATATTGTAATGTATCACAGCAGGTACTTTTGGAGTAAGTATCTTTTACAGAAGTAAATGATGTTAGTATCTTAGATATCAACCAAATTCCTACTCAAAATAGAAATAGAGTATAATATACTAAGAAATCTACTGAATTTGAGGAAAATTTATAAACGTGTGCATACTTTTGATCTTCCTATTAAATGAATCAGAACCAGTGAATTTTTCAATATTTAGAAGGCGATATTTCATAACAGATAATTTGATTATTTAAATTATGAATGAAAACAATACTTGAGTGCTCCGCAAAAAAATGTTTGTCATTTCCTCACAAGGTTTCTTCATTCGTTTTTATCAGAAATTTCAAAGAAAATATTCTGTGATTTCAGCTGCCAAAGGTGTTACAAATGATTATTCAATGGTCCAGAAGATCATTATTATTATATGTTAGTTGTTTCATTGAGCTAGAATTTGTCAATAATATTTTCATTACATTTGGCTGTTATTTTGTGTTTCTACGTTTTCCAATGAATATTTTATATTCTTCTTAGTAATACTTTTTTTTGCATATTTAACATCCTGTCATTCACAAATTATCCTTTAGCAGCCGAAGTGATTCTGATATTTTTTGAATAAAAATAAGTACCTTACTTAAAATTAGACTGTGAGTGGTGAACTAGGATTCTATTGTCCGATTTGAAGATAATTGGCTATAAAGGTAGTAATACGGTGAGAAATCTCTGGATTAATTTAAAAATTCCTGTAAATATATGTTTAGGTTGTATTTTTCCGTCTCGGGATTAATACTTTCGAAATTGGGTTCTTATAGTTTTATTCAAATTTTTGTTGCCATATCAAAATGGACATCTCTATTTATTTTTTGTTAAACTTAATTTCATGACAACAGAATGTGATAAAGATTACGATACAAAATATTTTTATCAAAAGTTTTAACATATTCCACCCTGTTTGAGAAGATGAATAACTCTCAATGTAAAAACAATTACAGCATAAACTAATTGCAGTCTGTCAATTATAGTTTATTTACGATAAAAAGACGATGACGTTGCAAAACAAAATATTGTGCCAAGCTGTAGTTTTTTCCTTTACCTAACGAAAACTAGAAAAGTTAATCTGATGTTAGATTGACAGTTCTTCTTTTTCATTGTTCCGTGCCTCGTAGGGCGTAAGTCAAAAATATTTATTTAAAAATAAAAGGCTTGTATGATAGTCTTAATTAATTTAATATGAATATTTATTCATGAAAAACTATGGATAAGATACAAGAAACAGTAACCAATCATTCTATATTCGAATTAACATTTGATTATTTTACATAGAAGAGGGATAAATGACGAACTGTAGGTCCTTATACCTTATTCTATGCTCTATAGAACCATCTTCAAGAGCACTGCAAGGGTTTACGCTAAAAGGAATCAATACAAGCTGTAATCATCATCATGCAAATTGAAATATTGTTTCTTTATACAATATCTATTATATTTATTATAATAAAAATAGAATGGAAAAGAAAAATATAGATACACAAAAAAAATGTGTTACAAGATTTAAAAATAAAAATTCTCCCATTTTATCAGTATTATTTATGTAGAGATACTGTGGCCGTTGTTTTAATTTGTGTATTATAAAATAACTGTACCTAATTAATTCAATATTAGTTATTAGTGATTTTGAAAAGGTGGAAATAAAGCAAATTGGAAAAAATATACAAAAAATAAAACACAAGATTTCCACTACTCCACTACAAAATCATCACTATCTTCATCGTCACTGTCTAAATTAATAATAAGTGGAGGCACATCCTGTCTATCAAATACTACTTCTCTATCCCACACATCTTGTATAATTTTTCAGTGTACTCTAATGTCTTTGACCAAATATCAGGAGACTTTTTCCATACACCTATTGCTTGTTCTGTTGAAGAACTATCAGTTCCCACATGATCTCCATAAAATTTTTTAACTATGCCCCAAATATGTTCAATTGGGTTGAACATACAGTGGCAAAGGGGAAGTCGAAGCACTTTGTGATCATATTTTTCAGATATTGTGTCAGCTTCATATACTGTTGGTGATTTATTCTTACAAAAATACATATATTTAAACAAAATAAGTTATCTAAGTATCACCATAATAAATTGAAAAATGTTTATATCAACTTACCCTTGTACTAAATTCAATAATTGGGTGTTGAGGAAAGTATTTTCAAAAGGAATATCATTTTGTATCAACCAGTTTTGTATATCATCTTTTTGGTAGCTGTTGTTGGTACTTTATTGATTACTGTACTCTAATAACTTGCATTATCCATCACAATTTTGGCAGGTTCTTCCAAGTTCACTAGAAGCTGGTATTCAAACCAATGCAAAAAAATGTCCCAGTTCATTTCACCGTGTTAATCACCATCTTGTTTTCTGAAAGAAAAAACCAGCCCTGCTCCAGGAATAAATCCAGAAGAGGAACCAGCATGCAATACTATATACCTACAATAAGGAAATAACAAATTACCACTAGGTTTCCTGGATAGACGACATAGCTCAAAACAACTATTAATAATTATATAGATTTGAATAAAATAGTGTAACTAGTCAATATTTGAAAAGGTCTTAAAATGGCAGGATTGTTAGTACATCATAAATTAATTGCAAAATTTTATTATTCAATTACCTTTGACCACCAATTTTGGTTTTTTTCATTCATATTTTATGATTAGAATCTTGCCAAGAACGTCCAACAGTACCGTCTTCAAATATCCAGGTCTCATCCAAAAACAAAAAATGATATAAACCTTCCCTTTTTATCTTGACCTATTCATGTAGAAAATGTACACGTTATGTGGCAACTCCATTAAACCAAAGTAATGTTAAACAACCATTAAAGAGTTCACGCTCCTGGAGTTTGTCTCTTAAAGTTTTCAAGGTTATGTGTTCCTCTGAAAAAATATTGTGTTAGTTAATTGTGAATAAAATAAAACAGTAAATTCAACATACATTTCGTATATGACATTTCGGAAAACATTTTGATCAAAGTTATCAATTCCAACAGTAGGTTTTATGCGTTGTCTCTTTTTAGCTGGGCTTTTAGGCTCTTCACCTCTATTCTGCTTGGCGGCAATACATTTAATAGTGGTAACGCTTAGTTGTGAAGCTTCTGCAATTCTCTACAATATAATTACTTCAATTTATGAGAGAATAATATATTATCAAGTTTAATTAACCCAACCTAACATTAAAAACATTTAATCATTTACATTTAAATATGTAACAATAATATTAATAATGAATACAAATAGCGAATACTATTACTTACGTCTCTTACAGCAGTAAGCGGGACAAGCGGGCCCCCATTTCGGCATTCTGGTTCAAATTAGCTCAACAAAGATGTTACCATCTCTTGACATTTTCTGTTCAGCAGCTTCGGCATTTTATTAACCACATAGTGCAGCTTTGTCTAAATAATTAGTAACGAAAATAACTACTTTTTTAATCTTAAAGAAGCAATGAATTTAAAAGCACTAAAAAAACTTGTAAATATTAGACGATGATCGAATGTCAATAAATGTCAAAACAAACTGCGGAATTTTACCAGTTGATTTGACAACGTCTTGAAGTTTTGCCAACCCGTTAGCTGTAAGGATAAATTGTATTCACGGTTGCTAAGTTAATATTTATTCCGATAAGCAGGAAAGTAACTAAAAATGACATCATCGTCTTTTTATCGTAAATAAACTATAGCAATTATTATTACAATGTTCATAGAAAAGGTTTATGTTTGGTTTAAACACTGATAAACATAAGAATTACAATTTTTTATATATTGTCCCCTTCATCAGAAATGGGTAGTACGCAAATTTTGGACCAGGCTCTTTTGATTGTTCCGTTCGCAGTGGTAATACTTGCTAGGCTTGTGACACTATTACTTTCAGGACGAAGCTCAGTTATTTGGCCCTGTTTCCATTCGTCATGCGACAAATTGTCTTCTTTTATTAGAACTAAAGCACCCAGATTAAGCCATTGGTGGCTAGATTTTCATTTGCTACGGGTCTGTATTTCGCTGATGTACTCTTGAGATCATCGTTGCCGAAAGTGTTGTTACATATCTTGCATCAACTGGTATCTAGATAATCATTAATTGGAACTTCTCGAAGATCTGGACCCGGTATAGTTGTTTGTGACTGCCCGATAAGAAAGTGGGACGATGTTAACACAGAAAGTTTTAGTTGAAAAAGTCTCTACACTTTCTAATTTGTAGATCTCAATTTTCAAAAATTTCATAACTTTTAAATGTACCTCAAGTAAACTTTCGATATCTCGACTAACAAAATGAAATTATATTTCTATACTTTCGAATTGTTGATTTTACTTTCGAGGTATCAACAAAACCCGTTAGAGCAATAAAATCGAGTTTGTTCTCTCTTTCGAATCTTGAGAAATCGCTACGGTAAAATATTCACCCTAAATCATGGAACAGATTTAAGGGATAGGTAGCCACCAACATCCAATCCAATTACCCAGCCCGGTAGTTTACATTTTCACCAATGTTTCAGGGTAGGCTCGGTTAATTATTTATTGCTGAAAATTCAACAACTAATCCAGGTTCAAAGGACCAAATGTTTAAGTTTTAATCTTCCGTCTCGGAATAAATAATGTAGAAGTTTGGTTTTATTGGTTTCATTTAACTTTTTGTTGACATATATAAAAATTGGCATCTATATTTATCACTTTTCCGCCTAACCCTATCGAATATGCGAAAAAAGTATTGTTTTACCCCCAAAAAAAAATGGAATTTATGATTTTGATTTTTTTTTGGTTTTTTCGTTTTTCAGCAAAAAGGAAACGAAAAAACGGAATTAAGAAAAAAAATCCTGTGTGTATGTCGTCGTTGTCGTCAGCCACTTTTCGTGACATGTCTTGTTAGCTCGACTTAGTTGTTAGCGGAGTACAAGAAGTACAAGTGACCAATTTCATGATTGGATTTTGCTCGGGGCGTCTCCCCATTCAATTCACTCACTAAAGCCAGTACAACGGTGCTGTGGTACTTGAAGTACCAAATTTTTATCATGTTTGGAGAATTTTCAGTTTGTTAGTAAGATACAGCCCCCGGAGTGTATGCAAGTGACCAATTTTATAATTGGATATTATTCAGGTCATATAATAGATAAACTCTATCGATTTTCAGCTAACTAGTGCCAGTATAACGAGTGTTATGGTACTTGAAGAACCACATTTTTGGAGAAATTTCGAGTTCTTAGCATGGTACAGCCCCCGGAGTGTATATACATGACCAATTTTATGATTGAATATTGTTCAGGATGTCTCACAGATGAAATGTTTTGATTTTCAGCTCATCAGAGCCGGTATAACGTGTCCAATAAATCCAGATATACTATATTTTAGTAATTATTGAAGAAATTTTGGTTCGTTAGCACGATACAGCCTCAGAAGTGAATATAAGTGACCAATATTATGGTAGGATTTTATTCAGGGCGTCTTACATATGCGAAAAATTAGTTTTAATCTCTAAAACCGTTTATTTTTTTCTTAAACTTGATTTAGTGACAACAGACGGGGAATAAAATCGCGATCAAATACTGTAATAGAAAGTCTTAACGATATACTTATTCCATATATTTGAAAACTTGTAGAGACTTTTATCATTTGCCTCTAAATGAACAAATTGCTTGTTAAGCAACAGGCTACACACATATTACACTAACGGTGAAATATCAATTGAGATATGTCGCGTAGGTAATGTTGCCTGCGGTTAGATGATAACAGAAACTCAACTACCACCGGTGGACAAATACCAATTAGCACATGTGTTAATTATATTTGCATAGCGGTGGAATTTATTTGTATTCTGCATACAAATTTTGTTGATTTTATTTGCAACTAATAATTTTCATTAACTGTTTTGGAAACAGTTGTTCATTTCAAAGAAAAATGTAATTGACAGGATTAGTCTTTTATTAAGAATTTAATCCCAAAGATTGTATTAAACACCTTATATTCATTATTGATTGGTACATTCTCAAACCATAATAGCACAGTTCTACATTAAGAAACCTTTTGTCGCTGTCCATTTTTTTTGGGTTTATTACGTCTACTGTGTTGTACTTAATTCTAATATGCAGTCGGTTTCTCCTTATCACTCACAAGTTTTTAGAGAAGGGAGAATATAAAACATGACACTTTCAATTTATAAGCAATCTAAAATGGCAAATTTCTAAAAATAAAAGATAAATGCAATCAAAAAATTTATTTGGTTGTCTTTTTTCGCTTGTATTCGCCAGGAGCGGTTTCATGTTTAATTCTTTAACACTAGTCCGCTCGCATATTTGGGGTCCATTCTCCCCTGATGCGCTTCTCGATTTGAGCAATTTGCTGGTGAAATCTCTCACCGAGCTCGTTTGAAACTGCACTCAACTTATCAGGGAAGAATTATAAATGAGAGTGAAGAAAATGCAGCTCAAGGGACATATTGCAGCCCAAAGCTTTATAAGATTGGATAAGTTCTGCAACTAGATCTTTGTATGTAAGTACAGTTTATGGGGTTATGGTCAATAAAACAACGAAAATCTATTATTTTTTCAGCTAACGTTTCGACCTTTATTGGGCCATCTTCAGGGCGTCTACAAGAAACATAGAAAAAATGTATTTTTTTGTGTGATACACTAAACACAAAAGTCATAAAATTTGTTAAAATCAAATACAAATTAGTACAATAGTAGAGGAAAGGCGCCTAATTTCGGATAGGTTTTTTTGAATGAATCAAATTTCGGCAAACAAGTTTTTGTGGTAGTTTACCCTCATCGAAAGCATACATGGTCGTCTAGATAAGTAAACAAGTACGAGTTAAAATTTGAAAGTATCTTCTCTTCTGTACCATCAGGTGACATTAAAAAAATGTCATCAACATAACGTTTGTATCTAAAAATTTTAAAATGTAGTTTACCAAGATATATCCCGTAATCCTGATATTATAATGTCTGCACAGATAGGTGATAGACAGTTGCCCATCACCAACCCTGAAATTTGTTCGTTCAAATTAAAATAACTATTTTGTATACAGGGGTTGAAAAGAGTCTTAAAATGGTCAAAGGTGATAATAGAATTACTGTGAAATTTAGTCCATTTCTTTCAATAATATTTAATGTTTCATTTACTGGAATATTATTGAAGAGATAAATGACATATAAAGAAAGCAAAACATGATTTGAAGGAATTGTTAAGTTTTTCATTTCAATGGAGAACTCAAAAGAATTCTCAACATATCTTTCATCTTTGGTAAAGAAAGGCGATAAAACTTCATATATAAATTTAGATAATAAATAAAGGGGTGAACCCACATAACTGAATACTGGTCTTAAGGGAAAATCCTGCTTATGTATCTTTGCTAAAAGATACATCTTTGGAAAAATACCATCATTACATTTTAAGTTTTTAGCTACATCTTCAGTTAAAATGTTTTGTGTTGTTAAATTGTCAATTAATTTATTTTGAACTTTTTTAGTAGGATGTTCAGTAATTATACTATACACAGATTGATCATTAAGAAGAATGTTTGCTTTTTTCAAAAATGCAGCACTCTCCAAGATCACAGTAGAATTACCTTCATCTGCCTTTGTAATAACTATTTCGTCTTTATAATTTTTTGAAAACAACCTTGTTTCTTTCATAGCTTTGAGAATATCTTTATTACTTTTCTTGATTTTAAATAAATTTTGTTTTGTTGTGAAGTTAGTTATAATGTTAATAGCTTTTTGTTTCTGGTATCGTCTCTATCATGCTTATTTTTATAACCTGATAAAATCGATTCCAGATAAATTAACATTTGTTGTAGAGGGTAAGTTGAACTTGTCGCCTAAACTTGAGATGTTTTCTACATTATGAGGAATATTTATGTTCGTCTTATCACTTATCCATTTATTTTCGAAAGATTGATCATTTACTTCTAAAATGTGAATGTGTTTCTGAGTGTAATTCAATTTTTGGAACTTTTCCCTCTGCCCTTCACAGATTCTGTGTGATTCTAATTCATGGAAGTTTTTCTGATTTATGCTAAAACAGTTTATAATGTCGGTAGGTACTATATCGCCAGGAATCCTAATTAACTACACTAAAAATGAAGAGAGAGAATCGTGTAACTAAAGCAATGTTAAAATGTTGAAGTAAAAACAAAACAAAAATATCACCCTGATTTACATAACAAAAACTTATATCAAATGTTTACGCTGCCTTTTATCAATCTTTTATGTGAAAATGCAGAAGAAATCCCTAAATAGGACCAATTATTTGTTATTTGAGTTTCTATTTTTATTTATTTTTACTTGAATAGATTAAAATAGTAACCCTGTCATGTGATTCCTTGTTTCTAAGAATAAGACTAAGTTTGGTAAGTTGACTAGGCATAAGGCTTTAAGTTTGCTAAGTTTGGAAATATTTACTGGTAAAAAACTGGAATTGTGTTTGTAAATTAAATATGATTTCCACCTCATTAATTGTAAGACTGTTTTTAAGATAAATTTTATTCGCTAGGTAAAACTGGCAATTGGTAACTGCTACCTGATTAATATGGCTCGAATAAAAGATTATAAAGGTTGTTGTAAAGACAAAAAGTGAATGGAAAAAACACTTGATTTTCATAACTTTGCATTTTCATTTACGACCTTGTATTCATAGCACTTAGTAATATAATGACTTATTCTATATTATATCAACAGAATTTGATTCATATTGCGTCATAAATAGACTTAATTCACAAATATCTCAGGAGTTCAAAAACTTTTATGCAATAAAGTGACCTAATTTGAAACTACTTTATATTTATTGTCAACAAATATATTTAAAATAAAAAAAATATAAAAATTATGTTGTTACTCTGTGCAAAAAAGTTCAATCCATAAATCTGTTTAAATCAATAATACGCTACGATACCACACGGGAGAGATATATTAAAACGTATTCAATTCTATATATTTTTTTAAACTTTGTAGCCCATTTCTCGAAAATTGCATTTTCTGACTTCGATCTATTTCATTCTAAGGGTGTGTTATCATGATGAGGAAAAATTAGACTCATTCCCCCCAAAACTGATCCAATTGCCTTCTCAAGTTGAAAAAAACAGAACATATTGTAATGTTTTTCTAATTTATTTGAACAGTAAACGGGTGAGATAAATTTTAAATACACGGTATGGCTACTTACTAATTTATTTAAACACTTAACTAATCACTAACACTTAATTTATATATACTCAACTAATCACTTAAATTCAATTTATATGCACACAAATTTAATTATCAATTTATTTCAACAGTTTGCTAATTTAAATTCACCTATTTACTGTTTATTTGTCGAGATCACTTTATCAACTGAACTCAACTCTTCTTGATCGGTCTCTTATATATTAATGCCTTTTTCACTAGATAAATCTAGACTACAAAAACAATTGGCTTTCTGGCATTTTATAGATAAAACTGGTCACAAAAACAATGTAGATAAGATAGTCACTATTCGTAAACAATTCTAGGAAACCCTGCGCGTCCGCCATAATTTTAACTTTCATACCTGGCTTAGACAGAGTCGGATTTAGGAACTATACGAGTGTGCTGTTTCGTAACATTACTCTATCCTTAAATAGAAGTTCCTCCTGGAACTTTTGTGTAGCCGAGCCTGGATGTTTGAATCGGCAACTGGCCCCATTTCTACACTTTCCGATCTAATGGAAATAGCAGGGCACCGTCTTCATCGGATACTAATACGGGGGGTTGAAGCTGCAAACTAATATCTGGACACCGGTATCTTGAAAAATAATCTTTACCATGTTCCTGATAATTCGCCAATCCAACTGGTTACTCGCTATCTTAGGCATAGCCAGTTTCTTCACGCTGGATTCCAACACATGGTCTCGTAGGTTTCGAAGTGCTTCCCATACATCGCGGTAGGTAGATCGATCTTTAAATTCATTTTTAGTTACCACGTAGAAGACGTACCGCGAATAATGTTTCAGTTTCAATGTCTTGCCAGAGGCTGGAATCTGGTCTTCAAGTTTTTCTAATTGCCCTAACTTCTTTCGAAAGACGGTTGCCAACCCTCATGCGTTCTTGATACGGGCGGGGATGTTGTATGCCAGTGAATAATCTTCCGGGAGAGTGAACAAAATATGTTGTTGTTCCGATGTGACTCCATATCTAGCTTTCCCGGTACCTCCATACGCACCCATAAACTCATCGAAGGTAGGGTCAGACACATCTCGAATATGGTTTACCCCTTTCTCTAGGTCATGGTCTCCTTCGAATGGTGCTTGTCGGTTTTGGTGAACTACTTTTGGTTTTCCGTTGGGGATCTTGCTTATGCGATATATAACATCATTGATCCTGTTCTTGGTTAAGTATGGACCTTCCCAGGATTTTTGCAATTTTGGAGAAAATATTTTTCTCCACGTCGGATTGTGTAACCACGTATCGTACCGACTTTTCATTCTGTCGCTGGCAACTTGAAGATTTGTTCGAACTAATCCATGAATATCGTTCAGCCTTATTCTCAATTGGATCACGTAGTCTTCACCTGCTAGATCTTCTCCAGGCCGACAGCCAAATTCCAGGTCACAAAGAAGCCTCATTTCACGTCCAAACAGGATTTTTGCCGGTGTTTCACCCGTGGACTTATTGACGGCAGATCAATAAGCCAATTCGAATAGGGAAATATACTGGTCCCTATCTCTCTGATGGCTGGATACTACTTTGGAGGTATTTTTCAATGGTCCTGTTCATTCTTTCGACCATTCCATCTGACTGTGGATATAATGCTGTTGTCCTGGTCTTCTTCATTCCCAGCTTCTCGCAAATCTCCTGGAATAGATGGCTTCCGAATTTTTTTCCCTGGTCACTGTGGACTTCCAATGGCACTCCATATCGGCTGATAAATTCGTTCACCAATACATCCGCAACAGTTGTGTCCTCTTGGTTGGGTATCATGTAAATTTCCAACCACTTCGTGAAATAATCCATCACAACCAGAATGTATTTACCACCATTTTCGGTCGTCGGAAATGGTCCAGCGATATCTAAAGCAATCCTTGCGAAAGGGCTTCCAACATTATACTGTTTCATAGGTGCTTTTCTCTTGCGATGTGGTCCATTACTCGTAGCACAAGTCGTACATTTCTTACACCAGCCCTTCACATCGTCGGAGCTGTTCATCCAATAAAACCTTTCACGGACACGTTGAAGGGTTCTCTTCACTCCCAGATGACCTCCCGATGTACGGTCGTGTAACTTCTTTAGTACTTCAGCTACTCTTGTTCTCGGGATAACTAGCTGTCTCCTCATCTCGGAACCATCATCGTTTTCAATGACTCTTTTCAACAGCCCTTCTTCCAGGACAAGCGAGTCCAACTCTGAGCCCAATACGCCTTGAGTTTCGGTGAAAATCTTGACACTTCTTGCCAGGTAGGTCGCCGATTTTCTTCCTTTTATTGCCGGATCATCTTCAGGTGATGATCATTCTCCTGATCTTCTCTGATTCTGAAGGGTGACCATTCCTCGTTAACTACTGTAACTCTCAAAACTGCAACTTCCTTAGATTTCGACTTGTTGCATTGAGAATAGTCTACAGGGCATGACCGTCTAGGCAAAGAGTTGATTTTTTGGTGATTCACATCAGCTGGATGTTCACCCCTCTCTGATTTCCCCTGTGACTGGAATTCTTGGGTTACAGGAGACTTCCGGCGTTTGATCTTCTTCGGCTTCTTGTCTGCCACACCTTTCAACAAGTTGACGATCTGGTCAAGTTTGTCGTCGTCATCTTATTCCTGCATGGTCCTGCCTTTGTTGTACCGCGTGCTTTTCTTGGCTGCTTTGCATTTAAGAGGTTCTTAGTTTGCAGGAGTTGTAGGACGCTTACACGAAATGCGTGCCTGCTGTAGCTCGTCACAATTACATCACATGATTTTCTTCGGCTTCTAGTCTACCATACCTTTCAACAAGTTGACGATCTGGTCAAGTCTGTCATCGTCACCTCCTTCCTGTGTGGTCCTACCTTTGTTATATCCCGAAGCTTTCGTTCCTGATTCATATTCAAGAGCAGCTGTCTATGCGTCGACTAATGTTTTTGGATGGGCTAAACGAAGCGTCCTCTGCTTATCGGGGTCACGTTAGCTATCAATAAAGGCCTGGATGCCTACACATTCTACCATGTTCTCTGGTGCTGACGGATAAGCAAATCGAACTAGTCGGGCAATATCCAGTTCATACTCTCGAAGGGTTTCGTCACGTTTCCGCCTTCGATTCTTCAGCTGGAATCTGTACAAATGTTCCAAATGTTTGTGACCGTATCGCATATCCAACCTCTTTTTCAGCTGCTCGAAGTCATCCGTTTATTCAAGCGGTTTCGTCTGAAGTACATCTAAGGCATCTCCCCGAAGCGCGATAGTTAAGTTCACTGCTTTCTCCTTGTCGGACCAATTATTCACTCTAGCGGCTGCTTCAAACTGTTTCGCATAATTGGTCCACGACCTTTTTCCATCGAACGTTGGGGCCTTGACTCAGGTAAAACTGCCAAAGTCTTCAAACTTAGGTAGTGTTTCTGGCTTGCAAGGTTTCGTTTGCTCGGTCTTCTTTTATTCCTCTGGCGTGCCTCGCGTTCTTGAATCGGCAATATTTTCCTCTAACTCCTTGATTTTCTCGTCTATTGTTGTAATCTTATTCTCGATTTCAGATTTTAGAGACGTTATTACATTTTCAACGTCATCGGCAATGTCGTTTTCCAATAATAAGATATCGGCAGATATATCGTTCTTCAAAGAAGAAATATCGTTCTTTATAGCCGAAATATCGCTTTTCACATTCGTTGAAATCTTCTCTTCCATTGCAGAAATCTTCTCGTCCATGTTAGCCGAAATATCATTCTTCATAGTAGAAATATCGTTCTTCATATCAGAAATCTTTTCGTCCATGTTAGCAGACATATTAGCAGAAATGTTCTCTTCCATGGCAGAAATCTTCTCGTCCAAGTTAGCAGAAGATAACGAAATTAAGGTGGCAGCCTCGTCATCAAATAAAACTGTTTCTGGATCAAATTTTACGTAGATATTAATTTATATTACCCCACTTCTGACACCAATGTAATGTTTTTCTTATTTATTTAAACAGTAAACGGGTGAGATAAGTTTTAAACACTCGGTATGGCTACTTACACACTAAACTGATCACTAACAATTTATATATACTCAACTAATCACTTAAATTTAATTTATATGCACACAAACTTAATTAAAAATTTCTATCAACACTTTGCTAATTTATATTCACTTATTTACTGTATATTTGTCGAGATCACTTTATCAAATGAACTCAACTTGATATGGGACCTTATATATTAATGCCTTTTTCACTTGATAATTCTAGATTACAAAAACAATTGGCTTTTTGGCATTTTCTAGATAGGACAGGTCACAAAAACAATGTGGATAAGATAGTCACTATTCGTAAACAATTCTAGGAACCCCTGCGCGTCTGCCATAATTTTAAATTTCATACCTGGCTTAGACAGAGCCGGATTTAGGGACTATACCAGTGTGCTGTTTCGTAACAATATACTGAGAATGGAACTCGAGAAAAGAACACCTACGATTAATTCAAGAGCAAGCTAATCTGGAAGCGCCATGAATATTAGTAGGTTTATAAAGCTTCGAAAGACCATTTCTCACATATGAAGTTATAACGTGATAATAGAGAACTAATTCAAATACTACGAGAGATGAAAGGAATTAGACTGCAATTGCGCTGCAATGCAAAATTACTTCAGCAAAGCTAAATAGAAAAGCCATTGACGGATTTGAATACGATTAAGCTATTGGAGAAGACGGATAAGGATCTCCCTCAATCTCAGCACATATTACATCGATTCTAATTAAGTGTACAGGACTAGTTGGACATCTGAAAGCCAATTTAGAGAACGAGGATACTGAAGAACGTAAAAAGATAGAAGAATAATTACTGGAATAAGTAGTCATGATTTCAACACAGATCTTTCTGATAATTGACAAACTGAGACAGCTTGTCAAGTGTAGTAATAAAAGTAACGGAATACATGCGTCATCAATATTTGTTGTTGTTGATCGACAAATGTTAGATTATCCTCATTATGGATAGAAAGATATGTCACTTAATAATGATGTCGATTACGTTATAAAATAATTATGTACGAGTAAACAATCAACTGACCAACTGTACAAACTTATATGTACTAGTCTGACTTAAATAAAAGAATCGTGTATAAGAGTAAAATTGATTTTAATGTAAATTTATATTTTCAAGCTTGATTTTCATCATTCATTTTATTGACAGAAGATCTCTCCACATTACCGAAGGATGTATATTGAAGATTCTCACGCCGAGTGACTTTTAAAAACTGTTTCTCGGATGAACGCTCAAAAAATAGCGCCCTTACCAGTAATTCCAAATTTATGTTGAAAGTGTGTCTATCTGAATGACTCTAAATTTTACATACTCCAGCTGTGCCTTCACCCGTGCTCTTAACGATATTTAATATTTAGATTTTTCTCATCCTCATAATCAGTGATATATTCCGAACAAAAAGGATCTTTTAGTCAGCACCATAAAGTTAACGAGGCCATATTTGAAATTTATTTTGATGAATGATTGAAAATTAGAAGTTCTCACCCTAACTACTGATCACTATGCCTATAAAATTCTAATTTCCATAATAAAAAATAATAGTGTGTTTTTCAACGAGCGAGTAATAATGGCTATAGTTCACGAGCCTTTACTCGCGAGTAGGATAATATACTATTTCAATCACTATTAAATAATAAAAACAAGTTTCGCAATATTTTATTCCATTTATCTTTAACAAAATTATTTGTGAACTTAGAACAGTTTCGAAAATTGATAAAAGTGTTTGAATCCAAACCAACAGTAGTAGTTATCTTTGCACAAGTTAACTAGATTGTAGTTGTCGAATTTTGTTTCACAGAATTTAAGATCTTATTGGCTGTAGCCATCTCATTTTTTATTGAATCATCGATGCATTAACGATTAAGGTAGCCGAGGCTCGTCGAAAATAATATCCAATATAAAGGTTAGGATTTGGCTGTTGAAGAACGAGCCGTTCTCCATGTTTGTCCATCCATATATTTGCTATTGTTGTTTTTTGATTGGTGGATGATTGACTGATGTTCAAAAAAGTCGAATGAAATGTCTTGTCACGTCAACTGAATTTTACTTTAATTCTTCATAAAATTCTATAAAAAAACTATCTACAGCGACATTGTAGCAGAACGTGGTTTCTATTGAAGGGTATAGAATTTATTGAAGACCGGAATTACTGCTGAGAAAGCCAACACCGCAGAAAATCCATAGCAAAATACAAACAATGAGTAAGGTGCACATTGGTCCACTCGAGGGCAAATCTAATTGAAATATATGAAAGTACAAGATAGATATACTGTTGAAATGTTGAAATGAGCCAAAGAACCTTCATAGGTGATTAATGGTGAGCTAAGCCCACCAGGACCCTAAGCTAATAATGCCTCCACAGATAAGACAAAATATGAAAAAGCTTTATATGATTACACGCAGGCAGACTCACGATTTGATGTTTGGCACAAGAGAGAGGGTTAGGTCTCCTGGTGAAAAAATCCATACCAATGTTTGTGGAAGTTGTGGTAGTTCAAAAGCAGGCTATTTTGTGTTGCTCAAAGTTGGTTTTTCCTGATAGCAATACATCTATTTTATAATGAACAAATCTCAGGTCGTAGAGAAGCTGAAAAACGATCTATATCAGATTAGAGCCACAGGCTATGTAGTACAGTTCTGTCTGACAGTGGAGGAGAATTTGACACCCATGTAACGTTTTTAATTCTCTTACGTTTTGTCCTACTGAATCCAGTAATTATTTTCCAATAATCCTTATATCAGTACGGCCCTGATGTAACAATATTACCGAACTGAGTAGGGCGCCGATCTGTAGGACCAATAAACAGTATAGTCTTTGGCGACTAATTAGGTATGAAACCAGAAATATTGGGGCAAGGACAAGGTTATTAAAGAAAACACTTCTTACTGTTTTTCCAAGCTTTCGAAAAGTTTTATTTCCATTTTCAAGGATTAGTTAATTGAGATTGATATAATTATTTTAATAAATTGGTAAATGTACGGATATTTGAAATTGTGTTTATATTCATATGTCATTTTGAAAGACATTCTATCATAAATATTTTCTTTTTTATTTATGCTACAATTGTTGGAAACGAAAGAAAAATATAGGTTACGTTATGATGATAATATAAGGTTAATAGATATTGAAATATTCTTCTTTTATTATATCCAAATTGTCAAATTATTATACTATATGTCATGATAATAATTTGTTCATAGATATTTAAAATTATAATAAGAGATTATAACGAATTCATTTTATATGAAATTATCTAAAATATTAATATCCATTATGTGAAATATTTTTTTTGAATAATTAAAACTTTCATTTGTATAAGTTTTGATTACGAATAAGAATTTAAAACTTATTTATTTTTGACATCAATGGTTAGTAAGTTATAATAAATATCCCTTAGATTATTATGGTCATACAAGAAACAACATCCAAATTGCAAATTACATGATTATCAGGTAGCTCAAATTTGTTCAATTGATTGAAAATTTCAAATGAGTCTTTAATGTAATATTCGGTGTTCAAGTTAATAGCTTCTATTAAAATTTCAGTGATTTATGAATTTAATAAATTAGTTTACCTATAGAAGCTACTATAGGTCCAATTGATAATATTTGTGTATGAATTATGGGGAGGCCATAGAATTTAGCAAGAATACCATTATAACAAGTTAGTTTTTCTTTCGTAATTTTATCTATTTGTTTTGTATTAAATAACTTTTTTTATTATAGTATTACTTTTATTTTGAACTGTTATTATGGGATCAATATGATGTAAGAAGAATTACTATTTATAATTTCTGAAGATAGTTCAATATAGTTTTCTAAAACATAATATCAGTGGAGTTACCTTCATCACTGGTAATAGCAACAATGTTCGAGAGCATTATCAGAAATTCTGTTTTTTCATAGTATAAATTACGATAGAATAAATTATTTGATTTGATATTATATTTGTTGATTTTACTATTAATGTTTTTTTCAAATGGTAATCTGAGGTTTGTGATGTAATATTGTTACGAAACAGCACCCTGGTATAGTCCCTAAAACCGATTCCGTCTAAGCCCGGTATAAGAGTTAAAATTATGGCGGATACGCACTGTTTTTTTAACTGTTTACGACTTTACGACTATCTTATGTAAACATTGTTTTTGTGACCAGAGTTATCTAGGAAAGGCCAGAACCAATTGTTTTGTGTAAGCCGCAGCCCAGAATTCTCTAGTACAAAAGGCACTATTAAATAAAAAGGACCGATCAGCGGACCAGTTAGTTGATAAAGTGATCTCGTGAAATAAATACACCGAAATAGCAAAGAGTAAATATAAATTAGTTAAGTGTTCATATAAATTAGTTTAAGTGAATATACTGAGTATATATAAATTAGGTGTTAGTGCTTAGTTTAGTGTTTAAATAAATCAGTAAGTAGCCCTACCGTGTGTTTAAAATTTATCCCACCCGTTTATTGTTTAAATAAATTAGAAAAACATTACATTGGTGTCAGAAGTGAGATAATATGAATAAATATCTACGTAAAAATGGCCAAGAGATTAAGGGACCTGAAAGTGGCGGAATTAAGAGCGGAATTTGAAGATCGTGAGTTGGAAACGTCCGGTAAGAAAAGTGAATTAGTAGAAAGACTTAAAGTGGCACTGGAAAATGAAGGCTTTGATCCAGAAACAGTTTTATTTAATGACGAGGCTTCCACCTTAATCTCGTCAATTTCTGCTAACATGGACGAGAATATTTCTGCCATGGAAGAGAAGATTTCTGCTATGAAGCACGACATTTCTGCTAATATTTCTGAGAACATGGGCGAGAAAATTTCTACTTTAAAGAACGATATATCTGCCGATATCTTATTAATGAAAAACGACATAGCCGCTGATATTGAAAATGAAATTTCGTCACTAAAATCTGAAATCGAGGATAAGATGTCAACAATGGACGAGGAAATCGAGAATAAAATGTTATCGATGGACGAAAAAATCGAGAATAAAATGTCAACGATGGACGAGAAAATCAAGAATAAGATTACAACGATAGACGAGAAAATCAAGGAGTTAGAGGAAAAGTTTGCCGATTCAAGAACGCGAGGCTCGCCAGAGGAAGAAAAGAAGACCGAGCAAACGAAGCTTTGCAAGCCAGAGACATTACCTAAGTTTGAAGACATTGGCAGTTTTACCCGAGTCAAGGCCCCAACATTCAATGAAAAAATGTCGTGGACCAATTATGTGAAACAATTTGTAGCAGCCGCTAGAGTGAATAATGGGTCCGATAGAGAGAAGGCAGTGAACTTAACCATCGCGCTTCGCGGAGATGCCTTAGATGTAATCCAGGCGATACCTTTGGAAGAAACGGATGACTTCGAGCAGCTGAAGAAGAGGTTGGACATGCCATAGGGTCATGAACATCTAGAACATTTGCACCAATCTCAACTGAAGAACCGAAGGCAGAAAAGGAATGAATCCCTTCAAGAATATGAAGTGGACATTGCTCGACTAGTTCTATTTGCTTATCCGTCAGCACCAGAGAACATGATGGAATGTCTTGGCATCCAGGCCTTTATTGATGGCTTACGTGACCCCGATATGCAGAGGACGCTTCGTTTAGCCCATCCGAAAACATTAGTCGACGCATTGACAGCTGCTCTTGAATATGAAGCAGCAACGAAGGCTTCAGGATATAACAAAATCAGGACCATCCAAGAAGAAGGTGACGAAGACAGATTTTACCAGTTTGTCAGTTTAATGAAAAATATGATGGACAAGAAACCGAGAAAGCTCAGATGCTGGAATTGTGGCGAGCTAGGGCATGTACGTAGTTCATGTAAGCGCCCCAAGACTCCTGCAAACCAAGAACCCCAGTCACAGGAAAACTAGAACGGATCGGCTACGAGGGGGCAGCACCGACCCATGATCGTTCCAAAGACCCTCTCATACTGATAGCTTCTCTCAGATGTCGCAACGACAGTGTATATGTGAATGGCGAAGTAAATGGTAAGAAATATGCTCTGCTGGTTGAGACTGGAGCAACTAGGGCCATTATACGACCAGAAATAATAAACTCCAAGAAGAAGCTCATAATAACGAGACTGCGACTGCGGACCGCCACAGGTGAGAGCACCAACGTTCACGGTGAGACACACATCCAATTGGGAATTGGCGCAGTGAAGTTCACGCATACGGTAATCGTAGCTGACATTGAAGATGACGTGATCCTGGGAAGGGACGTAATGAATGTACATGGTTTCCAATTAGACTTTAGAAACAGAACCATTAAAGTGGGTTCCGAGGAGGTATTCCTGCATCCATATGAAGGCAACGAGGTGTTGGCAGCTGTACACGAAGATACCGTTCTACCAGAACGAAGCGAATCCATGATAGTAGCACGGCTACAGGGAATCATGGAGGAAGGTACACCGGTTATGATGGAGCCAAGGAACCACGACGAAGAAGTTGGCAAAGGGGTACTAATTGGAAAAGGATTGGTCACGTCGGCGAAAGAGATCCCAGTACGTGTGATAAACGTGAACGATTACCCAATTACAATCAAGAAGGAAACCAAGATTGGATCCTGCGTACCAGTGACGTCTATAGTTCGCCAAACAACGACCACTGACAAGTCTAATGCCAGATTCGAACAGAAGTTATCAGTAGCTGGTCAATATTTGGCTCGAGCTGAAAAAAAGAGAATGAGAGAATTTCTCTTGCAGCATCGAGACTTATTCGTACCAAAAGGTGGAAAGACTGGCAGAACATCAGCTGTCAAACACAATATCGATACTGGTAATGCTAAGCCAATTAGACAATCAGCTCGAAGACTTCCACGAGCGAAAAGAGAGGAAGCTGAAAGAATAATTCGAGAGATGGCAGAAGAAAAAGTGATAGAACCATCTACTAGTCCATGGGAGGCTCCAGTATTGCTCGTCAAGAAAACGGATGGAACTACGAGATTCTGCGTGGATTATCGCCAGCTCAACAACGTAACGAAGAAAGACAGCTATCCTCTGCCTCGAATTGACGATACGCTAGACACTTTGGCCGGCAGCAAACTGTTTTCTACCTTGGACCTGAAGTCTGGTTATTGGCAAGTGGAAATGGACCCAGAAGATAAAGAGAAGACTGCTTTTACCACCGGATCTGGATTATGGCAATTCAACGTCATGCCATTCGGGCTCTGTAATGCGCCTGCGGCATTTGAAATACTTATGGAAAATGTCTTGAGAGGTTTGTCTTGGAAGACATGCCTGGTCTATTTGGACGACATCGTAGTACTGGGGAAGACATTTGACGAGCATCTGAAGAATTTGGAAGACGTCTTCAAACGACTCCAAGCTGCCTAGCTCATGTTCAACCCGAAGAAATGTCAGCTATTCCAAAACCGAGTCAACTATCTAGGTCATATAGTGACAAAGAAGGAGTGGCGGTGGATCCAGAGAAAATTGCTTCCATTCAGCAATGGCCGCAACCAACCGACAAACATCAAATTAAGAGTTTGCTTGGACTTTGCACGTATTATAGAAGATTTATCAGGAAGTTTGGAGATATTACCAAGCATCTTACGCAACTCACAGAAGAAGCAAGAGCTTTCCAATGGGACGAAGACTGTCAAACGGCTTTTGAAACCTTGAAGAGGCATTTAACCTCGGCGCCGATATTAGGATATCCACTACCAGAGGAAGACTTTATTCTTGACACTGACGCAAGCAACGTAGGAATTGGTGGAGGGCTCTCACAGATCCAAGGAGGACAAGAAAGAGTACTGGGGTATTTCAGTAAAGTCCTCTCCAAACCAGAACGAAACTACTGCGTCACAAGAAGAGAACTTTTGGCAGTAGTGAAGTCCGTGGAACACTTTTACCAGTATCTCTATGGTAGGAAGTTTTTAATCCGGACTGATCATGCAGCACTCAAGTGGTTGATGCAGTTCAAGAATCTCGAGGGCCAGATCGCTAGATGGATTGAACGACTTCAAGAGTACGATTTTAATATCGAACATCGAGCTGGTGTGAGTCACCAAAATGCCGACTCCCTATCCAGACGGCCGTGCCCAACAGACTGCTCCCACTGCAACAAGGTGGAATGTAGGGAAGCTGCAGTTTCAAGAACTACTGTAGTCAACGAGGAATGGTCACCCACCAGGATCAGAGAAGATCAGGAGAATGATCCTCACCTGAAGATGATCCGGCAATGGAAGAAAGAAAATCGGCGACCTACCTGGCAAGAAGTGTCAAAGTTTTCACCGAAACTCAAGGCGCATTGGGCTCAGTGGGACTCCCTTGTCCTGGAAGAAGGGCTGCTGAAAAGAGTCCTTGAAAACTATGATGGTTCCGAGATGAGGAGACAGCTAGTTATCCCGAGAACAAGAGTAGCTGATGTACTGAAGAAGTTACACGACAGTCCATCGGGAGGTAATCTGGGAGTGAAGAAAACGCTCCAGCGAATTCGTGAGAGGTTTCATTGGATGAACAGGTCCGATAATGTGAAGGACTGGTATAAGAAATGTACATGTGCTACGAGTAATAGACCACATCGCAAGAAAAAGGCACCCATGAAACAGTACAATGTTGGAAGCCCTTTCGAAAGAATTGCTTTAGACATCGCTGGACAACAGAAAATGGTAGCAAATACATACTGGTTATAATGGATTATTTCACAAAATGGGTGGAAATGTACGCTATTCCCAACCAAGGGGCCACAACTGTAGCAGATGTATTGGTGAAAGAATTTATCAGCCGATATGGAGTGCCCTTGGAAGTCCACAGTGAACAGGGAAGAAATTTTGAAAGTCATCTATTCCAGGAGATTTGCGAGAAGCTGGGAATGAAGAAGACCAGGACAACAGCATTACATCCACAGTCAGATGGAATGGTCGAGAGAATGAACAGGACTATTGGAAAATACCTGTCCAAAGTAGTATCCAGCCATCAGAGAGATTGGGACCAGTGTCTTTCCTTATTCGCATTGGCTTATCGATCTGCCGTCAATGAGTCCACGGGTGAAACACCGGCGAAAATCCTGTTTGTACGTGAAATGAGGCTTCCTTGTGACCTGGAATTTGGCTGTCGAAGACTATGTGATCCAATTGAGAAGAAGGCTGGACGATATTCATGAATTAGTTCGAACAAATCTTCATGTTGCGATTTGTTCTCCAAAATTACAAAAATCCTGGGAAGGTCCATACTTAATCAAGAATAGGATCAATGATGTTATATATCGCATAAGCAAGATCTCCAACGGAAAACCAAAAGTACTTCACCAAAACCGACTAGCGCCATTCGAAGGACCATGACCTGGAGGAAGGAGTAAACCTTATTCGAGATGTGTCTGACCCTACCTTCGAGTAATTTATGGGCACGCATGGAGGTACCGGGTAAGCTATATATGGAGTCACTTCGGAACAACAACAAGATCTGTTCACTCTCCCGGAAGATTATTCACTGGCATACAACATCCCCGCCCGTATCAAGAACGCATGAGGGTTGGCAACCGTATTTCGAAAGAAGTTCGGGCAATTAGAAAAACTTGAAGACTAGATTCCAGCTCCTGGCAAGACACTGAAACTGAAACATAATTCGCGGTACGTTTTCTACGTGGTAACTAAAAATGAATTCCAAGATCGATCTACCTACCGCGATGTGTGAAAAGCACTTCGAAACCTCCGAGACCATGTGTTGGAATCCAACGTGAAGAAACTGGCTATGCCTAAGATAGCGAGTAACCAGTTGGATTGGCGAATCATCAGGAACATGGTAGAGATTATCTTTCAAGATACCGGTGTCCAGATATTAATTTGCAGCTACAACCCCCGTTATCAGTATCCGATGAAGACGGTGCCCTGCCAGTTGCCGATTTAAACATCCAGTCTCGGCTGCACAAAAGTTCCAGGAGGAACTTCCATTTAAGGAGGGGGTAATGTTACGAAACAGCACCCTGGTATAGTCCCTAAAACCGATTCCGTCTAAGCATGGTATAAGAGTTAAAATTATGGCGGATACGCACTGTTTTTTTAACTGTTTACGACTTTACGACTATCTTATGTAAACATTGTTTATGTGACCAGAGTTATCTAGGAAAGGCCAGAACCAATTGTTTTGTGTAAGCCGCAGCCCAGAATTCTCTAGTACAAAAGGCACTATTATATAAAAAGGACCGATCAGCGGACCAGTTAGTTGATAAAGTGATCTCGTGAAATAAATACACCCAAATAGCAAACAGTAAATATAAATTAGTTAAGTGTTAATATAACTTAGTTTAAGTGAATATACTGAGTATATATAATTTAAGTATTAGTGATTAGTTTAGTGCTTGAATAAATTAGTTAGTAGCCAAACCGTGTGTTTAAAATTTATCCCACCCGTTTATTGTTTAAATAAATTAGAAAAACATTACAATATATTCAACATCTTCTAGTAAATGTTTTATATGAATATCTTTTCCTACAACTGACTCTACAACTGAATTTAGGACCTAAGGATAAAAATAACGTACAATCAAAAATAAATATACTCAATTTCAAAGTTGTGTTCCTCGCATATCGATTCCGATAATTTCCTTTGAACTGTAGCTTTTTTCTTTGATAATGGCAATGTGATAGAATTTTTTATTCAGATTCCAGTTTTAGACTTATACAGGATGCAAAGATATGAATAGTTTATTACGTTGAATTTGAGTAACAACAACGAATGCGTTTTGAAATTATGCTGTAACCTCATGTTTTTGAATTTTTCATATATCTGTAATATCAAAGAAAATATACAGTTTTATATCAAAATACGTTTTTCTAAATTAAAATTTTGGTATCACAATATTAAACTAAGAATAACACTAACAATAATTAACTATAAATAGCAAAAAAGTACATTAGTAGCGAGTGTTTCCACCTCGACTGCTAATAACAGCTTCATATCGCCTCGGCATTCTTGATATAAAATTGAATATTTGATTTTGATTCCAAATGTTGGTAACCATTATCTGGATATCTTGCATGTCGACAGCGGGGATTGTGTGTTTAACGTAAAAAAACTATTCTTATTTTTGCACCTGAATAAGCCTTAAACTGAGATCTGTATACAAAATTCTATCACAGTAGAATTACGAGAAAAAAAGCCACAGTTAAAAAAAAATTATCGAAATCGATTTATCGGTTCACGAAAAAATCAACTGTGAAATTGAGCATAATTTTGGATATGCAAAGTTTATAGGATCTAAATTAGTCCGGTTATTAAGTGTCAAAGACACATTGAATATAGGTTATCCAGAACCACCAAAGTGATATCTATCTACAGCTAACATTGGACTTTTTGATGGAACGTCCTTTATAACCAATTATTTAAATTTGAATTAAAAATTTAGTTCTTGAAGTGAAACAATATCACAAAACACTCACTTCAATAATTTTTTTTAACAATACCGAAGCGTGCTTGAATCTGAAGTACATCTCACTATATAGACAAAGAGATGAATGGAGTATTTAATTTTACATAACCCTTTACAGACATGTAACCGAGTGGTAATTCGTCAGAGGCGCCTTGCGAAACACAATGGGAAATTCTGAATTTCTGCTTCTCTAATTATTTCACAACAAATGGCTTTTGAAATTACATATGAAAGACTGAAGTCTGCATTTGGAGCAGCTGTCAAAACTATTTATAATCGTTCTATACATACAACCATGTTACCGTGAATAGTGTCCTAATCGATGACAAAATACTTTTTTTGACATTGATCAGTATTATTTTGCATATTAATCTCAATTTAAGTTAGAAGGTGTTTACAAAGAAGATAATTACATAATCCACCAGTTGGATCACCTAATCATGAATACAATTCTCAGTAAAATTTTGGCCTCCCACCTATTGCGAGCATTTATTTATTCGAAACTGAATCCCTTCGTCCTTCTGTGTTCAATTTTGCAGGTATCCATGAAATCCTGCGGTTACCCCAGAAATTTTCACATATTTAACTTATATAGAAACGCTTCAATTAACTAGTGCTACAATATTCCTGAACATACTTTTATTAGAGCTCGTAACTACTTTTGGAAACAGCATTGGCAAAGTATCTCTCTACATCTAAGGTATCTTCCCGGAGCGCTATAGTTAGGTTCACTGCTTTCTCCTTATCGGACCAATTATTCACTATAGCGGCTGCTTCAAACTGTTTCACATAATTTGTCCACGACATTTTTCCATCGAACGTTGGGTCCTTGACTCGGATAAAACTGCCAATATCATCTGTCTTGGGTTGTATTTCTGGCTTGCAGATCTCGATCTTCTTTTCCTCTGCTGAAGTGTCTTGTGTTCTTAAATAGGAAATCTTTGTCTCCAACTCCTTAATTTTCTCGCCCATACGATTTCCCATCGTTGTCATCTTATTCTCCATGTCTGATGTTAGAGACGAAATTTTATTCTCGACTTCAGCAGCAATGTCATTTTTCAATGATAACATATCTGCTGAAATATAATTCTTCATAGCAGAAATCTTCTCGTCCATATTAGTAGAAACCTTGTCCATGTTAGCAGAAATATCGTTCTTCATGGTTGAAATCTGCTCGTCCATATTAGCAGAAATCTTCTCTTCCACTGCAGAAATTGACGAGATTAAGGTAGAAGCCTCGTGATTGAATAAGAATGATTCTGGATCTAAGCCACCATTTTCCAGTGACACTTTAAGTCTTTCTACTAATTCACTTTTCCTACCGGACGTTTCCAACTCACGATCTGCCAATTCTACCTTTAACTTTGTCACTTTTAGGTCACTTAGTCTCTTGGCCATTTTGATGTACATATTTATTATTATTATCCCACTTATAACACCAATGTGAGGTTTTTCTCACTTATTCAAACAGTAAAAGGGTGGGTTAAACTTTAATCACACTGTATGGCTACTTACGAATTTGTTTAAACACTAAACTACTCACTAACACTTAATATATATACACTTAACTATTCACTAAAATTTAATTTATATACACACAACCTTAATTATTAATTTATATCAGCACTTTACTGTTCGCTATTTCAGTGTATTCTTGTTTATTTGTCGAGATCACTTTATCAACTAAACTCACTCTCCATGGTCGGTCCTTTATATTTGAGTGCCTTTTTAATAGATAATTCGAAATTGCGGCTTACACAAAAACAATTGGCTCTGGCATTTTCTAGATAAGACTGGTCACAAAAACAATGACTAGATACGATAGTCACAATCGTAAACAGTTCTAAGAAATCCCTGCGCATCCGCCATAATTCTAACTTTTATACATGGCTTAGATAGAGTCGGATTCAGGGTTTACACTACTGTGCTATTTCGTAACAGTACCTACTGTCTTATCAAGAATTCTTCTCCCCGTTTCGCAGGGTATTGATTTACCGAAAGAAAGCCGTCCGTGTGAAAGGTACTGGCTTTCGCACCTTCCTGTACTTAGTCCCTAAGGTACTGATTTTTGGATAATTTGTCTCTCTCGAAGTATTGACTCAGACTAGAATTTAAAATCCGGATTGTCACTTACGCTCGATGACACCTGCATACCCGAAGTCCCGGCTGTTACACCGTCCGAACCGTTCCTCCTCAAACATATCTTTTCAGTCGACGAGAAACGACTGAATGCATTGACTTTATCTGGATCTAATCTTAACAAGAATTTGGTTCCAAGGTGTTGAATTCACTATTAATTTGTAAATAGTGCCTGTAGATATTATTATTAGAACAAACTTTTACTATGATTTGGAATTCTGTCTCTGACTGTACGCCCTACCCGGCGAAACGTAGCTACATTCATGCAGGATTACAACACAACGTAGCGAGGGATAGCGATCTAGATCACAGATAACCCACAGATAGATGAGACACTGATTGTGGCGCCATCTAAAGAGCCTGTCGACTAAACAATTGAATGATGTTAAAAAGATTTCTGTAACTTTAGGTTTTGGCGGTAAATTCAAATTTACTGTATTTTATTTATATTATTTCAAAATAACCATTTATAGTCCATCATTTGACATTTCATTCAATTTACTTCCAATAACTCAATAATGAGTAAATGTTGAGTTAAATTGAATAAAATATCAAATGATGGACCATAAATGGTTAATTGAATTGAAAAAAATAAAACAATCATCATATAAACAGTTTATTTATTTTGGTATAAAAATACACAACAAATAATTTCTCTCACAAAGTACTTTTCTTAACAAACAAAATGACAATAAATAAACTATAATGTAAAAACAATGCAATAATTAAAAAATAATGTTAGTAACATACATTCTAGATTGGAGTATCATTAGATTTTTAAATGATGTTAAGTCAAGATGAATGTCGAAAATTATTTATGATAAGTTTATATTAATTTATTTATTATTATACTCCAAAAACACACAGAACTGGACAAACTACTGGAGTATAGCTGCTACTTACTTAATCAAAAAAAGTGTTAGCAATAAGTAGTTAACTACTATTTTTGGCAACTTTCTGTGAAACAAAACATTTGAGTATAATTACTGTAATTATTAGGACAAAAGTAATTAAAATAGTTTTAAAGGAAAATTTGTTAAATACTGCCCAGCTCTGTAAATGCAAGGTGCCAAGTAATAACATATAAGAGTGCTAAACAGCACTTGAGACTGTACAAAATTTGAAATAATATATCTAACATTTCATTTCCACTTAAAATACATCTTAACTTCTTTACTGGAAGTATTAAATAGGTTTATATCACAAGCTTAAACCTAGTAAATTGCATATTTGTATATTTCTACATTTAAAAGCATTCCGTTCCTATGAAACCATCGCATAAGGCACTTTAAGTTACTCTGCAGCTCCTGGCAGTCTATGATTGTTAAAATGTTCCTTAAGGACTCTTAAAAATCTCACTGTCTCGTGGAAGTCCTTTCTCGTTTCTGATTGAGGTTCTACAAGTAATTACACAAAATAACAATTAATAAGTAAATACACAAATATGTATGAAAATTTATACCAACAAAAGTAAACAAAATTGAAATAATAATTTTACACATGTTTCTGTACTATGCCAAAAAAAATAACAAAAAATGTTTGAATGTTTAAATTTTTTTGGTTTTTTTGAATTCCTTTTTTTGGAGTTTTCGATTTCTTTACAAATTCTTGATTTTCTTTGGTTTTAACAATTTTTTGATTTATTGCTTATTTTATTTTTTGTCTATTGGATTTTTAGTTACCTCTAGACCAAATACTTAGACGTAATGCCTCAACAAAAGTTAATACTCACTTTCATTTCCCATAAATTGTCATACCATGGGCTATATATGAAAATCTTCAAGTGGTCAATACCTTCCATCCCATATCTGGTGGAGGGAATAGCTATAACATAAAATAAAACCCAGATTATTATTTTTTCAATGGGTACATCTTAAAATGGAATTATCTGAGTATCGTGAACACACTACATATAAATGGAGTGAATGAAAAGATGAGTACTGAGTGTGTAATTTTATTAAAATTCCATCTAAGCGCTTTCATCCATTAGGCCATTCTCAAAGCTGTCGACAAGAGAAAAACATACAATAGGTGTCAAAAAACATCAAACCCTGTAACTGCTACATACAATGAAATAAAATGTTTGATGTTACCTCATTTCTTAAGTAAAATTTGTTAAAATTACCATATACAGAGGGTGTACACACATATCAGTTAGTTGATAATTTCAAATTAGACGTTTCGTTATGTGAATTACAATTGTACACCCTCTTTATTGGGTAATTTTAACAAATTTTACTTAAATAATGATGTAACATCAAACATTTTATTTCACTGTATGTAGCAGTACAGGATTTGATGTTTTTTGACACCTGTTGCATGTTTTTTTTTCATGATGACAGCTTTAAGAATATCCTACTGGTTGAAAGCGCTTAGCTGGAATTTTGATGGAATTACACACTCAGTACTTGTCTTTTCATTCACTCAATTTACATTTTAAAATGTCCAAAATTATAGCATGCTATATTGAATACAATAAAACTTAACACAAATTCTTGTTAATTTCCACTGATATAGGAAGGCAAATCAAACTGTCTTATTAACCTCAATTCGTCTTTCTCAAATCTAAAGAAACACTGTATTTGAAAATGAAGGGAACATATCCTCCATCGTTTCCTCGTGGACAAATTTAATGATTTATTACCACTGAGCTTCAGCCATATCAATTTTATCTTCCTGGGTTGGAGGTACAAAACTGTAAAAAGGAATATTCACTTTAGTAATGCAACAATTTCCAGTTTAGCTAATGCAGAAAACAACCATGATCTCTAAAGTTGTCGATTAAATTCTGTGTTTTATAAAAATAAAGAGAATGGTTGTTAATTGAGAAAGAAAAAATGCTCAAATTTTTTTAATAAAACTTACCGAGTACACCACTTATTAGACTTCTTCAGAATACACTTTGACATTGTCTTTTCAAATAATAACAATAAAGCAACGAAACAACAGATAAATATTAAACTATAGCAATTAAAAAATACACCAAAACACCGAAACCTTATAATAACGTCAACACTTAAACTAAGAAACGATAACAGTATAACAGAACTAACAGATAAAGCGCAATATGACATCGCGCATACGCAGTAATAAAAATCAATAAAATTTGATTACTAACGACGTTACAGTTTTCGTTAGTTTTTTGGAATTATCTACCGATTTTAGTTACTCGACAGTCTCTATAGATGGCACGGTCTCCGGTGTCCCTAGCCTGTTCTAGATTCGACTTTCTCGTTAATTACAGAGGTGGGCGAAGGCGGTGTATCAGGTATTGAGTCAAGTAGGTGTAGGTTAGTTCATAACATTAAATGGTGATTAGTGTGAAATGAAATTTTTTGTGAATTACTGAGTCTGGTACATATATTTTATCAGGTTTAACTAATTTCCGTGTTTTTCTGTAATCGAAACAATTTTGGAAGTTATGTAAATTGAAATAATTGTTAAAACAAGGGACCGTAGTTACTCTGAGACATCTGAAGGTTGTTTTTAAAATAAGTTTATGTCCAAAACCGGACGCATTATCAAGTTTTTCACGAATCCTAACCTATACAACATTCTTTTTATAGTAGGGCTAATGTTAAATCGTCATTGAATTTTGTTGCAAACACGAGTTGTGATAATCGGAAGAAGCTGATTTATTCTTCAAATCCTTTTTTGATCTTTTCTTATATGTCTAGGACTTCGCCCTTGCCCTAGTCAGGAGATACATAATACTAAAATAATATTATTATTCGTTATTACACTCACCGGCAAGATAATCGATCCACTCAAAAAATTGATGAAGTCTGCTCATTAATAAGATTATTGATTGAAATTCGATTTTCTTAATTTTTTTCCATATTGTTGATACATTTATATGAAATCTAGCACATGTGGAGTGTCAGAATTGTTCTAATTTGCAATTTCATAATTGTTTAACAAGACATATAGTTTCTTCACAATTTCTTTTTTCATTTATTACTATAGCTTACATTTTGTGAAAGATACAAGGGTTCGAAATATTGAAGGGACCACAACTATATACCGTGGAAAAAGTTACAATATAAATAAAAACTGATGGATAATGTTACAATTAACAAGTACACCACTGAGGTCGATCATAAGAATATTTAGGATGGCCAGAACATCGGAGAATACTTTTTTCATATTGTAAATCTATGAAATTCATGCATAACTCCCATGAGCCAAAAAATAAATGGTTGCAAAAAACCTAACTATCCAACAAATCCAGGATTAATTCATTAGCAAATTCACTGGTTATTCGATATACTTGCTGGAGCAATCCCACTGGTAACTCAAGCTGGTTACTGCGGTCTCTTAAGACACGAAAAGCAGTCCTCCGAGTCTGTCTAGAAATATTGCATATGGATATAGCTTAAATGATTTTTCAGCCCTAATATGACCTTATATTCAAATCATCCAAAACAATACGTAACAGTTCCATGTTAAATTAAATCTTATTTTTGTAGAAGGAACAATGCTTTTAAGATTAATATCGAAAAAAACACAACAATAAACCTCATAATTAACGACTTGCTAACCCGATAAGGACTGCTGGAGAGCTGACGTTGGAAAACGACATAATATCAGACATTTTGTACTTATCTAACACCGGTCATTACGGTACTGAATATACAAAGTCGTTCAGTAACGATAATCGTCTATTAACGATATCGATACCGATTACAGAATAGGCTTCTACAGGTTGGCAAATAAATTTTGGCAGTCGTAAAATTGGCAACGTCCAATGCGACGTAGCAAAGACGTGTGCGGGTTGCAAGAGCTCACATCGGTTGGCAGAATTCGTAAGCTTCGTTTCGACGGTACAGCTCAGAGAAAAGTGTCGTTACCGGGGTTGTGCAATACTAACTTGTTATGGCGACTGCAGAAAGTAAACCTGTTCATAAAAAGTTGAGTGAGCAGTGTCCTGAAATAATTATGAACGTTTTAAACTTCATGACCGAAGAGGCAAACAATGGTAAGTCAACAATTCCATTAACAAAGGTAAGTTTTAATTATTGCAATAAAATTTTTATACCAAAGTAATTATTTAACAAATTTACACTCGACAGTAAATTTTTCAAATCGATTTTCGTACATGAAATATTTATTTGTTAAACGATTTAAAAAAGTGACAATAGTGTGACACAATAGTAATTTATACAACAAGTGAGTAAAGTAATACTTTTTTCCGTAGATAAAAATACGACAAAACTTTTATCAATTTCTATTTTGTAATAGTAATATTAGAAGTACAACTGTGAGTATTGTTAATTTGAGGTGAAGAAGAAGTTACATTACTATTTGCACTCATGTGTCAATTTTATGCACCGTTATGCCATCATGACAAACAAATCGACGCCATTTTTAGTCCATTTAGAGCAACCTAGATGCATGCGTGCGGCTCATGCGTCAGTTTTTTCATTCGTGAGAAAAAGCACCACTTTCTGCACTTGTTGCATAGATAACTATTCGGTTTTTATCCACAGGAGGATATGAAAGAGCACATGTTTATTTTGTGTAATATGCCTATTTAAATGTAATAGGTTTTTTAGCTTATAATTATAATTATTATACTCATTTCATACCTACCTCTATTACGTTTCGGCTTTATCATTTGCTTTGAACCATCTTCCGATTTCAATTACAATCGCGCGTGTTTAAAAGACCTTTTTATCCACTCACACTTTAATATACTATTATATCGATTTATTTTATTGTCAGGTCATTTAACGAGTTTCTGGTGCTGCGAAAGTTAGCCAAAGAACGCTTTGCCGTATTAAAAAAGACACTCTGGCAGGAAGTAATGCTGACACTGATGTGCCTACTAAAAAACAAAGAACGTCCAGTATCCGTATGGATCAGTTCGACAAAACTGTGCTCAGAAGGTGCATAATAAATTATCACATATCCGAGAAAAAAGTACCCACGTTAAGAAATGTACACCAAAACCTTAGTTATAGCTTAGAAGGAAGTAGCGAACCTTGACGGAAACAAATACATTCTTTGGGTTTTTGTTGGACCAACATGACAAACAACAGAAATTTGTTGAGGGAATGTTTTGAAATCAGACATTTACGTCTACTATATTCAAGAAACATAAAAAAGTGCAGAGAACAGAACAAACCTATCATTTATATGGATGAAACATACATTCATTCATGTCTCAGGCACCATAAAGAATGGAGCGACAAGAGTAACGAATGATTAAGAAAACCCGTTTCAAAAGGCAATAGGCTCATCATTGTGCATGCAGGAAGTGAAAATGGTTTTGAACCTAATGCTGGTATTATGTGGAACTCCCAGTCAAAAACAGGAGATTATCATATTGAAATGGCGTACGAAAATTATGAGAAGTGGGTACAAGTAAAACTTATTCCAAACCTACTAAAAACGATGTCGTGTTAATTGATAACGCCCCATATCGCAATGTTCTAAATGAAAAATTACCTACGACTGCTTGGACTTAGCAACAACTGAAAAACTGGCTTTCTGAAAAAAACATATATTACAGTGAACAAATGTCAAAACCGGATCTTTATAACGTTGCAAAAATGGACAAACGGCAATATAAAATTGATGAATTGTTCATTCGACATGGATTGAAAGTTTTAAGGCTACCCCCTGCTCACCTGGACTTAAATCCAATCGAAAGTGTTTGGGCGGCACTTAAAGAATATGTGGCCAAATGAAATGTTACCTTCAATTATATAGAAATTGTTTTTGGAAGAATCATTTGTAGATGCACATCATTATTTAACTGTTGATGATCCCTGTACATCTAAAACATATTTTTCATTATAGTGCTTGTTTGTAGGTGGTATTACTGAATCCATTGAACGCAATAAATGTAGATATTAGAGACGAATTCCACTAGAGTGATATAATATTTGTAGCACATCTGTACAAAGTTCTAAATAAACAAAACTCCACGGCTCCCAGAACTAAGATTTTTTTGTTTTGCCAGTCCTAACTCTGTAAAATGTGTGAAAGGATGTTCTAAGTTGATAGTAAATATTTGCAAAAAACCCAAAAATTTACATATTGAAGTAGAAATATCTACCACAAAAAACCTTTAATATTTTATTTATGTTATCAGCATACTTATTAGACCATTTCTAAAGGCGATTTCCCCAATTTGGTTTTCAAATTTTATGTATAAACCCGAATTTTTACATTATTATCTACTACATATCATTAAGAATAACCATTTCAGAAAGCTTAATACGTATGTCAATAACTATTACTACGAACAGATAGGAAAGATTGTTGGCCATTGTTAAATTCAGAAAGTCGTTTAACAATCCTTATCATATTGTACGCTTTATCTACAAAATCTACCCGACTTCCAATTTATATACAAATAAACGTCAATGACGAATATTATGAAGAGACCACTCAAAAGAAATTAATTTGTAGTAAAGGTGAAAGTTTATGTCTCTTGGGATCTATTTGTGTAATTTGGGTAGAAAAGTTGACCGATTGTGAATTAATAGTCAAAGGATTACTTCTTACCTTTTTTCTCCTGACTTCTTCCAAAAGGTTGCAACCTTCCCCTTCTAATAAAATGGACTGTATCTTGTTGTTTTAGGGTTGGTATCGGGAAATACTGACGATCGGCACTCGCGCACAATAGAGATATGTATTCTCTTCGAACCCGTATATCGAAGTGACTGATAGTAGTTAACTATTTTCGCCTGATTCGAAGAACAGTATGGTATACAGGGTGTCCTCGAACAAGGCAAGATAATAATCATTTGACATTATGAACATCGGTCAATTTGGAAGCATGGAAAACTTATATTAAAAAAATATATATATATTTACATTAAAATATATCCTAAAAACTAAACACTATTCATTATTTATTATTTATATCACATAAAATAATAAAGGGTAATTATAGATTTCCCCGTATGGTTTTTGAAGCAATAAATAATTAATTATGTCTGTACAAAAATAAACCAATTTTTGTAGAATAATCTTATGGTTTTTATTTCCTTATTCATTTAATTAATAATAAAGAACATATTATTGTTATTTTGGTTTGTAAACTCGATATTATATAGAAATATATATGTACCACAATTTAATATTATTAGATGCAAATTCAAAATATTGTGTTACTCTCGTACGTATTAGCAGCCTCACAACATTTAAAACTTTGCATGCGGAATGTACGTCGCCTGCTCTTCCCGGTAACTGCATGTACAATGTTGTCAAGTTGTATGGCTTTCTCGCAAATGCCAAAATTAATTTGGCAACCTGTAAGTCTTTAATTTCTATTATTTGTTGACTAATAGTGTTGTCTAGCGCTTTATTATCTTCAATAATAAATTCCTTTATTATTATCTTAAATCAAAGACATTGGACATACTTTGTTGTGAACTTACATCTTGTTATAGTGTGGTCCGCTTTACTTTTACTTTGAAATTACAAAAAGTGGTATGATATACTTGAGTTGATAAAAATTCTCCACGCTGTATGTTGCACTGCATCAAATTCATCAATCGAATGGAATTTAAGATATAACGTATGCTAAGACACACCTACGTTCAACTTCATCCTATTCAATCGTTTCTAAGTGTCATTCAAGCTGTTTCACAAATTATGTCGGATCACAATTTCACACACAATATTTGTCCAATTTTCGATTAAATTTTAAAATAAATACGTAATCAGAAATGAGTTTCGAAATTATTTTTATTATTTTTAATAACTTAACTGACTGCTATTTGATAATTATATTTACTTTAGGTACATAAGAGAAGCGATATATCAAAATATAGTTCCTTCACATCAGGCGATTTCATGCTGATAATAATGCCCAACCGTATGTTGCGAGAATTGTACGTTAGTATTTAGCAATGTTGAAATCCTAGTGTAGTAAATTGGCCTGTCCTAAGCCCAATTGAGCATGTTTGGAATGCTGTTGGGAGGAAAATACGATCTCGTGTACCAACTCAATTCTGAAACATTTCGAATAATGACGTTTTCGGACCTATTGATTCGGTTTACAGCTTTCAAAATAACTGCCTCCGAATGGGCCAGAATGCGTACTGCCTATCTACTACTAATCGATAAGCTCTGTACATTCAGATTGAATGAATACGTATCAACTTTCGACATTGAAAAAATGCACATACAAATATCAATAAATCCTGAACACAGATTTTTAGAAAATAATTCATGTCGTGAAAATATTTCTAAACCCTTAAAATCAATCGAATTAACAGTACTTTACGTACAAGTGTAATTTTAGCCCGTTTATCACTACGAGGGAGCTGCAAGAAGTTGAAAACAATAATATTTCAACTTTTCCACTAGCAGCAAATGCGCTATTAACTGAGACGTACATGAACGACATGCTCTCGGGCGTGAACACTGAATCGGAGTTAATAAAACTATTTCACGAATTGAAAACTTTGTTAAAATTTCATTGTTCCACCCTTCACAAATTTGCTTCAAACAATTCTAAACTAATTTCAGAGTTCTCAAATTCTGAAAATATATCACCGCATCTCGCTGAAAAACCCATTGATATAAACTTAAACAAATCTCAAAATAAAGTTTTGCGCCTAAACTGGACCCCAAGTACTGATGTACTCGATATTTCAGTTCCCACTTCCTCTCCGATTGCCCCTGTAACCAGAAGAAAAATACTCTGACAATAGTGTTTTAAATGAAACTCACGGTTTCTAGTTAATTACACAATATAATAAAAGTTCTATTGTGGAATTAACTAGAAACCGTAAGTTTCATTTGAAGCACTAATATGAGTATATTCTACGAAGTAAGGCTCGAGACAGTTAATTTCATTTACTCTTACAATAAGACGATGCTTCGACCCCATTGGATTGTGCAACCCGGTGCGGTAAAATTTTAGTAAGAGGCCTTTGGTTAGTTAAGCTCCACTGGGACACAGAAATCTCAGATACGGCCATCTAGACGAATGGCATGAATTTATACATCTTCTTCACGAATTAACAAAATTAAAAATGCCAAGATGTATTTTTTCAGAGAAATCAACTATTGATCATACCGAAATGCACGGCTTTGCTGATACAAATCTTAACGCATGTGGTTCCTGGGTATATATTAGGGCAATTTATTCAGTCCAAACTGTTTCATGCAACTTAATTTCTGCGAAATCATGCGCTTCGCATGTGACAAATACAGTAAACCTTCCCAGATTAGAGTTATCTGCCATGTTGTTACTGTACAGCCTTGTGGAGAAAATTTCAAATGATTTCAAAAATAAATTGAATATAACTTCTATTAACTTTTGGTCCGATTCACAAATTGCTTAATTCTGGGGCAAAGGCAAGCCAAGTCGATGGTCCGTTTTTGTAGGCAATAGAGTTGTCAAGATTCAAAATTTATCAAACAATTATACCTGTAGATACGCAAACACAACCGATAACCCAGCTGATATAATTTCACGTGGTGCAAATGCAAAAAACTTATATTGGAATTATCTATGGTAGCATGGTCCCAAGTTTCTAAAGAATAGAAATTTGATAATTTCGCAAATTTAACTCAACCAAAATATCTGAACAAATAACCCTAGTTCGGACTACCCCGCCAGACGAAAACTTCTGGCTATCAACATTTTCAAAAGTCTTTAGATATATTGAATTACAAAAAACAGTAGCGTACGTTCTCAGATTTATTTTAAACTACAAAAAAACGAAACCATAACTTCGGACCATTATCAGTCCCTAAATTAGATAACTCTGAAAAATTCATTCAACTGAATTATTTTGAAAAAGAAATTGCAGAATTTACACAAAATATATATCTTTCTTATACACGAATCAACAAATTCAAACCATTTTTTAATTACGACAATTTATTACGCGTAAGAGGTTGGCTTTCTGATGCCGATACTCCTTATTCACACAAACATCAAAAAACTTCACTGTAAACTCAATGATTCAGGCAGAACATATGCGAATCGGACACACTGGCGCTCAGATCGTGCTTTCTTACTTTCGCTCAAACTTTTACCCCTTAAACAGCATACAAACTACTGAAAAACTTATTCGAAATTGTTACAAATGGTTTAGATTTTCAACATATCCTCATACTCAAATAATTACTGACCTTCCAAGAGGCACCAAGAGATCCCTGCTCGTGTTTTTCAACGGACTGATTTGGATTTTGGGGGACGTTTCTTATAAAATCAGCTAAATCATCTGCAATAAAATACGACATAGCACTTTTTGTATCCTTTGTCACTAAGGCTACACATATCGAAGCCGTAACATCGTTATCATCAGAAGCATTCATTTTAACCTTAAAACGCTTCATCTCTCGCTGTGGCAGCCCCACGATAATCTATGCCACTGCCAGTAACTTTCTAGGTGCGAATAATACAGTCAAAGACTTACAAATATTTTTTAAAATTCAAACCAACACTGATACAGTCCAACATTTTTTAACCCAGTTCAAAATTTTGTGGAATTTACAGTAACTGTCGTTCTAATTGGAGAATGAAATTAAATCGACCAGACTTACATTCAATACTTAATTGAGAGCATGCCAAGACGAATTGCGGCTATTATCCGTGCACGTGGGAGAAACACTTCGTAATAAGTCCTTCATGTTTTTCACTTTGTTTTCAGCTCGCTTTCATTATGTACGTCGCTCATTTTGTAAACTTATTACTATGGAAATAATGTTAAAATGTAACGTTTTTTCATAAACCTTTCTATCTTCGACATAAAAAGCTATTGTAATAAATAAATAATAAGAAAACGATTTGTATTAACCCATTAATGCCCAAGAGTTCGTTAATGACCCCCAGAGTAAAAATGAATGCATTACTCAATGTCATTTGCAGATGGCACTAAAAGTACGTCCAACTAAAATAAATTAACGTACTTGCTTCGTCGTATACTCACTCCCTCGCGACTCGAGAAAGTGTACGCGTGTTTCTAGATGCTGCGAATTACGAACGTAAATATAAAGAGAGACAATGTCTTCAAACTATTATTGGTAAGTCGTTTTCTTGTTATTAGTTTGTTCATATATTTATATCTTTGTTAGGTGTTCTTGTAAATATCTGTTTTTATTTTATTTGATTTAATTACGATATACGTGAATAATGAACCGTTTTGGTTCACTGGGTCATTAACGACCTCTTGGGCATTTATCGAACTATTTATAGTTCTGAATTCCTTAAGGAAGAAACCACTTTCAGTTGCTGATGCTAGAGGACGCCGAAAATTTGGACATGAATGGTTCCCAAATTATTCCAGAAGGCATATACATAATAATAATATTAATAATAATAATAATAATAATAATGATAATAATAATGATGATGATAATAATAATAATAATAATAATAATTATAGATTCGGTAGTAATAGAACAAGCGGCTAATACGCGACGAAACATCTAAACAGCCTTTATAGACTATAAGAAAGCATTTGATTCAGTGCCCCATACTTGGCTTTTGCGTGTTCTGGCTTTGTACAAGGTGCATCAGAAAATTATAGCTATGTTGCAATACCTAATGTCATCATGGGATACAGTATTGCAAATTCACCATGAAGCTGAAACGTTCGCATCAAGACCAATTAGCATCAAAAGTGGAACTTTTCAAGGAGATAGCTTGAGCCCCTTGTGGATTTGCTTAGCACTCAATCCCCTTTCAATTTTTCTTAACAGTACAGGGTGTGGATTTAAATTGAAGCAAGAAAATACTGTAAAATATAACATCAGCCACCTATTGTATCTGGATGACATCAAGCTATATGCGGGAAAAAAGAGACAACTCAATTACCTACTTCAGGCTACAGAGACCTTCTCAGATGACATTAATATGTCATTTGGCCTCGATAAGTGTAAAACATTAAACATCAGTCAAGGCAAAATAACAGCAATAGATTTTCAGTTGAATGATGGAGACATTATTGAGGCCATGGAAGAGAACGACACATACAAGTATTTTGGACTGGTCCAATCCCAACGCCTCAAGCATAAGGATATTAAAGAAAGGGTCACTGAAGAGTATCTATATAGAGTGACCACTATTCTTAAATCTAAACTCAATGGCAAGAACACGTTTAATGCCATTAATACCTTCGCTATACCAGTCCTCACTTGTACCTTTGGTACTGTGAAGTGGACACGAACAGAGCTTGAGGATATTCAAAGAAAAACTAGAAGAAATTTGACAAAATTTAGAGCCCATGATCCAAAAGCAGCTACTGAAAGACTGATACTTCCCCGTAAAAATGGAGGCCGAGGTCTTGTGGATATAATTCGGTTGCAACAGAAACAAATCAATAGTCTCAAGCGTTATTTTCTACAAAAACGAACACCTTTGCATGAGGCTATCTCGCAGGTTGACAACTGCTACACCCCGTTGGATCTTCTGCATGCAAGAGACACTCGACTGCCCACTGATGCCGCCTATGAACAGGAGGTGACTATAGACTGGTCCAGTAAGGCACTTCACGGTAGACACCGGAACGATCTCAGCCAACCTTATATAGACAAAGAAGCGTCGAACAAATGGCTGACACAAGCGGATATATTTGTCGAAACCGAGGGCTTCATAATAACAATCCAGGATCAAGTTACTCTAACCAGGAACTATCGGAAATATATTTCAAAGGAGTCGGATGTCATCGATCAATGCAGAAAATGTAAAGAAAATGGAGAGACATCACCGCCGGTTGTAAAGTACTCGCTCCGACTAGCTATCTTCAGAGGCACGACCAAGTTGCGAAGATAGTACATCAAAAATTGGCCCTACTGTATCAACTCCACGCGGATACATCACCTTACTACAAATACCAACCCGAAAACGACATTGAAAATGCGCACTATCGCCTCTATTGGAATCGTAGCATACTAACCGATAAGACCATTCCATGTAATAGACCAGATATTACCCTTACCAACTAGACTGCAGCTATAACTTATCTTATAGATGTCGGCATCCCAAATTCTCACAATCTGCAATCCACGTGGAATGAAAAGATGGTGAAATATACTCCTCTTGCTGAGGAAGTAAAGACAATTTGGAAACAAAGTGAGATTAACGTGGTTTCTCTTATTATTTCCACAACTGGAATAATCCCAAAAAGCCTCCACACCAGCATACAAATACTTAACCTACCACCGCTCATATACATACAGCTTCAGAAAACTGTTATTCTGGAAACAGCAGCAATAGTAAGAAGACACCTCAACTTAAAATAGTTATGAAGGAACTTGTACTCGTACCGTTCCTCTCTGAAACACCATTATAAGACGAGCATATACAACATAATAATATTAATAATAATAATAATAATAATAATAATAGATAGATAGATGGTTTATTGACCCCATTCACATACATAGTACATTAGAAGTCAGTGAGTAGTACATATGAACACATTTTACAAAGTAAAAATATTAAAAATTGTACAGTGACAAATTGAAAATATAATAAAAATAATAGAAAGTGAAAAGTTGACATAAATACAGACATACATTTCATAAAGTTAAAATATTGACGAAATATAACAATTTTAAAATATAAAATAAGGTAAGAAATAATTGAACGTAAAAATTAAATTAAACAAAACGAACTAATATATAAGCATTAAGCACAGGTATTCAACTCCTTCAAAAACTCATCAACTGTATAAAAACAATAATTCAACAGAAATGACTTAGCAAAATGCTTAAATTGAACTCTCGTCATATCACTTATATTTATATGTTCAAAATATTTTACAAATGAATTGTACAATGTAACATCCAACTTATTATTTTTTGTTGTTTTCAGTCTAGACTTGAGAATGACAATGTCTTTACTATTTCTAGTATCATAATTATGAATATCTGCATGTTTAGTCAGAACATATCGATTTTTATCTGTTTCAATTAACACTTCCAAAATATACAAGCACGGAAGCGGCAATATTTCAAGTTTTTTGAATATTTTTTTACAATTGGTGTTTCTTGGTGCGTTGTAAATTATTCTAACTACAGATTTCTGTAGCACAAATACTTTGTGCACTGATGTGCTGCTACCCCATAGCATAATACCATAAGTTAAATTGCTATGAAACAGTGAATAATATACGGATTTTAACAAATGAGTTGGTATACATGATTTTAATTGACGAATTACAAAAACTTGGCTCGCTAATTTTGAACAAAGGTAGTCAACATGAGGTGACCAACTTAAATTTGTGTCCTCCAAATGAATGCCCAGTAATTTAACAGGCTCTGATTTTATAGCCCATTTATCTAAACTAAAAAGAATGTGTTTAGTTTTAGTGTCGTTGAGTTTCAACTTATTTGCCAGGAACCACTGATTCAACAAAATATTATCACCAGCTTGTGTGCCATCAGATAAAGTTGTAGTATCGTCAGCGAATAAAATACAAAATGTGTCAATAGCCTCTGGTAAATCGTTAACAAATATTATAAAAAGAATTGGACCCAAAATCGAGCCCTGAGGAATGCCGTTGTCTATATTACGTAAATCAGACTGGTTGTTTCCACAAACTACATACTGTTTCCTATTACTTAAATAAGATGTCAGTAATTTGTGTGCATTTCCTCTAATAATAATAATAATAATAATAATAATAATAATAATAATAATAATAATAATAATAATAATAATAACCCTCCTAGGAGCTGTAAGACCTTGTCGTTGGTGGAGTGGCTGAGTAACTTCCTCCCTCCTCGAGCCGCAAGGACGGGAAGGGAGGAGTGAAACTAAAAAACAGCTCAGAAATGGTCAGTGGGGCACTGGTGGGGCTATCTATGCCGATGTGATAGCACCAACAAATGCCAGTAGAAGATCCAACATGCCCAAGTTACATCCGAACACACTGGCAAGTCCTGACCAGACATGGGGGACGAGCGGCGAGTTTCCGGCGCCGAAAAACTGGAACCCTCGGCTATGGTATGGTAACCCAGAGAGAAGAGTCCCACATGGGGGAATTATCACTTTGTGGTATCACTCTGTGGTAATTCACGTGACTGGCGAACACGCGGACCCTAGCTCCCCTATGCTAAGCTGTCAAGCGACCCGTGGCGAGAGCTGAAAGGCACCTGGGGGTTATCAGATGTCACGAACGGAGCCAACTTATTAAGAAATATCCCCCTCCTCAGTATACCATGAAAGTTTTACGATTAATGGTACGGCAGGGCTCTGCTGAAGAGGGATCACCCATCCACCCTGCGAGCTCAGCTCAAACCCACCCATATAACAATGGAGAATAGAACAATATATGAAGCCTCGGACGAGCGACGTCATGGACGGGGACGTCGCGGGAATCTTACACCCGCCCATATGGACTCCGACCCTATGCAAGAAAATGGCCTAACGCAATCACCTACTCAACCAGCTGAAAGTGATTCATTGGATTTACCAACGACCACCAAAGCTGGCAAACAACGACAGCGTATGACATGGACACCGGAAATGAACAAACACGTCATACACTGCTACTTCAAAGCTACCCGATTGAATGAAGATCTCACAGGATACCGTACACTCTTATACCAATACTTCATAGAAAAATTCCCACAAATGCACCATCTCACAGAACAAAGAATAAGCGACCAATACCGAACTATAATCAGGAATAAACGGCTTTCAAATTTTGAAATTGACATTATAAGAAATGAAGTTGCTACAGAACTAAACCAAAGCCCCAATCAAACACAAATACAACCACAAATACCCATAGAAACCACAGTCACAGACAACCTTACTGGTCAAATGCCAACAATAACAACAAACCCCAATCCTCCACAAAATGCAAACCAGAATGGAGCCGTCGCCCCACCCCAAAACCAAGACAAAAATATCATAGATGACCTCATCGCTAACAAAATTAAATGGACTGACACAAACCCAAGCACTCGTCCCAGACTGCCACGCCTCAAAACAAACAAAACTACCCCCACCATCATAGCACAAGTAAATAACGCACTTTCCCACCTTATTTCCGAAGTAAATAACATGACGGAACTTCATACTCTCCTATACTGCGCAGCAATAGTAACACTTAAACTACATGACCAAGAACCCATAACCGAAAGTACGAACAAACGAAATAAACAAGAAACCCCCAACTGGCAACGCAAACTCGAACAAAAGATAACAAAAATTCGACAAACACTTGGATTATTAACTCAACTCTCATCTGGAAAACGAACTTCAAAAATTTTAAATAAACTCAAGAAAATAGATACCCATATAGGACAACTCAACCAACAAGAACTGATCTCCAAACTTGACCACTTTAAACAACGACTAGCCGTATACGCAGGACGACTGAAACGATACAAAAACAGCAACCTAAGAAAAACCCAAAATACTATGTTCAACCAAAACGAGAAAAAATTTTACGCCCAGCTGGACAACACCGAAATGAAAGACTACAACATACCAACAAAAGAGCAAATTACCAACTTTTGGCAATCAATTTGGTCCAATCCAGTAAATCACAACCCCAATACCAACTGGATCACTGACCTGAAAGAAAGACACAGCCACATAGAAACACAAAACAATAATATCATAATATCGACAGAAAAAGTTCAATCTGCAATAAAAAAATCACATAACTGGAAAGCTCCAGGCCCTGATGGGATACACAATTACTGGCTAAAAGCATTCACCGTGCTACATAACAAACTCGCTGAACTAATCACATACATTATCCAAAACCCTTCAGAACTCCCCACCTTCCTCACAAGAGGCATCACGTTCATCAAACCGAAAAATAGCGACACCCTAAACCCAGCCAATTATAGACCAATTACCTGCCTTCCTACCTTATACAAAATAATAACATCCATCATAATGCAACTCATTCAGGAACACCTCGACACTTACCAAATATTAACAGAAGAACAAAAAGGATGCAGAAAACACAGCCAAGGCTGCAAAGAGCAGCTTATTATAGACTCGGTCATACACCAACAGGCCTTACAGAATAAACGCAACCTCTTTATCACATACATAGACTATAAAAAAGCTTTCGACAAAGTACCGCACAGCTGGCTCCTACATGGCTTGGAAATCTATAAAATCAGCCCAACTATCATTCACTTCCTAAAAAACGCCATGCAAAACTGGTGCACTAACATCCACATACAAACAGCAACAACTAAACTAACATCCGACACAATTCCAATCAATAGAGGCATCTTTCAAGGAGATTCCTTTAGTGGCCTCTGGTTCTGTATATGCCTCAACCCAATTTCACAAGCCCTCTCTAACACGAGCTGCTGTTTCCAACTCAAATACAACCAGAATAATAACTATAAAGTCAACCATCAGTTTTACATGGACGATATAAAACTATACACATCTACAAAAAATCAAATGAACTCCCTTATCAAAATCACAGAAACAATATCGACGGACATACAAATGGAATTTGGATTTGACAAGTGCAAAACCAACAGTATAGAACGAGGTAAATGGACAAACACTAATGGAACAGTCACAACAACTGGCAAAATAGAGCACATGGACGAAGCCAACTCATACAAATATCTAGGATTCGACCAGACAATTAAACTGAACCACACTGAGCTCAAACAAAGACTCATCCAGGAATTCACCTCCAGACTCACCCAACTACTTAAAAGCAAACTCAACTCAAAAAATCTCACAAAAGCTATGAATACGTATGCAGTTTCATTACTGACATACTCATTTGGAGTTTTAAAATGGACACACACTGACCTAGACAACATTAACAGGAACACCAGGACGAAACTCACCAAGCACAACATGCACCACAGAAACGCTTGCATTGAAAGAATCACTCTGCCCCGATCTGAAGGAGGAAGAGGTATTTTGGATATGCACCCACTTCATACTTCACAAATCATGAGTCTCAGGAACTACTTCTACAATGAAGCTACACAAAGTCCTCTTCACTTGGCAATCACAAAAGCCGACAAAAAATATACCCCATTGGAGCTATGCAACACAAACCTAAGTTTAAAAGACGAACCAACCATACACAACGAAAAAATTAACCTATGGTCAAGGAAAGAAATACATGGACGTTACTACAACCACACTAAAAATACAAGCGTTGACCAAAGACACTCCCACACATGGCTACACAATGGAAACCTGTTCCCCGAAACAGAAGGATTCATGTTAGCGATCCAAGACGGTATAATCAACACACGCGCATACAGTAAATTCATCATTAAGGACCCGACAGTAACGGACGATAAATGCCGACGATGTCACAATGCACGGGAAACAATTGAACATATAACTAATAGCTGTAGCACACTAGCACCCACCAAGTACCTAGATAGACACAACCCCGCCGCAAAAATTATACACCAAAGCATTGCTATTGAACATTCATTATTAAACAAACATACGCCCTACTACACATACACACCATCTGACATACTTGAAAACGCAGACTATAAACTATATTGGGATAAAACTCTCCAATCTGACAAACCCCTATCATGCAATAGACCCGATATTACGTTCACGGACAAGAAGGAGAAGCACACATACCTAATAGACATATCTATACCAAACGACCACAACGTACCAGCTAAATATTCGGAAAAAATCCAAAAGTACATCCCGCTTGCCATAGTACTTGAAAGAATATGGAGACAAAAAACGGTCACTGTCATACCAATCATCATTTCATCAACAGGTCTCACTCACACATCCTTCATCGGACACCTATCAGAACTCAATCTACCCGCAACCATACACAACCAAACACAGAAAGCCGTAATACTGCAAACATGCAATATTGTTAGATCATTCCTCCGACATCAATAGAGTCCTCCTATACTTGGCCTCCACCCGTATAGGCGGAACACACCAGGACAAACCTGTGCCTCAGTTCCAATAATAATAATAATAATAATAACCACCACAGTAAAAATACAGATAAGAAAAGGTATATATCAAGGAGATACATTAAGTCCACTGTGGTTTTGTATGGCCCTAAACCCGCTAATGGACCTGTTAAATGACACGATGAAAGGATTTGAGATGAAGGATGAAAACGGACAAAAGCACAAGATCAGCCATCTACTCTACATGGACGATCTCAAACAATACGCAGCAACAAAGACAGGGCTTCAGTACCAACTAAAAGTAACCGAAAGTTTTTCCGAGGATATAAAGATGAGATTTGGGGTAGATAAATGCAAAATCCAAAGTATAAACAAAGGGAAACTCAACCAAAACCTAATATATGAAACGGCCCACCAGGAAACAATAACGTCAATGAATACGGATGAGCTGTATAAATACTTAGGGATGAACCAGAGCAAAACTATCGAGCATACGCTGATTAAACAACAACTTAGGAGCGAGTTTCAGAAAAGAGTGAGAAGGGTATTGAAAACATCTTTGAATTCCAAGAACACTACCATCGCTATCAACACATACGCCATAGCAGTCATCACTTATTCTATGGGAGTTGTGAAATGGAGCAATACAGACCTAGAAGATTTGGACAGATGGATCAGAGTTCAACTGACCAAGTTTAGAAGCCGTCACCCGAAAAGTGCTGTGGAAAGAGTTTATATACCCCGCAAAGAAGGTGGATTGGGCATAGTAAACCTCTATGACATGAACATTCGTCAAATTAAATCAATGAGAAGCTATTTCCATAGGAAAGCAAGGACTTCCGTTCTTCATAATATAGTATGCTCTCAAGATGATAAATACACCTCATTGAACCTAACTAATAACTGTGACATTCACCCAACATCTGTACAAGAAAGACGAGAAGCATGGCAGAGGAAAGCACTGCATGGAAGACATCCTACTATCCTAGCCGCAGAGGGTACAGATAAAAAGTGGTCGAATCACTACTTACGAACAGGATACCTTTTCCCTGAAACTGAAGGGTTCATGATCGCCATACAGGATCAGGTTGTACCAACTAGGAACTATCTCAAATATATTATTAAAGATCCAACCGTGATAGATGACACTTGTAGAATGTGTGGCAGGATGGGGGAAACCATCCAACATATAACTGGAGGATGCAGCTCCCTCGCCGCATCTGAGTACAAGAAACGCCACGATCAAACAGGAAAGATAGTACACCATGCTCTGGCTTCTAAATATAACTTGATACCCGGAACAGAAAAACTCACCTATAAGTATACACCAGCAAGCATCCTAGAAAACGTCCACTACAAATTATACTGGGATAGAACAATATTTACTGATCGGACAAATGAAGCAAACCGGCCGGATGTGGTTCTTTGGAGCCTGAGAGAAAAACAGGTATGGATTATCGACTTCGCAGTTGTGAATGATAACAACATGGAAAACACAATCAACCTAAAGCTTCGAAAATATGATGACCTCGCTCAGTATATCAAAGAGCAGTGGAAAGTAGACCAAGTTACTATCCTACCCATGGTCCTATCCACAACAGGCATTGTACCACGGCAGCTTGGTAAGGCTGTGGATACTCTTAAAATCAGTCCATCTGCAATTGGAAAGATGCAGAAAACAGCTATTCTTGGCACTTGCACAATTGTAAGGAAAGTACTGGGGAAATAACGCTAAAAAGTGGAAGGTCAAACATGCTTTGATAGATTTATATCTGTATATTTGAATAAACTCCACTTAGACCAAAAGGCCTGTGTTTATGTAAAATGCCTTAAGAAGAGAACTAGTTAAAATAATAATAATAATAATAATAATAATAATAATAATAACGAAATTGACTGTCTCAACCCTTACTTCGTGGAATATGCTCAATTTTTTAGAATTTTCAATAACTTGTATTATATTGTGGAATCAACTAGAGACCGTGAGTTTCATTTAAAAACACGAATAATAATAACAATAAAGGAGGCAGAGGTATAGCTGACATGCGCATTATGCACAAAAAACAAATAGAACTCATGCGCAACTACTTTTACAACCGAGCAATAGATTCCCCCCTCCACCATGCAATCATAAATGTCGATAAAAATATAACCCCGCTAAACCTAACTGATACAGAATACGCATGCGACCCGCAGCACTCCGTCTTAGCACTGGAATCACAATGGAAAGAAAAAGAGCTGCATGGACGATATCCAAATACACTAAATAATACTTCCTTAGACAAAGCTGCTTCCATAGCTTGGCTCAATAGTGGTAATCTTTTCCCAGAGACAGAAGGATTCATGTGCGCCATCCAAGACCAGGTCATCCCTACTCGTTCATATCTTAAATATATAGTCAAAGACCAAAGCATTATATCAACACAGTGCAGAATGTGTGGAGACAAACATGAAAATGTTGAACACCTCCTTAGCGGTTGCAAAACACTTGCTCCTAGAGAATACACTACTCGACATAATAACGTCGCTAAAATCATACATACAGAACTTGCCCGCAAACTAGATTTAACTGAGGCGAAAACGCCATACTACAAGTACACACCCCAACATGTGTTAGAAAGCGACAAGTTTTTGCTATACTGGGACAGAGATATCCAAACAGACAGGACTGTACAACACAACAGACCCGACATACTGGTTTTCAATAAAACTGAAAAAGAAATACTCTTGGTGGATGTTTCGGTTCCAGCGGCTGCTAACATACAAAAAAAGGGCATGGAAAAATACTTACCATTGTGCGAGGACCTGAAAGAGACATGGCAGGCGAAAACGGTTAAAACCATCCCAATTATTATTGGAGCCACTGGAGAAATACCGAAAGACCTGAAAAAGAACCTGGATAGCCTAGGACTCCAGAAAAATCTTTTCTACGAGCTACAAAAAGCGGTCATTTTGAGCACGTGCAATATAATCAGAAAAGTGTTGAACAAAAATACATAGGAAATGCTGGAAACCTTGCAACTAACCTTGCCGGTTCTCACGCTAAACATCCGGCTAACGTGAATAAAAAAAAAAAAAAAAAAAAAAAAAAAAAAAAAAAAAATAACAATAATAATAATAATGCAGAAGAAACGCACAAGGGTGTAAAGAACAACTCATCATAGATAGCACAGTAACAAGACATGCCATTAAACAGAAGAGAAGCTTATACACAGCGTTTATTGACTACCAAAAAGCGTTTGACAGCGTCCCACACTCATGGCTTTTGAAAAGTCTGTTTGTGAATAAAGTGAACCCAAATATAATCGAATTACTTAAGACAATGATGGCTCAATGGGAAACCAAAGTAACCAATGGAACAACAAATAGCGAAGGTACCGATATAAGAATTGAACGTGGTATTTTTCAAGGTGATGCTTTAAGCGCGCTATGGTTCTGCATTGCCATAAATCCACTATCCACAGCTCTTAATGAACTACATCAAGGCTATGATATAGACAACAATGTGCAATTATCACACTTAATGTACATGGATGACATCAAGTTGTTCTCAGCTACTCAAAAAGGTCTTAAAAAAGAACTAAGATGTATCGAAAACTTCTCCAATGACATACGAATGAGCTTCGGTTTAGATAAATGCAAAACTAATAGCATTCGAAAAGGAAAGTGGCACGAGTCAGGGGACCATGAATTAACAGCGGCATCAGGTGGTGGAACCATCTCACACATGCAAAAAGATGAAAGATACAAATATCTAGGCTTAACCCAAACACAGGGTATACAAGACGTAGAAATAAAACAGCAGATGAAAGAAAAACTAGAAAAACGCACCACAGACATTTTAAAAACAAAACTTTCAGCACAAAACATAACAACAGCAATAAATAATTACGCAATTCCTGTAGCAGCATATAGCTTTGGAGTGGTGAGTTGGACTGTTACTGAGTTAGATGACTTAAACAGAACAATTAGAACCTGCTTCACTAAACACAGAAAACATCATTCTAAGGCATGTAAGGAAAGGTTCCATATACCGCGAAAGCAAGGGGGTAGGGGTATTGTGGACATGCGAACCAAACATAAAAAGCAAATCGAACTTATGCCACCAAGCAATCATTTATCTTGACAAAAACCTGACACCACTAAAACTAAACGATAAAGAACATGCATGCGACCCACAGTACTCCATCCAAAAATTGATAAATCGATGGAAAGAGAAGGAACTCCATGGCAGATATCCAAACAAACTCGATGATAATAACCTCGATAAATCTGCGTCACTTGGATGGCTTAACAGAGGGAACATCTTCCCGGAGACAGAAGGCTTCATCTGTGCTATTCAGGACCAGGTCATACCAACTCGTTCTTATCTGAAATACATCGTAAAAGATCAAAATATAACAACAACACAATGTAGAATGTGCGGGGAAAAACATGAAAACATTGAACATCTAATTAGTGGATGCACAACACTAGCCCCACGAGAATATACTAACCGTCACAACAACGTAGCTAAAATAATTCACACCGAACTTTGTCACAATCTGAAACTAATCAAAGAAAAAGTTCCCTATTACAAATACACGCCACAAAATGTGTTAGAAAATGAACATTACTTAGTCTACTGGGACAGAGAAGTTCAAACCGACAAAGAAGTTCAGCACAATAGGCCAGACATTCTCATGTACAATAAAACAAACAAAGAAATTATACTTATTGACATTGCTGTCGCAGCTCCTGATAACATCTCAAAAAGGGAAACAGAAAAAATCGAAAAATACCGACCACTATGTGAAGATCTAAAGCAAACCTGGCAGGCCACAAAAGTTAAAACTATCCCAATCATTATCGGAGCAACAGGGGAAATACCAAAAGGATTGCAGACATATCTTGACAGCCTCGGAATAAAAAAAGAACTCTTCTTCGAACTCCAGAAAGCCGTCATCTTAAGCACCTGTAATATAATGCGAAAAGTATTAAATAAGAAATAGATAGATAGCATTGTGAACCTTGCAACATAAAACTTGCCGGTTCAACAATCAAAGATATCCGGTTAACGTGATTAAAGAAAAAAAAATAATAATAATAATAATAATAAGGTCGGTAAATCCCATCCCCACCTCAACGTGGTACCGACTGGGAACGCCTCGGCGGCCAACGGGGCTATGGTAACCGCTCGGAGGGTTAGCACCCCTTCTAGCGTGAGGGTAGAAGTGCTGTCAATACTAGAAGAAAGCGATACTCAGGCGGGGTAGGGTTGCAGACTGGCCCTATTCGGAACCGCCAAGAAGATCAGGCTGACGCAGGACCCAGTGAGACTGGTGGCACTGACCTGCGGCTGGTAACCACCATGCAAGGAAATCAGCCTACGAACTCACAAGCATCGATTTCACCTTCTAACTGCGTTGGGGAGCATGATGCACCGCCCGCTGCAGAAGGACTCAGGAGAAGGCGATTTAAATGGTCTCAATCCATGAACGAACATATTTATCGTACTTACCTGTTAATCACAGAGATGCAAACGAAATCCACACCATATGCAGAAAGATTACACCATGAGATGGTAACGAAGTTCCCGGAATTGAGAGGCAAAACTATTCAAAATATTTTGGATCAGAGGAGACAGCTATTTATCAAGAATAGACTGGATCCTGAAACAATAAAAATAATTAGAGCAGAAGTAGGGCTCGCTCTTGGATTTTCAGCCACACAGGAGATACATCCTGATGAACCGACACCCACGATAAAGCCCTTAACAAAAAATCAGGTGGCGCTGAATGCCCTGCTCGAAGCTATTGAAAAATACTCCGGAATGGAACCAACAGCTAGACCAAGCATACCCAAAATCAGGAACGACCATCAAGCTAAAGAATATATAAGACAGATGGATACAGTATTAACCACCAAAACCTATGAATGTCAAGATATTACTGACTTGCATACTATAGTATATTGTGCAGCGATCGCTACGGCCTCCCTATGCGGGAAAAATGTCAAAGCAAGAACTGACCGAAGAAAAACAAACAATGAGCGAAAACCACAATGGGAACACAGACTCGAAATAAAAATAAAATCACTTAGACAAGAGATAGGGCGCCTCACTCAATACACAAATCAACAACATAGCCAGCGAATAGAGAAACGCGCCAAAACCATACTCGCCCGCTATGCTACTGACATAAATCCAACGACCATAGAAATCCTAGATCTTCTTAAACAAAGACTTAAAGTGGTCAGTACCAGACTTAGGAGGTACAAAGAAGCCCACAAGCGTAGAACTGACAACAAACTATTTAGCCAAGATCAGAGAGGCTTCTACCGCAAATTGTCCAGTAATAATAAAAATCATCCACTAAACAGATCCTACGCCGAACTTCAGGAGATAAAAGACTTTTGGGAAAACATCTGGGAAAAGCCTAGAACACACAAATCCACAGCCAACTGGATTAAAGATGATAATAAAACTAGGGAAAGAATCCCAATGATGCTACCACCTAAGATCTCACAAAAGGATATGGGAGAAGTCCTTACACGACTACCTAATTGGAAAGCACCTGGACCTGAAAAAGTACAAAATTTCTGGCTGAAACAATTCAAATCAATAAGGCCAAAAATTACGAAATTTTTTAACGACTTCCTGATAGATCCTAGCAGCATCCCTGAATTACTGACAAAAGGAATAACATACCTCCTCCCCAAGACCGAGCAACCAACAAACGATCCGTCCAAATATAGACCCATAACGTGCCTTCCTACGATGTATAAAGTACCAAGCGGAATAATTTGTAATAAAATCTACGAACACCTTATGAATAATAATCTCCAGACTGAAGAACAGAAAGGGTGCAAGAGAAAGGCACAGGGATGCAAGGAACAATTGGTCATAGACACAGCACTGACAGAGCATGCCATTAAAAACAAAAAGACCGCTTTCATTGACTATCAGAAAGCATTTGACAGTGTGCCCCACTCCTGGCTGATACAGTGTCTAAGCACGTACAAAATCAACCCAACCATCATCGAGATGCTACAAAAAATGATGAGTAAATGAAAGACAGAGCTATCAATAGGGAATTGTGCAGAAAAAATTCAAATAAACATCCAACGAGGAATATTTCAGGGGGATGCCTTGAGCGCACTGTGGTTCTGCCTAGCAATAAATCCATTATCTACCGCCCTTAATAATCTTAAAGGAGAATATCAACTCAATGAAACCACAAAACTAACTCATCTAATGTACATGGATGACATTAAACTTTACTCCGCTTCTGAGCAAAAACTCAAGCAACAACTACGCTGTGTCGAAAAGTTTTCTAACGATATTCGGATGAAATTAGGAATAGAGAAGTGCAAGACAAATAGTATGAAGCAAGGAAAATGGCACAAAATAAGTGGACATAAACTCACCCAAGCAGCAGGCGGAGAAACCATCACCAACATGGAAAAAAACGAAACGTACAAATACCTGGGATTTGCACAAGCTAGGGGAATTGAAACTAATGAAGTCAAGAACAACCTGATGGAAAAATTCAAAACAAGAACAAAATTAATCCTAAAGTCGAAGCTCTCAGGACAAAATCTAGCAACTGCATACAACGCATATGCCGCGCCAGTTGTTGCCTACAGCTTCGGAGTGATACCATGGTCGATCACAGAGCTAGAGGAACTCAACAGAAGAACACGGGTAGCGTTCACTAAACACCGAAATCACCACCCGAAAGCCTGCAAAGAGCGGTTCCACCTACCACGTAACAAAGGAGGAAAAGGAATAACTGACTTCCGCCTCAGATATAAGACACAAATAGAACTTCTGAGGAAATATTTCTATGCAAAACACGACCTCTCACCACTACATAGAGCTGTCATTGATATAGACAAGAAACTTACATCACTAAACCTCAATAATAAAGAATTTGAAGCGGATAAAGAATACACAATAGCGTCAGTAGAAACAAAATGGAAAGAAAAGGAACTCCATGGACGGTATCACAACACTCCTAATAATGAGCAAATTGATAAAACGGCAACAGTGAGTTGGCTAACAAAAGGTGGAATATTCCCGGAAACAGAAGGGTTCCTTTTCGCCATACAGGACCAAGTAGTTCCAACCAGAGCACACTTAAAGTACATAGTAAAGGATGAACACCACTAGATGTCGCATGTGTAACAAAGGTCACGAAAACATAGAACATATAATAAGCTCGTGTGAGGTTCTTGCATCACGTGAATACACAAATAGACACAACAACGTCGCAAAAATTATTCATGCCGAAATCTGCACCAGATTGGGACTAGAGGACGAACTGGTACCATATTACAGATATAACCCGAAGAACGTAACAGAGAATGACGGTTTTCTAGTGTACTGGGACAGAGAAATCCAGACGGATCGGGAAGTAACGCACAACAGACCAGATATTGTTCTATACGATAAAGAGAAGAAAAAAATTTCCTTAATTGAAATATCCGTTCCTGCTCCCGCAAACGTATTTAAAAAAGAAAAAGAAAAATAAGATAAATACCTATTTTTAATGGAAGATATGAAGGAGACATGGCAGGCAGAGACCGTGCGTACAATCCCAATTGTCATAGGGGCCACTGGCGAGGTTTCGAAAAAGCTCAGAAAACACCTGGAAGAACTAAACTTACCTTTCGGAGTACATAAGGAACTGCAAAAAGCCGCAATATTGGGAACTTGTAATATAGTCCGTAAAGTTCTGAATAAACCTGCAAAAGATAATTAAAATACGCATCACGCTTGTACGCCTTGTGACTCACCCCACCGGCTACAAGGCACACCGTGGAAACACGTGACCCAAAAAAAAAATTATAATAATAATAATAATATTAATAATAATAAACACCAAAATCGACCACACGCACATGCAAACAGAGCTTATATATGAATTCAAAACTAGACTCACCAAACTGATAAAAACGAAGTTAAACTCCAGGAACCTCACTAAGGCCATAAACACTTATGCCATATCAGCCCTCACCTATTCATTCGGTATCATCAAGTGGTCTTGAACAGACCTAGAAAACATTAACATCCTCATGCGCTTCGAACTAACTAAACACAGAAAGCTACACCCAAACTCATGCAAAGAAAGGCTAACAATCAAAAGAAATGAAGGAGGAAGGGGAATTATAGACATAACATCACTACACACAAAGCAAATACCAAAACTTCGAGAATTCTTTCATACTAAACAGACCAGTTTACATATAGCGATAAGTAAGGCAGATAAAAATTATACACCCCTCAACCTATCCCAAACAAACCATCCGGCAGACACATACAATGATGCGCAACTACAACAAGAAAAAATGAATACTTGGTCAGAAAAAGTACTACATGGACAACACAGATGCCGCATGAAACAAAATTTTATTGATAAAAAATCATCATACACATGGTTAGAAGATGGTCAGCTCTTTCCCGAAACAGAAGGATTCCTACTTGCTATCCAAGACCAAGTCATTGCAACTAGGAATTATAAAAAACATATAATCAAGGACCCAGCTATTGTAGATGACCTATGCAGAAAATTCCCCCTCCAGAAAGAAACAATCGAGCATATTACAAGTGGATGTAAAATCCTAGCTGGCTCAGAATACACAGCAAGACACAATGCAGCAGCAAAAGTAGTTCATCAAGCATTAGCTTGATGCGTATAAACTTGTAGAAAACACCGAGCCATACTACAAGTACACACCAGCTTCGATAATTGAAACAGATAAAACAATACCTGCCAATAGACCAGATATCACTTTTCAGTTAAAGAAAGAAAAAATCACATACTTAATTGACATAGCTATTCCCAGTGATACAATCATCCAAACGAAATATGATGAAAAAGTCGCCAAATACATAGACCTGGCAATGGAAATGAAAAGGATTTGAAAGCAGGAAATACTATTATGTCAGTGACTGGCCTCACACCAAAAACATTCAAATCACACCTGAAACAGCTAGAACTCGACACAAACATACAAAGAAACTTTCAGGAGGCAGTCATTTCAAAAACTTGCCATATAGTCAGATCATTCCTCAATGCACAATAATAACAATAGATTTTGCACTGACTTGGCGTAGCCCGTCAGTGCAAAATAAAACCACAACTATGTGAGAAGAATTGAATAATAATAATAATAAAAATAATAATAATGATAATAATAATGATAAACGACTTTATTGCTTCCATATATTAATACAAGAAAAAAATGAAAATACACATAAGGTTGAAAGCAAAAGGCGAAGTTCAGCTTACAAGCTGATATAACATCAGCTTATAAACTGTTCCTCCACTTAACCTTGAATACATCGCTAGGTTGGCGTGACAACAAAATAAATTATAGTTAAATCTAAACTCAATCGTACGGATAACAGTGTTGTATTGAAAATCTATGTTTCTTGTAGGTCTTCTTTAATCTTTGCAATCTGTAAGTTTTAAACATGGCAGGTACCTGATTATAAATCGAACATATTTGATAGGAATAACTGCGACTGAAAATTTCTAGTCTGAAGATTGGGGGTGAAAGGGTTCCTTTGTATCGGATATTTAAATTATGTGGATCATATCGATAGGTAATTTTTCTGTGCAAGTATGAGGGTGTTTTATCATAAATAATTTTTTTCAAAAGAACAGCTGCATGTAGAATCCTTCTATTAGCCATATTTAGCCAACCATTATCTTTCGTTTTGTGTGAAATATGTTCTCTTCTGCGTATACCGAATATGAGTCGTAAACATGAATTTTGCACTTTTTGTATTTTTCTTTGATATTGGATGGATAAAAACGATCCATATAGTACATCAGCATAATTAAATATAAACATAACCCCCCGCCCCTGAAAATGATGGCGAAAATACGGCCTATCATTCAGGAGATGAGGAAGATATTGATCCAAACTGTTTTCACCAGCCGACAACTCAGAGTTAAGAGGAAACTTATGTAAAGCAGAGTAGATAGTGGTATTTTATTGAACATACAAGAAGAAGAGAAGGCGATTCAGTTGAAAATTCCAATGAAGGAAGCGAGAATAAATCCAATAGTAGCCAGCCAAGTAATAAAACTTGGCAACCTCCTAAACAAAAAAGGCCAAAACCGATATAAAATTTGAATGGGAAAAGGGTGATCTAAACAGGCCAATTTCCTATTGGGATGGTACCATGGGATCACTAATGACCCTATCTCAACATAGCCAGCCTATTGAGTTTTTTATCTGTTTATGAGTCCATCACTTATTGAAGCGCTCGTAGAATATACAGTTAGATACGCTAATCAAAAAAATATTTGTGGATTTGAACTCTCAAGCAGAGTATTATATGCATTTATTGGAATTAGTCTGGTCAGCGGATACGCTCCGTTACCAAGCAGAATAATGTTTTGGAAAGAAGCTGAATATGTGCATGATTCATTGGTATTGCAGTCGATGAGGCGTAATCAGTTTGAAGAGATACGCAGATTTTTTCGTGCATCTGACAACAGCATAACACCTCAAGGGGACAAAATGGCTAAGCCACGACCAATAATTGATGCATTGTATAAAACCTTTTTACAATAAGCACCCGTGCACCAAAACATATCAATGAATGAATCAGTGATTCCTTATTACGGAAAACATGAATGTGAGCAATTTATCAGCAGTAAGCCAATAAGATTTGGCTATAAAAACCTTGGGTTATGAGTACCAAGCCAGGCTACTGCTTACAGTTTGAAATTAATCAGGGACAAAAAAACCAAGAAATGCCCTTAAAAAATCGAGGTCTTGGGGAGTCTGTTGTGCTAAAATTTGCTGATATTTTATACAAAGAATGTCCTGGTTTACGTTTTTCGTTATATTTTGATAACTTTTTTACCTCGGCGAAGTTGTTATATGAACATACTCAAATACATTTCAGAGCAACACAAACAGTAAGGGAAAACAGAACGATGAAATGTAAATTAGTTGATTCAAAAATAATGCAAAAGGGGTAAGGGGAAATATTGATAATGCAGTGGTTAAGGACAATGGTATCATAGGTATAAGATGGAAAGATAACAGTGTCGTAACCGTATGGTCAAATGAGTATGGTGTTGAGCTCATGCAAAAATGTGAAATATTTTCGGTAAAAGACAAAATGAAAATTAATGTGGGATATGGGAAGTGTGAATCAACTGGATAATAATATTTCCAATTACAGAATCGCTATGAGAGGGAAAAAGTGGTATACACCAATATTGCACTGGATAATTAATTTATGCGTTCCCAATGTTAGTCAATTAGTCCGCTCTCACAGATATGATGCAGACAATCTCCATTTTAGGTGAGATTTTTCACAGTATCTCCTAAAGGTATATAAAAGTAAACGAAAAACTCCAGGAACTAAAAAGAATTCTTTGTACTGTACCACTTCGGAAGGATCCCACTTGATATCTGCCAGCAGACAAGAAGAAGACGCTCCCTGTGATAGAATAAAACCACTAAAGCGTGCGAGAGTAGACTAGTTCCACTACACGATAATTGTTTTGACGAATTTTATAAATTGAAATTACATTTAAATTCTTTTCATTCCAAATTTCTTTGAATAGATAAAAATAATATTGTAATTTCCTTATTACCATAAGTGCCCACCGCCGTTAACGACCCACACTACAATTCAAAGATTTTTTTAAACATTTTATTAGGCCATATTTCATCATTTTTCAAAATAATAACTCTAATCATTTCAAAACATTTTCATAGTTCTGGGGATTAATGGGTTAATAACAAAATAAAAGATGGAACAACTCGGGCCCTTCAGATGTGGTTTTAAAGCTAGAGGAAAAAACACACTTTATGTCTCGGGGTACTATATTTCATATAAATTCACCTATAAATATGGAAAATATAATTAAACCGAGTTTAAAATAACCAAATCAATTCAATTTTTTGAGGGGAACGTCTATTTTGCCGGTGAGTGTATTGATGAAAAATTGATTGGAAGAGCACTACAATAATTGATCTCACTAATTCAGTCAGTGAAAAAATCAATTTTAATTAGTTGAGTGCAGTTTCATATATCACGTCTTGTTGCCTTATAAATAAATTACTTACCTTGCCATGACACATTTTTCATATATTTCTATTCTACTTGTGTATATGAATTATATATGCTGAAACTGATGATAATACATCATTTTCTCAATTTGGTAAATTCGGGAGAATAATAAGAAAAATTGAGCATTTGTGGGAAAATATAATATTTTCCAGAATCAATAAGAGGTTTCAGGATATTCGGGAATATATGACAGAATGATGTTGAGAGAGCGAAAGCAGTTTCCCTTAAGAAACATTCCAACATATTTTCTGTATAGTGAATAACATCGCACAAGGTAATTTTATCTAAAATAGGTTCACCGCTACACACCATTGTCAAATTCTGAGTTGTTTATTTCTCGATGGGAAAATCCACGCGTTAGAACTTGAAGACACAGGAATTTTGTTAATGGATATCAGTCAGCAAATTAGATGTAATTTCAATCCGTTTCATGAAATCGCAGTCACGAAACTTTATATTAATTTTTCACTTATAGTAGGTATTACCCGAAATAATTAAACAAATTCATAGAAGAAATTTGTCCTATAAATACAACCTCATGATGGTAGTTAAAAGTCAGTGGACATGAGATTGATTTTTAACTTCGTCGAAGTGATTTAATATTATCATTTATTCCTATCAGAATGAAAGAACAGAAAAATGTGTCTACATTTCATAACTAATCACTTTTACACCTTTTTCAAAATAATTTATGTTGATAATCTTTTCCGCATTTTCAGTGCGCCACTGAGACCCCCAAGCGAAGGTAGATGTACATTAAAATATGTTAATGGTATGAAAGACTCAGGGGTATGAAGATTAAAATCCTCTCAATTATCTTTGAATCATGAAATTTGGTACAATCCGTTTGAAGAATTTACATTTAAGTCCTATTTTCAACATCTCTTTTCCCGACATCCTGATAGGGTAGAGTATTGTACAACCGCAAATTTCATTATACAATGTGAATAATTGAAATAAAGCCAGATCTTTGGATCATGTCATTTTCACACCCAGAAAAATAAGCGAAAATCTGTTTTTCATGACAAATTTCATTTTTCAAGTGTAATGCCGAGGCTACAGTACGCGCTAAGCAAATCAAACATTCCACAAGTTAGTGATTATTATATCTATGACCGCTTTTCGCTTTTGCTCATAGCCGTTTACATACTGTAAAAATAAATGAAAAAATATTGAATAAAGGAACGTATTATTTATTCCATCTAATATAATGTGTAAACAATTTGCAACAAAGTAGAAACATTTCAATAATTAGTGTTTTAACTGAAACTCACTGTTTCTAGCTAATTCCACAATATAATAAAAATTGTTGAAAATTCTAAAATTTTCAACAATTTTTATTATATTGTGTAATTAGATAGAAACAGTGAGTTTCATTTGAAACACTAATATGAGTAGATTACACGAAGTAAGGGTTAAGACAGTTAATTTCGTTTCAATAAGTATATTTTATTAATTTTTTGATGAAAAACATACACTTGTAGACTCTTATCGCACTGTTTTCATCAACTTGAGAATTTTAACTGTGTTTGGGTTTGGGTTTGTATTTAATCACAATAGTTCATAGGAATAAAAGCGAATATTTACGGAATATTGATATTCATGCATATTACACAAGATATAAATCGGATATCTCTATACCTTATCAGCCTATAGAAATCTATGAGAAATCCCATTTATTAATGGGAATTAGAACAGTTTTTGACGATGTTTCAAAGATATTATCTTACAGCATACATTTAAAAAGAAAACTAAAACATTCAACCAAAGTTGAATGTTTTTGCTAAAAATTATCTCATTGGCATATGTCTATATTCGGTTGAATAATATTTTGAAAATACTCGTTGAATGATGTCTAAACTGCCCCATATACTTTGTTTAATCTAAATTTTTTAAGTATTTGTGTGTTTATAGCTCTTTTATGATATTTTCTGTAAATTTACGTTACGGTATTCGTGTGTTTCTAGCTTTTTTATGATATTTTCTGTAAATTCACGTTACTGTATTTGTTAACACAAAGTATTATTAGGATTTAATATTTTGAAGGACCATGTTCTAGTGTTAGCTAGAGTTTTTCATTTTAATTTGTTGATATTTGAATTGTCTTTATCTGATATTGTGAGAACAATAAATTATATTCTATTTTATATATTCTCGGTATTACATATCAATTCTCAAAGTTTGAATACTAACGTAATTTATATATAGAACGGTTTGACATTATTTGTATATCCGAGAACTGACTATCCACATACAGAACTATCAGCAATTAATATGAATAGTTTTCCACTTTTTCGTCTTACTGTCGCTCTAAAGGTGTCGCGATATTTGGCAATATCAGCATCAATATGAAAACTGTAGACACTTCTAATTTTTGTCTGATTGAACACGTAAAACTTTGCTCTGTTGAATTGGTAAACGAGAATAGTATTTCAATTTGCGCCTATACATCTTCGTCAACTGGTAATACCGAAATTTTCAGAAGCATTGTTTTTAATTTGATGTGTATGGGCTGCGTTGTAGACGTAGTACCTTTTGTTTGAATCGGTCGCTCCAAGAGTCATAGACTGGAGGAGGGTTCGGACAACTGGCCCTAACAGGGCAGTCAGCTCTTACTTATGGCTCCACGTGCCACACCCCGGTAACTGCATCGGCCTGCAGGCCAAACAAGGTAAGGGTAACCAGATATGGTGAAAAATTGTGTAGCGGCAGCTGGCTGCACAAAACTGATGGACGACATTTTGAGAAACTTTTACGGCCATGAACCAGACAGCATACGGCGGAGTTGAATCCACAGAATGGCGTTTCTACAGCGGTGCGGAAAGCAAGGAGAAACTACCGCACTATACTTTTCTCAAGAAAAACAATTATGGCAGTAAGGAACAAAACAATGACCCCTAGTCCGTGGCAGACCTTAAATGGTCAAGGGGTGCTAAGAGTCCCCACGAGAACAAACACAAAAATAACTCAAATTAATTGTAGAAACCCAATTGCGACCGACAGCTGCTAATGATAATACCTATAAAAAGTAATCCTTCAACAATACCAGCTGAACTTCGCTGAAACCTAAGTCACCACCTACGACCGTAGGAGTTGCCGCCAGCTCTCGCGTTAAAAAAAAATAATGATCTTAATAAGGGCGCCAGGTAAGTTTGCCCCGGGCAACTACCTGATTTTCATCCAACATCTCTAAACTTACCAAATAGGTGCCAATACAAAAAGAACTAAAGGCGTGAATCTCTTAACTACGTTTATTCGACAGCAGCAGTAGTCAATAATGCATGTGAAATAACTAAAAGTCATGAGCGATAGTAAGAAATTAAAGAAAAAATGAGCGATACCACTAACTTTTAAGCAATTATGGAACCCAGATAATGTTACAGAAGAAAAAAAATAGTAGCTGTTCCCAAATAGGAAGCATAATATCGTAAGTCAAACAATACCAGTTCAGTCTATATAAAATCGATAAAGCATCTACAAGCATGTACTTGACTTTACAGACTAATTATAAATTATTGGTTATAATTATAAATTATAGTTAAACAAAGATCAAGTAACTCTACAATAATGAAACTACTAACCAATTTACTACAGGCGATATTAATGCATGCTTTGAAAAAAATAAAAAATAAAACAATGTCGCTTGAGCTCAGGCGCATGGGCAAAATTTATGAAATCTCCGGTATGTGGAGTAATATTTTAATAAAAGTATACACGCTACAACGCAGAAATAATTAAACACCTACATGTTTATTTCTTAGAATTAAGAGTTTCTTTTGATAGTTTAGTTTAATCAAATAAAGAATTGACCGTACTATGCTTGGTAATAAAAGAAAATAATGAAGACTTGCGTAATGATGATCCCTGACGAAGTACTCTACTGATTCCGCGTGTTCAACTTCCAATCTATGGAACACCACTCGAAATAGTAAGAACTAGGTATGCCAAGAGGAACAGCCCCTTACATGAACTCCTTACGCACGGGGTTACTTGTGTAAGACAATCTAAAGTGACTCCAATTACCAGGTCTAATGTAACTGACAGAGACTACTATACTTCAAAGACCTTTAAAGAATCTATTATGAACAGTTCTGATGTAAAATGGTAATTGAAAAAGTAGATATCCAAAATCCCTTAAAACAGGTTTATAAGTCTGACACACCAAAAATATACAATTTATCGATAACTACGATGGTCAGACTTATCAAACTGGTTTCAAAATAATTCCCCCAAATGGATGATTCTTCAAAATCAAAAGTTTAAAACCACAACGGGTGTTACACACCATCTACTCCCAGACTACCATTGAGAATGCGTCACGGATGGGTGTATTCTACCCTCACGCGAAAGATTTAGTAGGTACTGCCTAGTATTATGCTTCGAGGTAGCTACAAGCGAGCTTCCAGTTTTAGTAGATGGATTCTACTAATTAGGTCCTTGGCCCAAGGTGGCATTGGATGTGCCAAATTTAATATTAGCATATAAGAATAAAGGTCAGATAGGTCATACGGAATATCCCAAGAGAATTCTCTTACGGAAATATCAGTTCTTACGTAGTAAGTATAGGAAAAATAAATAAATGATAATAATCAAATTACAATATTTATAACAATTGAGGATAATTTAATATTTGTTACCAAAGAAAGGTCTCGATTAAAAATAAACCGTTGCACAATGAAAATAGGCACATGGAGTATTAAAAGCATGTTCATGCCGGGAAAAATGCACAACATACATCAAGAAATGTACAGGTTGGAAATAAATATCATGGGAATAAGATAAACAAGATGGCCCAACAGCGGGAAAGTTCAAGTGAACAATTACACTTTTTACTATTCTGGGAAGATGATCCCAAACACTATAATGGCGTCGGGATTATACTGGATCCTGGAACGGCTTGCTCGGTCCTTGATTTCGTACCACTTTCTGACAGGGCAATGATGATACAACTTAAGGCAATACCTAAAAATTTAAATATCATTCAAGCATATGCTCCAACAACTGATCAAACAGAATCAGAGTATACATCTTTCTACGCGTAAATAAAACAACTGCTGTCCCAAACCAGAAAGGATGAAACCACCCTCATCCTAGGAGACTTTAACGCAAAAGTAGGCAAGGGAAGATGCGATTACACTGTCGGAGAGCATGGACTAGGAATAAGGAACGAAAGAGGCGATACATTAGTTCAATTCTGCCAAGAGAAGAAAATGTTCATCTCCAACACGTGGTCCAAACTACCTCCAAGACGCCACTATACATGGAGATCTCCCCAAGACACACCAGACCATCCAATTAGAAACCAAATTGACTATATTTTAGTACCAAAAATATACAGAAATGACATCCGCAGTGTGAAAACTTACCCTGGTACAGATGTGAAGTCATATCACAATCCCGTAGTAGCTCAAATGCAAATTCGATTGAAAAAACTTAAAAAGAAAGTCATAAAAAAACCCAAAACGCTATGGATTTATGAATTACTTTGTTCGTCTATCTTTAATTGAATGTTTTTGGTGGCCACAATGAAAGCTAAGTATTTGAATATATTTTTGCATTTCTTATTTATTTTGAATCCGCCCAGTATTATCCTCACACGATATTACCAAGTAGGATGCCATGGGATAGTGATAGTGGAGAGGTTGAAGCAAAAATAAACGATTTCTGTGAATTTGATCATCTCTTAGACATAAGATTACAGAATGTCTTTGAATGAATTCAGATAAGCTTAACAAATTGTTAGGCATCATTGAAAACTTGTTAATCTTATTCCTGTGCATTATTTCTGACATCTTTTAAGCATTTGTTATAACGTTGGTTTGGGCCCTTTAACGTATAGTTAGGTTGGTCGATTTTCTTTCATTTTCTTTCTCTGCATGTTGCCTCCAATAGGTTATTCATTTCAGTGGTTCAAATATTTCCAATTATTAATGAAACACACCGTAACGTCTACTATATTCAGATAACTTTTGCATGATAGCATGGAGTTCGTGTTAGTCTTTTGTTATTATCAGGGTACCATCTACATACCTTAAGTTATCTATTTCTCTGCCACCTTTCCATTCTTCAAAACCCTCCCTTATTATGTGTTCGCTATATGAATTAGAGGGGAAAGGAGATAAAATGCAACCTTCTCTCACGCCAGCATTAGTTGATAAGGTGTCTGAGAGGGTATTGTTGACTAGTACCATCGCAGTATTCGACCTATACAGATGTTGCATTAATTATATCAGATGCTTCGGTGTTCCCATATCGGCAAGATTGTTCCAGAGCGTTGACCACCTTACCTAGTCGAAGGCTTGGACAGTAGTATTTATTAAATAAGTTTTTAAACGTTTTAATGTTGAAAAGGTCCTTTCTAGTGTAGCAGTGTAAAAAATGTTTTAGAAGTTTGTGAACATGAAGAATCATCATTGAGTGTCTGCTTAATACCCTTTACACTTTTTAAACGAAGCTAAGTAGATGACTACAAACCAAAACTAAATTTTGTCATGTTTGGAAATAATACCCAGTATCTGGTAGGCCGGGGAATAGTAGGTTACATTATCAATGTTTTGCTAATTATTTACAAAGTATAACAAAATCAAGGCGAAAGGTTTAAATAATAAAAAACATCAATCTCAGCATTTTTCGAGAAAGAGCCCTTTCTTGGATGGGAGATGATAATTTTTAAAACTGTAGCCGCCGAAAATACTAATAGTAATGAAGATGTTCATTTACCTAATCATGTTAGATGTTCGGCTCATTGTTTAAATCTTATTGCTACAACGGATATCATGGCAGCAATAGATCAAAAACATGCTACGAGTACGAAACACATAAGTGCAATACATAAATGTACCAAACTTTGGAAAAAACAAGCCGTCCAAAATCGGCAGAGATAATGAAGACTATATTAGGGTTTCACCTTAACTACCCAGGTATGACAAGATGGAACAGTTTCTATGACCCGCTAAGTGAAATTTTGAACTGAATTCAAAGTCATACTTTGTGATAATAGCTGCAATATTATTACCCACATCTTATAAATTGCAAGAAAGCGAGGTAAAAAATATTGTATTCAAAGCCACAATAAAAATTTTTAGTATTGATAAAATCATTCCAAAATCAAATTCCGAGGAAAGTGACGTGGATGACTTTTCTGAACTATCCGTTAGCGCTACTGAGGTGTATCACGTTAGTTCACAGAATAGCAGCACAATAAATATATTTGAACTGCAATTACTTCAATACTTCCACGATTTAAGAAATGATTTGCCAATTTTTCAGAAGTACGGTTTACTTATTAAAATGTTTTTGAAGTACAATTGTATATTGACATCTTCTGCATAAGTTGAGTGAATATTTTCGTATGCTACGTTCATAAACTCACCGCGTCGCCATGCGCTAACAGGCAAATACATTGAAAACTTATTATTAAAAGCAAATAATATTTAAAAATATTGATCAGTCAGTTACGTTAAAATGTTACAATTAAAGTGAATTTTGTTGGTTTAACAGTATATTTACAATTTGTATTACGTTTGTTTGTTTTTTAAAATAAAGTTGTATTCAAAATAATCAAATATATCTCCAACCCCAAAGTCCAAGACCTACATTTTCATCGCGAGTTGTACCTATATTAAAGATGCTGTCGAAAATATTTTGACTTGGAAAGGGTGCTACAAAATTGAATGACGGTATCCGCATATATTTTTCAAAATAGAAAACCCTAAATTTTGTTGCAGATATCGTCAACATAGAATGAAACGTTATCTATACCACTTTTACTAACAGTAATGCGCAATGTTCAAAAACTGGGGATTTAACACCCATACAACTCTATAACTATACACTCAAAACCCCAAGTTTTGAATTTTCGAAATCGGAAACATATAGAAGGTGCTATAATTAAAAAATGAAATTTTGCGCTTTTTGCATTTTAGGAGTGAAATTCACCCATTTTGTTAAATATTGGAAAAAATGCATATTTAACCATTCTGGATTAAGTAATTGTGTTTAATTAGATAAAATAAATGTTTTTTAATATTTATATGCATGCTTCATGATTCTAATTAATTTTTCAACCCTCCTTAAATCGAAAATCAAGGAAAAATTGTTTTTTGTATTTCTGAGTTTCAAAATCGCATATTAACATTACATAAACAGTTTGTTTGATACTTATGATATAATTTTTTGTTGACAGCGAAATTACATATCTTAATAACTTATCCCTTATTGCAAAATAACTGTAAAAATTGGTTTCAAATACTTTAACCTACTAAATAGTACATTACTAAAGTGAAATCTTATTTACTGAGTATTAAAATATTTATTTATTTATTGCGAAATTTTTCACCCTTAAAAACTTTCCCTAGTCATAATTATAATGGAATAATGTTTTATCACCTTTAATTGGTGGGAATCTTTTTTAATAGTTAAGATAAATTTCATTATTATATTCCAAACTTTATTAATATTATTCAATTCACATTCTTCAAAATACGACTTCAAACTACCCTTTGTGCAAAAAGTGATGAAAAAGCATACTTTAAAGTTGGAAATAATTTTTTAATATTTTTTTTATTGATGCCTAAATATTATCTATTTAAAGCACGCCTTAGCGTGTTTAAATCGAACTTTCAAACATGCGCGTTTTTTAAAGTCACCATGGTAACAACAAGAACTCGAGAAACTTAAGTCTAAATGATAACTTTTTGATTATTGATCTGAAAGCAGTACCTCGAAACGTCAAATAAAATATCACTACCAAATACGACACCTTTATTCAAACATTATTTAACAATTTTAATTTTATAAATGAAAATGGAAAGTACAGTTAGTATTGTTTGAGATATTATTATTTCGAATAATTGAATCGGAGGAAATGGTATTCAATACATTATTTGACACATTCTCAGAACCCAATGAGGGTGAACTTCCATTAATGGCACTTTCAATAATGTTTGAAACATTCTTCTTATTGCTAATGCTCTCTTCAACGTAACTAGTCGCCACAGCTGCCGATTTCGATCCTACTTGTCGTTGGATTTGATCTATTGTTATGCCACTATTTGCCCTAATAGTAGCGGACGTACGTCGAAAAGCATGTCCCGTGTTCTCGGTCTGTACTCACATTTTGGGGGCACAATGATAAATACTGCTTTACTAAACACACATAACGAATTGCTTCACTATCAGCTACTGTAAAACGTCGAGCCTTCACTGTCTTAGACGGTCGGATAGTAATAACCAATACGCTCCCTTCTTCTTTGATATCATGTTAGCTCAAATCGCATAATTCACATCTTCTACAAGATCCAAAAATACCGCAAATGGCTACCACCTTTAAAAATAAATAGGTGATGACCGGTGCATCTATGAAAAACTTCCGCAAATCATCTTCATTGAATACATATGCCTTCTTGGGTACGTCATTCCTACTAATTGCTTTCATGAATGCATGCACTTTTACAAATGATTTTATATCGACTCCTTTGTTTATTCTCAACAAACATTGTAATTTCGAATGGATAGCCCACATAGTCGACGCCTTGTACTGCTCCGACATTTTCTGAAGGTAAGCAAGCACAACTCGTTCATTTAAATCTGTTACCTTTTGCTCTTCCATCCATTTGATGAACTTGTCATATTCTTTTCCATACGCAACTTTATATTTTTGCGGTATTCGATTCAGCTTTACTAGTTAAAGAATCGATATTAGAATTCATTTTTAAGCACTACGGTGACAACAATTAATCTTTGATGACAAATTAATTCATTTGTGTTTTTCTCATTTCCATGACAACGAAAGGTATACTGATGTGACATCATATTTCACATTATTAGTTCTTATTTCCATTTTTTGTAGTAATAATATAATAATAATATTCTATGATTTCATAGTGCACCAATAAAAAAAATAGCGTAAAGTATTCGTGGATAACTGGTCTTTCAAACACTTGCTCTATTTCGAGCACCCGGCTGCGCCGTCGTGCTCGAAAAATCGCGCGTGTTTGAAAGACCTCTTTATCCACTTATACTTTAATATACTATTTTGACTCGTGATATATTTTTTAACATGAAAATTTAATTTATGAATTAAGAGAAACATGTATTAAAATATATGAAATGTTTATTAATCTTTTATTCAATTAATAAATGAATACATTTTTCTAAATTCATGCAAAAAACTACACTTTTATGTAACACATTTAATGGAAAAAGTGGTTCTTTTTTGCAGTAGGGCAACAAAATTTTTGTTGCACTCATCTGTCATTCTTGTCAGTTTTGTGATGATTTATGACAAACATAAACATTTGCATAAAATAAAAATCCAGAGCAAGTGTCTGATCCTGCTCTAATACTGCAATAATATATGTATATCTTACTACTTAGTCTCAACGAGCTACAATTATTGCAAAAATCTTTGATTATTTATAATTTAAATGGTAAAAGCGAAAACCAGTTATGATTAAGTACTGACAAGGTGGAGGCCATAAAGATACAAAAGAAAAGAAGAACTTTTGATATCAATAAAGTTTGAGTTCCTAACATATTAGATTCTAATTTTCCAGTTTTTGCATGAATGTAGAAAAAATATTGTATGCAACTCGTGCAAAATGTGTTTTTTGCACTCATTGTGTTGTGCAGCTCGGCCTAAAGGCCTCGTTGGTCAATTTCACGTCGCGTGCAAAAAACACTCACTTTTTGCCTTGTTGCATAAATAACTATTTTATTATTGCTCATCACAGCTCTCTTCACCAACTTCTTCATTTGTTGGAGGGCTATTTTGGTAGTAGTTTAGCGTTCCTTTCACTTTCTCTATCTTCAAAAAACACATACAGACACCCTTACGTGTGTATTTAGTAATCATGTTCTATTGACACGTTTTCCTTTAATATATGCCTACCAAATCTCTGCTCCAAAAATTTTTCCAAAAAATATATTTTGGTTTTTTTACAATTATTCTGTTAATTTTCAAGATATCCGGTTCAACAAAAAAACATTGGAAAGATAATTTCAATAGCTGTGAAATCGTCTTGAATAATATATATTAAAACCCTTATTTTATAAAAGATAAAGGGTTAAAGGGTCCCGGTTACATGGTTCTCGCAGTAAAAGTTAGGCTTTAAACGTCTATGTATCGGTTATTTTTCATCCTATACAAATGAAAATAAAAACCGAAATCTTTCGTTCTTTATAATTTTTCACTAATATCCAATATTTTTGAAGTTAACTGTCTCGACCCTTACTTCGTGGAATATGCTCATATTAGTGTTTTTAAATGAAACTCAAGGTCTCTAGTTAATTCCACAATATAATACAAGTTATTAAAAATTCTAAAAAATTGACAATTGTTTTGATGAATCAATATCATCGTCAGAATGACAGAAGTTACATTTCAGTGTATGCCTACCTGATGTTTAGTAGTTATATTTTTGGCTAGACCAAGAAGTAACCTAGCTTGTGATTGGCTTAATATATGTTTATAGAAAAAAGAAGAAGATGTGATATTACAAATATTGAAGCTTAGATATTATTAGCCCTATGGTGATATCCTGGATATCATTTTTCCAATTAAGATCAGTATAACTGTGCAATGATATAGAAAACCAGGAAAACTATATCTGCTGATCTTTACAATTATCACTTAAGGAGACAGTTTATTAGGGCTAATAATATCTAAGCTTCAAAACTTGTAATATCACATCTTCTTCTTTTTTCTATAAACATATATTAAGCCAATCACAAGTTAGGTTACTTCTTGGTCTAGCCAAAAATATAACTACTAAACATCAGGTAGGCATAAACTGAAATGTAACTTCTGTTATTCTGACGATGATATTGATTTATCGAAACAATTGTCAATTTTTTAGAATTTTCAATAACTTGTATTATATTGTGGAATTAACTAGAGACCTTGAGTTTCATTTAAAAACATTTTTGAAGTTATTAAATCATACTTATTTTCAAAAATAAGCATTCTAAACCGGTCAAAATTTTTGATGTCATATCTTATGCTAAAAAAAATGTCCTCTAGGGATAACCATAAAGTGGAATTTTTGTGGAAATGGTGAAGGTTTTATTTTTCGTTTTTTCCAAAAAAATCGAAAGTGTCATTTTATTTACTTCCATGTACTTTGAAAAGTATTGAGAGAGTATATGTCATAAAATGTATCGGTTTCTCGTTATTTAAGTTTGAATACTTAGATTTAAGTACTCGCTGAAAAAAAAATACATACAATTACCTATAGCTCACTTTGAATTAATATTAGAAGATTTCTCAAAGTAGAGATTTGTTTGTTTTTTTATTAACTTCAATTTTGGTACTGATACATTTTTTGTAAAAACTCATAGTTTTTGAATTATTTATGAAAAACCGCTTTAAGACATTTATTTTTATCACGAAACATCACAATCTTTGATCTTTAATAACTCAGAAAGTATTGATTTATTCAAAAAAACTTCAAATAACAAATTTTGCTTAGAATTTGTCACTCTATCGATTCCTGGGGTTATTTTTATTAAAATAATTTTCACCCCCGAGAAGGGGTGGCATCCAACTCCATGGCAAAAGCGCAAGTTGGCACTATGTCAGTTTTGTTGACTAAGGTATCCCCCACCTACTCACCAATTTTTATGAAAATCGATGGAGGTTCAACGAAATCGGAGGTGAAAACCTTCGTTGACTGTACTATATATCTATCAATTATAAATATAAGTGGATGTATTTAAAGTATATCTATTTATTAATTACTTTTTGGAAATAATATTTATTTACTTTAATATTTTAACTCCAAACTTGGAGTATTTATCAAAAGTGATATTAAAATTGACAGTAAAAGACTCCATGTTTAAAGTTGAAACATTAAATAAAATAAAGATTTTTTCCGTAAATACATATGTGGTATTATTTCCAAAAAGTAATCAATAACTAAAGATGCCACAAGATACCATACAGATACGATTTACATCTATTTAAACCAAATCATCTAAATATGATTTAAATAATTTGAGAATATCTAAATCATTTCAAAAGATTTAAATAATTTGTAAAGATTCAAATCATTTGAAAAAGATTTAAATCATTTGAAAAGATTTAAATCATTTGCAGATGATTTAAAATCTGCAAAATTTTTTAAATCATAGAACGATTTATGATTTGAATATTTTTTATTCGAAAAAAATTTTTGATTCAAATCTTGCCGCAAATTAAATGATTTATCATTTAAATCATGTTCAACATGATTCGTGATAGCTCTGATTATATTTTAATTGTATGTATATTTTCTAAGATTGAGCGTTTGTCAGTTGTCACATAAAACCATTAAATATAATCTTGATTGTTTCAAGAGAGTGGTACCCCTATTAGCGTATTAAGTAGTTACGTCGCTATGGTTAGTAGAGGGGTATGTACCCCCCAAACTAGATCCTAATAATTCTCAGAAGTCGAGGGACTCTTATTCCCAGTTCATTGGAATACAATTCCCAATCGTCGCAATATTTTTTCGTTATTTTCTCTGTTGCCTTCTTTAGTAATTCACTATCCAAATTATTCACGATCAGCAGTTATATTATCTAACTACAGTTTAAATCCCTTTTTAAAATTACAAGTATGATTGGTGAAATTTATTTTAAGCTGAAAAATGGAAGCCGGTAGTTGAGGAAATTAATTTTTGTGCTACTCATTAATTTAATTAGCGAATTAATATTTTATCATGTTTTTACGTCTCATGGAAAAGATTATCGTATTACCAGCTGCTATGAGAAAGCAAATCTTTATTGTATTCGGAGCTTCTGGAACTAAAATTCTAAATACGTCAACTGTCATCTTAAACTTCTCTCCTCCTTTCAGTTAATCCTTAATCCTATTGTCTTACCGTTTAAACGACATCATTAAATCACAAGCAAGGGTCTGCTAGATAGGTATATAACAGTTTTAATTTGAATTGTTGTTTCTCTAACATGAATATACAAGGTTTTGTCCCATTTTATTTCATTACATTGTAATTCTGATCATGAAAATAATTTCATTCGACCCATCAATACATATTTCATTCCTGTTTCCTAATTAGTCTGTTTCAACGATAGTGTTAGTAATAAAATCCAAGTAAAGGTTGTTCCAATAAGTAGCTATGTAAAGGTTTCTATAACTAATAATGGAAAATGTTATTACTATCTGAGGTGATTGAATGTTCATCACAACAATTGACGTCATGTGTTTAATTGTAATGTCACAGTATTGCTAAATAAAGCCTTCATCTTTCGATATCTAAGAGTTAGTATTATACGACAATTTATTTAGCAAAAATTTTATGAAACCAGAAAAATTCAACAGATCGCCTGATTCGCCAACATCCGCTAAGGAATGGAAATACTTCCTTCAATCACTGACAAGTTTCATTGAGGAATCCAAGGTACCCGAAGAGAAGAAGCTCAAGGTATTGGTTAATTTTTTATCATTCGAAAATTACGAATTCATTTCCTCCTACTGAGGCCATTGACGTTCTTAAAGGACTATTTGCGCCTCAACCCAACTATTTGCTACACATCTATTAGCGAATCGAAGACAGCAGAATGGAGAGTCGGTTGACCAATACTTGCAGGCCCTCCGAGCAATAAACAAAGACTGCAACTTCAAATCTGTAGATGCGCTGACGTACTGTAATGAGTATCTACGTGATGCATTTATAAGCGGCCTCAACTCTATTCTAATCCGACAACGCATTTTGTAAAACGTCACGCTGAATCTTGAGCAATTGGAAAAGATAGCGCGTTCCCTAGAATCCGCCCAAAAACTCGCAGTATCTTACAAAACTGCAACTTTTATTTCCGATTCTAACTGTAATAGTTTGAAAACTCCTACATCTCTACCAGCCTCTGACGGATTAGATAATTGTAAACCTACACTACACAGGACGCTGGACTCATCTCTACAGATAATTTGGTTGCACGAGTTTCAAGGAAGAGAACCAATATATCAAACAAACTTTCTCCTTATAATATTAAAGAAATCAACCATCTGTCGCAAGCTTACATTACATCGGCAAGGAAACGAAAATACGAAAACAGGAAATGGATGACCTAGATACCAAGAGATGGAGGATGGATTTTCTCGAAAAGACAACTTCAATGAAGGAAGAATATAGAAGTCTACTGGAGAAAGAAGAGAATATAACACAATTGAGGGAGAGATTAAAAAACTATTTTTATCGCCATTGGGCAAACCTAGACGCAGTAGGTGTGTCGACGTTTCTCATGAACAATAAAAACAAATATACTTATGTTGATGTGTTAGCGGAAAAGGATGGTATAAAAAATGTCTACTTCTTAAAGGGTTACTACAAAAATATATTTCTAAGTATTTACAACAATAAAGCAGCTCTTATTGGAGATGGTTATATTACAATACTTTATAATAATGGTATGGAGATAATATGTTTGCCTACAGAAGGAACGTTTGTAGAATTAACTACCAATGGTATTACGTCTTGCCAAGGCAACACATTCGCCAATATAGAAAATTTATAGTTCTACAATGAGGTATGCAAGAATATTCCTTTCACCCAAGAAGATATGACTCAAATTAAAAACATTACCATACAGAAGATAAAGGATCGTATTAAATTTAGACATTGCCAACGGTTAGAACAAGTTGCCGAAGGAACAGAAATGGCAATTGCCGCTATAAAGGAAGTTAAATACAGGGAGCGACTTCGTTACATATTAAAGGTTGAAAATTCGGAAATCTTCTATTGTAGCTTTTAATATAGTAATGCCGTGCTTCTTGGTCAATGCAGAAGAGAAAGTTCCCAAGAGGCATAAGCTTTATTGTCATGAAAAATTTTCACAACTTTATGTACAAAGCGACATAATTTGAAAATACTGACTATACTGACAATACAAAACATACTATACAAAATTTGAATTAATAATAATTATAATACAATGTTAGCATCGTAGATCATACCAAATATTGAACTATGCCAATGTAACTCAAAAGTCTAGGGTAGATTGCAGAATTCTGCCAATCAATAATAAGGTTTCTCAAGCAGAAACGTCGTTGTCAATCTCCGGAACCTATTAAAAGTATTTGCCACTTCTAATTCTAAAGGTAGCTGATTGAATAGTAATATTGAATCAGCAGCCTTCATACAAATAAATTCATTTTTATTGTGTTCTGCATATTCGATTATAAAACAAACAGAAGAATTTGAAAAATAATTGGGGTGATTGAATATCGTGAGAATAAAAATGAATACTCTGAGAATGATTGTGAGTGACGGGATATTGAATTCAGTTGTCTATTTGCAACTCCTAATTCGTCACATTGCATTTCCTCCTGCTCCACAGCACGGTAGTCTGTAAACGGATATTGATGGAAATTGGCGCTTTAACGTTACCTTCAACTTTCCTCGGAGAGCAAACCAAATTTTACAGAGAAGAATCCGTTCACATACAATGTTGATTTACCTAAAGAGGTTTTCTAGGAGATTTCAAGAAATTTAATGGAAACACGAGCTCGTATCGATCTTCTTCTACTTTTTTATATAAAATTGTACAATTCCGCTATTTCCAACGGAATTATATTAAAAAAACCACATTACAGATACTAACAATTCGAGAATTTCTACGGAAAGTATGAAAGCTCCAGAACGTTTCAATTTAGAGTGCTGTCAATAAGGAATTTATCTAATGGAAAATTGAAAGTAGCATATCATTTTGATTTAAAAATTTAGACAAGCTTTTTCAATAGAAAGAAGGAGACTATAAAAATGCATTGTACTGAGGCGATGATAAGCTGGAAAATTTAATAACACAAAGTTTTACCAAATGATTTGAAATACAGCTTCCATTATTTATCATCAATATGGAATTATTCTTAGAAAACTAATTTATCTGGCAACATATCATTCAGCTGAAAACCCTTTATTTTTGAGGTTATACATGTGGAAAAAGCGAGACACGATGTAGGTTGGTAAGAATGTCCTCAACAGCATTACAATTATTACAAGGAACTTCATAATAATGTTACTTTCATTATTTGTTAGTGTTTTTGATTTTAAACTTCCGTTGGTAAGGATGTCCTTAACAGCATCTCAATTATAACAAGAAACTTTATACCGTCCGAATTTGTGATCTTGCGTATACATGCGTTGAGTTCGCACATTGACTGCGATAAAACTTGATGCCGAATAGTTAAAATGTCCGGTCGTGATTTATATTTGTTAGAAAATACTTTTCTAAGAAGAAGAATTATTCACAAAAGAAGGCGGAAGGCATGGGTGACTGAAATACTAAGAAAAAGAAAGGAATTTGGTGAATTTCAGCATATTTGGGATGATTTCAGGAACAGTGAAGAAAAGTTTTTTAGTTATTTTCGGATGAAGGAAGGAACTTTTAATTACATATTAAATGTAATCAAGGACAGATTAACGAAACATTGCAATTTTCGAGAACCCATTTCTCCTAGGGAACGCCTGGCTTTAACTATAAGGTACGTTTTTTATTCTAATTTTTTTATTCACACAGGTACAAGAGATAACGAAAGGACACTATATCGATTTTGAAAATATTTTTTTATTAAACTAAACTTAAACATATCCCATACAGTAAAAAACAAATAAAAAGTAGACATAGCAAACTAACTGGAATAGGTGGGATCAAATGAGTGATAGTAATCTGGCAAGGAATGTTGACTTTCTGTAGGGCTTTGTAAATCTTGTCGAGCAGGGGTGGTTGCTGCTGACATCGAATAATGAGTATCGGCCGAAGTTGGAGAGTTTGCTGCAGAAGTACTTTGTTGCCAATGTAATGATGGTAGTGACTGACCGGACGAGTACATTCGTTCATTGATCAATACTTGCTGCAACTGCGACCTCACAATTAATTTTCTTGACTTAGGTACAGATTTTAAATAAGGTAAAAGGCTCATTAAAAATTGGCAATCATCATCAGTTCCAATATTTTCAAAATACTTTAATTTTTTTCCTCCAACTCTAGAAATTTTTCTTCAATATTAGAGGCCTTAACTTTTTTTTGGAAGATTTTTTGATGTGATATTACTGTTTTTTGGTAAATAATGGACAATTGATTATTTCCTTCTTGCGGCGTTTGATTATTTTCTTCTTGCTGTGGTTGATTATTTTCTTCTTGCTGCGAAACTACATTACGAAGGGAATTTTGTGTTTCATCACGTGCATCATCATCTTGCGTTCCTGAATCGATTTCTGTTATGTCACGGGCGACATTGCCTGATAGCGCATGTTTACGCTTCCACTGTGAGAGAAGCCTAAAAGCTCGTCACTCGCGCCAGGTCACATCCCCCATTACCTCTTTTTTTTCTCTCTCCCTCTCTCTCTTTCTCTTACTCTCTCTCTCTCTCTCTATCATGAAGCGATTGAATACAGACACTCTTATATACAAAATTTCTTTCTTTTCCTTCCCGGCAATTCTATTCATTTACTAACTTCAAAATGTACGGGCAAATTATGCATACATTTCCCATATAATTTATATATGATCTTCTCAGGATCATTGCAGGATCATTGTCAATTTTCCATGCATTTATTACAAAGATATTCTCTTCTAAAATGTAAAAGTTGTAACTTTTCTAAAAAATATTTCCATCGTGAATGAAAGTTGAACATTTTTTCATTTGATAGTTAGTGTAATAGCTCGTCGGTCGTTGGATTATTGCTCACCTTAGTTTTTGCAACGATTTGTGCCACCAGTGCCGTAGGGCACGAGAGAGCAGGAAATCCCCTTTTGAAGAACCTCGAGGAAGGGTAGTGTCCTGGCTCGAGCGGGAGGTAACCGTGGGCCCCTTTGGGCTTATACGATGTGCCAAGCCTGAGAAGCCTGAGCTCTGAGGGTCGCCGTGTCTTCCAGTGCCTGTACGTCCCCGGGATCCAGTCCACCTGTTTCTAGGGGGGGATTTGTCGAGGGTAAAGGAAACAGACTAGATAGATAACATATGAATATGCCTATATTAAGAACAAGTAAGTAGCAAAATAGAGTTAACAACAAAAAAAATGAAATAATTTAGGGTACACTTTCGACGCCTACGGTATACGATGGAAGCATAATACAATAATAATCATTTGTTCGGTGCGTGGAAAAATAGCTAAGATTCCTTAATATATTCACCCTCTCTTCCAGTTAGTGTCCGGTAAGGACAACGAAGTTCATCTCGTCAGTGAAAAGTGGCCGGGGTTTTTCCTAAGAAAAAAATATCTAGCGTCTCCTTACTAAAATATCAAACCGTGACCTAGCTAATGGTTACTCCATTGACTTTCATAACATTGAAATTACTCACTGCGAGAAAATGATTTTGTTACCGGACTTTCTGCTGACATGGGTGACCTTCGGCTCCCGATAAATTTTGACCGAATAATGATATCTTAATTTTATTACCGAATACAATTAAAGCTATAAATATATGGTCATTGGATAATCAGACCAAAAAAAAAATAACATGAATTTTCCAAAAATGATAAAGGTTTTCAGATTCAAAACTTACAGTATGGAAAATCCAGGTCGAACGTCACGCAGAAAAAAAACGGCGTCGGGTTTTCATTCTCGATCGGTCACCGGGAGATGAGCTCTGATCGGCTATCTCTGATTCCAGCACTTCGCGAAAATCACTAAAACTCACTGCTGTCAAAACGCGTGCTGTCGTATGTCGACAACCGCTGGATGTACCGTACTGTACTATCGCTGTGTGTCGAACTGTGTCGTCATTTTTCCTTCTATTTATTCCGAGTTTTTTGGGACGAGTTGGCTGTGCCATCCCAGCTAACGTTGCTGTTTTTCAATGCGTCACCTACTCGTCCTTGCTTCTATATGTTTTGCGTTTTGATTGTTGAAGGTTATCTTTAATTGCTGTTCTAAATTTCTCTATACTATTTGCATAATTCTTCTATATTTTTATGATATTCAAAACAACGGTGTTTTGGTGTTCGACATTTATTCGTGACAACCTTGGGTTAATTTGTTGATTTTTCATAATTGCTTATTTAAGTTTTACTGCCTCCGATAACAGAAAACTAGGTCGTTTCCTTTTAGACTTTTTGTATTTGATTAAAATTATATTTGATAGGGTGTCCCGAACTTCCCTTGCCATATTTGTGCTTATTACAGTATGTCAGTGTCATTGACATAACGAATATTCGAACAGGTGAAGAGAATACTTTGTATATAGTCTAGTCTTAGAAAAAAATCTTTTTTGGATTAAGGAGTATATTGTTGTCACATGTAGAATCACTTGATGTACCCATCATATGACTTCACCTTATGTAACGAGGCTAACAGTTTTCACCCAAGATTTTTTTCTCAACACTCTACTTTATATTTTTTAATTTCTTTAATAACAAAAATTCCATTGAACTGACGAAAAAATGGATTCCTCGTATTAAAATAAATAGTACTGCATAATGTTTTCACTGCAATCCAAAATTTTTCGGTAAGAACCGCAAAATTTTTGAAATATTTTTAACACGATTCCATAAAAAATTGTATAATTACGAAACTATGTTATATATCGATTCCTTTCTCACCCCATTCAATAGAAAAAAGATGTATCTCAATTCCTTACCATATTGAATTATCCCATTTCATATTTGTAGAGAATATACGGGGTTAAAGCTGTAGCAGAAATTTTTGTAAAAAAATGACCTCAAAAAATTTTGTAATAACTACGTTTATGCAATTGAAAAACTGAAATTGGTTATCATAAAAATACGATTGTTCATACTATTATAAAAAATACAGCAACTTCCCATCGATAATGCAAACCGAGGTATAACGTATAAAAATTCAGCTGTAAATAAAAAAAGTCCGATTCCGGATTGAAAATCACAAAAAAAATTGATTCCGATTTCGATGAAATTTTCCATAGGAGAGATTTTTGATATGAGGATTCCAATAAATTTGTCAGTTGTTCGTTAAAAAATTATTTCGGGTGGAAAATTGAGAAAAATTTATGAAAATGGGATTTTCCTGAAAAGTATACATCAAATTTTGCTCATTTACGAACTTGAACTCACTTTTTACGTTATGAACCTACATCTAAAATTCCTTAAAAAATTCGATCGCGTTTTTGAGTTATCGTGTTGACAGACAGACATTTTTTTAAAGCAGGTTTTTTGGACACTGAAACGTGTAGATCCACTTGAACTTCAAAACGTCAAAACCACTCCATGCCAGGAGGGCAAATAAATTTTGGCAGTCGGAAGTTTGGCAACGTCCGATGCTCCGTAACAAAGACGTATGCGAATTGCAAGAGCTCATTTCGCTGGCAGAATTCGTAAGCTTCGTTTCGACAGTACAGTTCAGGGAAAAGTGTGATTACCGGCACTGTGTAATACCACTTTGTTATGGCTACTCCAGAAAGTAAAGTTGTTTATGAAAAGTTTAGTGAGCAGTGTCGTGAAATAATTATGAACGTTTTAAATTTCATGACCGAAGGGGCAAACAATGGCAAGTCGACAATTTCATTAACAAAGGTGAGTTGTAATTATTCAACAAATTTACACTCGATAGTAAATTTTTTAAATCGATTTTCGTACATAAAATATTCGTTTGTTAAATGATTTAAAAACGTGACATTAGGGTGAGACAAAGTATTTTATGCATTCATGTGTCAATTTTATGCACTCATGTGTCAATTTTATACTCTCATACCTCAACTTTATACACCGTTATGTCATCATGACAAAATTTTTAGTCCATTTAGAGCAACCTAAATGATTTTTTTTTTGATTTTTGCATGCCTGCTGTTCATGCGTCAATTTTTACATTCGTGAATAAAAGCACCACTTTATTCACTTGTTGCATAAATAACTATTCTGTTTCTGTCTACAGGAGTATATTGAAGGGCACATGTTTATTTTGTGTAAGATACCTATTTAAATGTTATAGGTTTTTTAGCTTATAATTATAATTATTATTATACTCATATTAGTGTTTTAAATGAAACTCAATGTTTCTAGCTAATTCCACAATATAATGCAAAATGTTGAAACTTCTAAAAAATTGACAATTGTTTCGATAACTGAATATCATCGTCAGAATGACAGTAATTACATTTCATTTGATGCCTACCTGATGTTAAGTAGTTATTTTTGGCTAGACCAAGAAGTAACCTAACTTGTGATTGACTTAATATATGTTAATAGCAAAAAAGGAGATGTGATATTACATATATGGGAGCTTAGATATTATTAGCCCTCTGGTGATATCCTGGATATCATTTTTCCAATTAAGATAAGTAAGACTGTGCAATGATATCGAAAACCAGGAAAATTATATCAGCTGATCTTTACAATTATCACTTGAGAAGACAGTTTAATAGTGCAGAAATCCCTAGATTTATCTATTCATTGACCACTTCATATTGTATGTTTCTTAAGTGTCTTCTAATTTCCAACTCTTCAAGAAAATCCAGTTCTTGTTTCTTTTCACAAACATGTAGTTCTGTGTTAGGTGTCAATGAATGGTTGGTGTCAAGTAGATGTTTTGCGTAATGGGATTTATCTGGTTGTTTTAATCTGCATGCTCGTAAGTGTTCACTGTATCGGATTACAAAATTTCTAAGGGTCTGACCCAAATAGACAGCATTACATTCTGGACATTTGAGTTTATATATACCTGATTTCTTCAATGTTGGTTTTTTTGTTTTAACATTTGACAATTTTGTACTTACGTTACTTTCTGTTTTAAAAGAAATTGTTGTATTCGTTTGAAATATTATTAGAAATATTTCCTGCATATGTGATGGTTTTATAAGTTATTACTTCTTCAGTTTGTTTAGGAAATATTAGTTGTAATGCCACTTTATCGTCTTTTTTATTTATTAGCTTATTCATCATATGTAATGGATAACCGTTGAATGTTGCTATTTGTCTAATTGTATTAATCTCTCTATCAAAATTACATTTGTTCATAGGAACTGAAAAAGCTGTATGTATCAGTGTGTGTTGGTTTCCGGTAAATTCAGTAATCAAGTACATTATTATTTTCTAATCAAGAAAATTGATTGGGTTATTTTCTTCAATTTCTAATGTAAATTTAATTTTTGGGTGTAAATTATTAATTAAGTGGCATAACGACTAATATTTCCAAAACAAACCAAAGAAGTAAAAAATTATAAAACCATCACATATGCAGGAAATACTTCTAATAATAATTCAAAGACAATGCCTTTAACAACGAATACAACAATTTCTTTTAAAACAGAAAGTACAAAATTGTTAAATGTTAAAACAGAAATACCAACATTAAAGAAATCAGGTATATATAAACACAAATGTTCAGAATGTAATGCTGTCTATTTGGGTCATACCCTTAGAAATTTTGAAATCCGATTCAGTGAACACTTACGAGCATACAGATTAAAACAACCAGATACATCCCATTACGCAAAACATCTACTTGACACCAACCATTCTTTGATACCTAACACAGAACTAGCAGTACTACATGTTTGTGATGAGAAACAAAAACTGGATTTCCTTGAGGAGTTGGAAATTAGAAGACACTTAGGAAACCCACAATATGAAGTCGTCAATGAACAAATAAATCTGGGAGTTCTGTACTATTAAACTGTCTTCTTAAGTGATAATTGTAAAGATCAGCAGATATAGTTTTCCTGGTTTCCTATATCATTGCACAGTTATACTGATCTTAATTGGAAAAATGATATCCAGGATATCACCATAGGGCTAATAATATCTAAGCTTCAATATTTGTAATATCACATCTTCTCCTTTGTTCTATTAACATAAATTAAGTCAATCACAAGGTATGTCACTTCTTGGTCTAGCCAAAAATAACTACTAAACATCAGGTAGGCATCAAATGAAATGTAACTTCTGTTATTCTGACGATCATATTCAGATATCGGAACAATTATTTAGAATTTCCAACATTTTTCATTATATTGTGGAATTAGCTAGATACATTGAGTTTCATTTAAAACATTAATAGCTCTATTATTTGTTTCGAACCATCTTCCCATTTCAGTTACAATTGCGGTTTAGTCATATTAAAATACATTTGAACCTAAATCTTAAGATTGTTTAAAACAAGTAATGAACTGAAACGTAATATAAGATTTTTGAATTCAATACTTCTTTCATATCGCCGAAAACCACGACAAATTTTTTTATTCCAAGGAACGGCTACTGAAAACAAATTTAACCACTTGCTTATTTCATTTGTATAAAAATACGCATGAGTAAAACTTTTAATACAACATTTATATCGACTTATTTTATTGTCAGGTCATTGAACGAGTTTCAACTGCTACGAAAGTTATCCACAGAACGCTATACCGTATTAAAAAAAGAAGCTCTGGCAGGAAGTAATGCTGACACTGATGTGCCTACTAAAATACAAAGAACGTCCAGTATCCGTATGGATCAATTCGACAAAACTGTGCTTAGAAAGTGCATGATAAATTTTCACACATCCGAGAAAAAAGTACCCACGTTAAGAAATCTACACTGTAACATCAATTATTTTGGAGTGTTATTTATTCGTCGACTACTCCCACCTCTAATTCCAATTCCTTTTATTTCAAATATTAGGAACATATCGGTGATCGTTTTTACCATCGGTTAATATCTACTTAAACTACGATTCAAGTCGAATTCGCTATCTTTTGTTCACTCTTCACTGATAATCAACTTCAGCACTCAGTTTCCAAATAATTTTGTGGGTGATATTAAATCCTATTGCTGGTAAGTTATCTATATCTTTTCAAATTGTTATTCTGTGCTTACAAATCATTCTATTTCGATTTTTCTATTCAGTTGAATTATTTCGTTTTTGAAAAAAACAATGTTTTTGTTATGGCATTTCCAGTTTTTTCTTCGCCGTTCCCTTTAAAAAAAATCTGGTGGCGTCCAAAGTTATTTTATGAAGCGAATGTATAACAGATTCTCTATATGGTTATTTCTCACCGATTTAAATTTGCTTTTTCTGATTATTTTGGGAACAGTACGGATAAGAATTAACAGATTTCTGTGATTTTATTTTGAAAATTGAATTCAATTTTCATATGTATTGGAATTATACCTGTTCATTTAAGTCCTTCTCTTCAATTTTCACTTTTCTACCGTTTCTCCTGTTTTTTTATTTCTTTCCCTACAGACTTTACCTGTACGGACCTCTACACACCTCTACGGATCTTTACGAACCTTTACGGACCCTTATGGACCTGACAGACCCTCCAACGATCCACTCACCAGACCATATCGCTCCAGAGTCCAGACAACGACGGCTCAAGAACTCGTGAATACTGCTGAGAGCTGTACGTCTCGAGTCTTCCCAATATAAGTCCCTAACTTATTTTTGGTAGATATAAAATATTGAGTTGGACATTTTTGTGTAATAACTGATCCTTGTTCGTATTGTATTGAGAATATACGGCTTATGTAAATTTATTTTTGTGTAAAATAAATCCATTTGTCCCGAAATTTTGTTCGTTGATTCACCTCATCCCAATTGAGGTAATAAAAAATAGTGTAACTAAGGCCGAATTCACCACCTGAGGAGAGTCCCAAGGTCGGGTAAACTTAGGAAAGTGACAACACCAAACCTTTGCAGATAGTTATGGCTTCGCAGGTAGTCGCGAATCTCTGCGGAAACAAATACATTATTTGGATTTTCGTTGGACCAGCATAAAAAACAACAGAAGTTTGTTAATGGAACGTCAAGAAATCAGACATTTACGACTACTATATTTAAGGAATATGAAAAAATTCAGATACATTTATTCATGTCACATCCAACTTAACGGATGGAGCGACAAGAGTAACGAACGATCAAGAAAACCCGTTTGTTTCCAAAGGTAATAGGCTCATTATTGTGCATGCAGGAAGTGAACATGGTTTTGTACCAAATGCTGGTATTATGTGGAAGTCCCAGTCAAAAACAGGAGATTCTCATAATGAAATGGTGGACGAAAATTATGAGAAGTGGGTACACGAAAAATTCATTCCAAACCTGCCAAAAAACGCTGTTGTGGTAATTGATAACGACCCATATAACAATGTTCCAATTGAAAAATTACCTACGACTGCTTGGACTGAACAACAATAAAGAAACAGGCTTTCTGAAAGAAACATATATTACAGTGAACAAATGCTTAGACCATATCTTTATAACGTTGCAAAAATGTACAAACCGCAATATAAAACTTATAAAGTTTTAATGCTACCCTCTTATCACCCGGACTTAAATCCGATCGAAAGTGTTTGTGCTTCACTTGAAGAATATGTGGCTAAACGAAATGTTACCTTCAATTTTACAAAGGTTAAAGATTTATGTAATTAATTTTTTGACACATTTTCTGCAAATTATTGGAAATTTAGATGTGACCATGGTAAAAAGATTGATGATCAATTTATGAACAACTTTTAGATACTGTTGTAGATAATATTATCATTAATTTGATCGAAGACGGAGATAGCGAGGATGATGAAGTTTATGTAGGAAGTGATTTTGAAGAATCATTTGCAGATGCACATCATTATTTTACTGTTGATGATCCCTATACATCTAAAACATATTTTTCATTATAGTGTTTTTTTTGTAGGTGGTATGACTGAATATATTAAACCCAACAAATGTGAATAGGTGTTATAAAATTGTAGATATTAGATAAGAATTCCACTAGAGCAATATAATATTTGTAGCACATCTGTACATAGTTCAAAATAAACAATAATTGAAGGCACCCAGAACCAAGATTTTTATGTTTTACCAGTCCTAACTCTGTAAAAAGTGTGAAGGGATGTTTTAATTTCATAGTAAATTTTTGCAAAATACCCAAACATTTACATATGAAAGTAGAAATAGCCACCGCCAATAAGCTTTGATATTATATATTATTAGTATACTTATTAGACCATCTCTAAAGGCGATATCCCCAATTTGTTTTCCAAATTTTATGTATAAACCAGAATTATCACAATATTATCTACTACATATTATTAGGAATAACAACTTTAGAAAGCTTAACAGGTAGGTATGTCATTAACTATTACTACGAACAGATAGGAAAAATTGTTCGCTATTGAAAATTTAAAAATTCGTTTATCAAACCTTTTCATATTATGAAGGGACCACTTAAAAGACATTAATTTGAAGTGAAGGTGAAAGTTTATGTCTCTTGGCATCTATTTATTATTTACATCACATAAAATATTAAAGGATAATTATTGGATTCCCCGTATGGTTTTTGAAGCAATAAATAATTATGTCTGTACAAGAAAAAATCCAATTTTCGTAAAAAAATCTAATGGTTTTTATTCCCTTATTCATTTAATTATTAATAAAGAACACATTAATGTTATTTTGTTTTGTAAACTTGATTTTATATAGCATTATACATGTGTCACAATTTATTATTTTTAAATCCAAATTAAATATATTGTTTTATCCTCGTACGTATCAGCAGCCTCACAACCTTTAAAACTTTGCATGCGGAATGTACGTCGCCTGCTCTTACTGGTACGTAACTGCGCTTAAAACGTTGTTAAGTTGTATGGCTTTCTCGCGCATTGTCAACTGCCAAAATTAATTGACCAACCTGTAAATTGCTAGTTATTGCCATATAACTTTATGTAGAAAATTACCGACATCAATCAAGTACGGGTTCTGAGAACTTTTCTTGGGTTGCGCACAGTTTATCATATATTTTGAGTAAAGAAGACTCAGTTGCCTTTTTCATTGATCCATTTTTGAAACAAGAAGGATGGCATGTTCTTTATAATTTGTAATAGAAATTCTGACGATACTTAAAATTTTGTTATATTAAGCGCGTACAATGTTAAACTATTATTCGTTACGGAATAATTTATGAAATTAGAACTACAGTACGCCACGGGTATGTTTTTCTATTTCTATTTTATTGATGTACGGATGTATTAAATATATGTTCCAAAATATCTAAATAGACTATTAGGAGGATGTAATATAAGAAATAGAAAATCAATGGACAGAGAGTATTTTCACAAAAAAACATGTTATCAATAATATCATATCTCTGCCATTGTTAACGCTAAATGCATCTACTTAACTTGATTTTATAAGACATTCTATTTTTATATTGTATTGACAAAATACCAAAAAAAGTCCGATTCCCACCCCATTCGGGGATTGTTTAGGAGATTTATTATGTGTACACAAAAAAGTTATAAAAATGAGATGTTTGTTTCGCAATGTGTCATATCGTAATGGAAATAAATATGAATGTATCTGTCATAGGGATTATGTTTCAAAAGAAAATCCTTAAAACTGCGCATCTCGTAAAAGTTTTATTGGAGTTGAGAACACTAAAATCCTCAATATTTGTGTATATATTTAAATCAAATTATTATTAGAGAACTATCAGTTCAGGATATTTGTTTTCATTTGAGCACATTCTCCAAAAGCTAGTTTCTATTCAGATATTACTCCTTCTTCCATATGCGCCAACATTCTATAGAGATATTCAAATATCCATTTATTGAACACTTGTTGCTTCAGACACCATTCAATATCTTCATTGATAATACTAGAAATAATACATATTGAAATTTCCGATGATGCTTTCAGTTATTAAGGAAATTTCCCCTCTAAATGATATACACGTTCTCGGAAATGGCATAGATGCATTCAATTTAGGTCAGGCAAATTAGAGATTCCGATAATTTTGGTAATCAACATATCACTCCCAGGAGAATTATGTATCCAATACAAGGTGTTTTGGGAAAAATAATACAATATCAGTGAACGGATATTATGTGCCTAAGACTTACTGATGAAAGATTGAACTATTCAATGGAAATATTTCAGATGCAATTGAAAAAACGAAATAAAGTTTAGTTGCTTAGACTAGTTTGACCAGTCATAGGCAATTCCAAGAATATAATACACTTGAACATATTGACCTTCGTTTTTGAGTAACATGATATAATGTTATTATTTTAAATGAAACTCAATGTTTCTAGCTAACTCCACAATATAATGAAAAAAGTTGAAAATTCTAAAAAATTGATAATTGTTTCGATAACTGGATATCATCGTCAGAATGACAGAAGTTACATTTCATTTGATGCCTATCTGATGTTTAGTAGCTATTTTTGGCTAGACCAAGAAGTGACCTACCTTGTGATTGACATAATATATGTTAATAGAAAAAAGAAGAAGACATGATATTACAAATATTGAAGCTTAGCTATTATTATATCACATCTTCTTCTTTTTTCTATTAACATATATTAAGTCAATCACAAGGTAGGTCACTTCTTGGTCTAGCCAAAAATAGCTACTAAACATCAGGTAGGCATCAAATGAAATGTAACTTCTGTCATTCTGACGATGACATTCAGTTATCGAAACAATTGTCAATTTTTTAGAATTTTTAACATTTTTCATTATATTGTGGAATTAGCTAGAAACATTGAGTTTATTTATAACACTAATATGAGTAGATTCCACGAAGTAAGGGTGGGTCGAGACAGTTAATTTTTTAATATAATGTTGCTTGGAAACCACACGAGCGTGGTTTCTTTAAAGCAACATTACACTTAAAATTATTGAGCTTTACCCTGAAGCCATTAATATTTGATAACATAACCGACAAATGTCAAATTATTTTGTTCTGTTCTTCACTATTAATTGAAAGCGATGCTACTCAATAATTATGTCGGTTATGAAATTGACTGTTTCGACCCTTACTTCGTGGAATATGCTCATATTAGTGTTTTTAAATGAAACTCAAGGTCTCTAGTTAATTCCACAATATAATACAAGTTATTGAAAATTCTAAAAATATTTTTAGAATTTTCAATAACTTGTATCATATTGTGGAATTAACTAGAGACCTTGAGTTCCATTTAAAAACACTAATATGTCGGTTATGTTATCAAATATTAATGACGTCAGTGTAAAGGTCAATAATTTTAAGTGTAAGTAATTTAGGCCATCAGATTGAGGAGGGTCAGTTAACCCCGTGTTGCGACAACATGTGGAATGGAGAAATATTTTTGTAATGTTGACAAATTCGTTTTTTTAGGAAGTTAAAGAGAAAGTTGGCAATACTTGTTAAAAAAGATGAAAGTTGTAAAAAATAATTCCAATTTTATATCATTTGATAGTACCTAAAACTGAAGAAACCTGTTCAATAAGACACGGACTTATAATATTGTGACGACCGTTAGATTTGAAGATTTTAGTGGCAGATACTATAGATAGGGCGAAGAAGACGATGTAGCTACAAATGAAGGCAAGTAAGCGAATTTATAACGAGGTAAGGTAAGTGTTGCTATTTTCGTCAGGTTAAGGACATACTACCGCTACTTCTTTGGAGAGGTAGCGTTCTACATCCATGAAATATTTTGGGGATTAAAAATGTTTTTTATTTCTCTTTACTGAATGAAAATTGAAATAATCGGGGAAAACTGGTGTTTTTCTGTAATTTTTTCATTAAATAAATAAAAAGCTGATAGATACACCTGTTTCTAAGTTCGTCATATTTTGTATGCTATTTTCGTCATAACTTGGGTGCTTTTTTCGTCATACCTTGAAATATTATTAGATTAGAATAATGCCTGTTTGAAGTTTGTTTTTGTTGGAAAAATAAATTTAAAAATAAAACAAGATTAAACTCTATCGCATTTAATAAAAAAAATAAGACGATTTGATTAAAAAAAACAAAAGTCAGATCAAATATAAAATAAAAAAACAATATTCTTTAGTTCTATTCTTTAAATAAAAAATATGTATCTTTCCCCTTTCTTGGAGTTACAAAGCTCCGGTAGCTCTTCGTCTGGTGCGCAATGGTCGTAGGATCTTACGTATTATCAGAATTGGCAGGAATAGGGCGCCACTTATTTTTTGGTATCATTTCAAAAACAAGAAATTACTAACCTTAGCTACTTTCTTGGCTCAATTTAACCTAATTTCGTAGAAGAAAATAATATTAAAAATAAAAAAAATAAAAAAACAGAACCTCACTATATGGTTTTTTAATCAAGTTACTTCGTAATCACATTTAATCAGCTACTTATGATAGAAAAATAAAAAATATTTGGTAAGTGCATTTGATATTAACAAGAACCATAAGAACCCCTAAATACAGCTGTATTTAAGTTCACATTGTGTGAACAATTTATTCAAATTGAGAAATATATGTATATAGAGCATATGCCTTGTACCAAAAAATATATCAGATTATTAAAGATTAAAAAAACAAACTTTTTCTCCGTTGAGATATTTAGTGATTAAGTTAGGAATTTAGGTTATAAAAAGTCCAATAAATCACTGTACTACACTAAGAATATAGTATTACGTAATCAAATAGCAGTAAGGGTATGCCGGTGCACTTCCTTAGTAGATTTTTGTGATACTGGAATAGACTCACCAAAGTTTGAAGACGACTTGAGACCTTCAGACCCTATTTTTGAAATTAGATTCATTCTTCCGAGCCCCATCCATATTGAAGGAAAAATATCTAGAACATGCGGCGAACACGTGCATCAACGAGATTAATTATATCGGCAACTCGAGTCCAGGGTGGTGAATGGCTCAAAACGCCGCTTCCTCTAGGATTTCCTCCCTCAAAGGTCTCAGGCGGATTGTCAGGGTGTCGATGTAACTATTTCTAGTCATACAAATATACTACGTGTTCAGGTCCAAAATGGCTACCTCAATATTAGATTTGTGTTGGAAGAAAAAGTTACCGATGAAAGGACATTGAAAGGTCGGCGAATCTGGAATTAATGTACCACTTAACGACTTTACTATTTCAAGAAAATATTACGCTTACCTCCTTGTTACAGGAAAACCTTTTAACCAAATTACAACGGCAGAAAACAGTTACTAAAGGATGCCAGCAAACGAAAAAACAAAAATCTGTTACTTCCTTTCGATATTTCTAAAACTGGAGAAGGTAACCCGAAACTAAACGAACTGCAACTTTTTGTAAACTTCAACGGCCAATCAAGTTCTAATAATCCCTATAATACCTTCTTATTTTCGGCTGACCAATGGAATATCTTCAATACATATAACGAACTCCGAACTCAACTGAGTTGGCTTAGTGAATTTCAGATTTAAGTAGTACCCTAGTGCTCAACCTGTTTGGTGAAATGAGAAGTGTCAACGTCAAACTAATCAAAAGTAGTACCTATTATGAATGTCATTGTGAATGACATTGAAAACCAAACAAATTTCAATAAGGCGTTCGCAATAAAGGTTTTACCAAACGACAAGTAAAATCAACGAGAAAGATTATTTATTTTATGTCTGAAGCCATTCTAAACTTTGTGTAGTCGTTGTATGAACTGTTTACGAAATGTAACCTCATTCAAATATAAACATTGTATTGAAAGAAGCAGTTTGATGAGTTTTATCATTATCCAGTACTGGTAAGTAAACAATACATTAACTTTTAATTATATAGTTAATCAACGTTTTAATTTCTTTTAGGAACTTGTGTAGCTGTTAACTAAATTACTGTTCAAGATGCCATCACCTGTGTTAATTAATAACAATACTTTGTGTAGATAATTTAGTGACTGTTTAAGCTGATTACTGATTTAAAATAAAATATATTTCAAAGTAGACACACATTCATTTCTTAATGCTTAAGGTAAGTCTGAATGTTACACACATACAAATATAAATTTTTATAGGCATATACACTAACTTATTACTATTACAGTCAGAGTATGTTTGGCATCGGTAAAATAAAAGGACACTCTCAGGTAATTCAGCCTGACGCTATTTGAATACTTTGGTGAATTTCTTCGAGAAATCTGAAATTTAGTATAGCTCTTTTTCTACATTGGTCTACATTGGTCACTCAGTGATTTTCGGGGTCTACTAGGATATCATCCATTCTTGGCCACTTCCAATAAGAATCATGTTTTTCCATGCATTTAACTCTGAATTGCTTTTTTATTTTATCCACTTCCAAGACTATTCCTGGGTATTTCATCTCATTAGTTTACAACTATATAATCTCCAACTTCAGAATTAAAACTATTCTTGGTTTTCTTTATTTCCTATGGCTTTGCTTCTTTCTCCTTCTGCTTTTCTAATATCTTCTGTTTTCGCATTTCCTTCTCTTCCAATTCCTTCAACTTTTTGTCTTCCTTTTTTTGCTGGTAGGCCTGCCAATCATCTGACGAAACAACTGCTTGAATTGTTTCTTTACATTGTCTTAAAACCTGTTTTTTTTTCGTAGCTGGAGGCTCCCAAAATAGATATTTTTTGAAATGGGTTGGTACATTTTGAATTTTGGAGTGTGTTCTGGTTGTTTAGGAGTAGGGGTTTTATGTTTTTCTACTTCACTCGTGGCATTGCGAATATCATTTTCTTGATTTGCTTCCGGGTTCTTGTTCTCCTTATCTTCCAAACCAATTTCTTTACTATCTTTGTTTTTTACTTCACTCGCGGCATCATGAATATCGTTCTCTTTCTTTACTTCTGGGTTCTTTCTTTTCGTATTTTCCTTTCTTTCAATTTTCTTTTCTACATTTTTATCTAGTCCTTCAACTTTTTCTCGATTTTGTTCGTCACAACTAGTTATTTGCGAATTCATTATGACGGACAAATCAATATCATTCTCTGTGATATTCAGATCATCATCAGCGAGATTAGAGTCAGATAATGATGGAAAAGTTTCTGAATGCTCAACTAGGATAACATCATCTATATATTCGTGAGTAGTTTTATGCCTATTAAGATTTATTGTTATGACAAAAGGCTCATTGAAGTGATCTAGTTGTTGTTGGTCTATATTTTCTTCTGGAACGCTTTCAATCTCTTCTCTTTTTAATTTCTCCCAGAACAAAAACAGTCCCTTATATGCCAAATCTCCTAACCATATTTGGCCCGACTTCTTGAAGACAACTATTTTGGTAATATTTTCTTTCTCAAAGTATATCAGAAATTTTCTCCTATCATCTGCTGTAAACAGCAATTCTTCTTCATTAGTTATCGGCTCAGCAGATGTATGCAAAAAATTATCATCATGGTTTCTAAAAAAATTCCCAAATTTAATATTATCGGGATTAAATGGCAGCAAGCCACAAGTTCGAAAACCATTTTTAATACTTTTGGAAAAAGTATTGTTCATAGTCAGTGCTTCCTTTGGGATTGGCGCAAAGTTTTCTTTCCCAAATGGTTCACTGATGTGGTTATTTCGCCAGTTTTGGATGACTTTCTTGTAGTCTGACTTGAGAGAATGGAAAATCGCAACATCCAAAGGTTGCAGAATATGCGTAGAATTTGGAAAGAGGCTTACCAAGATGATTCCATTTTCAAAACACAAACGACTAAGCTGGAGGGTCGATATTGTTTCTATCTAGCCCCTGATTAAATGGATTAACGACATACTCAAAAAACTCTCCTGGGTCATCCATCCATTTTCTGATCTGCCAATAGACCAATCTTTGGAAAATTTAGTAGTTATTAATTTTAGGATCCTTTGGAATGCATAAACCACTAAAGGCCGAGGCATGTGTCCCAAAGCATTACACTCTTTTTCTCCAGTGATTATGTGAGTATAGACAGTTTTATCACTCTTTTTGGCAAGGACTTTGTCTCCTTTTGGGGACAAAAAATGCTGTTTCATCGCAGTTGTAGACTCTTTCATGTTCCGATAAAATATCAAGATATCCGTTTAGCTCCAGGCATTGCTCAATCTCTGCAAAGACATGCTCTTGTTTGTGCTCCGGATACTTTTGACCTCAGCTTGCTGAGCTTTAGAGTGGTGCGTAGACTTAATTTCGGATGTCATCTCATAAATTGTTCGTACCAGTTTCTTCCAGGTCGATTGTTGGTAAATGGGTTGTGCCTTTCTAATTCGGAGAGAATCTGCTACACACTATCACAAAGTTGATCCTTGGTAATGGGGAATCCCTGAGTTGCCATCTTCAAACCCAGTTCACCAATATTTCCTCCTCTTCGGATGATAGAATGGTGGGTATTCCGATCTTCGAACAGTGTTTTCGATTGTACTTGTCAGATTAAGTCATACGAGGTATTTTAAAAGTTTTACTTGCAGCCGAAATGCTCATACCATTCCTAATTGCAGCGACAGCGTTATTTATATCTTCTTCTGTGTATGACTTAGATTTTGTTGGTCTCATTTTGAGAAAGAAATAAGCGAACAAATATTTTTTTTGTTAGGACTAAAGTTGAAACCTTCAACGTGATCGAAAGAAAAGAAAAGAAAAAGGAAATAATTCACCCAAAAAACAAAATTTTATTGTATTTTTAGTAACATGTTCCTCATGAAAAGTAGTGTGTCTAACTTCGTCACCTCTAATGATTCGAATTTCGTCACATTATTTTATGAGCAATAATGCAAAAACCACATGAAAAAAGGTATGACGAAATTAGCACACAATAAAATTTAGACTAGTTAATAATTATTCCTGCGATGACACGATAATACTTTTGCTAAATCAAGGAAAAAATAGCTATGAAAGTTCAGTGTCATAGGTGCTAACTTCGTCAACACTGACGAAAATGGCAACAGACTCGCTTCAATGTTTCTAATTTCGCCACGTTATTAATAATTAAAAACAGTGAAAAAACAATATCTATTTGCACTAAAACTGAATTTTGAACCTTCTAGATGATTCCAAAACCATAGAAAACAGATAATCAACTAAGAAATAAGCAAGTTTTATTACATTTATAGCAGCATGCATGGCACTTACCTTAGGACACGCGTCTACGCTGTGCGGGCTCTGACACAGGACTATATAATTTTTTTTCATGATTTTGTGTTTCGAAATTCTGCAACCAAAAATGCTTAACATTGTTGCCAGATGTATGAAGATTTATTTGGAATGCATTAATTTCTAATATGTTGTTTGTAAGTTTTAATAAATACATATAATTGTGAAACTGACGAAAATAGCATCACTGACGAAAATAGCAACATTTACCTTAAATGATTTAATTTACACAGAAAGATATGATAATTTTAGAATACAGAGCAATGTTGAAGTCCTAGAAGAGAGAATGAATAGTATGAGTGAATTGAATCACCTTTTATTTGATATAATGCTTTCTTCCGACGAAGTTGATGTAGAAATTATTGACACACGATATCATGGATTGAAATTAATAGTTAACAAAATTTTACAACCCAGTACGAGTGTGAATTATTTGTGTTCAAAAGTTGAGAAGAATCGAAAACTAAATGTGATAGAACAGTTTGGGGATATTTCTCTATAAAGTTCGATCCAAACTAAACTGATTTCTAAAGGTGCATAATGCAAGAAAATCTTAGAAAACTTGGAACATTCACGGAAGTTTTTGGCGTTTCATAAACCCGAAAACAAAACAGGTGATAAAAAAAACAAATATAACACACTAACTGTATTATATACAACATAATAGAAAGGATACAAAATAATGTGTGATTATGGTCCTAGCAGGAATCCGTCCTATCCCAAAGGAACCTGTGAGTCCTGAACAAACCCGAGCTAACAGTCCAGAACGAGAACCACGTGGAAAAGAAAATGATCGGCCACAACACAGTTGATAACCGACCCTAGTAGACGCCGACATCGAGATAAGGTATTTCTTATTCAGTCAAGAATTTCGCATATCTGATTATCTAACTTTGTACTTTATAAATACAGTGTGAGACAAAATTCAATACGTACATAATTCAAAAACATCTATTACATTTCATGATTTAAATTTCAGTTTTGGACAAATAAAATTTTCAATATCATTTTGTAAAACAATCATTTATGTTTTACAATATTACCCAAATAAGTATGAATATTCATCATTATTAACTGTTTGTTAGACATTATAATATATTGCAACCGTAGTAAAAAATTATAAAGGCACTCCTGTAGTAACAAAGCTGTTATTTTTTCAAAATAAATAATTTATTGTTCAACGATTAATGAATATCTTATATTATAAAAGTAATGTCGTATTTTCTTTGCTCAAAAATTGTTCATATTTACATTTCATTGATACTCGTTATTATTATTACTTTTTCATAATAATATAGAAAGATTCATCAGTATGATTTTAAAACCACAAACAGACATCACTCTTCACATTGGCAAACGCGTCTTTTGAAATTTGAAACTCAAAATGAAATCAGAAAATAACTTCAACAATTTCATTACATACAGGGTGGGACTCATATTCGTTTACCTTTCACATACCGGTTGTTACAAAAAATAATTCAATGCACAATGCTTTTACCAACTTAATAATTTGATCACAAATAACTTTACTTCACAAAATTCATTACATAAAATCATACTTGCGAGGTGATCCTCTGAATCAATTTTACACTTACCAACAATAAAACTAATTTCAATAGGACTTTAGATTTGTTAAATTCCAGATGATAACACAAGGCAAATTGTTACTGCCCATTTTAACTGTTTAACATCTTGTACAAATGAATCAAAATGTACAGCACAACAATTAAGATATTTACGTCTGAAGCTAGAAATATATTCAAATCGTTATTAAATTACAAAATAGTCAAAAGAAACTTCACTTGATGCTTTAATTGTTCGCATTTATTAATAAAAATTAAATTAGATCATTGAACTCGTACAATCTCTTGAACAAAACTTACTCTCTCTCTCTCTCTCTCTCTCTCTCTCTCTCTCTCTCTCTCTCTCTCTGTCTCAATGCTTTTATCATTTAAAAATGAAATGTACTGTTCTGGACAAAACTTATTCTCACAATACTTTGCGGATAACTCCCCTCATATTCATCATAGTCATCCTTCAAGTGTGACCACACCACTTAATCAAAACTCACTCACTTTCAAACTAAAACACTCTCTTAACTCATTCTCAAACCAAAACTTACACAGAAATAAACAATTCACTTTCTTACTCAACTCTCTTTCAGTGCTATCATTCACTACTTAAACTTTTTCTCGTCAAAAAAATCAAACCTTTCGTCCTCTGAAAGAGGACAGTGATTAACCCCTAAACTTAGACGGTCAAGAAAAACTAGAAAAATCTTGAAAATACCAAGACATGTAAACTCACTCACAAATACTTAAACATCTAAAAACATGGACGATTAAAAAACTTTGACACTTTGACACTTGGAAAACTTGGATAAAGTAGAAAATACTTGGAAGAAACTTGGAAGACTTGGAAGAAGATAGTATTTGGATGCAACGTGAAGATACTCGAAACTTGGATGAAGAAGAAGATAAAACTTGAAAAACTTGGATGAAATTAAGAAAACTTCGATGAAAAAGAAACTTCGAGAATGAAGATACTTGGATGAAGATGATACTTGGGTGAAGAAGAAATTTGGATGAAGAAGAAAAGATACTTTGACGAAGAAGATACTTGAATGAAGAAGAAGATACTTGGACGAAGAAGAAACTTGGATGAAAAAGATACTTGAATGAAGAAGAAGATACTTGGACGAAGAAGAAACTTGGATGAAAAAGATACTTGGATGAAGATGATACTTGGATGAAGATGATACTTGGATGAAGAAGAAACTTGGATGGAGAAGAAACTTGGATAAAGAATATACTTGGATGAAGAAGATACTTGGATGAAGAAGATGAAACTTGGATGAAGAAGACAAAAATTGGATGAAGAAGATGAAACTTGGATGAAGAAGATACTTGAATGATGGAGACACTTTGGTGAGGTTTAGATGAAAGCGTCATCTCCCTTCTCATTTGTTATTTGAAAACTACTTGGACGACACTTTGGACATGAAAAGACTTGACAGACACAAAATCACTAACATATCTTACCCTCTTTTTTCTTGACGAGAACCGAAATAAATTTACCCCTCATAAAACAAAAAATAAATTAAAATTTAAAACTCATTCTCGCCCGCCAAAGAGCCGGGACCCCTTAACACAAACGTCTATCATCAAAAAACTCATACAAAAACAATCTCAAAAGAGTCAGAGAAGACTCTTTCACACATACTATCACACTCGTGGTCACTACCTTTCACACTTACAAATACACTCTCACTTGCACTCACATACAATTGCACCTTACTCACAGTTATACTCGTACTCACATTCAAACTTGCACTCTTAGTCACTTGTTGTCGCAGTTACTCACAATTAACTTCGCACTCTTGCTTGGCCTAGTCTCATGAGCACTCACATATGCATTCTTAATCTCAATTGTACTCAATACATTGACATTCACATTCTTACTCACACTCTCACTTGAATTCACAACCTCATTCCAATTATACTCTGAATTACCCATTAATCTCTTTGTTGTTATTTTTTACATGTCATGCAATATTCCTACATCTTCTTTGTTATTTACTATGGGCCGGAAGGTTCAGGCAGGGGGGCTATATGCGCCTCCGTGTCGATCTTGGTCGTTGTCCTGAAAACTCGGGATCTTCCAATTGAAGGTGCAAATAAGCGTTTAGTTTGCCTGCTGAAATCCGTTGTTTTGTGTTTTCCCATGTTACGATTAACATATTTGCTCCCCAATCTCACCACCTTATTTGGTTATACCGTGCTGAAGACGGCAAATGAGCCAGAAACATGCATGTCCGCGGTTACCACTCTGTTTCAGTAGCCCATTTCATTTTGCGTGAATTACCCATGAATCTCTTTATTGTTGTTGTTTATATATCACGCGATAGTCCTACATCTTCTTTTTATATACAGGGTGTTTCTATATTCGACCGACAACGCTCTACCACATAGATATATCAATAAATGATTCATTTTGATATAGGAATACGAACCCTTACGGGGCCTAGTTGCTGAGATATAGGGTATTTAAACTTTTAAATCAAAATCAAAAATTTGTCATCCATTAAGAACGCCTTTAATTTTTTTTTTCAAATTTGGTGACCAATATGCTCCTTAATAAAGTAATAGTTTGATATAAACAAGCTTTGGAAAAATTCAACCAGTGGCCTGCTGTCAGGGTTAGTTGTCACTTTTATCTCCCCATTTTTTACGCCACTGGAGCAAATTCTTGCAGATGTAAATTTTCCCTATTTATGCAAAAAGTCAGCGGTTCTTCCATGACCAGTGCGGATTCTGTTAGCAGTCTTTCAGGTCTGTGGCGGGATATCAAATCCATTAGGTTTCTGCGTTTCAACCCTTACTGTGTGGAATCTACTCATATTACTTTTCCAAAAGAAACTTATTAACAATATAATGGAAACATTATAAAAACTCTAATAAATTGACAATTGTTCCGATATTACTGAATATCATCGTCAGAATGTTACTTGTGTCATTATAGGTGTGATTGTGATAGTATATTCCTTTTCGCAAACTGTCATATTATCACATTCTAGATTGTGAGTTATAGGGCATGCGGATTCAAATATAAGGCCTGTCCCAACTATTAATGAATGATCCCGCACTAATTTTTGAATTCAGTGTTCGACAGTCGCAGAGAATTCATAATTATACTATAAAAAGTAAGCTGAATTTTATGCAAGTGATAATTGCACAAAGTCCACTAGAATTAGAAATATTGAGAGGTCGCCAACATCCGATCACGGATATGGCTCTGTAAGAAGAATAAATAGTAGCTGAGAAATCCTGGACAGCTTTCATTTCAAATCTTTCAACAATTTCATGTAGAAAAATAAACCAATTCTGCCTCCCTCGATTGGGGCCATAATTCATGCACGCTTCATGGTTGCTCTGTTAAACTAAACATATGTTACTAAAAGTTATTAATTCACACTGACACATACCATTTAGCATGCAAAACCCAAATGTCAAGTGCACTGCCAAGTGGGAAGATGTGTTTATAATTTATTGCCACAAACATATAAATATTCCATAAACAAGTATGGAATTTAACTAAGCTCTTAATTGGTTGTATCTCATTAATAATTAGTTGTGAATTCACTGTCATTCTACGAAATTCATCCCTTCGTGCGTTTACGTTATTTCTGAAATACTTGGTTGGATCAAGTTTAATAATACAAAAGCCTTGAGAGTATGATGAATTATGCCGGGAAAAGCATTATATATTTATGGCCAAAAAATACAGAAGTGAAATATATTGTGTTACTGTCGAGAAATTGTTTACAAAATAATGTGAAAGTAGGAGATACTGATGTTATGTGAGCGATAATATCACCTTCCAAACTGAATTGTACTTTTCTTATTTTGATATGATGTAACTGTGTATATTGGTTTAAACTTTTATGTAGCAGTTGTATTATATTCCGCCTTTAAAGTATTTTGGGTATAACCATACTATTTCCGATTGTTTAGCACGCTTACTTTTAGAATATTATATTTAGTGGTTGCCAAAGAAAAACACGTCGCTATGTGATTACTTAGGGTGCGTTTATGTTGGAGCTGCGATAAACGATGAGAGCGGCGATGAGAGCAGTGACGAGAGCAGCGAAAATTTCATTTCATTAGTATATGTTTACAGTGGAGCTTCGACAATCTCGACGACATCTGATAATATTTTTTTTTGAAATGAGTGATTCTGAAGAAGTGATACTTTTATCTTCGAGTGCTGTTAAATATTATATTGCTAAAAGTTCAAATAAAAAGCGCAAAATGTCTGCACATCCCATAAACACCCAGAGGTACAAGTTTGGAGAATTTCATCATCTTTATAAACAATTAAAGGAACACCCTGAAAAGTTTATGGAATATATGAGAATGAACATAAAAACCTTTGATTACATATTAGCGCACATCTCGGATAGGATTCCAAAAGTATGGAGGATGGAGAGTCAAAATGGCGTCAACTGAGTAGGACGTGTTTCTGTCGCTCTCTGAGATTAATTGCAAACTCCTGTTATTTACCCAGTTAGTGTATACATATTATATATATTCGTTACTTATTATTATATATATATATATATATATATATATATATATATAATGAGTAACGAATATATTAGTGGGTATTGCACGCAAATAGAAGAAAGGGCTACTGAAAAAAGTGGTAACCGCAGACATGCATGTTTCTGGCTCATTAGCCGTCATCGGTACGGTACAACCAAGAAAAGATGTGAAACATGGGAGCAAAGTTGGTGAATGAAACATGAGAAAATATAACAGAATTCAGCAGGATAGTCAAACACAACATTTGGCTAATGAGCCAGAAACATGCATGTCTGCGGTTACCACTTTTTTCAGTAGCCCTTTCTTCTATTTGCGTGCAATACCCACTAATATATTCGTTACTCATTGTTTATGTGTCACGCACTATTCGTACATCTTAATATATATATATATATATATATATATATATATATAATATATATATATATATATATAAATAATTTGAAAATAAAGTACCAAAATTAATAAAATATCTATTTAACAATATAATCAATTAGAATCAATGGGCATAATCATAGAGAAAATAAATAATAAAATCAATAGAATTCATAAACAATTATTGATAAAACATTTTTTTAAATAATTCTGTATTTTAAAAAACAACCTTAGACAGAACTTAACAAGCAAACGAAGATCAATAAAATAACGTGACGCCACACGGAATATTAGATACCTAAAGCATCTGCTTATATTTAAAGAATAAATAGGATGGTAATAATAAAATCAACAGTGCTACAATTATTGATTAATAAATGAAATTTAGAATTAGTAAATATATATATATATATATATATATATATATATATATAATATTGGAAATGTTTATATTCTTGGGTTCATAGGTTGTTTTAAATAATTAAAATACGATTGTATTTCACATTTTTCTATTGAAAATGGATAAAAATTTTAACGTTTCGCTTCTTCTTTGGAAGCATTTTCAAAATAATATCATTATAAGAATAAGGTACGATTAAAATATTTGTAAATAGATAAAAACATAACATTAGTAGGTTTTTAAAAACATTAATAAAAACACAGAATTAAAATTGACGTACTCACCTTAGAATTTCAATGCAACGATACTATACGAGGGAAGTTGAAATGAGTTAATTAATCAGCTTATAGTAAATTTGACTCAAGTTTTTTATATCTTGTCTATCATTCACAGAAAACTCATCTTGTTTTATGTGTATCATTTCTTTAATTGACAATTTCTGATAATTTGTGTCTTGAGCTAAGATTTTTGTTTTTTTATAATCAAATTCATGATTCTCAGTGCTTTCATGTTTGTGTAAAGCAGTTGATGCATTTTTTGTATATTTATGACCATTCATCCTGCCCTCCAAGTACTGTGTAGTCATTCCTATATAATGCTTCGAACAATTCATGCATGGTATGGAGTATATAATATTAGATTTTTTATTATCTTTGGTTTTGTTTTTTAGTTTAGTAAAAAGTGGCGATAATGTGTTGTGGGATTTATGGCATACATTGATGTTATATTTTGATAAGATGTATTTAAGCTTTTCAGATAATTGATTTGTATAAGGTAGAGCTATATATGTATCATTTTCTTGGTTTGGTTCTATTTGTGTACTTGGTTTTATGTTGTTATTGTATAATTTATATGTACGTTGTTGAATGATTCTGTTAATTTGATTTTCTGGATATTGATTATTTTTTAGAACATTTTTAAGTTTTTTCAATACCTTAGGGCGATACTCAGGTGAAGTTAATTTGATAGCTCTATCTGTTAATCCTATAATGACACTGTTTTTTTGTGATTTGGGATGGCATGAGTTATAATTTAGATATCGTCCAGACCGTGTTTCTTTTGTATATAGTTTAGTTTTTATTTTGTTTTTGGTTTTTATAAGTGTCATGTCTAGAAAATTTATTTTGTTATTGTTTTCGATTTCTAAAGTGAATTGGATACTTGGGTTGAAACTATTGAAAGCACTCAGGAATGCATCGCACTTGTTACTCGGAATTACAGCTAAACAATCGTCAACGTATCTTTTAAAATATATATATATATATATATATATATATATATATATATATATATTTTGAACATAATTCAAGAACACAGAAACTAAAATAATATAACTCATATCAGCATACTACACAGAATTATATAAACCAGTATCGGTTAATGAAAATATTTCCAATATACAGAAGATTTAATGCAGTATTTAAAAAAACTGTATATGTCTTACATGTACAAAATATTCTGGAGCACATATACATCATCTGTTAAGTGTTAGAGAATTATTAGCACCTATTTTGATCAGGATACTTAATATCTATTACCTTATAAAAGTAAAAAAATAAATATATAGAAGAGATAGTTCTTCACTACTTAGATGGAAGTATAATTGAAATTCTCACTCTCACAAATATATTGAAGTTTGGAACATTTGATTCAATATCTTTAATATGATACCAAAAGAATTTATTGATGAAGTAATCTATTCATAATGGAATACAATATATGAGCAATAGTAATAAGAAATTTGAATAAAAAGGATAAAACTTACCTTTAAACACAGTAGTTCATTTAAGAAGCATATCGACAATCCATTGTAAGTAATAAATAACAAGTTATAAATCAAAATTCCTTAATTAAAAGAAACATGTAATCCATATTCTAAAAATATTCATTGAACATTAATAATAGTTACAATAAATAAACATGTAATAACTTAATTATTTAACATTTAGAGAGTTTTGGTTATATATATATATCAAATAATGTCAGAAATGTCATAAAATCATTTTATCAATTGACTGGAATAAGGTTATAAATTGAAAAAGAAGCAGAACCATAGAAATCTATATTTATTGAGTCAAGAAAGATGTGAATTTTATGGTTTGTAATTATATATTAGGAATTAGAAAATGAATCTGAAATCAAGATATTTATGATTTCGGATAGCAACGAAAAATAAAAAAAGGCGGGTTGGTTGTTGATTTTTGAATAATGAGGGAAGTCGGAGATGAGAAAAACTTAAAATGGTTGAAGAATTTAAAAAGAGAGAATTAAGTTATTGTACAAAGAAGTGAGTTATTCCATATATTAATTTGAAATAGCTAGTATAAGGATATTAAAATCATAATTTCTACGAAGATATATACAATATATAAAAAATACATGTTATTGGAGGCTACGGTACAAATGAAAGAGTCATTTCAAACTGAATAATTAGTTGATGTGGTACGGAATCCTAATGTAAAGTACCTGAATAAGATATTAAGCATTGATTGGGAATTCGAAGCTGGAGAATAATAGAAATTACAAACACGTGTTACCTGTAACAAGAAATGTAGTAAAAAAACATCTCCATCTGAACGACATATGTATGCATGACATGGTTTTTTAACAGACAGAATTTCAAGAAAGGAATATTAGTGGTTGAGAGGTTAGTGTTTCTTTTTATCTTTGTTGGTACCAACATTCGGGTTAGAGATGTACATTTATAATAAAAGTAATAAGAATTAGTATCTGAAACTATTAAACATATTAAAAGCATTAAAAAAGAAAGGTAATAACATAGACTTGAGTACTTACCATTTATATTTAACAAATATTTTATTGTTTGACATTTCAATATTATATTAGTATTTAAGATAGTTCATAACTTACTTTAAATTTATAATACATAATTCTTGATCAATATAATATAGTTGTTGTATTAAAGGTATTCTTAAAACTATTGTTTATGTTCAGAAAAATATTACTTCAACTGATATGAGTGACAGTTGGAATCGATTATTCTACTGATAATTTCCATCTATTTTAATTGTGAGACAAAATCGATTGCTATATTGAAAGTTTCTATACATAGGCGCACCAATTAATATAGAAAATATAATATCAGTTATTTTAATGATTCATATATATGTAAAATATTGTAGATATAGAGTTAAAATCACTTCCAGATCCCAAAGAGTAGTGAGAGTTTCTCATGCTCTCCACATAAATATATAAATACATAAAAATTTTTCTTTACTTCATTACTGAGCTAGCTATACTAGAGTTGAATATATTAAATTGATAATATAACAATTATAGTGGTATTGTCGGCAAAGTATACAACAATAACAATCCATTATAATATATATTATATATATATATATATATATATATATATATATATAGGATAGGTTAATAAAATATTTAATCATAAAAGTTAATAGGAAATATAATAATATATGTAGAAAACTGTAATAATTATAGGTAATGTCAAAAACCAAAACGAGATATAACAGTTGACGACAAGTATACCAACATAAAATGTAATCTGATATGAAATACAAGAATAAAAATAAATGATTACCGACCTAATTTATGTCTATAGATGTAATATTATAAAACAAAATAAGAAATGAACTGTATCCATATGTATTATTTAAATATTTAGGTTGTAGGAAATATAAAATTTGTATATTTGCATTGACCAATCGGAAGATTTCAAATAATCAATAACATGAAAAAACAATGATAATAAGATGTTAGTGAATTGAATCAATGACGATAAGGTTGAAGTGAATAAAAAACATTTAGTAGCAAGTTTAAGTCAGAAAAACAATAAAAACACTAATAAACAAAGTGACAGGTGAACAATAATCAAAGATTTTTCTAGAACATTGCCAGCTTCCGGTTATAAACAAAAAAGGGTTTTGGCGGATAAAAAAACCCGCGGTAGTCAGTCAAGCGTTGGTAACCAGACAGTAAAGAAGTGAATTGTACGTTATGAAGTTTTTTCTATAAAATTTAAAGTAATAAGTGCTAAATGTATAAAATAAGAAGTATAAAAGTAATTAATAATTGAATAAGTGCAAAGACAACAATTTCTGTTGAAACAAAGTCAAGCCACGTAGGAGAATTATCACCAGATAATTATAAAAAGGGAGATTGCCACCTGGAGCGGGAAAGCGTCATGGATGGACACAATTGAAGGCGTCGGCTTGGTGAAATATAAAAACGTCTGTGGTGTGTTCAATTAACAATATTTGGTACCTAATAATGAAAAGTGAAATTTAGATAAATAACACCCGGTAATAAAAATTTTAAAATGATAATAATAAACCAGGAAACGTGAAAAACTTACCATTATTAAATTTGTAGATACATGTAATAATTTCTTTCATGTTGTATTTTTCTCCAATTACATATATATATATATATATATATATATATATATATATATATATATATATATATATATAAAACTTTCCACAAAACAATAAGCCACAACTAATTTCAGTTTTTATCACGTACACTATTATTATAATACGTTAAAATATTTTCAAAAGATCGAAATTAAGTAGATTAAATATTTCAAATATCCTCTCCATTTCACAAACCGATTAAAACTAAAGCAGTGTCTAAATATTTTCAATAATACTATTTAGAAGAACAAGCAGAAAAAGTTACAATATTTGAACAACGTTAAACACAGATGTTCATTTTTCGGAGAAAAATGATGTTTACAAACGATTATGCAAATTTATGCAAATGAGTCTGCAAAATCCGCCTCAAAAGAATGAATAGTTTTTAAAATATACATAAAGGTTGTATGATGTAATAACAGGATAGTCATTCATTTCGTATAATAGGTATATGACACCAATAACGAAATTAAAGCGTCAACTGTATATTATGTATAACTAATATTGAAAATTTCAAAATTTTTGTTCTTTCTTTTAATTAATCACATAAAATAAATTACATTGATTAGTGATGTTGATTTTATTATGACTTTGCCCAGGGACCCTACTGAGATATAGAGTGGTATATAAATAAGAGCAGCCGAGATAAAAATTAGGAATTAAATGAAACCACATGATATAAAATAGCATAATGAATAGGAGAAATTAAGGATAAAAGATATATAAATTAGCTAGCCCAAAAGTATAGTATATAATTGTAACACACATCATTACATCTCATAATTCAATTCAAAATTCTCAATCATTAATACATTTTCAAAATAAGTTTATAAGTAAATAAGTAAATACACACAAATATAATCATTAACAATATATGGTGCTATTAACTGACAATACCCTATTTAATTAATTCAATTACAACTTATATAATAAATTTCTTATACAATTTATCTCCCAAACGTGGAGAAAATTTAATTACAACTATATAAAATCTAATCCTAAATAATATACATATATATATATATATATATATATATATATAAATATATAAATATATATATATATATATATATATATATATATATATATATATATATATATATATATATATATATGTATATATATATATATCTCAGGAGAGGAACACTAACGTCTTCAGTGATGAATTCCTGAAGATGCATTATGGTCGAGGGTGAGAAGGAGACGAAGCCAACGTAGTAGTCTTCAATTGTTTGGTGTTATGATATGGAGCACCATTGCTTAAGTTCACCTTTAACCTTCGTCAGGGGAAATATGCATGTGCATCGATTCATTCAAGAAATATTGGAACATCATCTGATTCCTTACCTCAGGACATTTCAAAATCCAACTATTTAGCATGATAACGCTCGGCCATATAGAGTCAGACAAACCTTGGACTACTACCACCTGGCTGAAATACATCTCCTACCTTGCTCCCCAAGAACCCCGGATTTGTTCCCAATTCAACTTGTGTTGCACATAATCTGTAAAAGGTTAATAAATATCCTCCTTAAACTCTGATGGCTCTTCGAAATAAGATTGAGGTAGCAAGGAATGAGATACTCCAGGAGGATATTGGTCACCTGGTTATAAATACACCCAGACGCATTAGGAAATGTGTAAGAAATCGTGGAGTTTCAACCCATTAATAAAGGTGGTGAGCAGAAACTTACTATCTTCGGCCGATTGGATTGAAATTTCAATCATTCACATATCACAAGCTACCTGATGTGTATGCCAAATATTACCGAAATAAAATAATTTTTACTGGGTGTTCGTGTTCCTATGTCACTGAGTATATATGGGTGAATATACATTTATTTCAGAAGTGCATTCTCAAATATTTATTGGAATATCACGCTTTCCAGCGAGTGTAGCACTTTCATTCCTGAAAGTATTTACATTGGACGTTATAACATGAAAATACCCCGTCACTGAATTTTATAGACTATTCGGCCGACGAAGAGCGTAAACTTGTTGAATTATTTTCTGCTCGAGCTACATATATTCTTATATAAGTCGGAAAGTAAGAATGAAAATGTTTTACTGAGACTTGCGGTGAAAATACTTTTCCGTCTCACTGTTGATTTTCATTTAACGTTTAGGAGTAAATCGACCCCGAAAATAAAATGGATTGTTGTACAAAGAGAAAAGTATGGAATTAATCTATGAAAGGTGTTTAAATTCAGGTTGATCAATATATATTTCATTTTATTGTTGAAGAAACGAAACTCAGTTAAGTGGAAAATACTCAGAATTGTACGCTGATAGTTCACATTTGACATAATTGTCACAATGATTTACGATTTGAAGAATGTATTTCCAGTGGAAAACTTTCAGGATTACAATTTAGAATTGCAGTGGTAGTAACGTACACACTAGAACCAAATAATTTTTTGAATGTGATTTAGCACTACCAATATATTTAATAATTATTTGTTAAATCTACCAGACGTGGTTCCATTTTTCATAAAGGTGAACTCAATATGCAGTCGATGTCACCAGCTATAACACGCAGGCATTTTAGGGTCATAGCTTGAAAGTGATTTTCTTCCACTCTTTCCTATCCTTTGCCTTCGTTATCGAGTCCTGGATTCCTCTCTCCATCTCTTTTAGTTCTTTCACTACTTCTGGATAACATCTGTTCTTTGATCTGCCTTTTTTCTTGTTCTTGCTTGTTCTGTGTCCATTATTTTTATTGTTATTCTAAAATCTGGCATTCTGTGTATGTGCCTCAGCCACTCCATTCTTTTGGATGTTATTAATGTTGCTCCGTTCTGCTTCTCCAAACAAATTCCGTATTTCGTTACTTGTTCTTCTTTAAGCCATAATTATCCCTCTTTTTGCCCCCTAATATCCTCCTCAGTGTTCTCCCTTCTCATGTATCTAATTTCTCGTCCTCTGTTCTGTAAAGTATCCATGTTTCACTTTCGTAAATTACTGTTGTTGGTCTTGAAGGAAAAGCCACAGAGATTACGAGTGAGCATTTTGTGTAGAAGGTGTTAGAAGAAAACCAACTGCGCCATTGTTTGGAGTGCGATGTTTTTACTCAACTTTATTATTTATAACTTTGTTATTAACAATTTTAGGAAGACCCCTTTTTTAAGTTTTTTGCTCATAAAATTGAAGCTGTTAGGGTACTAGTGATGACATTAATAGAGAAATTGTAGAGAATAATTACACGAAGGAAATGTTATATCGAACAACTCGATAGATCCGTTAGTTTAGGAGAAAATCAGTAAAAATCGGCAAAAGCCAATTTTTGTTGAGAATTTATAACTCGGTCATTCCTTGAGTTGTAGCGTTGATCCTCCGGCCAGTATTAGTTTTTAATGTTAACTTTGTATGTGTGAAGAGCAGGCACTGTCCGATGCATAGTTTTCGATCTGTGGCCGTTTGAATGTTTTACTATGCAACTTTCCAGCAGGCCTGAATGCGACAGGTATGGTCCGATTTCGATTTACAAAAACGATTTCGAAAGTACAATTCTCATACTTCGAAACGTTCGTCTTGGCTTTGCGATATTCTCAATTGTTGCTGAGATATTCAAATGAAGAAATCATGAAATGCGTGCAGCACATTAGTATCACAATAGATGAATAATCGAATATTTTATAACAATTATATTCATGTATGTCACTTTCGAGCAGACTAATATAAAAATTATTCGAGTAACTGTATATCATTTGATTAATCGTAGTATTGTTAGAAAATAATCGATTATTCTTATATTCAAATTAATCGCTGCCATATCTACAAGTATATCGTAACACTATTGTGCCGTACGTATTTCATGATATTTTTATTCGAATATCTCAGCAATAAATAAGAATATCGCAAAACCAAGATGAACTTTTTGTGAAAACACTAAATTTGAAATCGTTTTTGTAATTGGAATCGTACCATACCTGTCGCATTCAGGCCTGCTGAAAAATTGTATAGTAAAAAATTCAATTGGCCACAGATCGAAAACTATACATCGTATAGTGTCTGATTTTTGCACATATAAAGTTTATATTAAAAACTGGTACTGACCGGAGGATCTACGTTACAACTCAAAAAATAACTGAGTGATGAATTTTTGAAAAAAAGGCACTTTGGTTGTTTTTCCTGATTTTCTCCCAAACTCACGGTCCGATCGAATTGATCAATATATCATTTTATTCTTGTTTTAATTCTCCCTCATTCCACGTGTGGCCTCCGAACGTGAAGGTATTATTTTCCGTTCGAGGGCTCATTAACGTTATCAACACAAGTGATTCGTTTTTTTGTGCCAAATATTTGCTGTTTACTTACACTAATTACACTGTTTGGTACTTAAAATTAGTTCTTCTATAGGCCAGTTTATTGATCTATATAGTTTATTAAATATTTTGGCATCCAAAATATTGTAACATGTCAACTCAACCCACTGGACGAAGCTTTGCTGCTGTTACTATATCAAATTCAAGAAAATCAACTTTGACACCTACAACATATCCTAGTAGAAATGAAGCTATCGTAATAAATGCGCTTCCAGATACAGTTCTCTTCGATTACATCAAGGCAATAGGTAAAAGTGAGACACCAAAAGGAATCACCCATGCTTCCCGGATATCTAATCAACGTATTTGCATCTTCATCGCTTCTACTTCAGTCGTTGATAACCTCCTTTAAAACCACTCTTCGGTTACCGTTAAAGAAGAAATCGTCCCCATACACAGACTTATCAGCCCCTCTAAAATATTACTAATATCTTACGTATGTCCCTCAATTCCTAATCTACTCATCGTACAGGCACTAAAAAATGATCTCGGACTTCAACTTGCATCACCCATCACCTATATTCGTACTGGCTCACCTGAAGAAGATTATTACCATATTCTAAGCTTCCGTCGGTCCATCTATGTCATATCAGTTAAAGATAACTTTGAAAAAGAAACTTCTGTTTTAATTCATTTCGAAGATACTGCTTTCCGGATCTTCGTTACCTCAGATAAATTGGAGTGTTTCCTCTGCAAACAATCTGGACATACTGCTGATACCTGCCAAAATCCTCTTGACACTTCATCCCTCTCCAGAACTACCCCTATCCAGAACGATTCTACCGATAATATTTCCACTGATCCTACTTCCACTGATCCTACTTTCTCAACTATCCCTGCCCCTATATCCCCCATCGACAATCATTCCGCCAACACACTGTTACGGGTGCAAACTGATTGAAGTTAGTTAAAACTAAATTGAAAATTTCAATTTCAATAACTTAGTCATCACATTGTTTGTTTACTAAATAATATAAGAAATTCTTCTTTTATTGTTCCCTCACTTTAAACGGTCTAAACATAAAGGGCTATCCCTACCAAAAAGTCAAGCTGGCAAGTTGATGACCAGTAAGTAACTAAGGTTGGTACCTACTTTGACTTATCTATCTAATTGACCTACTGTCATTATGCTTTTATTTCCCCTCCCACTTTTTTCATCTTTTTATAGCTGAATTTAACCTGCATGAGGTAAACCGAACTTTCACGGATTTTTGACGCCAAAAAAGAAAAAAGGAAACACTTTCAGAGACTATTTATTATATTTTCACGTATTGAAAAGCCCGCAAGGGGATATTTTATAAATTAGTCTACTTAAAAGCCACTCCACCTTCGGTAAGTCTACCTAACCTAACCACGTTTCAACTAACCACCACATTCTTTTAACTCTTTTAGGCTTTTTTTTCTACTTCGGATCATTAGTTACTGATAGTAGTATCGTTGCTGTGACCATCTGCATGGTTCACCACATATAGACGTACTGATAACCACTTTTAATATAGCCAGACTACAGGTCGCAAGTAAGAGTATATTTTATTATTTTTTGTATCGCATCATTTGCATAGCGACTAGCGAGAAACTGAATTCCACTCCACCATAGTAGAGGACTCCGCAGAACTAATATTTTAAATGTGTTCATAAAATAATATCTACTACCCACTTACCTTGTGAACTTAAGAGTACTAATAGAGGAATTGCGGATAGTGTTAAACCGTAAACTTTCATTTAACATCTTGTTCCACCCACAATCTTATCCCAAAATAAAAAGTTAAAACTGTTACACAGTACCTACCTTTCATGGTTACTAAACCTGAATAATATTGATTTACCCACCCCTTCCTCCACTGTAACTAGCTGGTCACCAAACTGGTTATATATATATGAGTATAATTAACAAACATTTATTTGTTACCTATTGATCATGTAGGTAACAAAATTTGGCGCCCTTATCGTATGTAATTCTACTTTTATAAGCTATTGTACAATTTTAGATTGTTTTGATACATATCTATACTCTGTAACTGTAGTGTTTTGGTACAGATAGTAGATATTAGAGTCAACTGTTGTATCCTTGTCTTGACCTTTTGAACAACTTGGAAGGAAGGTACAACATAAAACTTCACAACAGGACAAATCAAAACGTCACACAACATAACAACACAAGAAAAACATATATTCCCTTTTATTAGTTAGTTTTTCAGTAATTTAAAATCTCTTGCACGAAATTTTCGGAAATACAATAACATAACGACTGTCAATTTATTCCTCCTTCTAGTATTATTCTACTATCCGAAGATGTCAAGCACATTAATTCTCCTTTCACCATAAGCGAACTAACAACTGCCTTAGCCAAATGCAAAAACTCTGCTGCTGGTCCTGATGATATTCCCTATAGTTTCCTAAAATACTTATCCATGTATAGCCTCACTAAGCTTCTGAATGTATACAATTTCATATGGATGTCACAAAAGTTCCCTTCTCAATGGCGCAAGTCGATAGTTATTCCGGTACTTGAATCAAATCAGTCACCTATCTTTCCGCAATCTTACAGACCAATTTCACTTACATGCACCATGTGCAAATTAATGGAAAAGAAGATCAATAGGCCTCTTTTATGGTTTTTTGAAAAACATAGTATCATCCCAAAGGAACAATCTGGCTTCCAACGTCAGCGCTCAACCAGAGATAATCTTGTACTACTACAAGCCCAGATTTCTAGCGCAATTAATAACAGACAAGAAGTAATAGCCACTATCTTCGACATTGATGGAGCTTTTGATAACATATCTAGAAATGCAATTCTCGAAAAGCTCACACAATACATTTTCACTGGTAATATATATGCATTCATAAAAAGTTTTTTAACATCTAGAACATTCAGGGTTTCTGTTAGTAACTCCATTTCCTCTTCATATACCCATCATGATGGAGTTCCCCAAGGCTCAGTTTTAAGTACATCCTTGTTCATCCTCGCCATTAACAAGTTATGCGACGATCTTCCTTCCCCTATTAAATGCTCTCTATACGCAGATGACCTAATAATGTACAGTCATGGCAAATCCAATGCTTCTACTTCCAAAATACTTCAGCTAGCAGTAAATGCCCAACAAACCAAAATTGCCACTCTAGGACTTACCCTCTCACATACCAAATCGAAAGTTATTAAATTCAGTAGGAGAGCGGAAACTTATATCCCTAGTATCACAGTCAACAACTTTCAATTACCTGTTGTAGATGAGTGTAAAATCCTGGGAACGTTATTCGATTCTAAATTATCCTGAAAACAACATATACAGGAAATTAAAGGAATATGTCTTAACCGACTAAATATTATTAAAACACTCTCACATTTTCATTGGGGCGCAGATGAATCTCCCTTGCTTAAAGTATATAGAACCCTCATTCGTTCCAAAATAGATTATGGAAGTCTCATTTACATGTCTGCAACAAAAACTATTTTACGTTCCCTTAACACAGTCCATAATACCGCCATCCGCTTATGCCTGGGAGCGTTTCGGTCAAGCCCAGCTGCAAGTCTCTATTGTGAAGCAAATGAACCCCCTTCTCAACTATATTTCCGCAATTTCCTCCAATCCCTCCAGTCCAGTATATCCTATATTAACATCATACCAACTTCATGACAATCCTCCATATACCTTTATTATACGTTCTATTCCTCAACTCATACAACCTCTAATTCAAGACGTAAACCTTTCCCATACTCGATCCCGCCCACTTTTCAACACTCCTCCATGGACCAAATTTCTCCCACAATACGATCTCTCCCTCTGCAAATTTAACAAAGATAAAACCAATAGATATGTTATTCGATCTGCTTTCCTCGAGTTGCTGAATAATAAAGAATATAACATGGTCATATATACGGACGCATCCAAGACAGAAGTAGGAGTTGGGTGTTCCATAACCACAGTACATGGATCGATCGGAACCCACAAAATATCCTGTATTTGTAGCGTCCACACGAGTGAGCTATACGCTATCCTACAAGCCTTCAAACATGTCCAACAACTTGCAAATACACACATAGCCATATGCACAGACTCATTATCCTCCATCCATTCCATTAAGAATACATTTACTAACCACCCCCTTGTCCAAGATATACACGACATATATCAACAACTAAGGAGACAAAATACAACAATTACAATAACATGGATCCCATCCCGTGTTGGGATTATTGGGAACGAAAAAGCCGATTGCCTTGCCAAAGAAGCTGCCTCAACTGCTACTGCCACGGTGAATCTTCAGCTTTGTAATGACATAAAAGCTAGCCTGAAAAAAATCATCCGTCACAACTGGAAAATTCGCTGGAGTCAAATTATGTGTTCACTGCGTGAATGTCGATCAATATTGAATCAGTTTACCTGTCCCGATCTATCTAGGAAAAATATGGCTGTCATACGAAGATTACGTATAGGTCATACTAGACTTACGCATGGTTACCTAATGACATCGTCACCTCAGCCGAACTGTCAGTATTGCCACGTAAAGCTCTGCATCAAGCATATCCTCGTTGAATGTTCATTACTTCGCCACAAGACGCCTACAACTAGGAATACGTACAAACTACACGGAGATCCTAAATAGTGATAATCAAGTGCGCAAAGTGATCAAGTTCCTAGAGGAAGAACAACTTATTAACAGAATTTAATAAAAAAAAATTCCATTTAAATATCACATCATGTAATCCCATATTCATGTTAGTTTTAAGCTATTAGTTTTGATTTACATTATGTAATGTAACTTTGTCTGAATAATACCTCGTGCTAATGACCATAGCTGTCTTATGCACGTTAATTTAAATTGAAAAAAATGTATTCTTCTTTTCTTCAACTTCGGTTAATATGGTTTGGAACTGGTCTTTTACATTTTAGGTAATATGATAAAATAAAACATTTCTATCAGTATTATTCTAATAGTATGGGCGGTATACAATAAAAGAAGGATAACCATGAATCCAAACGATGCAATCAATTCTGCTAACCTTAAATCTTTTAGCTCTAATGATAGTGACTTCAATTGTGACGATACCGACCTCTTTTGATAGTACTAGAAAAGTCACGAAAATTCAGTGGAATTGCGACGGATAGTATCCTCCCCTTGAACGTCTTCAACAATTTATTTCCTTCTACCACCCTGATTCCCTATGTCTTCAGGAAACTAAATTTACGTCTTCCAAAATCCCTACACCAAAGGACTGCGAAGGATATCGTTACATCCGAACTATCTGCCCCAGAGCCAGTGGTGGAGTATCCATATTTGTATCCAAAGATCTTTACTCAACTCATCTGCCCCTTACTACTAATCTTGAAGCCATTGCCATAATAGCCCACTGTCCCCAAAAATTAACCATTTACTCCATATACATTCCCCCCGACCACAAACTAAATGAAGAAGAGCTACTTGGCTTGGTTTACGATCTCCTCCAGTCTTTTGTACTTGTTGGTGACTTCAACGCCCACAACAGTATGTGGCGTTCCTCACGCACATTTGGTCGAGGTAAAGTTATTGAGAATATACTCAATTCGGGATGGTGTACCCACTTAAATATCGCTTCTGGTACCTATTCTACCATTGATCTAAGCATTTGTGATCTCAAAGCTGCCCCTAACTTAACCTGGCAAACTGCTGGTGATTAATTTGATAGCAGTCATTACCCCATAATTCTCCTCTCGGGAGGCTGAATCTCTCCTGGGTGAATAACCTGCCACCAATAATATTGATGATTCTATTGATCTTTTCTCGGATGTCATCATTACAGCAGCATTCACTCACATTGGCAAAACCACTCATACCCCCGGTTACAAAATCGTTCCTTAGTGGAACCCTCAATGCGAACAAGCAGTGCGACAATCTAAAACTGCCTTCAACTTTTTCCGCAAACAACAAAAGTCCTGAAAAGCTAGTTAAATTTAAAAGTCTTGAAGCAAAAGCCAAATATGTAATCAAACAGAGCAAAAAAAAACTCCTGGCATAATTATGTAACAACCTTGGATAATAATTCAAACCCTTCCCAAAGATGGAAAAAAAATCGACAGGTCCAAGGTCACAAAACTAACACCAAAATTCCCCATCTTTTTTATAATTGCAATTCCTCCAGCAATAGCCAAACTATTTCTAACATCTTTGCTGATAAATTTGATGGAAAATTTCAAAACAAACTCAAGCCCCTCTTTACAACCACAACTTCTCATGAATCTGCCTACACCAAACTCACTTTACCTCACCTACAAGATATTGACGATATTAATTCACCTTTTTCATTCACTGAACTAACAACTTCATGTAAGAACTCTGCCGCTGGTCCTGACGATATCCCTTACATTTTTCTTGAAAATTTATCCACCTATAGTCTTACTAAACTATTAAACATTTATAACAACAATTTGGTCTTCTCGATTATACCCTACGCAATCTAACATATCCATTATCGTTCCCGTCCTAAAACCGGCACAACCATCTACATAACCACATTCCTATAGACCGATTTCTCTTACATCTACTACATGCAAATTAATGGAAAAGATTACAAACAGACGACTCATGTGGTTTATCGAGGAACTCCAAATCTTACCAAAAGAACAATTCGGTTTCCGTAGTCACCGTTCGACAAGAGATAACCTCGCTATCTTACAAACCCACATTGCCGATACTATAAATCATAGACAAGAGGTGTTAGCCTCTGTCTTTGACATTGAAGCTGCATTTGACACCTTACCAAGGCTGACGATTATTGATAAGCTTTCATTTTATGGCCTCAATGATAACATTTTCTCATTTATCAAACACTTTCTTAGTAATAGATTCTTCAGGGTCTCAGTGAATGGCTGCCTATCATTAACTCACGTCCAACACGACGGTGTGCCCCAGGGATCTATTTTCAGCACTACATTATCCATTCTTACTATTAGTCATTCTTACTATTAGTCATTCATGTAACAATCTTCCCGCATTTGTTAAATCTGCTGGGTATGCAGACGACCTTGTTATCTACTGTCACGGCGCATCGACTCCTACTACATGCAAACTCCTCCAATCTGCTGTGAACATATTACATAGTAGAATATCTTCACTTGGCCTTTCCCTCTCCGCTACAAAATCAAAGCTCATAAGATTCGGCAGAAAAGCCCAATCCCCTCATCCTGAAATTTTAGTGACCAACCGCCTTCTCCCAGTCGTCGAGCACTGCAAAATTCTGAGAGCGACGTTCGACTACCGACTTTATTGAAAATACCACATCCAAGAAACCAGAGGATACTGCACTAAACTCTTGAATAGCATCAAAACACTCTCCCACTATCGGTGGGGGCTAGCGAATTTACCCTCCTGAAAGTATACCGAGCTCTCATTCGATTCAAATTAGATTATGGCAGTATAGCATATATGTCAGCGTCCAAAAACGTCCTGAAAATACTAAACTCTGTACATAATACTGCCATACGACTTTGTTTAGGCGCATTTCGCTCTAATCCAGCCAAGAGCCTGGGCCTTGAAGCCAATGAACCTCCACTCTGGCTCAGACGTCAATATCTCTTCCTATATCATGCAGCCATGACTTCATCCAACCCTTCTAATCAAGTTTCCTCTTTAATAACCAGAATACCTCACATTCTCAGCCCCCCTCCACCCAAATCGCGCATACATACCATTCCCTTCCTTCTTCAAAAATTAAAACCTGACACTCAATTATCCCTAACCAACCCTATCCTCATTCCACATAACTCACCCTGGACCAAAACACCCCCTAGATGTAACATCTCACTCACCATGTTCAGCAAGGAAGAAACCAGTCACGAACTCATAAAGAAATACTTCTTAGAAATCCTAATCTCGAAGAAATACGACCGGATCGTCTTCACTGACGCCTCAAAAAACGAGACTGGTGTCGGATGTGCTGTTACCACTACGCAAACAGCCGTGGAGTCCTACCGGATCCTAGCCTCCCGTAGGATTTACACCGGTGAACTATTTGCCATTTTACAAGCCTTCAATCTCTGCGTAATTCCACATCAACAAGTTGCTATTTGTACAGAATTTCTTTCATCGATTGAACCCATCAATAATTTATTCACAAATCATCCCCTGGTTCAACGCATCCACGACACATACAAACCCTTACTTTTCATGATGTAACTATTACTATTATATGGGTTTCCTCACACATTGGTATAACTGGTAGTGAAAACGCCGATCGCCTTGCTAAAGAAGCTGTCTCATCCACCACACACCTCTCACTCTGAAAATTTCTAGAGACCTAAAATTCGTTATGAAAAAACCTATACGGAAGAAATGGCTAAACGAATGGAACCATTTTACAACATTCTTAAGGAAAATACATCCGAATATTGAACAGTTTGATATCTGAGAAACGAGAAGGTTGTAGCAAGAAGACTGCATATTGGTAGCACCCGACTTACTCATGGCCACCTTATGACCTCTTCCCCCCAACCAAACTGCCAACACTGCCAATCTTTACATGACATTCAACACATTCTCGTGGACTGCCCCTACTACACCGAAAGACGTCAGCAGCTTGGAATGAAAACAGACATTAAGGATATTCTTACTAGTACACATCAAATCACCATAGCTATCCAGTTTCTAAAAGAAGAGAACCTACTGAATAAAATTTAAAGACAGCTCATTATTGTTTGTAATTATTTCCACATAATGTATTTATAATATATTGTAAATTACTGTACCTTGTGCTAATGGATTATTTTCTTGCCATATTCTTTATAGCTTCCTCTAAATGTTTCCATTCGTCGTTTACATTGTGGTTATGCTGTTATCCTGGTGTTTATTCAAAAGAAATAAGAAGCTATAAAACTAATATTATGTCTCAAACATTCTCAAGAAATATTTCAATTTTTAAAAACAGAAAATACATTCGAGTTAAACATAATTTTGGTGAGAAATTTCACTAGCGAGCTAAAAATTGTAGTTTACTCAAATCATGGAAACAAATAGTTTCACAATGCAACACTGTAATTTTGGCAAAAATTAAAGAAATAAAATTAAATACAAAAATATGGCCAGATATTCATTTATATTACCGGGTGATGTGTAACAAATATTTGGGTCGATATTACTGCAGAATTTATTATGGGGTTATCCTTTATTGATGGAATGTCGAATTGGGATCGTCCCCATTTCTAATCTATTATGACGCAGCTATTTTCACGGAAATAGTTGGGTAAATTCGGTAACCGATGTACTATCTAAAAACGTTTAGAACCTGTGTCAATATTCATGAAATATTCAACGTATGTGACCTTGAGTACATTGTATATATATACAGGGTGTCCCGGGACTAATGGGAAAAAAGTCGGGAGCATATAATATGAGCTAAGATAATGTTAGTAGTTCATATAAACTTTTTCTATGCAGGTCCTCGTTTTCGAGTTATAGGCCTCCAAAGTTTTAATTTTGAATTTGGTTTTTATTTTTAATTTTTGTACTAGTTATTTGATCTTTATAAAATTTACAGCAAAGATATAATGTATGTGTATGTTTATTTTGGTAAGGTAAACAGATTTACAGTAGTGCATTGAAGCCAGGGACGAACTACTTGCAATCGCTAGTGATCCAAAAATTTTGCAGGGATGGCACACCCTGTATGAAATTATCGAAATTCACTTCCCCACACATTAAGCTAACGAAAAATACTCTTGTTGGAATTCGATAAAATAAGCTGTTTGGCTAATATTTACAGTTTTATTCATGCACTACGTACCAATTTACGCATTCACCATTTTTAAAAGTACACAACGAGGTCAAACGTAACTTATTAATAGATGTCCAAGATTTACCTACAGTACTACAAAAAAATAATAGCAGAAGATGAAAAACATTAACGACTTATTAATTCGAAAGTTGGTAAAAACTTTTTATAAGTGTTTTTACCGTTTATCAAGTTACTCTAGGATTAGTTGTCAAACGTTGTGTAGAATAGTTCGTAGTCAGTACTTGTCAATGATTCATGAGACCTTAATTTAACAGTTACAATGGCAAAATTCGCTTTTATCGAGTACGCAGATATGCATCTAATGTATGGACTGGCTTCTCGAAACTGTTTAGAGGCCAGAAGGCTTTATGAAGAACATTTTGCAAACAGAGCATTGCCAGACAGACGAATGTTTGAGTGTATTGATCTCAGGTTACGAGAAACAGGTATGAATAAGTAAATGTAATTTTCTATGTATACAAAACAAAATTTTTAATTTTAGGAATATTTTTGCCAAAAAAAGGTGGAGAAGGTCCAGTACGAAGCATACGTACTGTGGCAGTTGAACAAGACTTGTTGAATGCAGTTGATAATGAACCATCAAACGAGTTTTCTAAAAGTATCAAGAGAACATAACGTTTCGAAATTAGTTGTTCATCGCGTCCTAAAAGAACAGCTGTTATATCCTTTTCACATGAAAAAAATACACAGTATGACAGTGGCTGATTATCTTGCACGACTTGAGTATAGCCAGTGGTTTCTGCGACAACAACAAGCAGACAATACATTTATTAGTAACATTCTCTTTACGAACTAATCCGGTTTCACCAGAGATGGAATCATAAATTCTCATAATATGCATTTATGGGATGATGTGAATCCATATGGCATTATCCAAACTAGGAGCCAGCATCGATTCATGGTTATTATTTGGGCAGGAATAGTTGGCAATCATTTGATAGAGCCATATACATTATTGACGGTACTTTGACTGGTCAGAGATATTTGGAGTTTTTGCAAAATTAGTTATGGAACCTGTTTGATGATGTGCTACTACAAACTCGTAGGAATTTATGGTTCATGCATGATGGGGTCCCTCCTCATTTCAGTTTAGATGTACGACAGCATTTACACACAAGGTTTCCTAATAGATGGATTGGTCGTGGAGGCCCTTTTCAATGGCCACCGCGATCAGGAGACGTTAATCCTATGGATTTCTTTCTCTAGGGTTATCTCAAAAGTAAGGTATACGCAACACCTGTGCAAACAAGACAAGATTTAATAGACATAATTGTGTTACACTGCAATGTTATTAGAAATAATGTGGGATTGCTCATTCAAGTGCAAAGAAACAACCTTCGTAGACTTAGAATGTGCGTGGAAGTGGGAGGAGCTCATATTGAACATTTATTAGAATAACGTTAGTTTTTGTTGTTGTTTAGGAATTAGTATTAGTCTAATGTTTTATAACTTGTGTTTTTTGAGGTTTTCTTAATGGTTTAATGATGTTATGTTCGTAATTTTGATTAAAAGGAAGTAAATCCTGGACATCGTATTAATAAGTTAGTCAGGTAGATTTGTACGTAGTGCATTAATAAAACTGTAAATATTATCCAAACGGCTTATTTTATCGAATTCTAACAGGAGTACCTTTTCGTTAGCTTAATGTGTGGAGAAGTCAATTTCGATGATTTCATACAGGGTGTGCCATCCCTGCAAATTTTTTGGATCACTAACCATTGCGAGTAGTCCGTCCCTGGCTTCAAGGCAGTACTGTAAATCTGTTTACCTCTCCAAAATAAACATACACGTACATTATAGCTTTGCCGTAAATTTGATAAAGATCAAATAACTAGTACAAAAAATAAAAATAAAAACCAAATTCAAAATTAATACTTTGGAGGCCTATAACTCGAAAACGAGGGCCTCCATAGAAAAAGTTTATATGAAGTACTAACATTATTTTGGCTCAGATTATACGCTCCTGACTTTTTTCCCATTAGTCCCGGGACACCCTGTATATATATATATATATATATATATATATATATATATATATATATATATATATATATATATATATATATTATATATATATATATATATATATATATATATATATATATATATGTAATCAATAAAGCTGTATACATTAACTGGACCAATTATATTAGATATTCCAATATCCCTACAAGGACCATCGTGTTAGGGAATTGTTGTGAGTTACAGTTGGATTATTTATACAACAAAGGCTGGTGGTAATATTGTTCCTAATAGCAATAACATAATAGATTAGTTAATTCGATTAAATCCAGCTTGTGTATATTGAAAAAAAATGTCAACACTACAAATAAGATCCAAAATTGAGTGTCATGGTTGAATTATTGATGTTACTACAGTGAGGCTCCCAGATTTATTCACTTACATACCAGCAAACTATGAGTTATATTTATCAATGATTTCTATTACCTTCAATACAACAATTTGTATCATGTTTTTAATAAAATTTGCGAATGAAAGCTACTGATATTTGGAAAAATCCATATTTTCAACAGTTTCCAATGATATCAAAATGATATCAAATCACGATAATTGTATTCGGGCAAGAAAATCATTGAAACGTATAATTAATTGTCTCGACCCTTACTTCGTGGAATCTACTCATATTAGTGTTTTAAATGAAACTTACAGTGGAATTATCAAGAAACTGTAAGTTTCATTTAAAACACTAATTGAAACGTATGTTGTAACTTGTAACTTATTAGATTGTTAATCAATTAATTGCCCAAGGTTGTCAAAGCTTGCTATCCCTGTACGAGTGGTTTCCAATCCTTAACGATTTTAGGGTTGATAGTAGGGTGGTGTTAAAATGTTAAAAAAGTAGTCTAGGAAATATTTTCCTCCTAATAAAAAATATCTTAACAATTGAAATTCACAATATAATTCAGTTTACAGATCTATGAGAATATTAACTCTGCAATTCTGTGTAAAAATATTAGCGATCGTAACGATCTACAGTGTTGGGAACATTACGAGGGAACATCCGCTTTACCGTCAATGTGTTAGAAAGAGACAAAATACGTATAAATTCAGTGTATCATTCTTTTTCGCTAACAGGATATCATAAAGTGGAAAACGTGCAATGAAAGAAGTTATTGTTAGAAATACAGATGCGTAATGTGAACAGTTTAGTTTATTATTCTAGAAATAATAAGATTGTACTACATATACTGATAGCTTAATGCAATGAACAATAAAAAAATCAACATTACTTTCGTTTATCCCTTCATTATTAATTTTCAAAGAAATAATTCAGTAGTAATAAACTAATTCACTACATTAGTTCGGTTAGTATTGGAATAAATAACCGTAACATTCGAAATAAAATTTGTAAATAATAATATGTGTTTCCAAATATCTCAATTCTCATTTTTCGCTAACAGGATCTCATAAAGTGGAAAATACATGCCCACAACGCCAGCGTTTTACAAAATATTTGTAGCTACTAACAGTATTGCCAATTTTCATTGTATATTTATATTAGTGGTAAAATGCATTGTTCTAACACGAGGACAAGTTATAAGAAGATTTTAATTATGATAATTCAAGAGGTTGTAACAGATCAAGATATAATTAATTCCATCTATTCGTTGAATATTTTATTGTAATGCTGGAAATTGCTCTAGTTTTCAGTTTGAAAGCGGTTAAAACCTTCACTTTTTTTCAGATTTGGCAACGTTAAATTGGTCTCGAAACATCTGCTGTGTTTCGAATGTTATTAAAAAAAATTTGGTATTTTTATCGTTTGTATGCAAATGAGAACGAATTCTCTGTGTAAACACACACATAGTACAAATTAAAAAAAACGAAAATAAAAATAAAATAGAATTCTAATGCCTACAATTTTTAAAAGAAGTAATATATTATGATATGAAATAAATTAAAAAATAAAACTTAATTCTTCAATGAGCTTAGATCAAATGTTCGAATAAACCCCCATTTTGAGCTAAGCAGTAATCGAGGCGGTTATAAAATTCTTGACGAACACGTATGAGCATTTCAGGTGTTACTTGCATACAAATTTGTAAAATTTGTTCCCTTAGTTCATTTAGAGAAGAGGCTCTCTTTTCTTGAAACCCATAAATTCTCGATTTTATATAACCCCAGAAAAAGAAATCGTTGGGAGCCAAATCTGAAGATCTCGCAGGTCATTTTATATGTTACCATTTGTGGAGATTATCCGATTGGGAAACTGTGTATTTAGAGAATTTATTGCTAGTCTATAATTATGTGATGCACAACCGTCATGTTGGTACCAGATATCATTGAAGTTGACACCTAATTGTATAAGGGTAGGAGTAATTTGATTTTCCAGCATGTCAAAATATTTCTGTCCGGTTAAATTGCCGCCAATGAAAAATGGTCCAATTAAATTTTCACCTAATATTCCAGCCCAAACATTTAACTTTTGGGGATATTGAGTCCTATTATTGTAGTGTTTGTGTAAATTTGTCCTTGACCAATATCGAATAACGGATGAATTATGTGCACCGTGTATGGGAAAAGTCAATTCATCTGTGAACAAAATATTTTTCGAAAAGTTTGCGTCCAATTGTATTCTTTCCATAACTATTTCACAAAATTCCATTCTACGAAATTGATCGTCTGGAAAAATTTCATGGCTCTTTTTCAGTTTGAAACTACGATAACCATTTTTTTAATACAGTCCGAATCGTTTTCGGATCAACATAAAAATCCTTTGCGAAATGAGTGGACGATTGTAGGGGATTATTTTCCACACTGGCACAAATTAAAATATCTCTTTCTTCTTTTTCGGGTTGAATTTTATAACCGTTCTCACTTGTTTCTTACTAATTGGCTGGACATTTTCGAATGCCACAAGAAACAAATTTTCTGCTATTTTTCGATATGAATGACCCTGATAGTACCATTTTACAATTTGCACTTTATAGTGTACTTGCATACTCATTTTAATAAGATTTGCAAAAGATCGTTACTCATTCGCAAACAAACGTTTAGTGAAGTACCCAGATTGTACCGTTGAACATCTTCAAGAGGCGCACGCGCGATTCGTATTCGTCTAGTATAATAATCTACGCTGGCTTTTAATTCTCTATCTCATGATTGTCCTTGTCCAACACACTGGTAACGCCATGTGACCATGATAATTTCCTTTTGACCGTGAGAGGATATCGTTTTACGTTGAAATTAAATGTGACTGATTTCTCTCACAAATAAGAAGGAATTTTTTGAAGGCACTCTACAATCTAACGCATGGATTGAAAATGAAGTGAGGGGACAGATAAAAGTAGAAGAATTAGAGCCGTAAGCGAAATCGTTTTATCAGGGGCGTAGGAAACAGGCGGTGTATATTGAGATACTTTTGTACGTACAAGACAGTAAACAAATTTTAGCATACGACTTATTCATGTTATGATACCCTGTTAAAGAAAATGGTGATACACTTAAAACACTTGTTTTATTACAACATATTGTCGCTTTTGGACTCTGTATTGTTGCCATAGATTATTCCTTATGATCTTAATGAAAATTATTATGCTTATATTCAATAATTGTACCCTCTTCTAGTGATTTTTTAGTGGTACTTATTTCAAATACCTACTAGGTGAATGTATTTATAACTTTTATCTCTCTTGATAAATATTAAATGATACAGAGGAATACTGAAATTGATTTTAATCTTCTCGCCGAGTATATATTTTCTTGCCAAGGAATTTCAATAACCAAGATAACACGAGAAGGAAGTTTTATATACACCTACCATGCTTTCCATTTATATAATATCTTTGGAATTTCATATTGAAAAATGGTTTCTAGCATCTTGAAATGAACCGCTTCAGCAAAGTATGTTCATACATATGGACGATCAAAGCTGTGATCAGTGAAAACCTCCTGTTACAAATTGAGGATTAAAATAAGATTTATCCCCATATTTGTGTATTAAGATCGATAGTTTGAAAAAATAGTTCAACGCATAGATCAACTTGAATTTGTAATTGTGTAAAATGAAACATGTAATCAAGTACGGTTTTATTGCAAAATTGTTAAATATGAACATATAAAAAATGTCAAAGGAACACGTCTATTATTCCACTTCTGTCTACAGAAGCTTGAACATATATGAAATGTCAAAGGAACACGTCTATTATTCCACTTCTGTCTACAGAAGCTTGAACATATATAAAATGTCGAAGGAACACGTCTCTTACTCCAATTTGGCCTACAGAAACTTGAACACTTCTTTGTAAAAACATACCATACAATTTGTTAACTTGTTAATTACAAATTATCATATACCATAAAAATTTATTAGTCAAATGCACTTTATTAAGGCAAAAGTAGCAGCACCAAAAAATTCGTGTCGTTAATTGCTTCAAAATTTAAAGATAAATTGAAGAAAGTCACCATTAAACCTTAAAATTGTATTAAAATAAGATTGTTAAGAGCAACGGTGGTCACGGAACTTCGACATTTAACAATTGTTCAAATGGTAACTGCTGTAAATGTGGTTGAATGTGGCCTTTCACAAGCTGATGTTTCACTTCATTTTGACTTGTCTCGGAACGTGATTCGCGATTGTGGCATCAATATGAACAAATTGGTGATGTTGGTGAAATACATGGAGGTCGCCAACGTGCAGGTACGCCGCGGCAGGATTCGATATGCGGTAGGCTTAGCTCGTCGAAATGTGCATAAAACTGCACACGAACTCCATGGGGCCTTAGCAGATACCCACAACACTAATGTGTGCGAGCAAACTGTGAGGAATTTATTACATGATGCTGGCCCGCTCGTCAAATGAACACTAAGGGTTCCCATGTTACATCATGAAAAGATTATGGTGGGTACAACAACATGTGCACTGGGACTTACAAGAAAGGAGTTCTGTGTTATTCACAGATGGAGCTAGGTGTGGTCTCTATCCTGATTCATGAAGAATGAGAGCCTGGAGAGGTCCTGGTCGACAAGAGAAACTCAGACATGTACAGGGTGTTCGTCTATATGGTAGTCCACAAGTTATGATGTGGGCTTAGATAATTTTTCATCATCAAACTGTTCCCGTTTATGTGGAAGGCACTTTTAATAAGTATCAATCTGTTCACTGTATCTTAGAACCTGTTGTCCTTCAATTTGCCATTGCTGCCAGCCTTAGATTTCGTTGCATACAGGATAATGCACGGCCACATACTGCGGAAACAGTAAGAGATTGATTTGATAATGAGGATATTACATTTCTGCGTCATGGATAAAGTTTCACACGTATTCGTTGAATGTTCTATGAAGTTTTTCACAACTGCTTATCGATTCGTGATCATATGCTGTCGAAAATTTTTGTTTCATTTTCAAAACTTCTGCCATGTTTTTCATTATTTCGTTTTTTACTCCGTTCCTTGATCTGTCCTTATTTCTTTTATTAGACCATAGGCTGGTATAAAGTTGTCAAATATCGCTTTCGCAATTGTTGCTGCTTCCTTGTTACTAACTGGTATCATGACCGCGTATTTTGTCAGTTCACAAAGTATTGTAATACAATAACTATTCCCATTGTTACTTTATACAAAAAGACCTATTGTGTCTATATATACATATATATATATATATATATATATATATATATATATATATATATATATATACATATATATAAAATAAATATACTTTTATAAAATACGAGGTGTTTATATGAAACATAAATTTCGATTTTCTACTACACCTGCCTTCAGTCGAAATTTCAATTTTATACCTATTGTGTCTATATATACATATATATATATATATATATATATATATATATATACATATATATAAAATGAATATACTTTTATAAAATACGAGGTGTCTATATGAAACATAAATTTCGATTTTCTACTACACCTGCCTTCAGTCGAAATTTCAATAATTTCGACGTATTGGCATGACCGTTCTTCGAAGGAAAAAACAACTACATTCCTGGCTAAAACCACGCAGAATATTGAATTTCATCCCATTCGAAAACCGTGATGTCGATCAGCCATTTTCCCGATACGGACTTATATATATATATATATATATATATATATATATATATATATATATATATATTGAACTATGATTTGATTTGTTTTTACTTACTTATTATTTTTAAGTTTAGGTAATTATTATTTTTATATGGAGAAAATTTTGTTTTGATGTGGCTAGCTCAGTTAATTATTTTTATATTATATTTGTGATGTATTGTTATTTTATGCGGGAGCATGAAACTCTCTCTACTCTTTGAGTCCTGCCATTTAAAAAAATGTATTACCTTTATTTAAATAAAAAGAAACACCTTACTTTACACAACATTTCATTTTAAAATAAAAATTTTCAATTTAATAACTATAAGTTGAGACGCCAATGGTTACCTCTAAAGATTTTATATCTTCTATTGTGCGCATGCTCAAAATCCAGTCATGCGGACTTCAAGCGTAAAATGAACATAGTTTTCACAATGCGAGATAGAGCATCAGTGATCTTTAGATGCGCATCATATTATCAAACAAGAAATACTTAAATGGTTCAACACATGAAAGAATTTATGTGGAGAATATACATAAAAATATTACAAATAAGCTGTGGGAGAAATAGAAGATTTATGGAAATATTATAAGATTTATATACAGATGGACATATTACATGGAAATAAATTTAAGCATCATTCTTATGATGATAAAATGGCGAACGTACGTATTTTTTATTTATTTATATTAGGCCTTTTTTGATAATGTTAATGATTTATTTTAAGAATTAACTAAATAAAGTCCGTTTTCTTTTTTATTTTAGATCGATCATTGCTGTGAATGTTTATCAATTTATCGAAATTAAGCACTTATTTGAGTTTTTTCTCTTATTATTGGCCAATAATATTTTAAAAGAACACTGACCTGATGCTCTGGAATTGGGATAACGCTTCTGGACCCCAGGAAGACTCCTCCGAAGTTCTAACACCCAATTTGGAGAAATTTGACTGATTTTTGCAGAAAAACTGGATCTGAGTATTATTAGGATTGTTTTTAATAGTATTTGATAAGTTTTATCAATTTATTTCGGGAATTTCATGAAATTTTCGGGAACACTATAACACACAGTCCACATATCTCGACGCCAGCTTCCAACCCCCTTAGTTTCCTTCCGATTCTCAATTTTTTTCAACAAACAAGTATATTGTTTTTTCCAGGTCACTATTTACAAAAGTTTGTTTCTTTACTTGTTGATTGAAAATTTGATCTGTCATTTTGTTCATAACCAATCAAATATTGTCCTATGCAATTGAATTATTTAATTTTGTTTACTTAGTCGAAAAGTTCATACATTAACTATTTCACATTATTAATTCACTTGTAGAGAGTCTTTTGAATTTTTGCCATACAAATAAATTAAATTGGTCATACACATAGATAGATACTTTTTATATATTTCAATATCTAATATTGTTATTAACAGTCTATTACTGTTACAATTATATTACCTAGATTCATAAATCCTTTTATGTAATCTCTATCTAATCTTTGTATTAAATTATCTATACTCCTTTAATAAATTATTATTTATTGTTTCTATGTTCATTTTACTGACACTATATCATTTCTATTTATGTTTTTAATAGTTTATGTATGAGAAACTATACTCCCTATTCTACTAAATATTTGTATTTATTTTATAATGTAACTGCTTATATTTATAATTATTGTGACTTAACTATTCTAATAATTGTTTCTTTTTAGATGAACAGCTGATTACGTTATGGAAGATATTCATCGTATCAGGCAACTTTATTTACTCCATTACATTTGTTAGGCAATTTCTAAACTTTATGTTATTATTGAGGTAATTTCTTTATTTATTAAATTCTTATTGACTAATTATTCAATATATCTTTACTTGATATGCTTTTAATTAAGAAAAGTGTTTCCTTTTAATTATGTTTTCTCAAATTATATTATTTTCATATGTTTTCATATTAGCAACATATTCCTATAGAAGTAATTATCTTAATATCTATGATATCTGGTTCAATTCCCCTCAAATTTAAATTTAAATGATATCCATACCTTGGATATTTATTTAAATTTTAATTTTCTTACTATGAATGATTGATTTTATTTTATTAAAAAAAAAAATTTTTAACAACTTTATGGCATAATCTTAATTTCTTTAACTTTGTTTCTCAAATATTTGTTCACATATTTCCTACTATAATACCTATTTCTTTCAATAACTGTCTCATAATTCTTTCCTTAAAATACACTTGATTAGTATCAATGTCAATTTATATTCTTAATATTACTTCATATAATACTTCTCTACTATCATTTTCAGACTAACTTCCACTTATATATCAACTTATTTCTTTTTAATTTCATTATATTTTATTCTTCTATATACTCCTCATATCATATTTCTTTTCAATATTCATCATTATTCAATATAATTAATTATTTCTTAAATTCATATATATATATATATATATATATATATATATATATTATAATATTTAATATTATAAATGTTATAATAATGTTATAATTAATTGAATATTTGAATAGCCCACTACGTTGGGACGAAATTATTATGATGAATTTTTATGTATGTATAGAGTATGAGATTCTTCTGTTATCTGGGTTCTTACGGTTGTGAATAAATTCAGTTGATAAATAAATGAAGAAACATTTTATTTGAAAACAATATTTTAATTTTATTTATAAAAATTTTATGCAACGCCCATGTATGAGTCAAATGAAATTATTGATTTTATTATTATGTGTGGCGTTCTGTGCGCATGCTCAAGAACATGAGGTGACGATGCGCTAGAGTAAACATTTGATAGACGCGTCGGGTCTGTTCAGTTTCACAGCGAGCTTCTATGCTGTGTCATAGAATATGTTTCAAATTATATACAAGTTAAAAGAATTTATGCTGAGAGATTTATACATACAGAAATACAAATAATATGGTACAAGAAATAGTTATGAAATTTATATACATAGAGTTTAAATGTTACATAAAAGAGTTGGATGTATCTTTCTTAAGTTTCTTAATTGAGAAATGCGTAAGTATTAAATTTTATTTCTTTAGATTGGCCATTTATCATTTAGAATTATTTAATAATATAGCTATATTGAGTCTTTAATTTTAATTCTTTTTCAGATCGATCATTATTTCAAAGTTTATTTTACTCATGAGATTTTAAAGAAAACATTTGATTGACGTTAATAATTTTTTTATAACTCTTGTTGTACAACAATACACTGACCTTGTGTTCAGGAACCAGGATCTGCCTCTCGAAACTTCTGGAAAACAGCTTCCGAAGTTTACAGTTGAATAAATATGTGAAAATATGATTTTCACTCTGGAAAATCAGCTACAATCATTGGGTGAGTACATGTGCATGTTTTATCAATAGTTTGCTATGTTTTTATCCTCATTTTGAGGATAATTTCTTAAATTTCTGGAGAACTTCAAAACCCAACCTTCTAGAAACGAAGCCAAGCCACCGACTCCTTTTCTTCAACTTTTTTCAACAATCAACAATCAGTCTTTTGTTTAATTCAGCTCACTATATTCAAAAAATGTTTGTTACACTTGTTGTTGTTTGAAAGTTCCTTCTGTCATGTCACATAAACCAATCACCGTTTTCTTTTTTATTAACGCACTCAAAATTATGATTTCACTTTACATTCTAATATCTTTACCTACACACAAAATTAGTCTCACTAAAAATTGTTTATTCAATATTGAAGTTCATCTTGTTATTATGGGACGAATAGTTTTTCTTAGGCGATATACAATAGTCTTCAATATCAATGTTCAGTTCAATTTTCTTATTATAATTAGCAATTGTGTTTAGCCATCAACATAAATTCTTTTAAAACATTTATTAATATCCCTTAATCTAATTATTTATGTTCATTATATTCAATTAAACACATTAATTAATTTCTATTCATTTCATCTATGAAATCACTCTACTTTCAACGTTTGTCGCTGATACATATTGACATCTATATTTTGTCGCTAGCGTATGTCGCTAAGCGTATTGGTATTACAACGTTAAATATTCTAACCCATATGTTTCTAGTAAAAATGCGTTATAATATTGGACAATATCCTTTTTATTTCGAATATTTATTAATTCATGTTTCTTTTCTAGATTATATGTTCATCGTTTTTTCTGACATGAGGTATTTAATACGATGGACGATATTTACTCTATGGCTTTTGGACATATGATCAAGGTAATGTTTCTTTTGTCAATTCTATGTGAGTCTTCTCAGATTATTAATTATATACATAAGTTGTATTACTTTTTTAGTTAATATGAGCAATTTTAATGTCTCGTATTTATGATTCTAATAAAATATAGTCTAATGTTTTGATTTCTAATCAGTTTCCAACTAATCTGTTTTACACCAGTGTTTCTATCTTTATTTATACGTTATAACATTCCCTGAATTTTTATAAAATCATTCTAATTATTGTTTACAATGATCTAGAATGTTTTATTATAAAATTCATTCAATAGTACTTAACTTTTTCTTATTTTGTAATAATCTATTATCATTTAATCTACTTCATTATATTCTATCTTTGTGAAAATCAATCATTAATTTGTTATTATACCTAATTAATCTATTTCTAATTCTTTACCTATCTTACACCTTATTCCTACAAGTAATTAATTCCCTGTTTCAACTTAAAAATATTTCATTCTAATTATAACTAATTCTTTGCAGATTAAACTTATTGACTTTCATTGAATTCAGGATGGAATCGATACAATTGGTCCACATTGAAAATTCCTCTAACATTGCCAGTTACAGGATGTACGAGTTTATAACTATTTTTGCCGTTAGATGTTACTACTTTATATGGACCTTCGTAAGGTAATTGTAATTTTGCACAAATATTACGCTTATGATTAGGAATTCTAAGTGCTTTAATTATTACTAATTCTCCTTCCTTAAAAGTAGTTCTCTTCTTAATTCTCTTGCTTCGTTTTCTTATGTATTTTTCAGCATTCTTGGAAATTCTTTCCCTCGTTTCCTTGATTATCTGTTCATATTTCTCTACATTTTCTGATATCCATGGTCTTTCAGGTACTATGTTTTTCATAATTAATATGGGTGATCTTCCAGTTACTTCGTGTGGTACATTATTTAAACAGAATTCTATATTCTTCAAATTCCTTTCCCAGTTTCGTTGTTGATCGTGAACCAATAATCTCAGACATTTGATGACTTCTCTTATGTATCTCTCCGTTTGATTAGCACATGGATGTCTAATACTTGTAAAGAGAGGCTTTACGTTTGACTTTCTTAACCATGCTTTAAAGTTTTCGTTACTGAAATAAGTAGCATTATCCATTAAACAGTTTTCCGGTATGCCCACTTCTAGAAAGTAGCTTGTCAGGCATTTCTTTGCCGTCTTTTTATTTGTTCGTTGACATGGATATAAGGTTACATATTTTGAAAAAGCATCCAAGACTACAAATATGTTTTGATTACCTTCTTCACTGGGTATTATGTTTGAAATGAAATCTACCGTTATGACTTCAAGAGGATGTTTCGTTACTAATGATTTTGGCATATTTTCGTTGTGATGATTTTTTTCTTTTCCAAGTTGACAAAGTTCACATCTAGTAACTATGCTTTTTGTGATAGGTAGATCTTTCTTTGCAATGTAGTTTTCCCTAAAAATATTGTGTAATTTTCGTATTCCTACATGATTGTACCGTAAATGTAATTCTTTGATTATTTTTCTTGTCAAATGTTCTGTAATTACATATAACTCCTTTTGCTTGATAATTTTGAAGATTATATTGTCCTTTGTTTGGCAATTATGTTTTTCTTTATCCATCAAATTTCTCTGGTCTTCCATGATTGCATATATTGAAAATACACCTAATTCCTCCTTCATTAAGTTCACTCCTACGTATTTGTTTCTTCGTATTTTGCTTTCCCCATCCATTCTCGTCGAAGCGTCTGGAACTATATTTTTGGCACCAGGTATATATTTAATATCGAATGAATATTCCTGTAGAAGCAAAGCCCATCTGTGTATCCTATTGTTTCTTTAAAATAGTTGTGAGAGATTGGTTGTCCGTCTCAATAGTAAATCTGTTACCTAATAAAAAAAATCTTAATTTGTTTACACAAAATAATATGCTAGCTAACTCCATCTCGCTAACGCTATAGTTTTTCTCAGCCTTTTTCGTAATTCTTGACACAAATGAAATGGGAACTTCTCCGTGCTCGTGTTGTTGTACCAAACTTCCGGCAAATCTATTTTGTGAAGCATCTGTTCTTAATATGAATGTCTTCGTGTAATCTGGATGATATAATTTCACGTTCTCTGTGAACTCCTCCTTATTGAAAGCCACTTCTCTCTCATGAGTCCATTTCCATCTCACATTTTTCCTTAGTAGTTCTATAAGTGGTATTTCCTTTTCCGTTAAATCTGGCACTAATCTCTTGAAGTAGTGTAATACACCAAGGAAGCCTCGTAGCGTTTTAAGATTAGTAGGTCTTTTATATTCTTTTATTATACCTTTTATTATATCTGGATCCATGCTTACTCCATCTTTGTTAATTTTATATCCAAGATATACTACTTCTTCCTTGTAGAATTGGCATTTTTTTATGTTTAATTTCAAACCGGCTTCATCCAAAGCTTTTAAAATTATCTCTATGTGCTTGATATGCTCCTCCTCTTCTTCGGAATATATTAAGATATCGTCTATATAGTGTAGTGTGAATTTTTCATACTGATTCAAAATTTCATGAAGAGCTTTCAGTAGAGCTGACGTAGCCGATTGTGTTCCAAATGGTACTACTTTAAATCTATATACTACTCCATCTACCATGAAACCTGTATAATCTCTGCTATTATCATCCAGTGGTATCAACCAAAAACTGTGTTTCAGGTCCAGTATTGTAAAAATTTTAGTTTTTGAAATTCGGCCAAGTATCGCTTCAATATTTAATGGTGCCTCAAATTCTGGTATACAATGTTTATTTAAGTTTCTTGCATCTAGACAGATTCTCATGTCTCCATCCTTTTTTTGTACAATAACAATGGGGTTTATATATGAAGTATTGCTATATTCTATAATTTCGTCTTCCATCAGTTTTTTTATCGCATCTTGCATTTTATCCTTATATTTGTATGGAATTGGGTAACTTTTTGCTCTGAACGTTTCCATATCCTTCACCTTCAAACTGTGCATAAAATTTTTAGCAACTCTTGCCTCTCCATTGAATAAACCTTCATATTTTCTCAACAATTTCCGTACTTCTTCCTTTCTTCCTCTTCCACAATCCAAATGTACTTCATTCCATATCCCATCTTCATAATTATCACATCCCATATTATATTTTAAATAATTATTAATATCATTTTCTTCATATTCTCCATTCCATATTCCATCTTCACAATTATTATATTTCATATTATTTTCAATACAATTATCAATATTCTTTTCATCATCTAAAACTATTTCTTCATCTCTTCTTTCTTCAAATTCTTTTTTCTTATCATAACAATCATTATTCATTTCCATTTCTCCTACTTCTAGCCTGCTAATTTTTTTTTCTGCAATCTTCATAATTTTCTTGTTCGTTATTTGTTCTCTGTTTTCATTAAATTTTATTCCAATTCCATTGACGCCTATCGTTCTTGTTTCATAATTGATATCTATCTTATGTTTTAGTAACTCGTCTGAACCCAATAATATATCGTACTCCATACCTTGTATAACCAGTAATTGTACTTCCAAATGAATATTTTGTAATTGTAGTTTTACAATAATAGATTTGTTAACCTCGCTAAACCTTTTTGCATTTAGACCTATTAAATTTACCTTTGGCACTTTCATAATATATTTTTGCAAGTTTAATTTATTTACAATACTTTCTGTGATTAATGATGTTTCTGAACCTGTATCAATTAAAATATTTACATTTAAATGTGACAATTTTCCCGTAATAGATACTAATAAATTGTTTTCTATATTTTCTAGGCAATCTATGTCTTTGAGGAATTCTCTAGGATGGACATAACTATACCGATTGCGTGCTACACCATCCTTCAATGAAAATTCTGATTAGTGGCATTTTGTACACCACCATCAGCAGTCGTTGTTATGGGAGAATGAATATTGTTTCACGACTCATGTAGTTCAACTCGATTGTTTGGAGAGTTTGCTCTGTCCTGACTGCTTGCTCTCCTCTGGAAGTTGACCCGTCTATTTTGGCCGTCATCATTCCTTCGATTTAAATTGCCATCAGAGTTCCTCCTTGTAAAGTTGTTGCTCTGATGATTATTATTGTTTGCATCCCTATTATTGTTATAACCATTGTTATTGTTATTTAAATTATTATTATTATTGTAGTTATTGTATCTTCTATTATTATAATTATTGTTTACATTGTTAAAATTATTTCTTTCCCTTCCTTGATTGTTATGATTGTAATTATTTGCTGGATAATTCCTGTTTCTTGTAGTATTCGTCGTTCTATTATTTGTATTACTATTTAAACTTCTATTATTATCGTTATTGTATTCGTAGTGGGTATTGTTTGAATTATTTCCAGTATTTCCTCTGTAAGCATGTTCTATGTTTCGGTTGTAGTTTGTATTATTTCTATACTCGTTTTGTTTGTTTCTATTACTCGTTAGGTTTCTTTCTATCCTCATCAGGTAATTGGATAGTTGTTCAAACGTCCTGATGTTTTGTACAGCTATTGTTTCAGCTATCTGTGACTTGAAATGCCTGGATAGGAACATGATTATTTCTTCTTCTTTAATTACAGGTTCTAAGTGTTGCGCTTGAGAATAGAGTAGCAACGAGTAGAGATACATGGTATTCCCTCTATTCTCATCATATCGTCCAAAATATAGTCTCTCTCTAACCTCTCCTTGTGTGATTTTACCCCAATATAATTTGAGAAACGCTGTTTCAAATTCCTTATAGTTGTTGAAGTCTACCTCATTACTTGTGAACCACAATAGAGCTTGTCCAGTAAGGTGTTTTCTCAATATTTCCCTTGTATCTTCGAAATTTCTTATATGTTTTATCTTATTTGTTAATATTCTCAAAAATATTTTTGGATGTATCTTCCTGATGTTACCATCAAATTTCATATTCTCCCACCCACCCACCTTGATATGCATAAGTAATCATTCCTTGTTCGCCTTTTAGTTGCATTCTAATCTGTTCCAATTCATTCTTCATATCTCTTGTCATGTCATGTCCTTTTCGGTTTCTTCTCTTACTTCATGTATTTCTTTTTTTACATCACTTCTGATGGATTCAATATCCCTTCCATGTTTGATAATGCTCCTTTTCACATCTTCTATATCCTTTTTTCCTGATTTTTCTATTATTTCAACGGCTCTGGTAATGTTTACTTCCGTGATCTTCTTCGTTTTTTCTATTAAATTTTGTTCCAAGTTTTCGAATTTTTCTTCTTGGTTCTCTAAACTTTTTTCTATCTCGTCTTGTTTTCTTTTGATCTCCTCTACCTTTTCGTCTTGTTTCCGTAGTTTTAGTTCCAATGAGTTATTCATTCTTTCAATTTTTTGATTTTGTTCGTCCATCTTCTCTTTAATTATTTCTTTCAAATATTCTTTCTGTTCTTCCATCATTTTCTTGTTATTTTCTTGTTGATTTTCTATCTTTTCCATCATTTTCTTGCTATTTTCTTGTTGATTTTCTATCTTTTCCATCATTTTCTTGCTATTTTCTTGTTGATTTTCTATCTTTTCCCTTATTTTCTTACTGTCTTCTTGTTGTTCTTCTCTTATTATTTTACTATCTTGCTTATGTTCTTCTCTCATTTTCTTTTGCTCGTCAATTGAAAGTTGTATATATCGTAGTAGTTGATCATCTCTATCACTGCTACTTGTTTCTCTTCCCTGTATATTTCCTTGTTCACGAACTTCTGATCTTTCTCCAACTTCTGTTGTTCTATATTCTGTTATTTGAAAATTTTCTCTTGATTCTGTTGTATTCTCTGTATCTCCAGTTATTTCTGTTTCCTCATTTTTATCTGTTTCTTCTTGATTGAAACAGTATGTTTCTGGATCCTTTCCCTCTTTAATTACAGCCTCCTGTAGCCTTCTAACGAGCGCCTGTTTGGTTCCCGTTTTGTCCAATCCTCTGTTTTCCAAAATTTCCTTCAACTCCGTTGTTTTTAATTCTTTTATTGTTTTGTTTGACTCCATTGTTCAGAATTTTTATTTGTAATAGACAAAACAGTACAAAACTCCAAACAAATTTTCCCCGAAATTATTACTGATTTTAAAGTTAAATCGTCACAAAAATTGGTCAAATTTATTTTTATTTTATGAACAATTAATTATTTACTGAATTTATTCAACGCACCTACGTTGGGTCGCCATTTATTTATAATATTTAATATTATAAATGTTATAATAATGTTATAATTAATTGAATATTTGAATAGCCCACTACGTTGGGACGAAATTATTATGATGAATTTTTATGTATGTATAGAGTATGAGATTCTTCTGTTATCTGGGTTCTTACGGTTGTGAATAAATTCAGTTGATAAATAAATAAAGAAACATTTCATTTGAAAACAATATTTTAATTTTATTTATAAAAATTTTATGCAACGCCCATGTATGAGTCGAATGAAATTATTGATTTTATTATTATGTGTGGCGTTCTGTGCGCATGCTCAGGAACATGAGGTGACGATGCGCTAGAGTAAACATTTGATAGACGCGTCGGGTCTGTTCAGTTTCACAGCGAGCTTCTATGCTGTGTCATAGAATATGTTTCAAATTATATACAAGTTAAAAGAATTTATGCTGAGAGATTTATACATACAGAAATACAAATAATATGGTACAAGAAATAGTTATGAAATTTATATACATAGAGTTTAAATGTTACATAAAAGAGTTGGATGTATCTTTCTTAAGTTTCTTAATTGAGAAATGCGTAAGTATTAAATTTTATTTCTTTAGATTGGCCATTAATCATTTAGAATTATTTAATAATATAGCTATATTGAGTCTTTAATTTTAATTCTTTTTCAGATCGATCATTATTTCAAAGTTTATTTTACTCATGAGATTTTAAAGAAAACATTTGATTGACGTTAATAATTCTTTTATAACTCTTGTTGTACAACAATACACTGACCTTGTGTTCAGGAACCAGGATCTGCCTCTCGAAACTTCTGGAAAACAGTTTCCGAAGTTTACAGTTGAATAAATATGTGAAAATATGATTTTCACTCTGGAAAATCAGCTACAATCATTGGGTAAGTACATGTGCATGTTTTATCAATAGTTTGCTATGTTTTTATCCTTATTTTGAGGATAATTTCTCAAATTTCTGGAGAACTTCAAAACCCAACCTTCTAGAAACGAAGCCAAGCCACCGACTCCTTTTCTTCAACTTTTTTCAACAATCAACAATCAGTCTTTTGTTTAATTCAGCTCACTATATTCAAAAAATGTTTGTTACACTTGTTGTTGTTTGAAAGTTCCTTCTGTCATGTCACATAAACCAATCACCGTTTTCTTTTTTATTAACGCACTCAAAATTATGATTTCACTTTACATTCTAATATCTTTACCTACACACAAAATTAGTCTCACTAAAAATTGTTTATTCAATATTGAAGTTCATCTTGTTATTATGGGACGAATAGTTTTTCTTAGGCGATATACAATAGTCTTTAATATCAATGTTCAGTTCAATTTTCTTATTATAATTAGCAATTGTGTTTAGCCATCAACATAAATTCTTTTAAAACATTTATTAATATCCCTTAATCTAATTATTTATGTTCATTATATTCAATTAAACACATTAATTAATTTCTATTCATTTCATCTATGAAATCACTCTACTTTCAACGTTTGTCGCTGATACATATTGACATCTATATTTTGTCGCTAGCGTATGTCGCTAAGCGTATTGGTATTACAACGTTAAATATTCTAACCCATATGTTTCTAGTAAAAATGCGTTATAATATTGGACAATATCCTTTTTATTTCGAATATTTATTAATTCATGTTTCTTTTCTAGATTATATGTTCATCGTTTTTTCTGACATGAGGTATTTAATACGATGGACGATATTTACTCTATGGCTTTTGGACATATGATCAAGGTAATGTTTCTTTTGTCAATTCTATGTGAGTCTTCTCAGATTATTAATTATATACATAAGTTGTATTACTTTTTTAGTTAATATGAGCAATTTTAATGTCTCGTATTTATGATTCTAATAAAATATAGTCTAATGTTTTAATTTCTAATCAGTTTCCAACTAATCTGTTTTACACCAGTGTTTCTATCTTTATTATTTATACGTTATAATATATATATATATATATATATATATATATATATATATATATATCAATATCAATATCAATATCTCATTCATTCATGTATTTTCAAGTAATCTACCAAATTCTAATTGACATCAAACATTACCTCCTATATTTTTATCAATATCATTCATTATTATCCTTTCCTATCCTTTATTACTTACATCTTATTTCCTTATTTTGTAAAAAAAAATGTGAACTTCTATTTGATACTTGAGTTATTCGTAATTCTATCCCCTCTATCCTATATTTTTAATAGTTTCTTTCTATGTAAAGCCAGTATTTCTCATAAATTGGTTTTCTTTATTTGCTATGTATATAAATATATATATATATATATATATATATATATATATATATATATATATATATATATATTGATTTGCCATATTCAAATTTTAAAACTGTTTTAATTATAAGTTTTACCTAATAAATTTTTCTTTATATTATATTATATTTATTTTTGTAGGTTCTGAAGAAACAAACATAATGAATTTAATTGGATCACCAGCTGCCAAAAGGAAAACAAAACTCTGTCTAATATCTACTTATCTTTGTACACTATCTAATAATAAATTTAAAACTATAGTTATGACTATTATTTCCTTTTTTTAAGTCTTGTTCGTAACATAACATCATCTATTCATAATATCTATATACATGTTCTACATTGAACACTCCCCTTTCTAATTGTGTACCTGGATAGAATAAGCGATAACTGTTTTGAGCATCACTATTGTCGACTATATATGGCCCTTCAAATGGTGATAATAACTTTTTACATTGATTTTCACCTTTCTTTGGTGTTCTTAAAGATCTTACTAGGACTAAATCTCCTTTTTCAAATCTAATCTTCGTATTATTTTTGTTTGCTTTTCTTTTAATATATCTCATAGCACTTCTCTCCAAATTCTTGCTTACTTTATTTAAAACTTGAGACATATCCCATTCTCTCTGTATTATCCATTCACGTTCTGGGTGTATTCTTTTCAAAATAAATTGTGGAAATTCTTCAGTAACTCCATTAGGTAATTGGTTTAAAAATTTCTCTACTTGATTAAGATTTTCTTCCCATAAATTGTGTCTATTATTACATAAAATCCTCAAATACTTAACAACTTCTTTGATATACCTCTCAGCTGGATTAGATGAAGGTCTTCTTATGCTTATGAAATTCATTCTAATATTATGATTTCTACACAAGCGTTTGACTTTCTCACTCACAAAGTAAGTAGCATGATCCAATATTAAGTTTCCCGGAGTTCCTATTTTTCAGACAAGATATTACTGTGTTTCCATTGGTACGTTGACAAGGAAAAGTTCTTACAAATTTTGAAAATATATCTACCATAACTAAAATATGTTTATTGCCTTGCTTGCTAGGTATTAATTGTGATATAAAATCAATAACTACTATATGTAAAGGCTTGAGTGCTATTATAGGTTTTGGTCCACTAATATGATGATAGTTCCTTTCCTTCGTCAACTGACAAATTTTACAGATTTCGTTAACCAATGATATGTCCTTCTTTGCAGTATAATTTTCTCTAAACAACATCCATAGTTTTCGAGATCCTATATGTCCATATTCCTCATGTAATTGTTTGAGAATTTGTTTAGCATATTCAAGTGTTATTAAATAAATTTCCCTATCTTCCATCTTCTTATACCAAATTCCCTCGTTTTGAAATGCTCCTCTTTTACAAGATTCTTGTAAATTTCTCTGATCCTCCATTATTTTCTCCAAAGTAGACAAACCTTCAGTTTTTTGCAACCTATTGATGCCAATTTGGAATTGTTGATCCTTCTTCTTCATTTCTGTTTCACGGCTAAGAGCATCCGCTACTATATTAGTTTTCCCAGGAATAAATTTTATTTCAAATTCATATTCCTGTAATAAAAGTATCCATCGATGTATCCTATTGTTTGCATACCGATTTTTAAACATTGATGTTAAAGCTGAATGGTCTGTTTCCAAGTAAAATTTTGCTCATAATAGATAAAAACGTAATTTAGTTATGCAAAATACAATGCTTGCCATCTCCAATTCAGTAAATGAGTATTTTCTTCCATAGTTTTTCGTTACTCGGGAAATAAAACTGATTGGTACCTCTCCTTCCTCTTGTTCTTGCAATAAAACTCCTGCTAACCTATCTATGGATGCATCTGTTCTTAAAATAAATGGCTTGTCATATTGAGGATGATAAACCTGCAAATTTTGGAAAAATATTTCCTTGAGTTCTTGAAAAGCTTGTTCTCTCCTAGCATCCCATTTCCATTTCGTTTCCTTCTTGAGTAATTCAATTAATGGAATTTCTTTATTACTGAGGTCTGGTATTAGTCGTTTGAAGTAGTTGAGAATTCCCAAAAATCCACGAAGAGTTTTCAGATTAGTCGGTGTCTTATATTCCCTTATGGTTCTAATTCGTTCAGGGTTCATTCTCACTCCAGTAGAATTTAAAATATATCCCAAATACTGCACTTCTTTTTGGTGAAATTGACATTTTTCCATGTTCAATTTTAATCCTGCTCTTTCCAATTCTGCCAATATAGTCTTCAAATGTTCGTGATGTTGTTCTTCATTTTCTGAATATATTAATATATCATCTATGTAGTGCAATGTAAAATGTTCATATTGGTTAAGAACAGTGTGAAGTGTTCTTACCAATGCCGCACACGAACTCTGTAAACCAAATGGAACAACACAAAATTGGTATACTACACCATCAATCATAAATGCTGTATATGGACGACTTCTTTTATCTAATGGAATCAACCAGAAACTATGCTTCAAATCCAGTTTCGTGAATATTTTAGCTCTTGTAATCCTACCAAATATCCCCTCTACATTTAAAGGACTCTCATATTGTTTTTTATTATATGAGTTGATATTTCTGGCATCCAGACATAATCTAATCTCACCTGACTTTTTTCGGACACATGTTATCGCACTTATATATGGAGAGTTGGATCTTTCTATAATACCATCTTGTATCATCTTTTCTAACTCCTGGTATACTCCATTTTTCAGCTTATAAGGAATGGGATAGGTTTTTATCTTGAAGTTACTAATATCCTTATTCATTTCCAACTTATGTATATACTTTGCTGCTCTGCATACTTCTTTGTTGAAAAGTCTCCCATGTTTTGTCAATAACTCATCAATCTCTCTTCGATACTGTATGGGACAAAATTGTTCATGTAGATCTTCCATAATTTCTATTTCATTTATTTTACATTGTCTTTCTTCTACCTCTTGGTCTTCCTTTTTGTCAAAAGTTATTATATTACCTTCACATACCATGTACCCCTGTTTATAATCAATTATCATCTTGTGATTGCTCAATTCATCATTTCCCAAAATTACGTCATATTTTAAATTCTTAACTACTAACAATTGTATCTTATGAGCTATGTTTCCCAAATAAAAGTCTGTAATTATGGTACTATTTGTATAATATAAATTTTTATCATTCGCCCCTACTAATGATAGTTTCTTTGTATTTATCATCATAATATCATCCTTATTTAAATTATCTACTATATCCTGTTTAATAAATGTTACCTCTGAACCCGTATCTATTAAAATTCTACAAAAAATATTTTGTAATCTACCCTGAATAAATATTAAATTAGGTTTTTCTACTTTTTTATTATTATTTTCATAATCTATAATGAATTCTCGAGGATGTTCATATCGCGATAAATAGATGATATTATGCACGTAAGGACGATTTAAGCAAAATTCGCTGTATTGTCCTGTCCAGGAATACATTCTTCTACCTGTATCTCCTGTCTGATCATATTCACTTGTCTCCTATTGTCATCATTCCTGTTTCTGTTTTGTTCTGGATTAATTTGATTTTCTCTGCCATTTTGCCAATTTCTTCCTCTATTATTATTATTGTTATTACCATAGCGATTTCTTCTCTCGAAATTGTTCTGGTTCCTATGGTTCTCCGGATATCTGTTTCCATTATTTCTCTCTCTATTTCTATATTGTTCCCCATTTCCTTGGTATCGTCTATCTTCAAAGTTCCTGTTTCCATAACTTCTATTTACATTACCTTCATAATAATCTCTCCTGAAATTACCATTTCCATTTTCCCTTCGTGTATCGTTTCTTATATTTCCATTTCCATTCTCTCTTCGTATATCATTTCCTTGTTGATATCTGAGAAAACCACTTCCATTTTAAACACTCCTTTCAGCTCTCTGCAAATATCTAGATAAGTTATCCATTGTCTTAATATTATGAAGTGCTATCGTTTCAGACACTTCTGAATTAAAATGTCTCCCGACATATAAAACTAATTCCTCCTCCTTCATAACAGGTTCCAAGTATTGCGCCATGTTATATAGTTGCATTTAAATTTTTATTCCTATTATAATCAAATTTTCCGAAGTACAATCTTTCCCTAAAATTAGCCTGATGAATCTCACCCCAGAAATAGGTCATGAATTGGTCCTCAAATTCTTCTAAATCATTTATGCTTTCCTCTTTGTTACAAAACCCTAATAGGGCATGCCCAGATAACATCCCTCTAATGATAATCTTCTTCTCCATTATGTCTCCCATTCCTTTAAGTTTGCTTTTTATTATTTTTATAAACACCTTTGGACTTTACTCCGATATCCATGTTTCCCGTATAAATAACTCCACCTCCATTTCTCCTAATATTAAATCCCATTTCCTCCATGCTTTCCTGTAATTTTCTATTCATTTTTCCAAGTTCTTTGTTAACTATTTGGCCAATGTACTCGTTCCTCTCCTCACATGTTCCTGTTTGTTTTTGTACCTTTGTATCCAAATCCTTAAATTTCTGCTCCGCATTCTGTTGGTAATTCTGCATTATCTCTTCGATTATTTGTTCCTTGAATTTAATATGTTCTACTTCTTTAGTGATGTCTTCAGTTTGTTTAATAACTTCTGCTTGAATTGTACCCGGTAATTTTTCTTCTATACCTCTCTCTAATTCTTCAATTTGTTCTACCATTTGATTTTCTATCTGCTCTCTAATTTTGATTCCATTTTCTTGTATTTCAATCTTCAGATGTTTGTTTTGCTCCTCCATATCATCTCTCACCTTGTTTATCTGCTGTCTACATTCTTCATTTTCTTCCCTAAGTTTCCTGAATTCTTGAATACTTTCAGTTTTCACCTCTTCTATCTTCTTTTCCATTTTATTCATATTTCCATTCATTTTATCCATCTTCCCGTTTAAGCTCTCCTCTATTCTATTTATATTCCCATTCAAATTGTCCTCCATTTTGTTCATATCTCCCCTCATTTCTTCTCTCATATTATTTATGCTCATCAATATTTGCATCCATGGTTCATTACTATTTGTTCCTGCTTGTGGTTGTCTTCTCTCTTGCCTCCTATCTTCCAGTTCTACAGCTTCCCCATCTCCTGTCAAACCTTCTTCCTGTGCATCACCTTCCGCTTGTTGTCCTTGCTCCAAATATACTGCTTGGTAATCTCCCATACCATGACTTCGTTCTTCCTTTTCCTCTTCTGAATCACTTTCTGCTCCCATCTGCCTTCCATCTCTTAAAGTCATTCGTTTTGCCATTTTAATAGAGTTTAAAATTTACAGATGTTTTCTAAATTTTAATAAACCGCCCCAAGTTTTGGGTGAAATTGAACTATTATTTGATTTGTTTTTACTTACTTATTATTTTTAAGTTCAGATAATTATTATTTTTATATGTAGAAAATTTTGTTTTCATGTGGCTAGCTCAGTTAATTATTTTTATATTATATTTGTGATGAATTGTTATTTTATGCGGGAGCATGAAACTCTCTCTACTCTTTGAGTCCTGGCATTTAAAAAAATGTATTACCTTTATCTAAATAAAAAGAAACACCTTACTTTAAACAACATCTAATTTTAAAATAAAAATTTCCAATTCAATAATTATAAGTTGAGACGCCAATGGTTACCTCTAAAGAAATTATCGATTTTATATTTTCTATTGTGCGCATGCTCAAAATCCAGTCATGCGGACTTCAAGCGTAAAATGAACATAGTTTTTACAATGCGAGATATAGCATCAGTGATCTTTAGATGCACATCATATTATAAAATAAGAAATACTTAAATGGTTCAAGACATAAAAGAATTTATGTGGAGAATATACATAAAAATATTACAAATAACCTGTGGAAGAAATAGTATTAGAAGATTTATATATACATGGAAATATTATAAGATTTATATACAGATGGACATATTACATGGAAATAAATTTAAGCATCATTCTTATGATGATAAAATGGCGAACGTACGTATTTTTTATTTATTTATATTAGGCCTTTTTTGATAATGTTAATGATTTATTTTATTAATTAACTAAATAAAGTCCGTTTTCTTCTTTATTTTAGATCGATCATTGCTGTGAATGTTTATCAATTCAACGAAATTAAGCACTTATTTGAGTTTTTTCTCTTATTATTGGCAAATAATATTTTAAAAGAACACTGACCTGATGCTCTGGAATTGGGATAACGCTTCTGGACCCCAGGAAGACTCCTCCGAAGTTCTAACACCCAATTTGGAGAAATGTGACTGATTTTTGCATAAAAACTGGATCTGATTATCTGTGAGTATAATTAGGATTGTTTTTAATAGTATTTGATAAGTTTTATCAATTTATTTCGGGAATTTCATGAAATTTTCGGGAACACTATAACACACAGTCCACATATCTCGACGCCAGCTTCCAACCTCCTTAGCTTCCTTCCGATTCTCAATTTTTCTCAACAAACAAGTATATTGTTTTTTCCAGGTCACTATTTACAAAAGTTTGTTTCTTTACTTGTTGATTGAAAAATTGATCTGTAATTTTGTTCATAACCAATCAAATATTGTCCTATGCAATTGAATTATTTAATTTTGTTTACTTAGTCGAAAAGTTCATACATTTACTATTTCACATTATTAATTCACTTGTAGAGAGTCTTTTGAATTTTTGCCATACAAATAAATTAAATTGGTCATATACATAGATAGATACTTTTTAAATATTTCAATATCTAATATTGTTATTAACAGTCTATTACTGTTACAATTATATTACCTAGATTCATAAATCCTTTTATGTAATCTCTATCTAATCTTTGTATTAAATTATCTATACTAACTCCTTTAATAAATTATTATTTATTGTTTCTATGTTCATTTTACTGACACTATATCATTTCTATTTATGTTTTTAATAGTTTATGTATGAGAAACTATACTTCCTATTCTACTAAATATTTGTATTTATTTTATAATGTAACTGCTTATATTTATAATTATTGTGACTTAACTATTCTAATAATTGTTTCTTTTTAGATGAACAGCTGATTACGTTATAGAAGATATTCATCGTATTAGGCAACTTTATTTACTCCATTACATTTGTTAGGCAATTTCTAAACTTTATGTTATTATTGAGGTAATTTCTTTATTTATTAAATTGTTATTGACTAATTATTCAATATATCTTTACTTGATATGCTTTTAATTAAGAAAAGTGTTTCCTTTTAATTATGTTTTCTTAAATTATATTATTTTCATATGTTTTCATATTAGCAACATATTCCTATAGAAGTAATTCTCTTAATGTCTATGATATCTGGTTCAATATATATTCATATATATATATATATATATATATATATATATATACATATATATATACATATATATATATATATACATATATATATATATATATATATATATATATATATATATTTCTAGCGTCATTGCCCAATTAGTTATGGAAGATCTTGAAGAAACAATACTGACCAAAAACTCAATTCAAACACTATGGTATGGTATGTTGACGATTGCATATTAGCAATTCCAAAAAATACAGAACATTTGGTCTTACAAGATTTCAACAGTTATCATGACAGACTACAGTTTACCATTGAACTAGAAAAAAATAATCAAATTAGCTTTTTGTACCTTACCCTCTCATACAACTAACACCATAAAAACGGAATGGCACACAAAAGATACCTGGTCTTCCCGATATTTAAACTTTAAATCACAACACCCTCTAACACAAAAAAAATCTGTTATAATAGGACTCGCAGATCAATCAATAAATCTGTCCGACCCCGAATTTAGAGAGATTGCAATAATAAAAGCTAAAGATGCCCTTATACTCAACAACTATCCCACTAATTTGATAAATAAGATATTTAAAAAACGTTTACATATATTTTATAACCATAATAATACAAAAACTGAAATAGACAATAAAACAAACCAATTCCTCACTTTGCCATATATACCAAATTTATCAGAAAACCTAAAAAATACATTTTCGCACCACAACATACATGTTGTGGGTACAACCTACTGAAAACGAATTACACCTATCTAATAAGTTCAATCTCAAAAGAAAAAAAGAGCAACATAGTCTATGAAATACCATGTAAAAACTGTGAAGGGGTCTACATCGGACAAACAAGTCAGTATTTGAAAAACAGAGTAAATAGTCACACATATGACAAACGAAACAAAACGGCACTCACTATCCATGTTTCAGAGAACCAACACGAATTTTATTTCGAAAATACAAAAATTATTCGAAGTGAAAACCACACAAAAAAACGCGAAGTTCTAGAAATGATAGAAATACAAAGAAAAACCAGTTCCGTAAATTTGAAGACTGACACAAAAAACCTTAGTAAAATTTATAATAACATTATAAAATCTTAAAAATATTGAGAAACACGTGGCACATTCCAAATATAATAAATTTATTACCACACCCTATATAAAATCCTTTGCAATACCAGTCAACACAAAAACGACACATTAAAACCTCGTTACGCCTGCTTTTATTGTATAGAACAAATACTCGTATTCCAATACAAATTCTCATCAATGACTGTCATATTTTTAAAATGTTCGTTTTGTTTGTGTGTTAGTTATATTCTGTTATGTGATACATCCTAAACAGCTATAGAATATATTGAATAATTAAATGAACATTCTGTCGAAGGAAAGATTTATTTGTTATGCTATTAAGATTCTTTTTGTAACTTGTACCATTTCTTTTAGTTTTAACAAAAATTTTATTTCTGATGACGGTCATGGAGAGACCGAAACGTTAAATAAAAATGTATTAACTACTAGTTAAATGTCTTTAAAAATGGTCTTCAATCCCAAGAATCCAAAATAAACTATATATATATATATATATATATATATATATATATATATATATATATATATATATATATAATATCAAACGGTTTGATTGAAGTATCCGTAACGACAAATTTCACATTGGATTATTGTCATATCTTTCTAAGATCTCTTGAAACTCTTCTTTCCGCTCTACCATCTTTGGTACCTCGCAGATACATACTTGTACGTTTTTTAACCTTTTATTTCCTTCATCTATGAATTCTTTTATCGTGCACTTATTGAATATATAATCATTTGCATATATCATCATTCTTTTTTTCCAACGTTCGTCCTAAGTCGTATATTCCGGTAGTTGAGGCTTCACTAAATTTCAATTTATTTCTGATCCCCACACTCATCCTTAACGTGATACGGTTATTTTCAAAGTGTAAAATTGGTAATTTATTCACCTCTTAGTTGTTTAAAACTTTTATCACTGAAAAATGTATTCAAAGTTTTCCGATTAGTTTCATTATGTACCTTAAATGTTGATTTACTCTATCCTGTATGTATCTCTATCTGATTTTTCCTTTCTTCTAGTTCCTTTAGACTATATACGTTGTCATTTATTGTTAATGTATCATCGATTAACTTAGCTTTGGCTTAACTTTCTCTCGCCTGTTTAATGTATCTGTTTTCTCTGTTCCAGTATGTCCTTTTGATAATCTTCATCAATATATATCTTTGTTCCTTTTAATTTATTCGTTCCTTCCAAAGTTCCTACGTTCTTATTCAAGTCTTTCATCATTATTAGTACTGGATTATTTTTGTTACTCTTTTTATTTCCTATTCTTTTACATATGTGCTTTAACATCTACTGTGTTATTAACCTTTCTCATTACACCTTCTAATTTACTTCTTAGTTGTTCATCTTCTTCTTCGTTGCCTTCTTCTATACAATGTATTATCAAATTCTTCTTTCTAAAATTTTTGTCGGTCTGTATCATGTTTCCTTGCAATAATTCAGTTTTTTTTGGGTCAATATTTTCCATCCCTAATTCGTAGCTTTCTTTCTTTACCTGTGCTATTTGTCTGCTAATTTCTTCAATTTTCTCGGTCTGTATCATGTTTCCTTGCAATAATTCAGTTTTTTTCTTTGGGTCAATATTTTCCATCCTTAATTTGTAGTTTTCTTTCTTTACCTGTGCTATTTGTCTGCTCATTTCTTCAATTTTATGTTCTGTCTTGCATATTCTTGAGTTATTATTAGTATGGTTGTTGTAGTTGCTATTTCTGTTAAAATCCTTGTCTTTATTGCGAAGATCTGCATATCTATTATACTCGTTTCCTTTGTTGTATTGTCCGAACCTCCTTCCTTGAGGGTTGCCGTTGAACATTTTGCTGTTATTTACTCTTCTTTTATTGCTCCTATAGTTAAAGTCTGGTTTCCTAAAGAAATTCGTATTGTCTTTAAAGTTTAATACTTGTTGCTGGCTTACTATGTCTTCAACTGACACCAATTTATATAGCACTTATTGAGTATTTTCGAAACTTCCCATTGCTATGATTGTTTTCGTGGCATCCTTTGTGGCGTTTATCGTCACTGCCTCAATTGTCGCCTCTTTGGTATATTTTTCCGCTAAGTTCTCTGGTATACCTTCCGACACATACCGCGTGTAATTTCAACACCAATTTTTCTACTTCCGTTTCGTAGTTCCATATCTCCTATCATGTTTTCCTCTGACGCCGTCTATACAAGAGCCTCATATACACGTCTTTCACATACTTGCAGGTCTTCATATTTTGTTTTCAAAATATCCCAAGAAATCTCTTAATCCAGCAAACTTGGTTCTTGAAAGCTGCTTTGGAAAAACTGCATCTTATCAGTTTACGTGACTTCTATTACATATATCGTACGTACATATTAAAATCAGAGTAACGTAATGTTTTCTTATTTATTTGAACAGTAAACGGATGGGATAATCTTTAGAACACACGGTGTGGCTACTTACTAATTTATTTGAACACTAAACTACTCAATAACACTTAGTTTATATACACTTAACAATTCACTTAAATTCAATTTATATACACACAACCTTAATTATTAATTTATATCAACACTTTACTGTTCACTATTTCGGTGTATTCTTGTTTATTTGTCGAGATCACTTTATCAACTAAACTAACTCTTCATGGTCGGTCCTTTATATATGAGTGCCTTTTTACTAGATAATTCTAGATTGCGGCTTACACAAAAACAAATGGCTCTTGCATTTTCCAGATAAGAGTGGTGACAAAAACAATGTCTAGATAAGATAGTCACAATCGTAAACAATTCTAAGAAATCCCTGCGCATCCGCCATAATTTCAACTTTCATACATGGCTTAGACAGAGTCGGATTCAGGGACTATACCAGTCTGCTGTTTCCTAACAGTAATGACAGAAATGTGGGTAAACCAACTTCTATGTCTAAAATTTCTAGCACAAAGTATCTAAAAGTAAAATTATTTCAAGATAATGATATGAAGAAAAGGTTGTATTTCCGACAATTATAGTACCGTTAAATATTTCCATATGAAGCTGATTCATTCGTGGAACCAAGCTGACTGTGGATTGAATCTGAATTCTTATTTCACAGTTAATCAGATGCAAATTAACCCATTCCTCCATCAAAACAGAATTTTGGAAAAGCAGTCATTAGTATATTCATATAAATCTATAAGAATTTTGTGACTTGTTAGATCATGTTTATTTTGATACGCATGGTATGTTTGCCAACAATACTCTTATAATTTGCTTTTGTAATAATATAATATTCTGCTATCCATTCAACTTCTACCACATTTTTAAACGTCTGTGATTTATAAACAAAAATATAATTGGCAATTACTGCAGAAGTGCGTTGGATACTCCAAGCATTATCCTCAACCTTAATTAGTCTATTCAGTTTTAAAACTGGTTAATCAATTTCATACACCGTTTGAAAAATATTTCCAGGCCTTCATCGTCAACACTTTTCCTAGCCAAATTGAGGCTTACCAATCGTAAAAAGAACAAAGAAGTGAGAAAATCCTCCGAATTTCTCAATTGGATTGGGAATGTTTTACTTTGCCAACATCAGAATCCTACACCTTCTGTGTTATTTGTAAGTAAAGATTTCAAACAGAGGAGAAAATTCGCCGTTGGGAATTTTATAATATATGGAGTTCAGCACACTGACAGATACTGTTATTAGAGTGAATTATATAAAAAACCCTCTTGACAAGGTTACAATGGAGGGACGTGTCTGTGGTGAATCGATACGTTTGAAATATATTTTACATTCTTCAAAGTGAGAATGTTTTTGCAGTAAAGAAAATCAGATTCTTGGGTGAATTTGTAAGAATGTTATATTGATAATGGGTATTTGATGTAAAAAACCGGATATTTATAGGAAATAACTATTAGGCAATTGATATTGACTAAAAGTCTAAATTAATACAATGAGATATTCGAAAGCATATGAAAACCATTATTCGTAGCGTACCTACTTGCCGTGTTCTTCTTACATCAGTTTTATTATTTAGTTGTAACTTCCCAATATCCTATGAATATCCAGGACAAAAGCTAACAGTTTTGCGATCAAGTATAAACTAATCATCTGGATTTTCTCACTCATAGGTGCCCGCAATTACTCTAGCACTACCACATCGATACCAGTGTTCTTCTGTTAGGTATGGATATATCAATACGATATAGAAGTAGGTAGAGAGTCAAGTTCTATGAAACGTGGGAGAAACAGATGGAAAATATAAATGTAAAAAAAAGGTATTGGTTAAATATAGATAACCACATACAACCAAAAATCGTAAGAAATTCAGTTCAAACATTATATTATTTAAATGAAATTAACTGTCTCGACCCTTACTTCGTGGAATCTACTCATATTAGTGTTTTAAATGAAACTCAACGTTTCTAGCTAATTCCAAAATATAATGAAAAATATTAAAAATTCTAAAAAAATGACAATTGTTTCGATAACTGAATACCATCGTCAGAATGACAGAAGTTACATTTAATTTTTATGACTACCTGATGTTTAGTAGTTATTTTTTGCTAGACCTAGAAGTGACCTACCTTGTGATAGACTTAATATATGTTAATAGAAAAAAGAAGGAGATGTGATATTTCAAATATTGAAGCTTAAAAAGCACCAAATCTAGTTCTAATTTTATCAGTTCATGAGCCTTTGAGATATTATTGAAACTTTAATTTTTATCCTTAAGAATTTCCTTTTATTTAATATTAGAGTATTAGTATAGAAACTTTACCACCATATTACTGTATGCATGAGCACTGTGTTAACAAATGGATAAGGATGAAAAAGAAAATAGTTTTTACTGTTATACTTATTTTATTCTTCACAAACAAACAAATAAACAAAACTATATTCTTCATAAACAAACAAATAAATAAAAATGTATTCTTCACAAACAAATAAGAAATGAACGAAAATATACTCTTAATTGTAAGAATTGTATTAATATTCACACACTATGTAATTTTTGTTGGACTGCGCAACAGGTGAGAATGTTTTGTGATAACAAAGTCGTGATTGAAGGACCATATTTTTTTGTGTACTATCTGTTACCTCATAAGTCATTAAATGATTATCAAATGTGCAAAATATTTTATATTATATAGAATAAACATCTGTTGAGGTACTATTTAAAATACTTTTGTTTATTTTACCAAACAGTTTTGTTGTAGGTTCAACCAGTATTATATTCCCTGGTTCGTATGTACTATTCTGAATATCTATTTTTTCCACTAAAATTATAGAATCTTCAAAATCAAAATTTACTTTAGATACCAAAAATAAGTTTTTCAGATCTGAATACTCTTTATCATGGCTAAATACCGTAACACTTCTGTGGATTTCAATTTCATTTAAGAAACCTTTTTGCAAAATTAATCTGATGTTTTATAGCCAAAGTTACTAACTCTGGAAGCTACCACTGTAGCTGATAGTTTGGATTTTCTATACTTTGCTTCATATCTAGAAGCGGAAAAGTTCATTTGGGGTCCGGTTTTTAACATAACTGTAATGTAATAAATGGTGAAATTTTGGTTTTAAAGGTTCACAAAACAAACGTGTATACAATGAATTAAGTTGTTCTACATAAAAATTTAACCTTTGGCAGTTTTGAGTAGAGATAGTCGGAAGAAGTACTATATTTAATATTTTCATTAACCACACATACATTTTCCAATACTGATTATCAGTAGGTACAAAGGGTTTCAATCAGTATCCCGGCATAAAGCAAAAAACATTTCATTCCAGAGGCACTCATATTTACTTTTTTCTTTCTTAAATTATCTTTTGTAATTAAAGGAGGTCTATTAGATATTTAGGAACCGCAATTAAAATGTTTCAATTTAAAAGTTTCTAAAGTAAAATATTTATCTTTTAAATGAAATTGATGTAATAAATTCATAATAACAAAAACACCTACACCTTCAAATATGTCGTACATGATGTCAACGATATAATTTTACACTATATGAAATGATTTTAACTCATTCCAGACACACGCAGACTCGATTCCAGTGAGAGACATGTCAGATTTTTACAGATCTTCTGCATAATTGTCTTTGGTTCTAAGACTACTCTCGTCTTGTTTAACAAATTTCGCATTATACTTTTTGAACATTTGCAAAAGCGACAACAAAAATTACTTGAAAAGGATTAAGTAAATCCTGACATGCTGTGGATTCCCAAATTGTCCCCCAAAATAAGGACAACAGAAAAATATAATGTTTGTTCCGTACCATCAATATTAACTTTTATGCCATTAGATTCCATATTATTGAAGTCACTGATTAATGATAAAGAAATTGATTTTGCTCAATATTTTTTTAAATCAGAACTGTGAAACAACAAAGCCATCAAAATGTTTTCTAGCTGCGATTTAAAAATTGGGGGGAATGTGGCACCAGAAAAGTAAATAGTACATAATTTATGAATTCCAGCATTGGAATCCAAAGGGTTGCCCACTTCAAAATCATCAAAATATATTAATAAATGTATATATAGTATCTTTATGTAAGTTGTGATTTAGAACTTAGTTTTTCCAAAAAGATGTTTCAATAATATTATTTATGTGATCATTATCGCCATATTTTTGTAACATTTCAATATATTTCATTGTTTTTTTAAGACCAAAGGTAATTCAAACAAGCATTTTGAAATTTTACTTGGAGGAACATCTTGTACAACAACTAGTTTCAAAGTAATTTTTTTAGTAAATTCTAACCTTTCGCCAATTACAAGTTACAAGTTACAAGTTACAAGTGTAATAAAATATCCAGATTCTTTTCAAAATTTATGTTCACTTTTGTACGAGGAAAATATTTTATCAAATATATCAAAGAAGCCCAAAATATATTTTACAAGACTTTCAGGCACCTCAATTTTATTTGAAATGTGACTAAAATTTCCCTTTAACATGTTCATAGGTTCCCTTAATAATTCAGCAATGTAAGATAATACAATTTGAACATATTTTCTAGTGAAAGTGCACTTGCAAAAAAATGATATTAATTTTTCATGGCAACATTTAAAAAAAATTTCCTTTGTATACTGGAAGGAGTCAAAAGTATTTCTGTCTTCACATTTAGTAGGAACATCAATTAATTCTGTCTTTGTTCAAGAACTTCTACAACAATTGGAATTTGCTTATTGACATTTTTATCAATTGATTTACCTGTAATAACTACATGACTGTCTAAATGGTTTAAATATGAGTTTAGATTAGGGAAATGTCTGTGACCTTTAATTTCAGCACATTTAAACTTAGTTTGATTGGTACATCTATGAATTATTTTTTAATGAACAACAAAAGACTTTTTTTCATAAGTTTCTGAACAAAATGCACAAATAGCCATTTCTTATTTATTTGAAAAAGATTACGAATCTTTAGTGTGTGAAAATTAACAATTCTTTCACATGTGAAAAATGGTAATTAGTAATTAGTTTCTCTTAGATTATTAACTTAACACTTACATAAATTTTTTAAGATCTGATATAAGGGCACTTACACAAGAACTTGATGGAGAATGTTTCATTTCAGAAATCACTTCTTCAATAAGTTGCCAGATATGTTTGTACGTTGTTCAAAGGTCCACAAATAACTCCAAAAGGTTGAAGTGTGAGACTGCAGTTAGTCAACTTCTCCAAAATCTCAGCCGTTTTCTGTTGAAGTTCCTCGATGTTCTATAAAAAAATTGGAATTTATTACACATTTTGTTTCTAAAATAGTTATTTTTGATGCTATATTGCGAAATATCACTTTTGCATTCGAGATTGAAGTTTTTTCATTCGAGAATGCAAACGAATTTCGTATCGAGTATCAAACAAGTGTCCTAAATTACTGAAATGTTACAAGTTCTTCAATTTTGGTACAATTATTTCACTTGACATGTTTGTCTTCTTCAATTTGTTGCAAATATTTTAAAATAGAATATTCTTGTTGAGAATCTAGAAAAACCGCTTACAGGCCCCATTCTAACTTTTTTGGACGTATACAGTGGTACCTATACAAAAATATTAAGTAGAGACTGATGAATAATTTTAATTTTTGATCACGCTATATCAAATTTTTTATACGCCACTGTAATACACTTATAAACTCACACATTTTAAACGTGATTATTGACTAAACGAAATAAGATAAAAGTGCACGGTTTCAAGTTAAGAAAAGTTTTTTCCCCATCAAACAAAAAAAATTCCGATTATACGGAGTGATGAAAAAGAATGGTAACTAAAAATTACTTGACTTATCCAAACATCCTCTATATTTTTAAACCATTCGAAAGCTCTGTTCTTTAGCTTTTCAAAAATGTCAACATGTGCAATTTAATTTTTAAAAATAAAAAAGGTACTCTAATTTTTGTAAGGGGTTGCATTCTCATGTGAATTATTTAAAGAGTGGGGAAAAACTTTTCTAAATTTGAAACGTATTGGTTGAAACCGCACATCTTAAAAGTTCAAATAGACGATCGGGGTTTTTTTCGATTCTCAAGCGTGCTACTGCAGCAATCAAAAATAATTAAAATTTATAACTTTTTTGGGAAAACCTGTATAATCGAATTTTAAAAGGCTCTTCAATAACAAATTGTTAAAAAATTAGTAAAATGAATAAAACTCATGTGAGTTGCATTGGAGGAAAATATGATGGCTTCATACATTGAAATTTTAATAATACTTACAACCCTTATATCTAAAAGCATCAAATAGCTCGTAATTTTTGAGAAATCATGTTTTAGTGGTAGGTATTGCGGGATATCAAAAGCAAACTATGAATCAATTTATATTTTATAACTTCCTAGCATACCCATTCGGGCCGGCGATTTAAGAGGGAACAAAAATCTCCCGCCAACATGCATGGACGCCACTCAACGCTTAAGTGTTTTAATAACAAACGACTGTTTTTGCTAAATATTAACAAACATAATTAAATAGGTACAGGTACTTATCTCTGAATTTTTCCTGAACATCTTCGCACAGATCAAAAGTATCAATTTCCATATGATACCACACTATATACAAACCATTTAAATAAAACAAGCTGTTAAAAGCTAAACATGGTCGCTTGTCGCTTCTAAACATTAAATGAATAAAGAGGAATTTGTCCAATATGTGCTTGTCCATTGGTATAATCTCTCTCTCTCTCTCTCTCTCTCTCTCTCTCTCTCTCTCTCTCTCTCTCTCTCTTTGCTAATGGTTAATTGGTGCGTATTAGCGGTAATTTTAAAACTAAGGCAATAGATATATCGTACGTATATAACCGAAATTGGTCGGATATTTATTATACAACTAACTATATAAAGGCTGTATTATTGTGTTAAAAAACTGGTATAGTAACCCGGCTATAATTTTTGTATTTTGATTATATAATTTGTGCCAAACTTGTGAAAACATAAGGAGTATATGATGATGTTATACAACTTGATTCGGGTAGGTAACTACAGAAAAAAATTGTATAGCAGTTATACACCCTTACCAAGAATAACATTTGTTTTCGCTGCAATATAATTGTATTTTATCAATATTATAATATTAATTTGTGGTTATATATCTTGGGTCAGAATAAAAGTTGTATTGGGTGATTTTCCTCAGTGTATTAACTCAATCTCAAGGTAGGTCACTTCTTGGTCTAGCCAAAAATAACTACTAAACATCAGGTAGGCATAAAAATGAAATATAACTTCTGTCATTCTGACGATGATATTGATTTATCGAAACGATTGTTGATTTTTTAGAATTTTCAATAACTTTTATTATATTGTGGAATTAACTAGAAACCGTGAGTTTAATTTAAAACACTAATAGAATAACAATTAGTTACTCCTCAGTTATGCAAGCAGCACACTGTAACATGTTAGGATCATGATTTGTTCAGCTTGCGTGAGTATCGAAATGGCGATGAATTAATTGTTTTTGATTGTCAAGAATAAATTTTTTCAATTCATTTTTGAATTGCGGTGGATATATACATGTTTTCATTCGTTCAGGTAAATTATTATCAAATTTTGGTGCCAAGAAACTGGGTGTTGATTTCGATTTCGTGTATTGTATGGATGATTATCTACTAATGCTGATTGTTTTGTGGTGTTATATTTTAAGAGTGTGTGGAAGAAGTATAGTTGTCTGGTGTCCACAATTTTTGTTTCTAGGTACAGTTGATCAGAATTGTACTGTTCATCTTTAGGAAAAATGAGTTAGAGAAAACGTTTCTGACATATTTCTAAAATGACGATGATATTCAGTTATCGATACAATTGTCAATTTTTTAGAATTTTTAATATTTTTTATCATATTGTGGAATTAGCTAGAAACGTTGAGTTTAATTTAAAACACTAATTACATTATTTTATAACGCATTGTTATTATATTTGACATAGAAAATTCACTTTTCTGAAATAGCTCTAGAAAGTCTAGGCAACTTAAGACCCAAAATAAGCTATCTAATTACCGTCACTCGGGGTGAAGTCGGACGATTTTTGCAGTTTTTTGTAGGTGAAAAATACAATTTTTGAAAAAAAATATCAAAAAAATGATTAAGAATGATCCATGTCTCCTTTGTCAATATCCATAGTAAAATTAATGACATTTTTGTTTCCCCACCTTTTTTTATTTAGGTAAAGAGTGTCTGCCATCATCCCTATGTGTGGGGTAAAGGCGGACGACCCTCTCTTAAGCATTAAAAATCGTCTGAGCCCCTTGTACGGCGTGTATTTGGACAATAATAATCAATATATCATGTTTATAATAAAATTTTATAAATTTTATGGAAAAAAAAACATCCAAATTAGAATATTTTATTCTTGAAAAACATAAAAAACACAAAATTTATATAAAAAAACGTCAACGTTTATTTACTAATATAACAAACATAAATTGTGGAAAAATATTAAGTAGGTGATGCCTAATAACTAATCAACTTTATTATCAAAAATATTTTTGACTTTTGTACAAAAACTTCAACAACTCTACTCTATTTTAATATTCTTTAATGAAGTCAATCTTTGGCGCCCTAAATCTTCAACTTTTTTTAAAACTTTTACGATTTGATCTTCCTCTATGATGCTTTCATCCCTAACTATTGGATATGTAAAATATTCGCCCACTTTATTTGAATCTTGTTTTCTTAAGAAATTAACTAGAAACATCTTCTTGTTTCCTTCCCTCATAACTTCAGTAACACAGCCAACATAGTATTTGTTTTTTGTTCACAAGTGAACTTAACTACGACGAAATTGTCTACTTCTATTGCAAGGTTGGTTTCACTAAAATCGCTTTGGTTTTGAAGAAACATATTTTCATTATATTCATCCTGCATTTCTATAGCTTCTTCTTAATCACTCTCATTGTCACTTTAAAGTTCTTTTTCGAGTTCTTCATCCTTACTTAAATCTTCTAGGGCTATTTTGGCATAACTCTCAGATGTTGACATATCTATATCCTTTGAGGAAATGCCTTTGCCCGGAGCCACTTGAAACTTTTTCTCCCGTTTCTTCTTCGTAACGTTTTGAAGAATACTTAGTCCACTTTCATGAAAGAACACCTTAAGGATGTTAGTCCAATGTTCCGCATTTGCGTCTTCGTTTTCATTTCTCTCGGAATCAGGTATCTTCCTGAGAACATCTGGTGATTCCACAGGCTCGGAAGCCAGACTTAATATTTGTTTCCATAGTTTTGATGCCTTCGATGGCTTTCTTTAAGAGGGCAGGGAACTCCGATTCAAGAATGCAACCTCTGTTTTTTATTTTGCAATCAGCAAGAACAGATCGCCAAACTTTTTTAAAAGGTCCAAAAAAAGACACGTTCAACGGTTGCAGCAGATGTGATCCATTCGGTGGCAATAATACAAAAGAAATATTATTTTGCTCGCACTACCGTAAAACATGAATTGAAGTGTGAGCTGCCAGGTTGTCGCCTATCAACACCTTTCTTCCTGGAAGCTTCTTACAATAGGGTAGGAGAATCTTGTCAAAAGTCGCTAAATCAAACCAGCCGGATTTGGTACGATTGTATACTATCCCAACAGGGCTTCCCGCTACCCAAGTTGGATACAAATGTACAGATCTGTATACAACATATGGGGGTAGAAGTAACCCTGATCCACTAATAGCCATCATAATTGATATGCTTGACTTGCTTGAATCTACAATCCATTCTACCCTCTTAGATCCTCGTTTACATAATTTTTTTACTCTCCCGGGATCATCAGACAAGTTGCTTTCATCATAGTTGATGATATTAGAGGGTGGGATATTTTCTATTGTTTCGCCCAGATTTAAGAAATAGCTTTCTATTATTTCTTTTGTTTTATTTGCTCTTAAGCGTTTAATATTTTGAGCAAATCGTTCCGTTAAAATTTGGTTCCGACAAATGAACTTGTAAAACCAGTCAATTCCAGGGTAATTGTCTTTAAATTTCTTTATTTTTCCCCTTTTCTGTCTTAATAGTTTTTAACTAATAGTCTCATATCTTGTCTGGTAAGAGCAAAACCCCTCTCGCTGAATTTTAAAATCCCTTGGGCCAAAAGTTTTTCTTCTTCTTGTGAAATTCCGCATTGCCCGCCATAGTTCTCCGTTTTTATTCCCTTTTTATTATCAAATAGGGTAGATTTTGGAATCTTATAATACTCGAGGTTTTCTTCGCTGTAGTTCTTGAAATTAATGGCTATTTTCTTTTTATATAGCCTAACCATGGTGTCCGCTTTCGCACCTAAAAATTGACTTTTTTCACTAAAACGCCATTATCGAAGAAAAAAAACAAAAATTTTCAACCAAATTGCTATGGAACAGAGCACACCACAAATAATAGCTCATTTGCAGTATGTAGTTTTAGTATTCTACTGTGACGAACAGTTCCTTTTTTGGTTTTCTAATTTTAAGTTAAAAATATAATTCATAATATCCTTACCACGTGGTCTGCTCCAAAGTTTTCCAGCGATAATACAACACTCTCATCGAAACTCGGAGCTAAACTAACGGTGTAAAGCCGGTCGGTTAATTTTGTGGGACCGCGATATGCCATATTGCAAAAAACGCCGGCCAATACCAGTCTGTCCGAGTTCACCCCTACAGTCCGACTTCACCCCGAGTGACGGTATTCTAGTCCATAGCTATATAACAATCATGGAGTCAAGGGAGTCCTGTTTCCTTTCCAATCGGCGTAGAGTTGAACGAAAGAGAGACACAGAGCCCAGTGGATAGTTTCTGCATGGAGAGTCCTAGGATATTGCACCTCTTTAAACTATCCTAAAGCCGCTGGGTACTCCCAACATAATTGAGAGTGTGAGATCATAGATCGCACCCTTCACGTTGTAACCCTGTTGCAACTAAATCGTGGCAATGGCTGACTGGCACTAGGCTGGTAGCTGCTTTGAACAAATCCTTTGAGGTAACAAGTCGCGCTCCATAGTATGTAGACCTTATCCCCACATGCGGGGCTCTGCGGGGGTGGACTAGTTTCCATAGCTACTCATTGGACAGATATGGATCCAAATAAATGAAAAGGAGTTCACCGAGTTCCTAAAGCAAAATGGCGAGGGAACTCGGAAAACAGAAAGCGGATTCCTAAGGTCGTAGGGCAGGAAACATCTAGAGAAACTCCGCAGGCCCCAAGGTCAGGATCCTCAAAAGATATCTCTCAAGCTGATAAGTCAGGAACTACAAAATATATTAGGGTCTAAACAGCAGAAGAGATAGACTGTCTGACAGATGGAGCAATTAAGGCTGCAAAGCTGTCTTGTATCTCCAAAACTAAAATAGGTAAATTTGTAAAGAAAGAACAAGATTGCATACAAGCCAAAAGTGCTGTTATCGAAGCCAACTTCATCAGATCTGTCGAGAAAGCGATAGAGATACAGCCAGATACGGCAAAACAGAATCCACTGACAAAAAGCCCGAAACGAGACAAGTCAGACGGAAGAGCACGGCCCGAAAGCCAGCGCTAAGGGAAAAGGTCAAAAACCCAAGGTGTAACTTTTAGCGAAGCTGTCGCTTCATTCAAGGCAGCGGCAGTTCATAAGGATTCCGGAGGTCAATATGGATATAGATAAGCTCAAAGCAGTCTAAAAATCCTTTATGGCCGCATATGATGCTATCCCGAAGGGAGAAACACAGGTCCTCTTCTCGAAGAGTACACTTAAACCGGGCTTTCTGCAACTTACCTATGCGAACGACAGAAGCACAAGACGGGCGAAGGATATCATCCCTACTCTAAAGCATTGGGAAAACGCACCCCTTGCAGCACTGATAGACGAGAAGATACCGAAGCTCTGTGCATGCATTGTTTCAGGACGAATCTCTAGAAAGTCTGGGGCAGTAAACCCTCTAACAAGGCAATCTTATGGACCATCTCGATGAACCAGGAAGAGCTTCATAAGATAAATATGAATCCTATCTTTGGATTGGGAAGGTTCACTTTTCGACCTAAGGAAGAGAATACAAAAACTGCAGAGGTTGATGGATGGAAGTAGGGGAGAATAGCTCAAGCACCGAGGTTCAAGAGGAGAAGCAGCCGGAAGTGGAGTCGGTCCGCTCAAAAAATCATCTGTCTAGGTGCTGACTGCCCCTTGGAGGTGGAAGAGCACACTGAGCCAGAACCAGAGATCTCTTGTCACTGAATAGAGAGGTAAGAATCCTTTAGGCCGACCATCAGTACACAAATACAGCATCAGCAACGCTTGTTAGAAGGCTGGAGCAAGAAGGCATCGATGGAGACCTCCTGCCGGAACCATGGAGGATAGGCGAAAAGATTACTGGCCTATCTACCTAACAAGGTAAAGTGTTATATTTACCTAAGGCTATAAGGCCAAGAGCGTGTATAATCCACAGTAATGAGGTTTGCTAATACCGTCACTTTGTACGGTTGTTGTTGTTACAGGTATCCCAACAATACACACGGATAAGGGAAAGATGAGATTTGTGGCCTACTTCTCGGATGACCACGCCTCATACAATAGTTGCACATTTTGTGATAGAAGGGCTACGACTGATCATAGGACGTGAGGCTAATGCACACCATACCATATGGGACAAAACAAACAACAATAAAAAAGATTAGTCTATTCAAAACTTCATCTAATCTGAGGGTTTAATAATTTCTAATGGGAATAAACCTACTTTTGTCACTAATACACGCAAATAAGTTCTGGATTTAACATTTTGTACTAACGATATTAGCAATAATATAACAAATTGGCATGTGTTTGACGTATTCACAAAGTCCTAGCAAAGGATAGCACAATAAAAAATGGGGTAGGTATCGTTAAGAAGGCAGATGGCACTTATACGGAAACTGAAGAGGAAAGTCTGAGATAACTATTAAACACTCACTTTCCGGCCTCATCAATTCTGGACGACACAGAAAGGCATATAAATCGTGACTAAAGGACAAATAGGTGTTCTCGATTGAAAGATAGCCACTGTGGTGACTAGACCAAGCAGGATAATAAAGATGGGCTATAACTAAATTTAAGCCCTGTCCCCTGGGACAGATGGTATCTACCCAATACTATTGCAGATAGGGATTGATGTGTTACTACCATACCTATGTTAAATTCTGGAAGCCTGTTTGGCATGGGAGATCACACCAATAATGTGGAAAAAGGTCTGAATCATATACCTACGCAAGGTGAGAAAAGTGTCATACCAAATACCTAAGTCATATAGACCAATAAGCCTATCCTCATTTCTACTTAAAACACTAGGAACTCTTTGGATAGGTATATTGGGGATGAGGTACCCGCTGAATAACCGTCGGTATGCTTACCAGCCAGGTAAATCTACTGAATCCGCGCTCGACGATCTATACAGGCTGGTCTCAAAGTCAATACAAGACAAAGATATGGCAATTTCCTATATGTCATATTCAAAGTGAAAATATCTACTAAATATTTTTTCTATTTACACTAATCTTTGGATAACATATTGTAATAAAAAACTAAAAACTAAACTCTTCACGGGCTGTTAATAATGATGTTATCATAAATTTCCATCTGTTTATCGCAAACTGAAAAATGTTTTCTAACTAATATAATGGAAACTTTGTTAAAAAAGATTCATTACAATACTGGTCCAGAAGCAAACTTAGATTGAAATATAGTCATATTTTCAAAAGGAGTGTGTAAAAATCTGTATAGAGTATTTCATTGAATATGCAGGAAATCACTCTTCTATTCTATTCTATTCTATTCTTTCATGTCATTATTGGTAGCAAAGCTCTAAATTGATAGATTATTTAGAAGAAAATTGATCGGGAAGTGGACAGATGATAAAATTGTTTTCAAAAATGAGGTCTGTTTTATTAAAAGTTACTTATTTAAAAAATGTGCAGTAACGTCCAGGTAATGTGCCTATAAATGTCTGAAAATTGAGGAAATAGCTGAATGAGAACCTGTGGTGAGCTTCAGAGACCAAATAAACTAATCTACAAAACTTAATCATCCTAAAAGCGGTAGATACTCAAATGTCATTTGGTTCATTATTTTCTATGTAATTGAAATGATTTACTAGTAGCAAAATATGGTATAATTGGGACTTCATATTATTAGGCTTATTTCAGAATAAAATAGGGCTATTGTAGAGAGTAGCATGACGCGACTTCGGAAAAACTTCGATGCAGTTTTTCGTTTTGGTGTTCCCTGATGCCAAAATCACCCCCATTCGGAAGGTTATATATATATATATATATATATATATATATATATATATATATATATATATATATATATTGAACAACATATCTAATATATAAAAGAACATCAGCTGATTGAGAATGTTTTGCTTAGTATTTAAATTGGATTGAAACTATGTTAATAAAGAACACGTTAATAAACCACAATCATAAGCAAAATTCATTTAAAGTCGTAGTATATTCAATCATTGAGGAAGAGTTGATAGCCAGAAGATTTACTCGCGAAGAAGATATTGAACTTTATGTTCATCGTGAACAGTTATTTGATGTTGTGCATGTCGCCCATATTAATACGGGACATAAAAGAGAGAAAAGTAAGATCATTTTTTAAAATATTTACCACTATTAACATTTAAAAGTATGTAGGTAGGTACCTCTTCATTTACACTATGACTTGGGGCACACTAGCGTGCCTTTTTTGTGTATCACAGCCTGAAAAAACTTGATTTTTTTATCTTTTCGCTGTATTCATTAATGTTTGATAGCCATACGGGTTTATTCTTAGGAATGGATCATGAATTAAAAAAAATACACAAACGTAACTCGAAACATTATAAACTTGTATCTTAGTAAATGTAAGTCCAAATACATGAACTGTAGATGTCAGGTAATTTCAAATCAATTTAATATATATTAAAAAGCAATACCTAATTGTAATTATTATATTGTAGGTTGACTTGATCGATATGCATATAATTTCATTTTTAGCTACCAAGATCATTTAACAAAATTTATATTTTTGAGACAACTGAAAACCAAAACGGCACAAGAAGTGGCTGAACACTTGGTTGATATTTTCTGTCTTATGGGTTCACCATATATTTTACAAAGTGACATCGGCTGTGAGTTTGTCAACTCGGTGATTACAAAACTAACTACTCTCTGGCCTGATCTTAAAATAGTTCATGGCCGACCAAGACACTTACAGAGCCAAGGCTCGGTAGAGAGAGCTAATCAAGATGTTCGCGATATGCTGATTACTTGGGTAAACGATAATAATAACACAAAATGGTCAGAAGGGTAGTAATTCATACAGTTGTAGAAAAACCGATCTTTTCATAGAGGAATTGGCAGAAGCCCTTATGAGGCTATGTTTGGCAGTAGACAGGTTAATGGTTTAGGAAATGCCGACTGTTGCGAACTGCAGCAAATATGTCATCTAAAGGTTCCGGTCAAGGTTTTCTCAGATGCAATTGTAAAAGATTTTGTGGTGATAATAAATGTTCCTGCAAACAACGAAACAGAAAGTGTAACTCAAAATGTCATGGATCACTAACATGCAAGAATTAATAATAAATATTAGTTTTATAAAAAATGTGTGTTGCATGAATAAATTTTGAAAACGTGTCATTATTTCTATTTTACATATTTTTTTATTGATTTCTTTACATCACCTACGACGAACCTACGTATTTTTCGCCTCATGGGTATTCTTTATGACCCATAACACGAAAATCGTCGCGTGTTTTCGACGATGAACGTGATTTCGCGTCGTGAGTTTTTGAAATTTACATACAACGCGTTTTGGGTATATGACATATACCTGAAACGCGATGTGGAAGATTCGTAAGATCCACATTGCGTTGTGGGTATAAAATTCGGGTAGTGACCGTTTTCGCCAATTGAGTACAACATATGTTTATATTTCTCCTTGTCCATTGGTGGATGGATGGAAATATGTTGTGAATTTTGATTGAATTCCATTATGGATAAAAAATATCTGCCTTTCTTCGGATAGAAATTGTTTGCCATTGTTTAATACTACTACCAAAGGTAATCGCAACTTCTTCAAAATATTTAGTTGCTGAAGCTGTAATAGATGACACAACAATCAAGAAATAATTATTCATGTGAGGTCCTGTATAATCTATGATGTGTATTCTAGTCTTTAACTCTTTTGGATATTCCCAGCTGTGCACGGGTACTTTAGTAGGATTTCTTTGAGACAGGCAACGTACTTTACACTTCTTTACCCTCTTTTCTTGATCTGAATCACTTTTTTTCTACCATACATAGCTTCGTGCCAATGCTCATTTTAACAATTCAAGTATGAGCTATGTGTAACTCTTGCAATATGTTGGCTTGTAATTATTATTGAAAAAAAAATCTATTACTTTTGTTAAGTATATTAGAATAGAATTTGGAACATGTACAAAAATATCGATATCAGAGCAAAAACCTCTCGACGAGGTAAAATAGGTGACGCACGTACATCCCTTATAAAAGATGTGATAACAAATAATACGATGTAAAGGGTGATACAACTACTATATGTAATTATAATCTTCATACATTTTGCGAATTTCACATACAAGGATATAAAAAAATCGAAGAATATAGCGAAAACAGTCAGTTTGGGTTTAAGAACGGCTTAGGAACATGAGAAGCAGTATTCAATATACAAAACTGCCAAGTTCAAAGAAAATATGTTTTCATGTGTTTTATTGACTATGAAAAAGCTTTGGATAATGTTAAATATAACGTTTTAATATCGTAGGTACATAGAAGACTTGGTACTTGATGGTAAAGACATACGATTACTTGGCAATTTGTACTAGAACCAGAAAGCAAATATTCGACTGAGTAACTTGTCAACAACCGAACAGTTTGAAATAAAAAAAAGGAGTTAGTCAGGGCTGCATTTTATCACCGATATTATTTAATCTCTACTCCGAAGAAGGGTTTTTCAGTCGATCTCAGATAACCCAATTCACATTAAAATTAACGGTCTACCCATTAACAGCATCATATATGCAGATCATACTGTAATTATAGCAGACAATGCAAACGATCTCCAGGAACAACTAGATAATGTGAATGAAGCAAGCACAAATTAGGCTTGAGAAGCAATAAAAAAACGAAGTTTATGATCGTTAGTAGAACTGATATTCCACGAACCACAATACAGTTAAATTGGGAGATTATTGAGTAAGTATGACAATGTAAATATCTCGGATGTGTGTTGAACCATGATTGGAGTACAGAACAAGAGAATCGATGCACAATATAATAAGCAGGGCCAACCTTCCTGTATAGTGTAGAGGCTTGGACTTTAAAAGCATTATCTGTTAATAAATTAGAAGCATTCGGAATGTGGTATTTGCGAAGAATGCTATGAATATCGTGGGTAGATCACTAAAGAAATGCAGAAGTTCTCCGAAGAGCAAAATTGGAAGATCGTGAGCTTTATGAAGTTATAATGCATAAAAAATATCTTATTTAGGTCATATTGTCAGAGGAGAACGTTATGAGTTCTAGCGCCTTGTTTTTCAGGGAAATATCGAAGGAAGAAAGAGGGGAATAGAAAGAAAAAATGTCTTGGTTGCGGAACATTAGACACTGAGCAGTGATACATAATTTTCAAGACATGCAAACTGCTGGATTTAACAGAAACATATAACAAAAAAAAATGGCTACGCAGGAATTAGCATGCACTCTGAGAAGAAGAGAATAGAGGTAAGCAATGGCTACATATCCACATTTTATTCTTTATTAATTTGAAATTCTCATATAATTGATATACTTGCGTTCAGCCATGTTTAAATAATGTTAGTGTTTATTTGTGTTCTTCCAAGTTCAGTTTAATGCATTTTGTTTTTCAACCGGTCTTATTGCCGTACAGATAAGTTTTTGTTTATTTTCCAGTTTTGACAACTCAAGCGAAACGGATGTAGCCTTTTCTTTGTAATGCGTTTCGATAGTATAAATCGGTTGGGACCCTTTCTTTCTAATGTGTTAAACTAGTATAAATCGGATCGGGCCTTTTCATTGTTATGTGTACCTATAACTCGGATGTTGCATTTCTCTGTTGAAATTGAAATTGCTGAATACACTTGTGAAATTACAAAAATTGAGGAACCACGTTGAATTTAGTGTATAATTATTAAATATGCAAAGCGCTTTCGACTTCCGTCATCATCATTGATCCAAGTCATGTACAGGAAGTATAACAATAAGGTTCATCATGTACAATATTGAAACTACATCTCAATACAAATAAAATAATATGTGGAAAGAACACGTGGAAAATGTGAGTCGTGAATCAGCATGTTGTTGTATGTTTAGTATCAACGCCAATTCTTCTAAGCTTCTATGTTCATTTAATTCATATTCTCGTTCGCAGAAAAATTCCATTAATATTTCCCAAATATATTTGTGACTGTAAGTTGTATTTTTGGAAAAATTTTCTTTGATTAGTGCATTCATATGTGACATTCCGCATGACAGAAAATGACAAAATTTGAATGGTTGTTAGAACTATCAAAAAATGTTTTGTCAGTTTTTCACAATATGTCCGCCTAATTTGGAATCATATGGAAAACTTTTTTATTATTAATTTTAGGAAAAAAAGTTATACTTCATAAAAAGTCCTGCATTATCCAAAACCAAAAATACAGTCATCAAATATCAAATTTTTTAGTCGTATACGAGGTTTGTCACAAAATATTAGTTTTACTCAAATGTAAAGTACCTTAAAATTTGACAATAACGAGAAATGTTACTAAAAAAAGTAAAGTTCTGTATTATGTGTCAATGAATGTTTGGTGTCAATCAGATGTTTTGCGTAGTGGGATTTATCTGGTTGTTTTAATCTGTATGCTCGTAAGTGTTCGCTGTATCAGATTTCAAAATTTTTAAAGGCTTGACCCAAATAGACAGCATTACATTATATACATGAAAGTATATATTTACCATACTTCTTCAAAGGGGATATTTTTGTATTTACATTTAACTTTTTTTTAATCACTTTACTTTCTGTTTTGACAGAAATTGTTGTATTTGTTGCTAAAGACATTATCTTTGAAATATTATTAGAAATATTTCCTGCATAAGTGATGGTCTTATAAATTTCTATTTCTTTAGTTTGTTTTTGAAATATTAGTTGTAATGCCACTTTTTCCTCTTTTTAATTAATTAGTTTATGTATCATATGTAATGGATAACCGTTGGATATTGCTATTTGTTTAATTTTATTAATTTCTCTATGAATATTACATTTATTCACTTTATTTCCCATGGAAAAATGTAATTTTGTTGAAGAAATTGATACAATTAAACAAATAGCAACATCCAACGGCAGAATATCCTGCAAAAATTGTAAATAAGACTGTCCGTTTCAACGATCCACAAGGATATAGGGACCAATTAAGCGGTTGCCTATAATACCTGCCCATACGTTGACCATAACCCTTTGTTGGTGTTTAGTCTTAATTATCCCGTGAGAATTTTCATCATCCCACAGATGTAGATTATGGGAATTGATTATGCCATTCCTGGTAAAACCTGCTCCATATGTAAATAGTACATTTTCAATGAAATGTCGGTGTTCCCGTTGTTCACCCAAAAACAAGTTGGTATAATTAAGCCTAGGAGGATAGTCATCTGGTGACATAGCATGAACTATTTGTACATGAAATGGATGCAATAGTTGCTCCTGAAGTATTCTATGTACACTTGATTTTGAAATATTAAATTGTACTGAAGGTTTCCTTAAACTGGTTGTAAGTTCATTATCAACAGCATCTAGTATATTTTGTTCAATTATTGGAGTTTGTACGTTTCTTATACTCCCTTCGCCACCTTTCTCCTGTCAAAATGATCCTACGACGTAATTATCCATTGTAAAAACAGTTTGAAAAATTACTGCATTAAGCTGAACGTACCCCTTTTTCTTAAACTCTGATCTATGCGTTCAAACGTTTTCCTGTTAGGTGACCTTCGATTTGGATATCGTTCCGAATAAAGTCTTCTAGCTAGGCTAGAATTTCCGTCTGCCATTCCAAACATCATTTGCATATCCGCACACTCATTAAAGGTAAATTCTTCCATTTTTGAATTTAAAATGAATAATCTTACAATTTCTTACCCTGACAAGTGTAGACAGATGACAAGCATTTAGAAATGATTTTAAAGTGGGATGACAGCCGCCTACTTAGAATAATGTATGAATTTGGTTGTTGTTGGTATTCTCGTATTATCACTTTTGTTGAATTAATTGTTTGTTTTCAGTAAAGCTTTTTATACATCACAATTAGTAAATAATAAAAGTAGTAATAACAATGTTAAAGTTTATTTTTATAAATGTAGACTGCACCAATTCAATAATAATTTACTAACAATACAGTATGCTTCCTGTAATCGTACATTCAAAATAAATGTGAATACGCCAATAGGTGTGCAGTGCGACATAAAATGGCCCATATCTCTTAAACCGTTAATGTTAGCGAGATGTTACAAGAGGACTTGATATCTCTAAAAATTAGTGTTTTTAAATGAAACTCACGGTCGTCTCTAGTAAATTCCACAATATAATAAAAGTTATTGAGAATTCTAAAAAAATGACAATTGTTTCAATAAATCAATATCATCGTCAGAATGACAGAAGTTAAATTTCCTTTTATGCCTACCTGATGTTTAGTAGTTATTTTTGGCTAGACCAAGAAGTAACCTAACTTGATTGGCTTCTTATATGTTTATAGAAAAAAGAAGAAGATGTGATATTACAAATATTGAAGCTTAGATATTATTAGCCCTATGGTGATATCCTGGATATCATTTTTCCAATTAAGATCAGTATAACTGTGCAATGATATAGAAAACCAGGAAAACTATATCTGCTGATCTTTACAATTATCACTTAAGAAGACAGTTTATTAGTGGAGAATTTCCTAGATTTAACTGTTCATTGACAACTTCATATTGTGGGTTTCTTAAATGTCTTCCAGTTCCAGTTCTTCGAGGAAATCCAGTTCTTGTTTCTTTTCACAAATATGCAGCACTTCTAGTTCTGTGTTAGGTGTCAATGAATGATTGGTGTCAAGTAGATGTTTTGCGTAGTGGGATTTATCTGGTTGTTTTAATCTGTATGCTCGTAAGTGCTCACTGTATCGTATTTCAAAATTCCTAAGGGTCTGACCCAAATAGACAGCATTACATTCTGGACATTTGAGTTTATATATACCTGACTTCTTTAATAGTTGTATTTTTGTTTTTACATTTAACAATTTTGTACTAACTTTACTTTCTGTTTTAAAAGAAATTGTTGTATTCGTTGCTGAAGAAATTATCTTTGAAATATTATTAGAAATAATTCCTGCATATGTGATGGTTTTATAAGTTTTTATTTCATCCGCTTGTTTAGGATATATTAGTTGTAATGCCACTTTTTCTCCTTTTTTACTAATTAGCTTATTTATCATATCTAATGGATAACCGTTAGATGTTGCTATTTGTCTAATTATATTTATCTCTCTATCAAAATTACATTTGTTCATAGGAACTGAAAAAGCTCTATGTATCATTGAATTATATGCTGCTAGTCTGTGTGACATAGGGTGGTTAGAATTGAATGGAATTGTCACATCAGTCTGTGTCGGTTTTCGGTAAATTGAATAATCAAGTACATTATTAATTCTTTGAATTTTCAAATCAAGAAAATTGATTGAGCTATTTTCTTCAATTTCTAATGTAAATTTAATTTTCGGGTGTAAATTATTGATGTGGTTGAAAAATACATCTAATTGTCGTTCACTACCCATAAAACAAGCTAATATGTCATCTACATATCTATACCAAAATAAAATATTTTTCGAAATATTACTTTCAAAGATCTTTCTTTCTAAATTGACCATAAAAATGTTTGCTAAAATAGGTGATATAGGGCTTCTCATTGGTAAACCTTCATTTTGAATATATATCTTATTGTCAAAAGTGAAATAATTCTGATTAATGCATACATCAAATAAATTAAGTATATCTGATATTATTCCTGATGAAATAAGTACTAATAAAACCATCACATATGCAGGAAGAATTTCTCATAATATTTCAATGATATTATCTTCAGCAACGAATACAACAATTTCTTTTAAAACAGAAAGTAACGTTAATACAAAATTGTTAAATGTAAAAACAAAAATACCACTATTAAAGAAGTCAGGTATATATAAACTCAAATGTCCAGAATGTAATGCTGTCTATTTGGGTCAGACCCTTAGGAATTTTGAAATACGATACAGTGAGCACTTACGAGCATACAGATTAAAAGAACCTGATAAATCCCACTACGCAAAACATCTACTTGACACCAATCATTCATTGACACCTAACACAGAACTAGATGTGCTGCATATTTGTGAAAAGAAACAAGAACTGGATTTCCTTGAAGAACTGGAAATTAGAAGACATTTAAGAAACCCACAATATGAAGTTGTCAATGAACAGTTAAATCTAGGGAATTCTCCACTAATAAACTGTCTTCTTAAGTGATAATTGTAAAGATCAGCAGATATAGTTTTCCTGGTTTTCTATATCATTGCACAGTTATACTGATCTTAATTGGGAAAGTGATATCCAGGATATCACCATAGGGCTAATAATATCTAAGCTTCAATATTTGTAATATCACATCTTCTTCTTTTTTCTATAAACATATATTAAGCCAATCACAAGTTAGGTTACTTCTTGGTCTTGCCAAAAATAACTACTAAACATCAGGTAGGCATAAAATGAAATGTTACTTCTGTCATTCTGACGATGATATTGATTTATCGAAGCAATTGTCAATTTTTTAGAATTTTCAATAACTTTTATTATATTGTGGAATTAACTAGAGACCGTGAGTTTCATTTAAAAACACTAATATGAGCATATTCCACGAAGTAAGGGTCGAGAAAGTCAATTTTATCTCTAAAAATGTTCACAAAAGCCAATTGTTGCATTTAAACTGAAAAAAGTTTCACTTACCAAAAAAATTGCGCGTCCACCATTTAACTTAGTCGGTACCTGAGTTCACAAGTATGTTGTAGACTGTATATCACGCCAAAAAGTGTACTATTATGGTGTTTATTAACGATTAAAATATTACTAATTTCCAATCAGCGATTCAATAATGGTAAATAAAAAACCATTTTTAATTTCCAACTTTAGAGCCCTATAGTTCGTTAACGAAGGGCGTAAAGAAATTTTTTTATATTAAATACCATCATTAGTTTTAGTCTTTCTATTATCTTCCAAGTTTTTGGTACGAACTCCTGTTCGAACAAAATAGACTTCCCGGTGTGTGGTAGAGAGGGTGATAGTTTGGAGCTCTTGTTGATATTTCAATTGTTGTACAAGGTTTGAGGTCTTGAAAATCGTCCGTTGAGGTTCAAAAACGACCACTAAAACTTAATAGAGATTAAAACGGAAGAAGGCTGCTGCTGGTTTCATTCATCACAAAATAATTGAATCAATTGGGAAGCAGAACGTTGCATACTTAGATGGAGAGAATTCAACAAGTTACTCATCTATTAATAATATTATAATGAACATAATGGACAGGTATTGATTGCGAAATGTATTACTTTTCCGCTCAACCTACGAGTCGTATCTAATATGCGAGAAAAGTATTGGTTTACCCCAAAAAAAGTTCTAATTTTGAAAAAAAATTTTGAGTTATTTTTACGATTCCTATCAACAACAACACGAAAAAATAGTTTTTAGAAAACAGATCCTGTGTGTATGTCGTCGTCGTCGTTGTCGCCGGCCACTTTTCGTTACATGTCTTGTTAGCAGGATACAGCCTCCGGAGTAAAACAAGTCACCAATTTTATGACTGATTATTGTGAAGGACATGTCACAGTTGAACCCTATCGATTTTTAGCTCACCAGAGCCAGTACAACGGGTGCTATGGTACTTGAAGTACGAAATATTTGTCATTTTTGAGAAATTACAGTTTATTAGCACCATGCAGCCTCCATAGTTCCACAAGTCATCAATTTTATGATTGAATATTATTCAGAACATCTCACAGATGAACCCTATTGAGTTTTAGCTCACCAGAGCCAGTACAACAGGTGCTATAGTACTTTTTGCACGACATTTTTGGAGTAATGTTAGTTTGTTAACACCATACAGCCTCCGAAGTATATACAAGTGATCATTTTTATGATTGGATATTATTCAAAGCGTCTCAAAGATGAACTCTATCAATGAACAGCTCACTAAAGTCAGTACAACGGGTGCTATGGTACTTAAAGTACCAAATTTTTGTCATTTCTGGAGAATTTTCAGTTTGTTAGCACGATACAGCCTCCAAAGTGTATACAAGTGACCAATTTTATGATTGAATATTGTTCAGGACATCTCACAAATAATGTACCCTATTAATTTCCAGCTAACTAGAGGGAGTACAGCGGGTCCTATAAATCCAGATATACTACATTTTCAGTTATTTTTGGAAAAAATTTGGTTTTTTAGCACGATACATCCCCCAAAGTGTATACTAGTGACAATTTTATGATAGACCATTGTTCAGAGCCACAGATGCGGAAAAGTTAGTTTTAATCTTTAAAACCGTTTACTTTTTAAAGAATTACAGATACTTTTAAAAATATTATTGGATGTTTGCTTCCGATTTAAAAAATTTCTTTATATTCCAATGAGTTATTTAAAGGAGTAAGTTGAGAGATTAAATTATAATCGCAGTAACCAAATGAGAATTTCTGAAATGGTTGTCGCCTGATTCGGTTTCGCAATCGATAAACACACCTAAATCTCATCGCTGGACGACTCTTCAATTTGCATTTAAATTAATTATATCTGGGGTGCACCTCTTGTTGAAAATACAGATAATTTTCGCTACGCTCAAATTTACATCCACGCTCTCGCCTGCGGTTCATAGTTTCGTTATTCACAGAGTTTTCACCTCAAATTTAAAAGGATCTAAATGTCGTTTCTACTATAACGAAGGGTACCGTACCGCATTTACTAATATAATTGAGGTCGTAGTATAGCTATCTCTCCATAAAGATAGTCTGGAAAATTTTATAATTAAATCTATACGTCTCGTGAATATGGATAAGGGAGACGGTGAGTGGATCTTCTACTAAAAAATCGAAACAATTTTGGCTTTCATCAAATAATATTTTGGTAGATTGTATTGTGACTACAAAAAACATTAAATTAACTGTCTGGAGCCCTACTTCGTGGAATCTACTCATATTCGTGTTTTAAATGGAACTCAATGTTTCTAGCTAATTCCACAATATAATGAAAAAAGTTGAAAATTCTAAAAAATTAACAATTGTTTCGATAACTGAATATCATCGTCAGAATGACATAAGTTACATTTCATTTGATGCCTACCTGATGTTTAGTAGTTATTTTTCGCTAAACCAAGAAGTGACCTACCTTGTGATTGACTTAATATATGTTAATAGGATTTTTGTTTTTACATTTAACAATTTTGTACTTACGTTACTTTCTGTTTTAAAAAGAAATTGTTGTATTCGTTGCTAAAGATATTATCTTTGAAATATTATTAGAAATATTTCCAGCATATGTGATAGTTTTATAAGTTTTTATTTCTTCAGTTTGTTAAGGAAATATTAGTTGTAATGTCACTTTTCCTCCGTTTTTATTAATAAGCTTATTTATCATATGTAATGGATAACCGTTGGATGTTGCTATTTCTCTAATTGTATTAGTTCATAGGAACTAAAAATGCTCTATGTATCATTAAATTAAATGCCGCTAGTTTATGTGACATGAGGTGATTAGAACTATATGGAATTGTCACATCATTGTGTGTTGGTTTTCGGTAAATTGAATAATCAAGTACATTATTAACTCTTTGAATTTTCAAATCAAGAAAATTGATAAAGTTATTTTCTTCAACTTCTAATGTAAATTTAATTTTTGGGTGTGAATTATTAACGTGGTTGAAAAATATATCTGATTGTCGTTCACTACCTATAAAACAAGCTAATATGTCATCTACATATCTGTACCAAAATAAAACATTTTTTGAATTATTACTTTCAAAGATTTTTCTTTCAAAACTGTCCATAAAAATGTTTTCCAAAATAGGTGATATAGGGTTTCTCATTGGTAACCCTTTATTGTGAATATATATGTTATTGTCAACAGTGAAATGAATCTGATTAATACATACATCAAATAAATTGAGTATATCTGATATTATTCCTGGATTAATATTTTTATCTTCTAGTAATTTTTTTACAAGTGTTAAACATACTTTAGGGTGAATTTTAGTGAACATATTAGTAACGTCAAATGAAATAACCTTAGAGTTATCTAGTAAGTTGAATGCTTTTAATTTTTTTATTAGTTCTATTGAATTTCTATTTGAGTATTTAGATGCATTTCCGTAACTAATAAGTATATTGTTAAGCTTATTCGCCAATATAGTATTAGGGATATCAACATTATTAGACCTGTAGTTTCTTATTTGAATACTCCTAATAATATATTGGCAAAGAAGCTTAACAAGATACTAAATAGTTACGGATATGCATCTAAATACTCAATTAGAAATTCAATAGAACCAATCAAAGAATTATAAGCATTCAATTTACAGGATAACTCTAAGCCTATTTTATTTGACGTTACTAATATGTTCACTAAAATTCCTCCTAAAGAATATCTATTACTTGTAAGAAAATTACTAGAAGATAAAATTTTAATCAAGGAAGAATATCAGATATACTCAATTTATTTCATGTATGTAATAATCAGAATTATTCCACTTTTGACAATAACATATATATTCAAAATGAAGGTTTACCAATGGGAAGCCCTATATCACCTATCTTTGCAAAAATTTTTATGGAAAGTTTAGAAAGAAAAATCTTTGAAAGTAATATTTCAAAAAATGTTTTATTTTTGTATAGATATGTAGATGATATATTAGCTTGTTTTATAGGTAGTGAACTACAATTAGATATATTTTTCAACCACATTAATAATTTACACCCAAAAATTAAATTTACATTAGAAGTTGAAGAAAATAACTCAATCAATTTTCTTGATTTGAAAATTCAGAGCGTTAATAATGTACTCGATTATTCAATTCACCGAAAACCAACACACACTGACAATTCCATACAGTTTCATCACCCCATGTCCCATAAACTAGCGGTATATAATTCAATGATACATAGAGCATTTTCAGTTCCTATGAACAAATGTAATTTTGATAGAGAGAATAATACTATTAGACAAATAGCATCCAAGGGTTATCCATTACATAGGATAAATAAGCTAATTAATAAAAAAAAGAAAAAGCGGCATTACAACTAATATTTCCTAAACACACTGAAGAAATAAAAACTTATAAAATCATCACATATGCAGGCAATATTTCTAATAATATTCCAAAGGTAATATATTTAGCAACGAATACAACAATCTTTCTTAAAACAGAATGTAACGTAAGTACAAAATTGTTAAGTGTAAAAACAAAAATACCAACATTAAAGAATTTAGGTATATATAAACTCAAATGTCCAGAATGTAATGCTGTATATTTGGGTCAGACCCTTAGAAATTTTGAAATCCGATACAGTGAACACTTACGAGCATACAGATTAAAACAACCAGATAAATTCCATTGCGCACCAATCATTCATTGTCACCTAGCACAGAACTAGAAGTACTACATATTTGTGATAAGAAACAAGAACTGGATTTCCTTGAAGAGTTGGAAATTAGAAGACACTTAAGAATCCCACAATATGGAGTCGTCAAAGAACAGATAAATCTAGGGAGTTCTCCACTATCAAACTGTCTTCTTAAGTGATAAATGTAAAGATCAGCAGATATAGTTTTCCTGGTTTTCTATATCATTTCACAGTTATACTGTTCTTAATTGGAAAAATGATATCCAGGATATCACCATAGGGCTAATCATATCTAAGCTTCAATATTTGTAATATCACATCTTCTTCTTTTTTCTATTAAAATATATTAAGTCAATCACAAGTCACTTCTTGGTCTAGCCAAAAATAACTACTAAACATCAGGTAGGCATCAAATGAAATGTAACTACTGTCATTCTGGCGATAATATTGATTTATCGAAACAATTGTCAATTTTTTAGAATTTTCATAATTTTTCGTTATATTGTGGAATTAGCTAGAAACTTTGAGTTTCATTCAAAACACTGACAAAAAACATTTTCTATAAAAAACTAGTTTCTCATTAAATTTATCTATTTCATATTGTGAGAATACAGAAGTACTCATAAGTTGAACTCTGATCATTTTATTGTCCAGCACATTATTATATATTATCCCATATATCAGTTTTTTTAGCGCATAGGAAATTTGTCCAAAGAATTGACTCGATTTACGTACCGAAAATTGGTTGTATTAAATATTTCTGCTCTTTGAGGGTCGAGATGGACCGTTTTGTTGTCCGTTTCCACTTCATTTGTCACGAAAATATCCAATTTCCTTCTTTTATATCGGTTTTTTATCGAAATACGTCCATGATATCAGACGAGGGCTGGCCGAAGAGTAGAAAGCGGGAATTTTATATGAGAATAATAAAAAAAGCTTCGAAAAAAATAAAACCAGATGCTTAGATTCAATGTTTTATCCACATATATTATATTCAAAGTATATTTTTTTATCCACAGCACAGATTTGGAGGTTAAAAATGAATGAAATTGACTGTCTCGACCCTTACTTCGTGGAATATGCTCATATTAGTGTTTTTAAATGAAACTCAAGGTCTCTAGTTAATCCCACAATATAATACAAGTTATTGAGAATTCTAAAAAATTGACAATTGTTTCGATAAATCAATATCATCGTCAGAATGACAGAAGTTACATTTCATTTTATGCCTACCTGATGTTTAGTAGTTATTGGCAAAAAGCTCAACAATATACGCAATACTTACGGATATGAATCTCAGTACTCAATTAGAAATTCAATAGAACTAATCAAAAAGTTGAAAGCAATCCACATACAAGATAACTATAAACTCAAATCGTTCGATGTAACTAACATGTTTAATAAAATTCCTCCTAAAGAATGTCTAATACTTGTAAGAAAATAACTAGAAGATAAAAATATTAATCCAGGAATAATATCAGATATACTTAATTTATTTGATGTATGCATTAATCAGAATTATTTCACTTTTGACAATAAGATATATATTCAAAATGAAGGTTTACCAATGGGAAGCCCTATATCACCTATTTTAGCAAACATTTTTATGGTCAATTTAGAAAGAAAGATCTTTGAAAGTAATATTTCGAAAAATATTTTATTTTGGTATAGATATGTAGATGACATATTAGCTTGTTTTATGGGTAGTGAACGACAATTAGATGTATTTTTCAACCACATCAATAATTTACATCCGAAAATTCAATTTACATTAGAAATTGAAGAAAATAGCTGAATCAATTTCCTTGATTTAAAAATTCAAAGAGTTAATAATGTACTTGATTATTCAATTTACCGAAAACCAACACAAACTGATGTAACAATTCCATTTAATTCTAACCACCCTGTGTCACACAGACTAGCAGCATATAATTCAATGATACATAGAGCTTTTTCAGTTCCTATGAACAAATTTAATTTTGATAGAGAGAATAATACAATTAGACAAATAGCAACATCTAACGGTTATCCATTAGATATTATAAATAAGCTTATTAGTAAAAAAGAGGAAAAAGTGGCATTACAACTAATATATCCTAAACAAGCTGATGAAATTAAAACTTTTAAAACCATCACATATGCAGGAAATATTTCTAATAATATTTCAAAGATAATATCTTCAGCAACGAATACAACAATTTCTTTTAAAACAGAAAGTAACGTTGCTGTCTATTTGGGTCAGACCCTTAGGAATTTTTAAATACGATACAGTGAGCACTTACGAGCATACAGATTAAAACAACCAGATAAATCCCACTACGCAAAACATCTACTTGACACCAATCATTCATTGACACCTAACACAGAACTAGAAGTACTGCATATTTGTGAAAAGAAACAAGAACTGGATTTCCTTGAAGAACTGGAAATTAGAAGACATTTAAGAGACCCACAATATGAAGTTGTCAATGAACAGTTGAATCTAGGGAATTCTCCACTAATAAACTGTCTTCTTAAGTGATAATTGTAAAGATCAGCAGATATAGTTTTCCTTATTTTCTATATCATTGCACAGTTATACTGATCTTAATTGGAAAAATGATATCCAGGATATCACCATAGGGCTAATAATATCTAAGCTTCACTATTTGTGATATCACATCTTCTTCTTTTTTTTATAAACATATATTAAGCCAATCACAAGTTAGGTTACTTCTTGGTCTAGCCAAAAATAACTACTAAACATCAGGTAGGCATAAAATGGAATGTAACTTCTGTCATTCTGACGATGATATTGATTTATCCAAACAATTGTCAATTTTTTAGAATTCTCAATAACTTGTATTATATTGTGGAATTAACTAGAGACCTTGAGTTTCATTTAAATACACTAAAAATAAATGAACTATTAAGATGCGGTGCAACGATACGTAGATAAATAATGTTCATGATAAATTGGAAATTGATAATTTAGTTGGCTGCTGTTCAGATATATATCAAGGCATAAATAAAATAATTTTATATTACTTAGAGCGACGTTTATTTTTATTGCAAAATGAGTCAGATGTGGAATTGCCGTTGACGCATTTTTATTTTGTGTTGGAGAATCTGCTTCAATTTGATCGCTATTCGTAACTGTTGGCACTTCTTTTCCTTCGCCACAAAGAACTAAGTGTTTCAGAGATACTGTCAGTTTTCGGCCATTCTGAAGACGGACAAGGGCATGATTAGAGTCTGCTTCTAATAGATCTACTTCGTCGACGAGTGGTTCGTATTTAGATGACCTCACTTGACGACGCATAAGTACTTTTCCGGGTGTCAACAACCACGATGGGATCGACTCGCCATTCGGTGACCTCCGGAGATGTTGAAACATGCGTTCATGTGGAGTTTCATTAGTCGCAGTACAAAGAAGTGACCGGACACAATGAAGGGCATCTTGAAGAACAATTTCCCATTAAGAGGTCTTTAGCATACGGGACTTGAGTGCCAACATAATAGTCTTCCAGATTGTACCATAATATATTTCTTCTTTGCCATTTCCTTGAGGGTTATAAGGTGCAGTGCGACTAGTCGCCACGTTAAACTTATCTAAGTATCTTTTAACTTCATCAGATGTAAAAGAGGAGCCTCTATCAGAATGGATGTAGGATGGTATTCCGAATACACAAAAAAAATTATGTAGATTCTGTATTACCGTCGCTGCTGACTGTGGATCGATTTCTTATACCGGAGAAATTAGACGTAGATCCTTTATCTCAAACTGCTGCCAAGGAAGGGAGTTATTGACTGAGAACGTTTGAAAACTTAATAAAATTGGATTTACTTATTAACCATGCTACATTGTCAGTATACTCCTACGTAAGCGAATCTACAGATGATAACACAGCAATCAGTACTCTTAAAGCTATATTTGTCAAGAAGGTGAGCGAAATTTATTCCAGACACAAACTTGCCACGCGTTCTCAATTACCAAATGAATCAGTTGATAAATATCTGTGTACAATAAACTCATTGGCTAAAGAATATGACTTTAAACATGTAACTGCATCTGAGAATTGGGATGCGTATATACGAGACTTTTTTATAAGAGAGCTAAGCGATCCGAAAATTCGACAAAGACTTTTGGAGAATACAACTCTTACTCTTGATCAAGCATATTCTCAGGCAAGAGCCTTTGTAATGGCAGTTCTTCAGTCGCATTCATCCACTCCTATAAACTTGAATGGTATATCCGAAAATTGTCTTCCTTAAAACGCTATCGAACCTCAATCTCAAGTTAATTCGGTGGCTTCAACTAGTAAGTGTTATTTTTGCGGAAGGTCTCAGCATCCTCGTAATATTTGTCCCGCACGTGAAGCACTTTGCAGAAATTATAACAAAAATGGGCACTTCCGTAATGTATGTCGCTCGTATAAAAAAATAGTAACTGCTTGTAGTGTACCTGTTGAAGAAGAAACATTGACAAATAATTGGAAGCATTATTACTTAGCTGTTACTGGGCCTACTTGCTTAAATAAAACTTTAATTGATGTAACTATCAATTCTCAACCTTCAACAGCCTAGGTCGACAGTAGCTCTACTCTGATTTTTTTCAATGAATCGTTGGCCAAAGCTTTGTAAATAGATTTAATCCCTGAATATGGAAACATTTTGATGGCATCGAGTTCTTTGACATGCCAAATACGCAATAGCTGTGAAGTTGACCTAAAGATGTTTGGGAATATCTACATGAATATTAAAATGTCACTATTACCAAAATCGTGTGCCGACGTCATCATTGGACATGGTATTTTGAAGCAACATAATATGTGAATTTTGGAGGATCTAGACCGACTCTTACTATTTGAAACCTAGCGTCTGCTGAAGTACCCGTTTCATCACTGTTTAGGCACTTATCGCCTGATATGGAACCTATAGCAAAAAAATTCCGTAGATTTACAAATCAATATCGTGGCTTGTCGAAAATGGAATCCAACGATTGATATATGAAGGTATTATTGAGCGGAGCAACTTACCTTGGCTGGCGCAAGTGGTTCTCGTATCCGTAGAGAATGAAAAGAAGAGAATGTGCATTGATTGTTCACAAACAATAAATACATTTACTTTATTAGATGCATATCCTCAACCAAGGAAAAAGGATTTAGTGAATAAAGTAGCCCAACATACAATGTTTAGTATTATCGACCTTCAATTAGCCTACCATCAAATTCCCATACAGTACAATGACAAAATTTATACTGCGTTTGAAGCGAATGGCAAACTCTATCAATTCCGGCGAATCCCAGTTGGTGTAACGAATGGCGTTTCTGAATTTCAAAGAGCTATCGACGGGATAATCGAAACTGAAAAGTTACATGGCACTTATTACTATCTTGATGACGTAACCATCTGTGGAATCGATCAAGCAGATCACGATCGAAATTTAGAACATTTTCTTCAGGCACATATAAGAAACGAAGAGAATCCCAACTCAAATCCATCATTAGAGCAGTTCAATGCAAACCAATAATAATAAAGAAACTAATAGATTTATTGAATTAGTGGATTAAACAGACTTTATGCCAATGAACAGATAAACCTCAAAAGATCTGATAAACAAAAGCGGAACGCTTCGAAACAATCGATCGTAGAAGAAATCTATAAAATTCAATTTGTTGATGAAAATTGAAGGATCAAAACTCTTTGTCTATGAATTCCAACATGAAAAAGTTATTCAATGAAGACAGGAAAGACTTACCAACCACAAACCATGTAACCATGTAAGAAGAATCAAGTCGAGAGGACAGTCTGATGAGAACCAATTCTTAAGAACCCAATTCAAGCAAATGTGATGAAGAAGCCTAGCAAGACCCCTACAGTATTGACTAAAGAGGAAACCCCAACTCGTTAATTATTGAGACCGGTCTAATGAGAACCGAACTCGATAAAAGAATGAGATAATCAACAAATTAGTAAGTTCAACCTTGACAGATCAAACCCACAGAAATGGGGAGTTATTAACCAGAACAAACAATGGAATGCAAGTCCATGAACTCAATTTTTCGATTAGACTAAAGAATTCAGTATTTTGTCTATGAAAAATAACGTCAAGAGGTTATTAAGTTGTATGATGAAATACTAACATGACCGAATCCAATAAAAGGAAAAATGATAGTGAAGTTATAAGTATCAATACATCAGGGTCAATCAATACCAAACTCAAAGAACACACCAGAAAGATGTTATAGTAACTAACAACTTGTCAACCTTAATATAAGACCCAAATCAAGGTGATGGTCTAATGAGAACCCACATTTTAACCGGATTGAATTAATATGACCAAGGGGGTAAAGGAGAGGGAATCAGTTTATATCCAATCTAATGAAGGAAACCAACAAGAATCCCAACCAACAATTGAAATCAAAACAGTCTAATGGGAACCTGACTCAAAAGTGCAAGTTGAGATCATCGAAAAGGAATTTATTAAGAATGGGAGCAACACTTAACCTCCGACAAAACCAGAGGAATGATGAAGTTGAAAAGTGATCCTGAAATGAAATACACATAGAGTGAAAAGGAAACAAAAATTAATTAGAACGAAGCCTCAAAAGCTTCCCATGTCTAGAAATGTATATCGATAAAGATGACTGAAAGTGTTAAAACAGTTAACAATTGTCAAGAAAATAAGAACAAGGCAAAAAAAGCAGAGAAAGGGAAAGAAGGAAATTAAATGTTAAATAAAATATAACAAGCAAAGAAGAATTAAGGAACGATTAAAATTCCTGAAACCGGATTAATAATCAAAATTAAATCCTCCTGTGGAGAGGGATATAAGACCTATTCAAATTAACTTGAGTGTTCAGTCAAAGGATATTAACTGACAATTCATTATTCATATGTATGTCCTCAAGAAAATCCAATCTGTTATAATTCCTTAGAGTGACCCCATGTGAAATTGTCGAATTCCTACCAGGGCCAAAGTTGTGGTAGTTGAATCTTAAATGATGTCCAAAAGCAGAATCCTTACTCGGATTCAAATGTTCCGATATTCGAGTTTTCGAAGGTCTTCAAGTTCTACCAATATAGGTTGCCTCACAATCACCACACTCAAGCTTATAAGTTTCACTTTTCGAAAGTTCATCAATCCTATCCTTAGAATTCACCAAATGTCTACCCACAACGTTAGACGTTTTGTAAGAGATGTTTACATCTTCTATATAATTGTTAATACGCCTGGCTATTTTATTTGAAATGTTGCTATTTAAAAAATGAATGGAAATGAACATGTCAACCGAATAATAATAATAATAATGCCTTTATTAATTTTTAGAAAAGGAAACATACAAATATTAACAAAAGAGATATACAATTAAGGCGAGGTTCAATTCATCCGTCCCGAGTGGAACGGTTGCCTGCTCTTCCACCTAACCTTAGCATAGTCAATTCACAGCAAAAGCTGAGCAACGTACTGAAAAATGTTCATATAAAACCTATACAGGGGAGAATACATATATCCATACAACTACATTACAATTTCATTCTTGTTGAGAGAGTGAATGAACAAGCAATTTATTTTTAAATGATTTACTCGAAAGGGTATGACGAATTTTAGCTGGCAAGTTATTGTATATATTGACAATTGAATAGCTTAAACAACATTTGAAAAATATACTGTTGAATAATGGCGGAGTAAGTGTCCCCCTTAAACGAACATTCAAGTTATGTACGTCTGATCGATACGTTATTTTTTCATACAAATAATCTGGTGTTTTATACTGCAAAATTTTGGAGTACAAGCACGCAGCATGTAATATTCTCCTTTGTTTTAATCTGAGCCATTGCAGTGTCGTGTAATGATGACTGATATGACTATATTTTCTAACACCAAATATATATCGTATACAAGCATTTTGCAACTTTTGAAGCCTTGTCTCATCGGATCTACTTAGGAAAGTACCATAAACAACATCACAATAGTTTAAGTTAGAAAGCATCAATGTTTCACATAAAATGATTTTAGTTTTTCTTGTAAGTAGATGACGATTCAGGTAAAGAAACCTTAATTTTATATAAGATCTCTGCAAACAAAAAGATACATGCTTAGTAAAACGTAAATCCTCATCCATAAACACTTAACAACCTGTCGACGCTCAATAACTTGGTTATTAACAACTAAATCGGTTTTGCCCAAAATGTCAGAAATTTTAAAGCGACTGGATTTTCTACCAAACAGCACAAAGTTGGATTTAGTTGGTTTAAGAGTTAAACACATTTGCAGAGATTGTGTATATAATGTATTCAAATCATAATTCACCGCCGTAATACTTGCTTTATTTCGTCTGCATAAAAGGATACATACATTTGAATGTCATCAGCATAATAATGCTGCCTACAAGATGTAAAGAAGTGTGGGAATCTAGAAATGTATATATTGAAGAATAGCGGCCCAAGGATTGAACCCTGTGGAACGCCTCTTGTATTATACAGAAACGTAGATAATTTGTTATTGTAGCTAACGGCTTGTAGCCTGTAACTTAAGTAGTCTTCCAATAGTAATAAAGCATCTCTTGAAACATTAATGTATTTAAATAGTGATTCCATTAATTTATGGTTAATGGAATCGAAAGCTTTACTGTAGTCTAATAAAAACAAAAGGGTGAGTTTTCCGTCATCACTTGCTTTCACAATGTCATTCGTAAGTTTTGAAAGAGCAGTGCAGCAGCTGTACTCTTTTTTTAAACCCGATTGAGTTTCTGGAATAATAACTTAAAAGTTGCGTTTCAATTATCTTTTCAAGTATTTTAGACATGGTTGGAAGGATACTTACCGGACGAATATCATTAAATGTTGTAGCAGTAGCAACCTTCATCAAAGGAATAACTTTAGATTTTTTCCAGGCACCAGGGTATACAGAATTTCTCAAACAAAAATTAATTAAATGAGTAATAAATGGAAGTATATAAGGAGTACATAATTGCAAACTTAATATATTAATACCATCTTAGCCCATAGCCTTACTTTTTAATTTTGTGATAAGATTTGAAATGTCTAATTCTGAAATGGTTTTGAATTTAAATGAATTGTCAGTTAATTTATAATTATTATAATAATCTAATAGTTCATCAGATACTGAAAATGTGGGAATGGATATTATAAAATGATTATTTAATCTTTCAACATCACTGAGTTCATCAGGAAGTATCGATAAATTGTTGTTAGACAATAAACTTGGCGATCTTGCAGTATGCCATACAACTTTACTGGTGGCAGTACTAAACTTTGAGTAAAAGTGAGTTTTTTTTGACAGCTACATTTGTAGTATTTCTCAACATTTTATATGTAGTCCAGTCTGATTTACGTTTAGTTCGTCTAAATTTTGACAAAGCATTGTCTCTATCATGCGTCATAGCTCGTAGTGTGTTAGTAATCCAGGGTGCGCATTTTTTTGTTATTTTATATGTTTTTATAGGAAAATGAATATTAGGAGGATTATTAATGTTTTCATTTATGAATTTAGTTTTGCTGTCAGCATCCCTCAAATCATATATATTTTTCCAGGGAATAGATTGAAGATCTGATTTAAATTGAGGATAATTTAAATGCTTAAAATCTCGAGATGTGACAAATTTTATTGTAAGCCCTTCAGAAGTTTCAATATTCAACTTGCAGAAAATTAGTTTATGATCAGCTATTTGCTTAACATCAATAACACCCGATTTCTACATTAAAATCACCTGCACATACAATATAGTCACTGAATGGGATAATAGTAGTGAGAGTAGTTTCTAGTTCATTAAAAAAAACACTTTGTTGAAATAATAGCGACCTATAAACAACAATAAAGGAAATATTTACTTTATTTATAGTTAGTTTAACACTGATATGTTCAATTTTATCCGAAGTCTATACATGCTGAATATCCGTTCTAATGTATACACACAAACCTCCGCCTCTGCCTTTTCGATCTACACGTATCAATTTATAACCAGCTATTATAATTTGATTTCCATCAACGAGATCACTCGCTGATACCAATTACATCAAAAGAATATTTTGTAATAATTTTTTTAAGTTCAGTAAAATGGGCTAAGAGGGATCTAACATTTATATGGGCAAAATTAAGTACCTTTCCCATAATTAATATTTAATTATAAAGTTACATCGTAAGTTGTTCATTTAAATATGAACCATAAATAAAATGGAATGATTATTGTTTGTTGTTGAATTCTCAGTGAAACTCAAAACAATTAGCTGGTATCAGTTACTATGAAAAGAACCCAAAACTGCCAGGTATTTTACGAAAATAGTTGAACTGTATAACCAAAATATTATTGTTATTTTTAAAAAGTGTACACTTGTACTCAAAAAACAGTACTCAACAGAATATTTATATATTAAATAAAATGTGTTGAAATGCAGGGATATATGTACTTCCGAAAATAATAATTGCCCAAAATAAACTAAATTATACAAACAAATATTCTTAGGACTAAGAACAAACAAAATCAAAAAACTGTTTCAAGCAACAGAAAATCAAATACAATTGTTTAAAAATTAAAAGTTTCACAGATTCACTAAGTAAAAAGAAAAAAAGAATTTTATTAGACAATGAATAGCCGCTCCAAAACATAACAAAATCTTAAAAAAATTACCGGCTATCTACTAGATCTTCTTCTGAACGTATCTCGATCTTGACGCCATTCGTAGATTTGAAAATCCTTCCATTCCACGACCAGCAGTTTTTAATCCCCAGCACATCGCGTGCTGTCTTCAAAAGCATGTGTGATTTTTTTGCAACAGATCCTTTTGATTTTCTTTTGGACGCATCTCTTTTTCACCGGTGAATAGAGGAAACCAGAATAGGTCGTTTGTTACTATAACCCTTCCGGCCAATTTGGTACGCATAATTAATATCATTCTTTGTTACAGAATCAACACATCTATTAATATACTTCAGACATACGTCTATTAAATTTTCAGATTGGTTTTCTTCAATTCCAGAAAATACCAGAGCATGTGAAAATTTTTCTCTCCGATGTGCTTCAATAATTTCTTGTGCATTACTTTTGATTAGGAATTTCAAGTCGACCATTTCCTTATTAAATACACTTTCGAAATTAGAAATTTTATCCATGAATTCTGTAATTCCATTATGTGTTATGATCTGAGTATTACCTTTCTCAATTAATTGACTTTTCAGTGAATCAATTTCTTTACTCACATTTTTTGGTAACTCGTCAACACGTAAATCAAGTTGGGTTCATTTCACTAATTAGTGGTTTCTGAACTTTTTTGGGAGCCATGAACAGTTCTATCACTTTCAACAATTATTATAAATAATACCGGATTATAACAATTATAAACGTATCGAGGAGCGACTATCACATACGTTTACACTGCCGCTGCCATCAACTGCCAATCCGCATTAGTAAAAGCCAAATTCTGCTCTCTTCTGTTAATAACCCTACGAATGAGACGGTCAATGATGTGTGGATTGTACTGGTTATTAACTGCTTTCTGCTTCAGAAGACTCACCTCTGAATGATAATCAATCTCTGCCAACGGAATACTCAGAAGCCTATGGATATAACAATTGAAAGCTGCCATTTTATGTTGGTGTGGATGGCAAGAGGAACTTGAATTGAGATGGTCTGTCTGTGTAGGTTCCCTATATATACTGTAAGAAAGTTTGTTGGAGTATTTGTGAATTGTGAGGTCTGAAAAATTCAATTTTTTGTCACTTTCAACCTCAAGTGTGAAGTTTATCCTACGATGTACCTAATTTATTTTTGATAATAGATTATTGTCAGTGTAGAAACTGCCGTCACATTCGCAGGGTTATTAATAGAAGAGAGCAGAATTTGGCTTTCAGCTAATGTGGATTCGGTTGACAGGTTCATTTCCATTCATTTTTTGGATAACAACATTTCAAACAAAGTAGCCAGGCATATTAACAATTATAATGAACATGTGAACATCTCTTGCAAAACGTCTAACGTTGTGGGTAGACATTTGGTGAACTCTAAGAATAGAATTGATAAACTTTCAAAAAGTGGAATTTATAAGCTTGAGTGTGGTGATAGTGAGGCAACCTATATTGGTAGAACTTGTAGACCTTTGAAAACTTGGGTATCGGAACATTTGAATCTGAGTAAGGATTCTACTTCTGTACATCATTTAAGATTCAACAACCACAACTTTAGCCCTGGTAGAAATTCGACAATTTTACATGGGTTCACTCTTAGAAATTATAACAGATTGGATGTTCTTGAGGACATGAATATGAATAATGAATTGTGAGTTAATAGCCTCTGATTGAACATTCAAGTTAATTTGAATAGATCTTATATCCCTCTCCACAGGAGGCTTTAATTTAGATTAATAATCCGGTTTCAGGAATTTTAATCGTTTCTTAAATCTTCTTGGCTTGTTTCATTTTATTTAACATTTAATTTCTTCCTTTCCTTTCCTCTTCTTTTTTTGTCTTATTCTTATTTTCTTGACAATTGTTAACTGTTTTAACACTTTCAGTCATCTTTATGGATATAAACTTTCTAGACATGGGAAGTTTTCGACGTTTCGTTTTGATTAATTTCAACTCTATGTGTTTTTCATTTCAGGATCACTGCTCAACTTCATCATTCCCCTGGTTTTGTCGGAGGTTGAATCATGCTCCCACAGATTCCTCTTCGATTATCTCAGCTTGAACTTTTGAGTCAGGTTCCCATTAGACTGTTTTGATTACAATTGTTGGTTGTGATTCTTGTTGGTTTCCTTGATTAGATTGGATATTAACTGATTCGTATTATCTGATTCGTCCTCCTTTGCCCCACCCCTTGGTAATATTAACTTAATCCGGTTGAAAGGTGGGTCCCTATTAGACCGTCACCTTGATTTGGGTCTTATATTAAGGTTGATAAGTTGTTAGGTTCTATAACTTCTTCCTGGTGTGTTATTTGAGTTTGGTATTAATAGACCCTGATAGATTGATATAACTTCACCATCATATTTTCATTCATTGGATTCGGTCATGTTAGTATTTCATCACACAACTCAATAATCTCTTGACGTTATTTTCCATAGACGAAATACTGAATCCTTTAGTCTTATTGAAACATTGAGTTTATGGACTTGCATTCGATTGTTTGTTCTGATTAATTACTCTCCATTTCTGTGGGTTTGAGCTGTTAAGGTTGAACTTAATAATTTGTTGATTATCTCATTCTTTTATTGAGTTCGGTTCTCATTAGACCGGTCTTAATAAATAACGAGTTGGGGTTTTCTCTTTAGTCAACACTTCAGGGGTCTTCCTAGTCTTCTTTATCACATTTGCTTGAATTGGGTTCTTAAGAGTTGGTTCTCATTAGACTGTCCTCTCGACTTGATTCTTCTTACGTTGTTTGTGGTTGGTATGTCTTTCCTGTCTTTATTGAATAACTTTTTCTTGTTTGAATTCATAGACAAATAGTTTTTATCGTTCAATTTTCATCAACAAATTGAATTTGATCGATTTCTTTTGAAAACGATTGTTTCGAAGCGTTCCGCTTTTGTTGGCATATCTTTTTGAGGTTTATCTGTTTATCGGCATAAAGTCTGTTTAATTCACTAATCCAATATATCCCTTAGTTTTTTATCATTATTGGTTAGCATTGAACTGCTTTAATGATGAAATTGAGTTGCGGTTCTCTTTCTTTCTTATATGTGTCTCATGATAAATGAGAAAGAGGAATGTGGTTACTCTTCATAACGGTTGCTTGACTCGGTTTAGGAGTTAGTTCTCATTAGACTGTCCTCTCGACTTGACTCTTGTTGCGTGATTTTTGAGTCTTTCCTGTATTTATACTTCTTCATGTTTGAATTCATAGACAAATACTTTTGATCGTACAATTTTCATCAACAAATTAAAATAATAGATATCTTTTGCGATCGGTGCTGTCGTTGTATTTCGCTTCTGTTGACATATCTTTTGAGGTTTATTTGTATATTAGCATGAAATCTGCTTAATTCAATAATTCGATAATTCTCTTAGCTCTTTACTGTTATTGGTTCTCATTAGACCGGTGTTAATAATGGAATTGAGTTGGGATTCACTAATTCGATAAATCTCTCAGCTCTTTACTGTTATTGGTTCTCACTAGACCGTTGTTAATAATGGAATTGAGTTGGGATTCTCTTTTTTTCTTATATGCGCCCCATAATAAATAAAAAAGAAGAGATTTTGTTACTCTTTATCACGGTTACTTGACTCAGGTCAAGAGTGGGCTCTCATTAGACTGTCCTCTTGATCTGTTCCTTGTTTTGGTAGTTTTGGCTACCAGAAATTCTGCTTCTTTTCGTATTCCGTAGAGTCAATAGTTCCATGTCCACGGGACTTCGCTCCTTAGCATTCTGTGCGCACAAGTTGATTTGTTAGTCTGCCGACTTCACCACATCATGTTGGATTTGTAATTTTTTAACTTGATTAATCCCTTATAGGGATAGATTTTAGATAATAATTTTTAATTAATTATTTGTATTTTAATATGTTCAACTGGTTTTCGTTGTATGGACAATTTTGTGGATTCATCATAGTATTACCTAACGAGTAAATAACCTCACTTCTTTATTCCAGTTTTTCTTTTTCATTAAATTTATTGGTTTACTTGCTTGTAGTTAAGCACTGATGATGACTTGAGAGTCGAATGCGCTTTGCTACGATTTTACAAATTTTGTTACATCAGTTCTGTTCAGTAATTGGTGAAGGTGTCATCGCTTGTTTCGTCCTGACAGACCCAAACCGTTCCTTCTAATAAGTTTGTATTTTGGAAAATGTAAAGGTAAAAAAGTGAAATAGTATAATTTTAGATTCAAAAATGTCAGATCCATACGAAAAAAATATCAATTGTCTGCAGAAGTTGTATGATGAGGTGCCTACGGACGAGGAAGACACTATTGAAGAATCTGACGTTTCCGATGCAGACGACAGAACATGTGAGCACAGCGATCACGATACCGATTCAGAGCAGGAGATTACTCCGTTAGACGAACTTGAAAATTCTACGCCGAGCATTTCACGTGGTAAAAGGGCTCACTTATATTATGAAGCCAAAGATGGGTTTAAATGGAATAAAATGTGTCCTCTAAAAAACGTGAGAACTTGACAGCACAATATTATATCCAAACTGCCAGGAGGGATTGGTGATGCAAAAAATGCTTCTACGGAGAAACAGTGTTGGGACTTATTTTTTGACGCGGATATAACATTGTAGAGTGCACTAACATTTATATCGAAACTATTGCCAACCGTTCCCAAGACAGCTCTGATGTAAGACCAATTACAATAACATAGCTGAAAGCATTGTTTGGTCTACTATATCTGATCGGAGTATACCATAGCGGTCGAACATCTATTTTTGAGTTCTGGGCAACTGATGGAACTGGCGTAGACATTTTTCCTGCTACAATGGCTTTAAAAAGATTTCGATTTTTGATACGATGCCTACGATTCGACAACAAACATACCAGAGAGGAACGTACACGAGAATATAATCTCGCTCTCATTAGACAAGTTTTTGAAGCCATTGTTAGAAATTTTCAGAAATTTTATACCATCGGGCAATATGCGACCATCGATGAAATGTTGGTAGCTTTCTGAGGTCGCTGCAGCTTCGGGATGTACATTCCCAACAAGCCTGTCCAATATGGGTTGAAAGTTTTTTCATTAGCCGATGCTCGAACGTTTTACACCCTGAACCTAGAAATGTATGCAGGTAAGCAGCCAGAGGGTCCGTACAGAGTGAGCAACGCAGCGTATGATGTAGTTGAAAGAATTGTTCAACCGATTGCGCAATCGAATCGAAACTTTACTATGGACAATTGGTTCACTTCGGTGGAATGAATTTACTAGTGATCCATAAGTTGACGGTTGTCGGTACTATGCGGAAAAATAAGCGACAAATACCAAAAGAATTCATCTCTATTGCAAGACCAGAGAAGTCAAGTATGTTTGGGTTTACTGAAAATATGACCGTTGTTTCCTATAAACCAAAAAAAAAAACAATCATGTTATTCTTCTGTCTACGATACACCATGACGACTCCATCGATGAAAGCACTAGTGAAGATGATAAACCAGAAATAATCACTTTCTATAATATGACAAAATGTGGTGTTGATGTAGTGGATCAACTTTGTGCCAAATATAATGTTGCCAGAAACACCAGGAGGTGGCCGATGGTCATTTTCTACAATTTATTGAACGTGTCTGCGATTAACGCTTTCATTATAAAAATAAGTAATGATCCTTCATCACCATCAGGAAAACAGAGAAGGATATTCCTGAAACAGCCTGGAATTCAATTGATAATGGAGCATATGAAAGGAAGAGTTACATCTTCGCATTTGACGAAAGAAATACGATACCATGCTGCAAAAATTAGCGGTGTACAGGTACCTGAACCAGTAGCTGTTGAGGGTAATAAAAGAGGTCGTTGTAGCTTTTGAAAAGATCGCAAACCACGTTTTCAATGCGAAATTTGTAAGAAATATATTTGTTTAGAACATTCCAGATATGTATGTTATATGTGTGCTGACGAAATTTGAAACGGTAATTTTCGACATGGTATTTAACATTTATGGACCAAAATATATATATATGTTTTCTATTATTATTACTGATCTTTTCAAAAATTGAAACATCGTTTTTTGTCAAAAAAAAGAAGTAGAATGTTCATTTAGATAATGTGTAATGTTATTTTGCATAATACAAATGTTCAATTGAAAGATATACAATTTTCTTCTGGGTCTGTAAGACCCGAGCGGTTCCTTTATGTATAAAAATTTTACCCGTGCACTGAAGAGTTAAAGTAACGCTTATATCACCTGAAAGTTAGAGGACATGACAAAAAAAATTAAAATTACTCCCTTCACCCAAAATGTAAAATTCGGTGGGAAATCTACAATATCTACCAAATGAAAAGGACTGGATCAAAAATGGAAACATAATAACCTCATATATGCTCTTCCACATTTGCATAATGCTTGCCATATTCGAAAATAATTTGGTTTTAAAGTTATCGATTGAAATCAATTAATGTTTCGTAACAGTAACCCCACTCAATATTATAAAAAAAAATCAGTTCGATACCTCATTCTTCATATTACCCTGTCGAATTTTGAGAGAGTTTTCTACAGGCAAGTGCTAATGACTCTTAGAAGCACCCTATATAGAAGTTTAGCAGAGCTTATAGCAATTAACGTCAAATTCAACCACTTTGTCCCATAATTTAGATTTCTGAAGCCAATATGAGCCTATCGTTTACCCTGATCCTCACAGACACTAATAATTCACGACTTACATTATGACAAATTACGCTAATTCAAATAATTGTAGGCGATCTTGTAGTTATTGAATTTCAAGTTTGTTACGAATAATTTAAAAACGTGAGCTTCCTTGAACATCCGAATTTGTTTTCAAATAATAATGAGTCGTCGTCAGTATAATGAGATATAGTAAATACACGCCTGGCGTTTTATTGAGTGAAATAAAATGGGAATAAATAATGAAAACGTATTTTATCGTTGTGCTAAAACCCCTCTTAGGTAAATACATCAAATAGAAAATGACGACGCATGCAACAAGCAACTATAGATTTTCTGGTTATATAATTTCACGACACGAGTGTCAGGTCCGAAATGGATTATTTATTGCCAGTTTCAAGGAAGTCGGATATATTTTTCACATTAATTTATCTCACGGTGCAAGGCAATATTAACTGCATTTTTTTACGATAAAACTCGAATGGAATGTGATCTTAACTTTTTGAGTAAATTGAATCTTAATAAAAATTGTTTTAACCAAATGTACATCAACTGTCAAAGTTATTTGAAAGATTAAGCAACATTTTAATATCACCATGTGTGTTAAAAGGAATGTCTTCGATCAGTATGTTTCACCTGTGTAATGGGGAACACGGAAAGAGCCTCCTCGTAGAATGCACTATTAGTTCATTCGGGCGTTCCCTGGGCAACGGTACGAAAGTATCGGCTAATCTTTCCACAAAGTGAGCTACACTGATTAGAGATCGTATCGAAAACATGGAAAAAGGGCCCTTTTTAGAGCCAAGCTTGACAATCATATCACTCAATGTTGAAGGCATTTCAAATACTAAGCAAGACTTAATCTCCAACCTATGCAAAGAGAATTCATGTGACGTCCTATGCCTCCAGGAAACACACAGGGAGCCATCACAACGACGTCCAAACTTACCAGGAATGGCACTAGTGAAGGAATGCCCCCATGACCAATATGGAAGCGCAATAGTTGTAAAACCAGGAATCAAAGTGAATAATTTACAAGCCACCACACTTAATAACATAGAGCTTATCACGATTAACCTTGGAAATATAAGGATATCCTCAATATACAAACCACCGAACGAGAGATTCTTATTCCCCCAACATCTTAACCAACCACATGTGGTAATAGGAGACTTCAATAGCCACAGCACAACTTGGGGATACCGTGACATGAACGAGGATGGAGAACTCCTGGAGAGATGGGCCGAGGACAATGACATGACCCTCATCCATGATCAGAAACAGCCCGCTTCCTTTAATAGTGGCAGATGGATGAGAGGCTATAACCCGGATCTTATCTTCATCAACAACTCTCTAGCTGCAACGTGCAACAAGACAGTCATGGACCCTATCCCACACTCCCAACATCGGCCAATTATGCTGAAGTTTAGACCAGTGATAATGCCGCAGAAGGTCCCATTTAAAAGGCGGTTGAATCTAAGAAAGGCAGACTGGAATTAATTCACAGAAGAGATCGACGAAGAAATTAGAGACCTCCCACCGACCCCAGCAAACTACGATAATTTCATCTCTGCAATCAAGAAGACAGCGAGGCGCTGCATTTCCCGCGGCTGTAGAACTTACTATATACCCGGTCTCCCCAATGAAAGTAAAGACACATACGAGAAATATTTAGAGCACTACAGTCGAAATCCCTTTTCTCCGGAAACCATACAGCTAGGTGACCAGCTGATCGATTCCATAAGTAAGGAGAGACAAAGGGCATGGAAAGACACGATAGAAAGCCTAGATATGAAAAAACACAGCAGTAGAAAGGCATGGAGCCTCATTAAAAAGCTATCAGGCGACCCAACATTCTCTAAAAACCAAGTAAACGTCACCGCCAACGAAATCGCACATCAGCTACTTCTAAATGGTAAGCCTGATCAAAAAGTGAAAGTGACCCGCACTTTCAGGATGTCACAACAGCCTAGACAAACTAATAAGGATTACTTTACCATTACAGAACTGGAAACTGCAATCGAGTCTCTGAAGACCAGGAAGGCCCCAGGCCCTGATGTCATCCTGAATGAGTTCCTGATAAAACTAGGCCCATCAGCCCTGAACTGGCTTCTTCAAATGTATAACTCATGCTGGAACAACAATAGAATCCCAAAATTGTGGCTAAAAGCTAAGGTCGTAGCCATCCACAAACCAGGGAAACCACGGGAAGATGCCAAAAGCTACCGCCCGGTGTCACTGTTATGCTCTCAGTTCAAACTTTACGAACGCCTCATTCTGAACAAGTATGGGCCCCAAATAGAAAACCACTAATCTCCCAGCAAGCAGGGTTTAGACCTGGGAAATCCTGTACTGGTCAGGTTTTAAGCCTCACACAAGACATTGAGGATGGCTTTGAAAGAAAAGCAAAAACGGGGGCCGTCTTTATAGATTTAACGGCGGCATATGACACTATAAACCATAAAATATTACTGGGAAAATCTTCGAAATGACAGGTGATTTACGTAGAGTTCCAAGGATCAAGAAGCCGCTGGAGGAACCAGAAGAATGGCCTTCCCCAAGGTAGCGTGCTCGCACCCATGCTCTTCAATGTGTATACCAACGACCAACCAACCGGCCCAACAACAAGAAGCTTTATCTACGCCGATGACGTAGCTATCACCTGCCAGTCAAAAAACATCGCAGAGATAGAGGAGCACTTAACAGAATCTTTATCAAGGCTGAGTGGCTATTATAGATCTAACCAACTCCGCCCGAATCCAGCAAAGACGCAGACATGCCTATTTCATCTCAATAACCGACAGGCGAGAAGGGAACTGCAAATAGAGTGGAACTCAGTTAGACTGCAACACTGCCCAAACCCAGTCTATCTAGATGTTACATTGAACCGCTCCCTCACCTACAAGAAGCATATCGATAAAACCAAGGCCAAAGTCAACACCAGAAACGGCATTCTCCGTAAACTGACTAACGCTCGTTGGGGGGCGAACCCTAACGTCCTGCGCTCCTCGGCCCTTGCACTGTGCTACTCCGCGGCCGAATATGCATCTCCCCTATGGCAGAGATCAGCACACGCCCATAGGCTGGACCCTGTCCTGAACGACACGTGTAGATTAATAATGGGATGCCTAAAACCCACCAACCTTGACCAACTCTACATGCTAGCCGGAATCGCACCCCTACAAATACGGAGGGAAACCCTAGCCATGGCCGAACGAAACAGACAATGCGACGACACCTGACATCCTCTGTATCAACATATACCGGTAGCGGCCAGACAAAAATCTAGGCGAAACTTTATACAATCTACACAGCCCCTCACAGCCTCTAAAACTGCCACCAAGGAGGCAAGATGGGAACAGTGCCTAATAGACCACGACACTCCAACCTGAAATCCAAAAGAAAAACTTCCTGCAGGTTCAGACCTAGGCTGGGGTACCTGGAAGACCCTCAACCGACTCCGGTGCCAAATGGGGAGATGCAAGACCAACCTCGTGAAGTGGGGATACGTGGAAGAGGCAGCATGTGAATGCGGAGAAGCCCAGTCAATGGAACACCTCCTGCCGTGTCAATCCCTACAAGCCCCATGTACCCTCTGGAACCTATGGACGTGCAATGAAAATGCTGTGATATGCGCCAGACACTGGAGTGATATATGAACATTTATAGTTATATATATTTGTAGTTCAGACACGATTAAATAAACCTGTGTAATGACCTCTGTAGGGGAACTATTTTCCATATTTTCAAATAATACAACTTACTCGTTTGAATTAACTTTATTGAATATCTCTTACAAAACTCACCATAATTTATATTACTTTTTTGCAATATATAAAGAATTGCTCACTTGCTGTTTCTATGGAAGCCGTAAGTGATTGAACTTTACTTCCTGTAACTCGTGCCCATAGAAACCGCGAGTAATAAATACCAATTAGGTCACTGATCATATTATCCAAAAAGTATTCTTTTAAATAATATTAAATCATATTTTCTAGTTTACCACTACATCTTTCCTGAAAAAAATAATAGTATATTAAGTACTAAGAACGGTAAGGATTGCTTACCGGTCGGCAGCAATGTTTGGAGGCTGAGCGTAGCGAAGCCTCCAATTTTGCTGGAGACCGGTAAAACCCTTAACGTTCGAGATGCTTATACCATTTTTTGCGGGATCGTATTGAAAAATTTTTTAAATAAAATAATTCAAATTTCTTCGAAATGAACGAAAAGTGACATTTATACTTCTCGATCAGTTTAAAATATATTTGCATTTTGGTATAAAGTAGGCGGTTGCCAACTTGCCAATGATATAATTCAATAATCGTTGGGCAGTTGTTTCCAAGATAATATTTATCATCAAACAAATGCATTTACTGTGAAACTTAAGTGTATGTAGGGCTAAGACGTCGGTAAGTAATTTACTTACGGACGTCTGAACGGTAAGTAAGTCACTTACCGACGTGTTGGACTTAGAAACCAGTAAACACAACCGTCCTTACAACCGATGCTGTAAATAAACAAAAAAGATCGATCGCGAAAAAAAAATTCCGTTACACAAAATGAAAATTCTTTTTCATTACTTACACTAAAATACAATGATTAAGATGCTACATACTAAAATTCATTACTCAATTTGTTACGAGAAATAAGGTTTTGTTCTGTTTTTATGAATAAGCACTTCTTTGCTCTTTCGGATAATTCTGACGTTTAGCGCCTCGTCATTCACCACTACATACGGTCCCTCGTAAATAGAAGAAATTTTATTTCCTACTTCACTTTTAACTAACACAAGATCATCTTTTTTGTACGTCACTGGGTTCATATTTTCATCATAAGTTTTTTGTCTTTTTATTTTTCCTGAAACTATATTATTTCGCGCATCTTCCTGAGCTTTTTGAAGTCTATATTTCAATTCTAGCGGATCACTGTTTTGATTATACGAAGGGTCGACAATATTTTGCAAATTGTTAGGTATGTTACATATTTTACCAAAAACTAGTTCGAATGGAGTATATTGGGTTTCTGTATGAATTGTTATGTTATGTGTAAAACACCAGTATGGAACCGACGAACTCTATAACGAACTATTGTTTTTACACTGTATTCTTAAATAAGCACCAAGAAATTTATGAGTTTCCCAATGAACCAATGCTTTCATGATAATACGCGCTTGATTGAAGCTTTTTAATTTTTAATAGTTTACATATTTCTAACATAGTTTTTGAAATGAATTCTGAACCTTGATCTGTGGCATTTCTCTAGGTATACCGTATCTTACAATAAAGTTTTCGACAAAACTCTTAGCAATTGTAACAGAATCCTTTGATTTAATTGGATATGCTTGAACAAATTTTGACAGTTCACATTGAATTGTTACAATATATACAAAATTCTCGTCATATTCATCTAAAGGTCCAACAGTATCCAAATAATTTTTTTCGAATGCTGTGTCAGCAGTAGAAGTAATGACCATCGGTTCTTTCATATTTTCACAATGTTTTTGTCTTTGACAATTGTAGCATTGTTTGAACGTATTCTGTGATATCTTTATATATTCCTGGCCAAAAATAATATTTCTTTATGTTATTTGTCATTCTACGAATACCTGCATGACCACTTGTTGGTAGTAAGTGAAAATAGTTTAATATACATTTTATAGTATCTTAGTTATTTATTCGTTGTACTCCTTTTATTACACAAACACGTGAGCCGCTTCAATTACTACTTCTCGCAATTGCATTTTTTCATTTTACTTATGGAAGCAACATTATCGTCATTTTTAGGAATATTTATCTCATTAGTGTTTGATTGTTTACAAAAAGTAACTAAATCTCTCAACATTTCGTCTCGCGTAAATGCCGATCGAGATTTTTGGACTACACAAATACTGGATATTTCTTGTATATAACAAAAATTACAAAAATTTGACATAAAATTGTTCTGTTCAGTGTTTTTGTCTAATTTTCTATTAAAAACAAGCTCCATGAGGCTTTTTGAGAACTTCTACAATATTATGTTGATCAAATCCAACATTTAGGAGTTATCTCAGTTTTACTCGTATTTTCTTTTTTACTTTGAGCTCTCGTCAAAATTTTAATCAAATTTCTATGCATATCTTTAAGTTCTTCTGAAGTAATAATTATTCGAGATTCTGCATCTGCAGTTACATTATCTTTCGCTTTAATATACTCTATCTGAAAGTCGTATTCTTCCAATAGCAATCGAAATTTTGTTAAACGGCTTGACGGGCTGTTGTGTTTAAACAAATACACTTAAGATCTTTGATCTGACAATATTTTAAAGTGTTTCGAGAGCAAATAAGGTCTTAAATATTTTACTACCCATACAATGGCAAAAAGCTCTTTTTCTATGGTTGAATAATGTATTTCACTTCGTCACACAGTTCTTTTGGAAGAACTTCACAGTCTTCCATAAAAGCGATAGGAAATTATTGAATACTTCCGCATCTCGAGCATAAAGGAATAATATTTTCTTGATTTGAATTCAATAGTATCGTAACTTCTTTGTTGTTATTCAACAAAGATAAAGTGTTTTTCTCGAAATTTATTATTCCATTATATTTCTTAAGAAAGTTTTCCCCTAATATACCATTATTTGCACAAGGTAAATTTTTGAATACATAGAACTTCTGCTCAAAATAATGATTACCAAATTTTAGATTTATAATAACATAACCTTCGGAATTTAAATTTCCGCCTAATCCCTTTACAGTCAAATTCTCTTCATATATAATATCGTTAGCTATTTTATTATACATAAGGTTGCACCGGTATCTATTATATATATAATATAATTTTGTTCTCGTATGTAACAATTCACCCAGTTCAAACTTTCACAAGAATAACTTTTATTGTCTCGAAAAAACTGAAAATTCTCGTTATTTTATTAATTTTTCGCTTAAATTTGAAGCATTTGCATCTTCTGAAATGAAAACTCTGTTACTGATCTGTCGGCCTTGATAACGTCCGCGGCCTTGTCGAGATCTCAAATTGTTATTGCGATGAGATTCCCGTATATTGTTGTTTTGCTGATAATGTATATGGTTAATTCTCCAATTTCCTCTAAAATTTGAATCATTATTATTTCTGTAATTGGCTCTAGTAGACAATAACCTATTAGGATAAGACCCCTTCTATCGCGATGGTATCCCCTTGTAAATGACATTACTTGTGGATTTTCAGAATTTCTCTGTATATTTTTATCTAATGCTGATCTAATCGCGTCTTCTAGAGTGGTAAAATTTCTAGCTGAAATAATAGTACTGTCTTTGATTTCTTAAACCGTCTTTAAATTGTTTTATCGCTATTTTTCCATTAATAGGTTTTAGTATTTTAAATGCGTCGTTATTACCGTTAGCTTGCGAAACTGTTAAATCAACGAAAAGAGATTCTAGCTCTTTTCCAAAATATTCAATCGACTTATCACCTTGTCTAGAACGTAAAATTTTTGATTGTAAAGCAGTATCAGATTTTCTAGTCAACAGATGCGTTTTAATATCAGAAATTAGATCTTTAACTTTAGTATAATCTTGGGAGAGCCTAAGCTTAGCACTCGCTGACAATCGTGTTTTCAAAACAAATGTTACTAACGATTGCTTACCATTATCATCAAGCATCGATTGGTATAACTCAATAGCATCAATTGACTGGTTAGTTGTAGTCTCATTATCATCCATTATAGGTAATGAATTTACGGCTACTTTTATATCAAATGAAGCCATTTTTATGTCAAAACTATAGCTCGTATGGACAAAATTTAAAATTTCTGAATACAATTTATTAATTTTATATGTATCAGCTTTTGTTATTGAATTTTCCTCGTCTGTGTATTGAATTTTTTTAATTTTTGCATTAATATTAGATGATAATGGCTCAAAATTAACATATGTTAGCTTCCTCAACTTTCTTATTTAAAATATCGCCTTTTGTTTTCTGGTCCTATTTTTTTTAGTACTTTTTTATTTCATATAATTCGTTGTCACTTTCATTGAGTTTAGGCATAGCCATTTATATAAGATGTAAGGGAAGTTGGCAAATTTACTTTAAATGAATTAACTAAGAAGTACATGTTAAATATTCTTTTTTTACTAGTTACCCTTACGTTCTTTCTATGTTTATATCTCACTGATTTTTGCACATTGTTTTTTCTCCTCTTTTTTTCACTTTCACAGTTTGACACTTACACGGTTCACTTCTAAATTATTCCTTGACTCCTCGATATCTCTTTCCTGATTTTATTTACTATTATTCTTTTGTTACACGTCCACTGTTCCCTGCTTGGGCTATTATGACCTCCTCCTTAACTGCCCTTGATTGATTACTTCCGGCCAATATTTTAATTGTAAGACTCAGTATTTTATACGAGAGCGATTAAAGAGCTTCAAAAATATAAGATGGATATAACTGCAATACAGGAAGTGAGATGGACAGGAACGGAGAACATGGAGATGGAAAACGATATAGTGTTCTGGTCAAGTAGTGAGGACAGACATGAATACGAATGCGGCTTTGTCATAGCAAAGAGGCTAGAAAAAGCAGTGATAGACTTTGAACCAGTCAGCGAGAGAATTTGTTATAGTAGACCTAAGGGTAAATGATTCAATTTCACGATATTTTCGATTTATGCCCCGACAGAGGACGCAGAGGAGGAGAAGAGATGAATTTTATGAGCTACTGGATCAACAGTATAGGGCGGCTACAAGACATGATATCAGGGTAGTGATGGGAGATTGTAACGCTAAACAGGGAAAAGAAGAAGTATCTCAGAGGAGGTGGTAGGAAGGCATAACCTACACGACATAACGAATGATAATGGGCACCGATTAGCAGATTTTGCAATATCTAGTAATATGGTAGTAAAATCCACACAATTTGAAAGAAAGAACATATATAAAGCCACATGGGTTCCAAATGACGGAACAACGCGAAACCAAATAGACCTCATTCTCATAGATGCAAGACACTCTAGTAGCATCATCAGTGCACGAAGTATGAGAGGAGCAGACAGCGATACTGTTCACTCCGTACATAAATCCAGGCTGAGAACGAGAATAACAGCACCGAAACCTGAACAAAAAGAGTCAAGAGAAGGATGGGACATAGAAGCTTTTCAAGAACCCAAAAACGAAGGTGAGTACCAAATGGCCTTGAGCAACAAATTCGAATGCCTAAGATATGAGGAGGATAATGAAGAACTAGAGGAAACATGGCAGCAAGTGGCAACAGTCATAGAAGAAGCAGCGACAGAAACCATTGGAAAAAAGAAGAAGCGCCCCAAAAGAGGGTGGTTTGACAGAGAATGTGAAGAAGCGCTGGAATTGAAAACAAATAAGAGACTGACAATGCTAATAAACTCTACGAATGAGAACAAAGAAGAATTTCAGAAAACAAGAGCACAGACAAGGAGATTAATTAAAACTAAAAAGAAGAACTACCTAGAACACCAAATACGGGAAATAGACAGGGATAGAAGCATGACTCAGACAAGGAAGTTCTTTAGGGAAGTAAAGAGAGTAAGTAGGAATGGGAGTGTAGGAGGAACGATTGGAATGAAAAATGAAAGTGGAGAAGTGATAATAACGGAAACGGAAATTGTTGAACGATGGAATGAGTACTTTAAACAATTCCTAAATATTGAAAGAGAGACAGAGGAAGAAGAAGACATTACCTTCCACTTAGTGGATACAATAATACCACCAACACTCCAAGGAGTGAAAAATGCGATAACATATCTCAAAAATCATAAAGCACCAGGCAATGATGGTATAAATGCAGGGTTGTTAAAAGAGCGAGGAAATGTTTTACACCGGAAAATATATGAAATGATCCTGAATATATGGGTATAACAGAAAATACCTAAAGATTGTAACGGAAGTATCCTAATACCTATACATAAGAAAGGAAACAAAGAAGAATTTGGAAATTATAGTGAGAATATAACTTATCAACACAACCTATAAAAGTATTGGCAACCATACTACTGAGAAGGTTGCCCCTTATGCGGAAGACGTTATCAGCGACTATAAATGCGGGTTTCGTGCTGGAAGGTCAACGGTATATCAAATATTCACGATCAGACAAATATTAGAAAAGAACTGGGAATTTAACCGGGATGTTCACCAAATCTTTGTTGATTTCCAGCAAGCATATGACTTTATGAAAAGGAGCAGGTTGTGGGTGACAATGCTAGAAATGGGCATCACAAGGAAATTTGTGGAGCTAACACTAATGTGTGTGGTAAACTCATATGCACGGGTGAGGATAGGAAGCAGAACATCAACTCCATTTAGGGTAACATCAGGACTCAGACAAGGAGATCCCCTCTCACCGTTGCTATCCAGTTTGGCCTTGGAGTATGCGGTTGGTAAAATAACATTGGAACTAACTGAAGGTTTTGCTAAGCAGGGTTCATTACTATTGTTGGCTTATGCTGATGATATAGATACGGTGGTACATTTAACGGGAGATATGAGAGAAGTGTTCTTCCAACTCAAGGAGGAAGCAGGTAACCTGGATCTACGAGAAAATGAAGAAAAAACGAAATACATGGTAGTAACCAAGAACCCAGGACCTACAATCAGACAGAATATTTCCATTAATGAATACAACTTTGAAGTGGTTAAGGAGTTGACGATCCTAGGAGCGATAAACAAAGGTGATAATTGAGTAGAAAGAGATGTCACAGCAAGAATAATGACGGGAAATAGGGCGCTTTATTCTCTCACAATACTTTTGAGATCTAAACTGTTAAGAAGACAATCCAAATTAACAATATACAAGTCAATTATTTGCCCGTTGGTTACATATGGACCTGGACCCTTAATCAACGGGAAATAGATAAGCTCCTTGTCTTTGAAAGAAAGGTTCTTAGAATGATATTTGTACCGCAACAAGATGAGGTAACAGGATACTGGAGAAGACGCCACAATGCTGAGTTGTCAGCGCTGTATGGCAATGATAACATAGTTAGACATATAAAAGCTAATCGAATAAGATGGGCAGGGCATGTATTGAGATCAGAGGACCACAGATTGTTAAAAACAGTATTCCTTGAGAGACCAGATGGTAGAAAATCAAAAGGCTGACCCGGGAAAAGATGGAAAAATGCCGTCGCAGCAGATGTGTCTAGAATGGGAGTCCAACAGTGGGAAATAGAAGCACAAGATCGAGGAAGATGGAGAGCAATAGTGGATGCGGCCGAGACTCACCCAGAGTTGTTGGGCCAGGAAATGAAGAAAGAGGTATAATATACCTTGTTCCCTAGCTAAACTCGGTAAATAAGGAAACTGTTTAGCTGTCCTCAAATATTGTTTCCGTCAGAGAATGATTACGTTTCTCTTTATTGAAAGCGACTTTGTTTCGAATTTTTTCCTCACCAAAACTAAATTGCTCCAAAGTTTCCATGCTCTTTTTACACCTATGAATGAAATGGAATCCTCCTTCTTTACTGCAGACACAATTTTGTCCAAGTTAGATATTTGTTTTTTCAAGAAGAACGAGAGTATGAGTTTCTGATGATAGTCTTTTTATGATTACAGTCTGTATTCTTCTTGTACTCCTGTTTGGGGCCGTATTTATGATCGTAGAAGTCGGTTTAGTTAACTTTATAACTGCAGACATATTAAAACACATTTCATCTGTTTTTTATCGCAAAATATTGAGATTTAGGGTCGAATAACAATAATTTTCCCCTTTCAACCAGAGCACAGTATCACCGATCAGTTTCTCAGTATTGCTCGCTAACAAATAACAACCCATTCGAAAATGGCCCCGAAAATATTGGCAACTATATAGATATTATTGTTTAATCTTGAATAATAATCTGGTGAATCGAAAATAGGTTGAAGTATCACAAAAAGATTGAGGTAATCATTGATCTGTTAATATTCTATTAATATTAAATAGGAAACGCATGTAATCATGCGACAGAGAAATATTTGATGAAGCAGAAATTGCTTAACCGCTGGACCCCTCTCAAACTTCAACAAGCACAAAAACAGGGTCAGTCTTGTTAATGATTCGCAGCTGAATCAGGTTAGTGTAATTTATTTTATCCTCATTAAAAGTAACGTGGATTCAAATGGACTAAAATAATGTTTTCTCAATAATAACATATCGTGTAGTATTCAAAATTTGTGAATATCGTGCCTAATACTAGTTTCGGGGTGGTGACTGCTGTTTGGATGAGGGAATTATTTAAAATATATTAAGTTGTCTGCTGGAATAATTTATGCCAAAATTTGACAAAATATCAAATTTTAGAACAAATGCCTCGAAATTTCAGTCTGATACAATTTATTCTTGTTGATTAGCTGCTTTGATAATCTTCTAATCTGATACTGTATTATAACCTTCAAACGCTGCAATTAACTATATTGAATGTTTGTTAAGTTATGAATCTAACTATATATAAATTATTACACAATTGGAAAAAATTTTTCGGAAAGTACAGTCCTGCATTGTAAGATTAAATATCGGAATGCAAATCATTCTGTCAAGCAGCAGGGGTTAATGTTCCATAGTAAAGTGTGTTTCAGCTTGACACGAATGCAATTATAATGTGAAGTTTGGTGTTCTATTCAACTTTCTAATACAAAAACGTTTTGTGTGACTTTTTGTAAAGTGGACTAGTGTTTAGCCTGATTTGCAGCATGAAGAATATGAATAAAACTAACAGTGAAACTCTGATTATTATAATAATGTAGTAAAAAAATTACCAAGGAATAAATGGCTGCTTAGAAAGGAAATTCATGGCATTCATTGAAACAGCTCAATATCGCATTCCAAGGAATCAACTTTAGTACTCCTGCGAATTCTGTTTCATAAGTTTGTAAATTTTATTTAAGTTGTCAGTATCTGATTTTGTGTTTACTGTATTCTCACTCAATTCAATAAATATCATTTCGCTTAAAAGACGTTTGTGATAGTTAGTCTCTTTATCTAGGATATTGATGGTTTCAAAGTCGAATTTGAGATTTAGTTCAAATGCATGGGTTGCTAATGCTCTTTTTTCTGATTTGTGCCTATGTTTTTCATCACATGAGTTATTATGGGCATATATTCTGTTTTAATCCTTTGCTAAGTTTGACCAATATAATGGAATACGATAGATGTTATACATGCAGCATAAGCAACCCATGCATTTGAACAAAATCATAAATTTAACTTTGAAACCGTCAACATCCTAGATAAAGAGACTAACTATCACAAACGTCTTCTAAGCGAAATGATATTTATTGAATTGAGTGAGAATACAATAAACTAAAAATCAGATACTGACAACTTAAATAAAATTTACAAATACATAATTACCAATTATATAAAATTAAAGGACAATCGATACTAGCTCAATAAATAATATCTATAATATATAATTTTTGGTTCTTTAACAATTATTAAGAATTTTTCGAGGACACACTGTATTCAAAAAACTGTCCCGGTCCAACATAATAAGTAGTTTTTTTGCAATTTTTGTTTTTCGTTCATCAATGAATACGTATAATTTACTTTCAACACCAAGTATTAAAGTACAGTCTGAAATATTTTCATGTTTTCTCGTCTATTTTTTTAATTTGACAAGGAAATAAATCATTTCTGCTCGACGGAAAAAGCCTCACTAGGTAAGAGTGACACCTTGAGAAATTTTAAATTGTCAGCAATTCATATTTTCTTCTATTTGATGATGTTCCTTAGAGACAAAAATGTGAGAGATTTTCAAGTTTTTAGTTTTTTGGAATCTTATTGAAATTTTTGGATTTTTTAAATTTTTACATGAGTATATAAGTTTTTTAAGGTTTTGAAGTTTTCGAGGTTCTAAAGTTTTATGAAAGTTTTAATGTTTTTATTGAGTATTTATTAGTCTTAATCACCATTTGCATGTATATCTTTGTGGCCTTGATAAGGGATTCAAATAAATCCGAAACGTCGGCATAGTGGAAAATCTGTTTTCATATTATCCTACAGAACCGATGAATATTTATGAAATGAGTTTCACAAATTAGTTACTAAATTAGTTTTTGTATCTTCCATAATATTACTTTATTTATGGTAATTGAATTGATCAATTTTAATTTGCATGGTATTATTTTTAAAATCCTGGTTGTCAATTTTGTCTTATATGTAGATTTGTAAACATTTCTTTGGCAGTTGGTATTTTAAAAGTTTTATATTTCAAAGTTTGCGTTCCTGTTTTTTTCTTACTTCCTGTTTGATTTTGTTTGTTTTTGTTTCAGCCTATTGCAGACCTATTTGAAATGGGTCCGTATTTTTCTACTAAGGTAAATTAATGTATATGAGCATCAAAGACAGAGTTGGTCATGTAGTTATCAATATAAATAATTATTTGTAAGATTCCTTAGACATAATATGTATATATATATATATATATATATATATATATATATATATATATATATATATATATATATATATATATATATATGCTGGCTAAAACATGGAAGTACCTTGCCAAACTATACACGAACTGTCTGATGTCCAGGAGCATACCTAAAGAGTGGAACAGTGCCCTTATAGTGTTGATCCACAAGAAAGGCAGCAAAGAAGACATTAAGAACTACAGACCAATAAGTCTACTACCAGTGACGTACAAGGTATTCACAAAGATCATTCACAATAGAATACAAAATACACTAGACTCGGCCCAACCACGAGAACAGGCTGGATTCCGCAAAGGCTTCAGTACAATAGATCACATCCATACCCTCAAAGAGGTTATCAGTCGAACCAAAGAATACAACCAACCACTAGCACTAGCCTTCATCGACTTTGAGAAAGCATTCGACTCTATATATCCCAGAGCAGTAATAAATGCCCTAACAGAACAAGGGGTCGACAAGCCATATATTGAGACCCTAGCAAATATATATAGGGAAGCCAAAGCGAGAGTTAGGATATATGAGGGCACACCAGAATTCCCCACCAGCAGAGGAGTTAGACAAGGAGACGCAATATCACCAAAGTTATTTACAGCAACACTAGAAAGCATCTTCAGAAAACTGGGCTGGAACAACACAGGTCTGAATATAGATGGAGAATACTTGAACCATCTAAGATTCGCTGATGACATCATCCTGATAGCGAGTAACCCTGGCGAAATGCAACAACAAATAAATGAATTGAATGCAGCAAGCAACGAAGTAGGCCTTAAAATAAATCTGAGTAAGACCAAGATAATGTATAACGAACTGATAAACGCACAAGAAATAACAATTAATGACACTGCCCTGGAAATAGTAGAGGAATACATATACCTGGGTCAACTAATACACATATCAGGCTCTCTACTTCCAGAAATAAACAGAAGAATCAAATTAGCATGGAGAACATTTGGACAGAACTCTATCATCTTCAAGTCTAGAATGTCACTCCGTTTGAAAAAGAAAGCGTTTGATCAGTGCGTACTACCAGTATTAACATACGGCTGTGAAACCTGGACCCTGAAAACTGATATCATTAGAAAACTACAGGTAACGCAGAGGTCTATGGAACGATGCATGCTTGGAATAACAAGGAGAGATAGAAAAAGGCTTGATTGGATCAGACAAAAGACCCAAGTGATAGATGTCATAAATAGAATCAGATCCCTAAAGTGGCAATGGGCGGGGCATCTCGCTAGAAGGACAGACGATAGATGGACCACAAAGATAACGCAATGGTATCCCCGAGGAGTGAAAAGACCAAGAAGACGCCCCAACTTAAGATGGGACTACGACATAAAGAAACTCGCAGGATCAACTTGGGGCCGCATAGCTAGCAATAGACAACAATGGGCCCACATGGAAGTGGAATATATAGGTATGTAAAGGGAGGCTACACCATAACAAAATGGTTGAATGAGCTGCATATGATGATGATGATGATATATATATATATATATATATATATATATATATATATATATATATATTTCTAGGGAATTTTTGGTTTTGGATTAGATGTTTTTTAAAATTATATATTACATTTGACATTTCTGTCGTTTTTTGACCTTCATCAGAAAATGAAACACTGAAAGAGAATATGTTTTTAATTTCCTAGTGTACTCATATACGAAGAATTTGGAGGTGGTTAATGTTGCAAGAGCTCATCATGTTGTGATAATTTGCCTGCCACCCCATTCTACCCATAAGATGCAGCCGTTAGATGTGGCATTTATGTCACCGTTTAGAACATACTATGCACAGGAAATCTCTCAATGGCTTAAGCAACATCCTGGTCATGTGGTGACAGTTTACCAAGATGCGGAGCTTTTTGACATGGTATACAATAGAGCAGACACGGTGGAAACGGCAATTGACGGCTTTAGAAAGACACGAATGTTCCCAGTAAACCGAAATATTTTTCGAGAATAAGATTTTGCTGAAAATAGTTTAGATGAAAATACAAAAGAAAATATCGGGGATCTGGTGAATGATGATGATGTGGTGAATGCTGGTGATATGGCAAATGATGACGATATGGAAGGAATACCAAAAGATATTTCCATACCGAGCATCTCGACAACAAATAGTTTAGATGGTGCTCTCTCTGCTAGGTCAAAATTTGTAGCAGATCATGCCATTCCAAGCACTTCAATGTATAATTTTGAGGAGATGCTCCTCCGAAAACTTCTCCTAAAAAACTGACTTTACCCAGAAAAATATTGCTTATTCCAAATTTGAGCATCAAAATTAATGAACAGAAAAAAACCAGAGGGGGCAAGTGCGTGGTGATTACGAGTACACCCTATAAAGAAGAACTAGAAGAGAGTGAAAACAAGAAAAAACATGTTCCAAAAGAAAAGTTTTCAGCGAATCAAAACCGATATTGAACAAAGAGAAAACTACCAACAAAATGAAAAATAAGAAACGCAAGAAACAGACTAAGAAAGTCTCATCTGAGTCAGATATCGAGATACATTTTCAAGAATCACACGATTCTAATTGCGATGAAATTGAAGCAGAATGCATAGTTTGTCACATCATCTTTAAAGATGATAGAAGTGGAAATGAGTGGGTTCAGTGTGAAGGATGTTTGGAGTGGGCCCATGTCCACTGTGCCGGAAATTACAAGCCCAACTACATTTGCGACTTTTGTAGGAGTTTTTAATTTATGTATGTACCTACTTTAGATAGTTTGTTTGAATAACATAAAATTTTCTCTTTGTTTCTGAAAAAATAATATGTTTTCATTTTCATGTGAATCTTTAGATACACTCTATTTCATTTTTTATAACTGTGTAATTTGATTGATTTGTATCATCTATCAATAAATTTTAAAAGTTTTTGAGTAAGATTTATTATTTTTTGTACCTACTATACATAATTGCACTATTTACATAGTTTTTCAGGTAGGTCATATCAGGTTCAAGTACCCCATATAAAGGCTAGTTGGTAGCCTAATATGAGGTAGACACAATATTTTTAAATACTTTTTTCATAAAATAATTCCAAAGTTTCAACCGTTTTTTTATTCAGAATTATCTTGCTAGTATAGAAAAGAATCAATATTGCTAAAATGGAAGCTAATCAGAGATAAAAAATATGAAATTTATGTGAAAATTAAAATGGTAACCCATAATAGGCGACTTTCCTCTACTGAAAGTTATATTTTCCTACATATTCCATATAAGTTGAGTATCTAAAAATAAAATAAGCATAAGCAATAATCATAATTGATTAAAATAAAGTTAGTAATAATTATTTTGTTGAAATTTAAGAATTTTGATTAGTTTGTCAAGATGGCATAACCTTTAATGTGTCATGTGTTGTGTCAGAAGTAAAAGGCACAAAATGCAATAAATCGAATCATAGAACTTATAGCTTAGAAATGGTTGATGTTTAAAAATTGCTTCTGTCTATGAAATTAAACAAAATTGAAAATGTATTATCAAAAGAAAAAAACTATTGAAGATTTTATAAACTATTAATAATATAAACTGTTTGGAAAAGACAATAACAGAAAGGGGCAGATAATTTAAAAATGTTAAAAGAAAAGGAAGAAAATCTCCAACATCTAAAATTTGCGAAGAAAATCTAGGGGCATATGGAAAGATTTGTATGAAAAAGTTTGTTGCTACAGCAAAAAGAGTGATTATCGGGCAGCAGAGAGGCAAACAGCATATTAAGAGGAATGAAAGAATTTAAGCGAATTTAAAGAAAATTATAAGAAATTTGAAATAAAAAAAGTGAGAAACACAAAATTTATTAGCAAAACTAGTTCTTTAATGTGATATTCAGCTGAATAATCCTGTGAATGGAAATTTATGGTAATATGGTAGCAGTATTCCAGTCAATTTTTAGAATCCAACATCATACAGCTTCAGATTGAAATTAGTTAATACAGGTTAGTGTATATTTGTTTATTAGTACCAATAACTTACAAATCTCAAGAATAATAATATATACTCACCTCAAATTTAATTTATATAGAACAGTTGGTGAGGTTATGAATTTCCTTCTGTAATTAATAATAATTTGATAAGATTATTGTAGAAACGAGCACACTAGATATGTAAATTTCACATAAATATCTCTTATTTATCATTATTAAATTTTTCTATAGTAACAGAATTTTTTATTTCTCACACCATTCATCTGTTATATTATTGAATAAATAGATTATTCATTTTATTATAGAGCGATGTAAGACATCTGGTTGTAGAGCGTGCGAGGCCACTATCATATTGCAAATATAACATGCATAGTATGCTGAACATTTATAATATAAAAATCAGTGATTTGTGATACAATAACAAAAATTTATTTAACAAATATAGCTAATTGTATCAAATATTGGCGCCAGAATACAAAGAGAAAATGAGTCATCATATCCCGATTAATAAACTGAGCTAGTAATAAGAAATATTTCAAAAATTAATTAATATCAAAATAATTAAATAACAGTAAAAGTTTATTTTATAATAATTGTCGCAATTAACGCGGGGCTACTTAAAAAAAGACACTATAAAAGAGGCTCGTTATAAAAGGCTTATAAATATTTCTGGAATAATTATGAGTAATAAAGAGCATCTATATTATTAAAGTTAAAACTAACATAATAAAATGGAGAGAAAATGACACTTAGAGATGGAAAACAGTTAGAAGTAGAAGGAGAATCAAAAGAAGTATGAGAAGGAAGAGGACATGGAATGGTGATTTTCGAGTGCAGTACTTAGAACAAGGAAGACAACAATCTGAAGGAGATTTGACAGGTGATAAAGCAGAAGAACAAGAGGATGGGAGACAAGAAAGAACAAGTAGAGATGATCAATTAAGGGAACGTTGGATCAGCATGGGGGGAGATTTAAATGGAAAAATGGACAAGATGAATAAAAACATGAATAGTTTTGAGAAGAAAATAGAAGAGGTGAAAATTGAAAGTATGAAGGAGATTAAGAAAATCAGGGAAGAGAATGAAGAATTTAGGAAGCAGATAGATAAAGTGAAATATGATATGAAAGAGCAAAATGAGAATTTGAGAATAGAGATCCAAGAAAATGGAGTTTGAAATACATGAAGTTTAGGAATAAGGTAGATGTCTTGAGGAAAATTTATATGGACCAATTCAAATGGAAGTAATTAAACAAAATGAAAATATATTCAAGGAAGTACAATTTATGAAATTACAAGGACAAACAAAGATTGGAAGAACAAGTTGTTGATAAAAAATATAATTATTTAAATGTAATGGTAGAAAATCAAAGAGGAACATGTGAAGAAAGGAATGAAAATCTGGGCAAAGTATTTAATGAAGAATTGGAAGAAATGAATAGAAAATTACAAGAAAACATGGAAGAAATAGAAGATAACATAAAACGAAATGGAGGTGGAATTATATATACTGGAAATCAGTAAAATATAGTGGTCACTGACTTTTGACGAAAAAATTTGTGAACAATTGAGATAATTTGTTATCATTTGAATGACACGACACAGACATTTGAAAGAATCTCAGAATAGAACGACTCTCTCAGTCACAATTACCTTCACTTAAATACATAGATTCAGATCATTCATTGAACTTGGCGTTTGCAAATAAAATACAATGCGAAAGAAACGTAGGTAAACGTCTCTTATTTTGGATATATGTTATGCTCATTACTAATATTGTTGAAAAGCATGTCAATAGTCCTGGTGTATTCCACATTTATCAAGCAAATTCACAAGCTCTACGTACTCAGACTAGTTTTTTGCTGCTATAATGGAATTGCCAACTGATTCCTCACTCAACCTCGAGCTATTGGACTGTTTCTTATAAAGATGTGTGGAAAGAGAGTGATTACTATGTCTTGAACAGGACAATGGGACACAAAATATGAATAATTCGTCTTCTTCTTCATGTGCCTTGTCACTATCATCTGATGTTGGCGACCATCACCATACCGAATGTTTCACGGTAATCTGCAATATTTAAGAGTGGTCCTGCGTTTCGTATTACGGTCCAATCTCTAAGATTTCTCTTACTGCCCTTCAACCTCAAGTTTTCCCACTAATAATCATCTTTGAGATACTATAACGACAGATAATACACTTTCCGATACTTAACAATCCGCAAGTAATTCCCTATCATTGTTGATGCTGCTTAGCATTTCTTCGTTAGTTATGCGTGTCGTCCATGGTATTCTAAGCGGTTCTCTATGTTTCTACTTTTCTATCGCTACAATGTACGAGTTAAGATATTTTGTTCACGAAATATCTTTTTAAAAAGTTTAATTGTAATTTAAAAATACAACTTTATTGTTACAGAGTTACAAACAGAATGTCGATAAAAATGTGAGAACAGTACCAAGTTAGTTTATAATTAAATGCTGACAACTAATAAATGAATATGATACATGATATGATATTATTATATAATATGCAAATTGTCTTCACATAACTCCTCCCTCCTTAAGATAGAACAACGCCGTCAAAGGGGTTGTTTTGTTGGGGTTGGTGGTTAGCTTCTTTCTTCAGTTTTAAATATCTCCAGAGTATATAAGTTACGACAGCTAGTATAAGGAGTGATAGAAGGCCGGGAATATTCCATACTGCGGGGTGTGTTTCTTGATTTTGTATTGGCTTCGTTAATTCAGCTTAGGGTTTCAAATCTTTAATGGATTGAAGATCGATTGCTCCTAATTTTATGGGTACTTCTGTGGATTTTTCTGCTTTCGTGAATTCCCATTCAAATTTTGGATGTATTAATGGATTTATTGCTGTTATTTCTTGGATATTACTAAATGTAGAATTTTCGGTTTTAATTTCACAACCTGCGGGGATTTTGAATAGAGTATTTTGTTTGACTAATAAAATGCGTCTCTTGTTACAGTTCGATTCAATCTTGATCGGCACACTTGAAGGTAAGGCTAGGATAAACTTGTCGTTAATTCTTTCAATCAGCGGGTCAGCCAAAATTGCTGAGCTTGCTCGACAGGTGGGTTTTTCAGCTTTCAAAATTGGGATGATGCAAGAGTCTGGACTGATATATTCGTGATTTTGGCATAGATACAGGTCGTTCAACTTCGGACATGGGATGTGTTCGTATTGATGACTGCTTGTACCGAGTATCAAAAAGGATTTATCGGGAATGATTATGGAGTTATGGTAGGGTAGGCTAATAAGACGAAAAGTTTGGTAGTTATCAATTTTTAAGATAGGTAGATGTAATTGACTGTCTCGACCCTTACTTCGTGGAATATGCTCATATTAGTGTTTTTAAATGAAACTCAAGGTCTCTAGTTAATTCCACAATATAATACCAGTTATTGAAAATTCTAAAAAATTGACAATTGTTTTGATAAATCAATATCATCGTCAGAATGACAGAAGTTACGTTTCATTTTATGCCTACCTGATGTTTAGTAGTTAATTTTGGCTAGACCAAGAAGTAACCTAACTTGTGATTAGCTTAATATATGTTTATAGAAAAAAGAAGAAGATGTGATATTACAAATATTGAAGCTTAGATATTATTAGCCCTATGGTGCTATCCTGGATATAATTTTTCCAATTAAGATCAGTATAACTGTGCAATGATATAGAAAACCAGGAAAACTATATCTGCTGATCTTTACAATTATCACTTAAGAAGACAGTTTATTAGTGGAGAATTCCCTAGATTTAACTGTTCATTGACAACTTCATATTGTGGGTTTCTTAAATGTCTTCTAATTTCCAGTTCTTCAAGGAAATCCAGTTCTTGTTTCTTTTCACAAATATGCAGTACTTTTAGTTCTGTGTTAGGTGTCAATGAATGATTGGTGTCAAGTAGATGTTTTGCGTAGTGGGATTTATCTGGTTGTTTTAATCTGTATGCTCATAAGTGCTCACTGTATCGTACTTCAAAATTCCTAAGGGTCTGACCCAAATAGACAGCATTACATTCTGGACATTTGAGTTTATATATACCTGACTTCTTTAATAGTGGTATTTTTGTTTTTACATTTAACAATTTTGTACTAACGTTACTTTCTGTTTTAGAAGAAATTGTTGTATTCGTTGCTGAAGATATTATCTTTGAAATATTATTAGAAATATTTCGTTAGTACAAAATTGTTAAATGTAAAAACAAAAATACCACTATTAAAGAAGTCAGGTATATATAAACTCAAATGTCCAGAATGTAATGCTGTCTATTTGGGTCAGACCCTTAGGAATTTTGAAGTACGATACAGTGAGCACTTACGAGCATACAGATTAAAACAACCAGATAAATTCCACTACGCAAAACATCTACTTGACACCAATCATTCATTGACACCTAACACAGAACTAGAAGTACTGCATATTTGTGAAAAGAAACAAGAACTGGATTTCCTTGAGGAACTGGAAATTAGAAGACATTTAAGAAACCCACAATATGAAGTTGTCAATGAACAGTTAAATCTAGGGAATTCTCCACTAATAAACTGTCTTCTTAAATGATAATTGTAAAGATCAGCAGATATAGTTTTCCTGGTTTTCTATATCATTGCACAGTTATACTGATCTTAATTGGAAAAATGATATCCAGGATATCACCATAGGGCTAATAATATCTAAGCTTCAATATTTGTAATATCACATCTTCTTCTTTTTTCTATAAACATATATTAAGCCAATCACAAGTTAGGTTACTTCTTGGTCTAGCCAAAATTAACTACTAATCATCAGGTAGGCATAAAATGAAATGTAACTTCTGTCATTCTGACGATGATATTGATTTATCGAAACAATTGTCAATTTTTTAGAATTTTCAATAACTTGTATTATATTGTGGAATTAACTAGAGACCTTGAGTTTCATTTAAAAACACTAATAGGTAGATGTATTGCGAAAATAATATTAGTTTTATTAATTAGAGTTTGTATACCGGCTAATTCGTAATAGTGAAATGGATTTTTGAATTTAAGGATTTTGTTTTCTCCGTAGAGATTTCCTAAATGGTCTACTAGTTTTAGTAGTTCGTTAATAGTGATTATTGAAGTATGTAAAACTCCTGAATGAGCAAACATAATGGAGTTTTCGAAATTATCTAGAAAATTATTGAGATTTTGGCAATTAAGAATGATTTGGTCTAAAGCGTTAGAAAATCTTACGTAGTTATATATATCTTCTGTAAAATTACTTGTTCTGTGGACAATTCTTTTAGTTTGATTCTTATCAAAAGTTGGTTTTTATTTAGACTTAGAACAGTTTTGTTGTAGTGGTTGAGATTTAAGGATGTTTGGAGTTCTAATTGATGTTTGATAGAATTTTGATTTTGAAACAGTTTTTCTATTTGTGAATTATATTTCATCTCGTCGTCATTGTCTAGGGTACCAAATAGCCATTTACTAACGGTTCCTACTCCATTCATTAATCTGCGTTTTTGACGTTTAACAGGAGTTAAGTTATTTAATTTTTCTGTAGTTGTTTTGAGTAAGTATTTAGCATGGGAGAATAGATCGATTATCATATTTTTATTGTTTCCTAAATTCGTGGTGTTTAGGAGTCGTTCGATTCTAATATAAAAGTATTCTATATTTTGTAGTTGAGAAATTAATTGGTTTGTTTCGATATAGTGTAAAAATGTATGTTTGGTTTCAATTATTTTTGCTGGTCCTAAGTCAAGTGGCATAATTGGGGTATCTAATTCGTGGATTTCAATGTCAGAGGTTATTGGGTTTGGTTAGAATTAGAAATAGGGTGAGGATAAGGTTTAACTTCGTTCTGATCATAATTCTGTAAAGAAATGATTTATTTATTATTGGGTTTCTTAACAATAGATTTATGAATCTTCTTATTTTTATCTAAAAGTATTTTTGAACCTAAGTCGCGTTTTGCTTTAGATTTCACATGTCGAGGTTTTATTTTATTTCGCTTGGCTTCACGATTTTCAATAAATATGGTCTGATTGTCTTCGAAATTTACTGGATCTTCGCGACTTTCGTTGCGTTTTGAAATTATTTTTTCTTTTTCTTTCAATGACCTTTCTGCTATTGATTGATACAGATTAGTAAGTCGTTGACGCCTATTTTCTAAAAAATCATTAATAATATTTTCTTCGGTGAGGTCGAAAGGGTCGAGTGCCTTAGTATCTCCTAAGATTATATCAAAAGGTTTACATTTAGTAACTGAATATACCGAAGAATTATATCCTAGCACGGAATTTTGAATAATTTGTTTCGGAGACATATTTGAATTTTGAAGATGAATAACACGGGCGTTTTCTAATAGCGATAAATGAAATCTTTCTACAAGACTATCACTATTAGAGTTTCTTAGCGTAGTAAAGTGTAGTTTGATTTTATGTAACTTACAGAATTCTTGTAACAGTTGGCAATGGAATTCGGTTCCGCTGTCGCAGGTTATTGCTGAAGGTACGCCAAAATGAGTTATAAAGTGAGAGAGACCTTCGATTATTGATATTGCGTTTACTGATTCTATGTAATAAGCTTGACCATATTTGGAGAATGAGTCCAAAAATGTTAAGAATTTTGTTTTCATTATTTGAAATACATCGATGTGGATCATCTCAAATGGTTTAGATGGGGTGAGGGTAAGTGCATATTTAATAACCGGGGGATGTCTGTCGTACTTTGCTTGTTGACAAACATCGCATGCGTTTATATACCGGGTGACGTCATTTTTCATGTTGGGCCAGTAATATTTTAATTTTAAAGCTTCGATAGTTTCGTTGATTCCTCTATGGCATGTTTTAGTTTCGTGATGATACTGCATAATTTGTTTGCGTTCCTCGACGTTTTCTACATCTCTAACAAATTTCCTTGAAATTACTAAATTGGATGCGTGATTTTTGAAGGATTTTTGAAGTATAGTAATTAGTATTGGGATTAATTCGATTGCGGATTCTATGATATGTATGCAATAGAGTTTTTTCGAGTCTATGTAGTTTTTGAATACGTGTATCAGTTCTTTTTCGAAATCATTTGTGAAATTAACTGAAATACGCGTTTTAGTATCAAATGGGGTTTCCTTAGTAATATTAAAAGACTTATTTCCATTTTGTTTAATTATTAATTGATTGTTGTAAGAGTTGGTTATATTTTCACTGTATGGTATACTTAATATAGGGTTTTCTTGGGCTGAATGTATAGTTTCGTTATCGTCTGTTTCGCTAAGTGTTTTGTTGTTTGAATTTAAATGTTTTTCCAGTTCGTCTGTAATTTCTTGTTGAGCTGAATTTGGTTCGTCGGTGTTATTTTCGTCTGTAAGGGTTCCTATTATTTCATCTATATCTTCTGGATTCCCCAAGATAGAGTCGTTTTCAATATCCATTGCGTTGATTTCTATTCGGCTCAAGGCATCAGCATTGGAATTTTGTGATCCGGGCTTGTAGTGGATGTCGAAATCATATTCTTCCAGTAGAAGTCGCCATCTTATGAGTTTCGAGTTGGGTTCTTTTAGATTGAAAAGCCATCTAAGGGGTTTGTGATCAGTAATTAATTTGATTTTGCGTCCATAAATGTATGGTCGAAAATGTTTTACGGCCCAATTTATCGCTAAAAGTTCTTTCTCTATCGTACTATAATTAATTTCGGAGTTGAGTGTACGCGATGCGTAGGGAATTGGTAGATCGTTACCGATTGGTCCTTGGCTTAGCACGCCGCCTAAAGCAAAAATGGAAGCATCGGTGGTAACATTAAAAGGTTTTTCGAAGTCAGGGAATTGTAGGATAGGATCATTTGTTAATAAATTTTTACAAAGTTCGAATATTTCAATAAATTCGGGAGAATGTATCATTTTTTCTGCTTTTTTCAGGCATTTAGTAAACGGTTTCGTTATTTTCGCAAAGTTCTTAATGAATTTTCTATAATAGCCTAATAGACCGAGAAATGATTTTGTTTCTTTGGATGTTTTTGGTAGAGGAAATAGCTTTATAGCTTCTATTTTCTTTGGGTTGGGTTCAACGCCTTCGGGTGTGATGATATGACCCAAAAACTCAACTTCTTTTCGGAGAAACTCCGATTTATCTAGTTGGACTTTTAAATTAGTATTTATCCATTGGACAATGGGTTGAGGGTGTTGTTTTTATTATTATTGTTTTATTGGATGCTGACTGTGTGCTAAGCATTGTATTTTAATTCGTGTATGTTGCTTCTAAATGTGATGATTTGTTGTACACCCTGACCATGGGGCACTGAGGATGGTTTGTTATTAAACTGAAAGCGCTCTGCTAAATAAATCATTGTACCAAAATATAAAAAAGTCTTTTCTTGATAATTGTTTTTTCTCTGGTACACTCAGCTGACTTCACTCATTCACTCATTTTTTAAATTAGTTTCCCTAAGTCTTCGAAAGAGTAATTTTAGGTTAGCTATGTGTTCTTCTAGATTTGAACTGAAAATTATTAAATCGTCCATGTACCCCATGCAGATTTTTCCTTGAAGATCTTTTAGCGCGTTGTCCATGACACGCTGAAAGGTGGCAGAGGAATTTCTGAGTCCGAATGGCATACGTAGATATTCATAATGCCCGTTTTCTACGCTGAAGGCTGTTTTCGCTATAGAGTTTTCATGCATCTGAATTTGATGGAAGCCCGATGCTAGGTCTATGGTTGAGAAGTAGTGGCATCTGCCTAGTTGATCTAGTACATCTTCTATTCGTGGGATAGGGTATCGGTCTTCTAAGGTTTTTTCGTTCACTTTTCTGTAATCGATGACGATTCTCCACTTTCGTTTGTTGCTGGAATCTGTTTTCTTTGGGACGACCCAGATTGAATTGCCCCATGGGGAGGAACTCGGTCTAATTATTCCGTCATCTAACATTTTCATTATTTGTCGTTGAACCTCGTCTTTGTGTATAAAAGGATAGCGGTAAGATTTGGTGTAAACGGGTATTTCGTTAAACGTTTTGATTTCGTGTTTTACTTCGTTCGTAAAAGTTAGTTTGTCTTTGTCTTTGTGAAATATGTCTTTGAAGTCGTTGCATAATTCAAGGATAGCTTTTTTCACTTCTGCGTTCAAATGTTCAGTTCTAATAAAGTTTTGAATATCTTCATCAGAATTTTGTGAATAGCTATGTTGTAAAATATCCTCTGTATAATAAAAGTTGAAATTTTGTTTTAATGTGTTAGTAAAAGGTATCTTTTATTACTATTTCAGCACGTTTATCACTGCGGTTTATTATTTCAGTTTTAGCAAAACCGTTTTCTATAATAGTAATAGTTTCCGGGAAATAAAGGTTATCTATTTCTTGACTGGGTACTATGACTTCACCGGTGTAACAGCTGACTGGGCTTCTTACGGCAGCTATTTTGTGCGAATCAACGGAAATTTTGAAATCTTCTTTATTAAAATCGTAGAAAATCGGAATTTGAGTATTATTATTTTTTAGAATATTATTTTCAAAATCTACACATAATTTAAGTTTTTCAAGTACGTTCAAGCCAATGAGGCCGTCAAAATAATTGTGAAATTTAAGCAAAATAAATGGTATTGTACAGGGTGATTTAAATTCAGAGAAAGCTGGAATTTCGGCTTTGAATTTTACGTCTTTATGACCTACTGCTGTTGTAATTCTAGTTGTTTCTTGAAAAATAGTATTAGGGAATAATTTTTCTGCGATGATAGGATCTAATATCGATTGCATACTACCAGTATCTACTAGGAGTTTAATTGGAGGATTATTGATTTTTATATATGGTGATTCAGTGCTATTATAATCAGAAAATACTTCGTTTACGTTAAATTGGTTTCCTGGCTCGTAATCCGAAAATGTGTATCATTATTATTTACAGAGTCGTCATTATACATAACGGGATCTATGTAATCGGGATCAATGTCATGAGTTAGATTTTCGACGTCGTAAGGATTTAACTCGAGGTCTGAGTAATTAATTTTTGAATCAAGTGGGTTTGTTTCGGTTTGAATTTGGTGCAATTCTTGCGAAATAAGATTTCTGGGATTAGTGGATCTAAAATAGTTATTTGGTTGATTAGGCTTAAAACTGTTTCTCGAGTTTATTGACATTGGTTCTGGTCTATTTTCTGGAGCTTTACCAGTAGGTGCAAAAACATTTTTTGGTTGTCCGAAAACTTGTCTATTGGTTGGATAATTTCTAGTCATTTGTCGAGGTTGAATTGGAATTGGTTGACTAAGAAATTGGTTGTGGTTTTTGTTATTATTAATTTGGTTCGGATTATTTGAGTTTTGTATTTGATTTTGATTTCGGTAGTTAGAATTAGTTTGAGGTGTTTGTTGGAATTGATGTCTGGGCAATGGATTTGGATTGCCAGTATAACTCGAATGATGGTTATAATTATTTGATACTCGTCTGTTATAATTTTCTGAGTTTATGTTAGTTTTCGAATTATTTTTAAATTTAAAATTATTTTGAGAGTAATTAAAATTGTCTTCTTCTATAATGAATGTAATAGCGGCTTCGATTGAAGCTGGATTCTTAATTCTAATTGTTTGTTGTAGCAAACCGGTTAAATTTCTAATAAGCGTTTTCAAAGCCATTTGGTCGTATTGTCTACGATATATTTCTTTAGTATTGACAGGCATTTCAGTTACTGAAAAACTATTAATTCTTTGAACCAGGTGGCTTTTTAACACTTGTAGTCTTCTAGCAAAATCTAATGTTGATTCGTTTTTAAAAGGATGGGCCATTAAGAGGTTCTGCTCCAAACATTCAAGAGATCTCTTATCGCCAAAACATTGTTCTAATGCATCTTTTAATAAATTCCAATTATCTAGCTCGGTTCTACAACCAACTAAAAGATTAGCTCTTCCTACTAATTTAGAACGAATTGCTCGTAAAATATAATTATTAATAACTACATTACCTACATTACTATATGTATCTATAAGAAATTGGCAATTCTCTATAAATTGTATGAGAGTTGAATTATTGCCGTCATAAGGTAAAATTAAATCTACTGTTAATTTCAACATTTGAATGTTAATTTGTTCATTATTATTAGCCATATTGTTTGGGTTAATATTACTACCACTAACGTTTTCTTCTAAATTTAATGAATTATTGAAACTTGAAATCAATTCTTCAATATTTGTATCAGAATCGTTCATTAATGAATTGACAACTATATATGTATATATTTTCTACTAATGTACTATAATTAAAAAGTAATGTATATTTCCAACTGGGAAGTATTTTACCTATCTTAAAATTAGGAAGGTGTAATAGGAAAACTCGGTACTTACAGGTATTTCTTGAAGTTCTCCCTACGTGATCCTGTTTGCCCCTGGATGGTGTAGGTTGTCGTCTAAGAGCTGAAACTCACGTTAAGTCTTTTCACAGAACCGGTCTCGATGCTGTGACTTCCCGAAAATACTGAACTACGACTATATCCTACTGACTGCGCCAGTTAAGATATTTTGTTCACGAAATATCTTTTTAAAAAATTTAATTGTAATTTAAAAATACAACTTTATTGTTTCAGAGTTACAAACAGAATGTCGGTAAAAATGTGAGAACAGTACCAAGTTAGTTTATAATTAAATGCTGACAACTAATAAATCAATATGATACATGATATGATATTATTATATAATATGCAAATTGTCTTCACATAACTTACGTTTCCATGACAATTTTAGGGGCCATACAACAGAAATGACAAAACATAACACATAACCGTTCTTTGCCTTAATTATATGTTAAGGTCGTCATTACATAGAAATGTTCTTATTTTAATGAAAGTGGGTTCCATCATTGCTATTCTGCGTTTAATATTTCTATATCTGGATCCAGTTGGTCCGTTACAATCGTCCCCAAATACAAGAGTTGTTGAACGCTCTCGATCGGAATTTCGTTAAATTGAAGTCAAGGTATGTGGGTTACGGCTACAGACTGAAAATTTGATTTTATTGAGATTTGTTTGCGCCATCCTCTCATTTTTGTATAAAAATTCTGCGTGACGTTCATGGATTACTCTTCGATTAAATTTGATACTAGTTTCTTGTACATTAGTATCCCTTTGATAAGAGACTAGTTTTAATATTGTGAAAACCGCTTTCGCAGGGGAAACAACTCGTTTTCCTAAGCTCAAATTTAATTTACATTCACGCTTCTTGTTCACTGTTAAACCGCTTCAAAAAGACCACTTAAAACCACGACATTGTGGAAATTCTTATATATAAAGTATAATCGCAAATATATAGACTTTCATTTCATTTCACAAAGGGCAGAAATTCAAAGTATAAACAAAAACGATCGATCGTTGAAGCTAGCGATTCTGAAGAAACCATCATCGATTGGTATGTTCCTTGAAGTGTTCGTATTCCTTGACGATTCGCCCACTGCAAGATATTTTCTAATTCAGTCCACTTCCCAAGCCGTCGTGCTTACAATTTTGGCCCATACGAGACGGATTACTAGCGAGTCGACTTATATACTTGCGAATATATTTTTCATTTTTCTTCTGTACGTGTTTCCTTATTTTGCACTCTATTTTTAATATATTTTGAAACTAAAACAAATTTACTAAGTTCATCGGACTTGTTGTTGACTAAAAACGAGGAATAATTGAACTGGTCTTTTATCGTCGTTAAATTCTTTAAATTTTATTATTGTTTTACTAGCCGTCGATACACTAGTTTTTTCATTCGAAGTTTTTATCTGCTGAGTTTGATAAGTTAATTAATTACTCGCTTTCAAAACATTTTACGTTTACCGGGGCAAGACGATGTATTCTCAAACGTTAAAATTTATTATTGCGTTTGTTTACTTCATTTTCCTTTCTTCACTGTAACTTGTTGCTCAGCTTTGATTAATATTTGAAGTTATTATTTTATTCTTTTATAAACTACATCTCTTTCATTGCAACTTAACCTACGACTATCAAATTGTTCCTGATGAAAAAAATCGTCAGTTAATTATGCAATACGAAATAAGGCGAAAAAGATTTTCTCCGATGCTACTAGCAGCTCTGCGATACAGTTAAAGAATGCGATAACAATGAAATCGCTGTCACGCATGTATATCATGATGATAGCGCGCGCGATGGCAAGATGAGTTCATACTTATCAACGATAAGATCACTGATCACAACTGTCTACTATCCCAGCGGATAACGTCGACACAGAAGAATCTTCCGGGGGTTTTCGCACCATCCTTTTTAAAATTATAGCCAAGTTTTTATAACTTACTAGTGAACAACCCATCCCACTGCCATCAGCATCACTCAAGGCTCACAAAGTAGTGTTCCATTTCACAAAATTCATGTACCAACTTTCTCTGGTGACTTTGACAAATGGCCTGATTTCTTTGTACGCGTTACAATTCCTTATACATTATAGCTAGTTTCTCTCCCCTATCGAAAAATTCAATTTTTTACTCTCCAATATGAGCAGATGTGCTCTCTCAATTGTTTCTAGTTTACAGCTAACTGATTAAAATTACGAATTGGCCTATAAAGCCCTGGTATGCAGACATCAATCTCCACGCAGAATAGCTCAAGCCTATTTAAATAAAATTTTCAGTTCAATCCAAGTTCTTCAAATTCACTGAGCAATTTAAAATATATTCACGCGACGCATCAAAATTCCGTACAGGCTAATAAAGCATTATCCATAGCTGATCTAGCCAAATACATTCAGTTAAGTTTATCATTAAACAATCTGGATGCAAGTAACGTTAAAGCCTTAAAATATCGACATTCTTCACAAGGATATCAGCGATTTGACGATTTGTTGGATTGCGTAATACAACAGATCAAATCCATTAGGAATAATCTCTCCCAAACCAAAAACGGAAAAGCAGCAGGAGATGATGGTATACTGCCAGAGATGTTGAAGGAAGGAGGAAAAATTCTAATGGAACAAATAAAATCGCTTTTCAACAAATGCCTGAATGAAGGAACCGTTCCAACAGACTGGGATACCTCCATAGTTATCCTTATTTATAAAAAGGGAGATCCGGCCAGTCTTGAAAATTACCGACCAATAAGTCTTCTCTCATAGATCTACAAGCTATCCATGAAAATAATTACCAATAGATTAGAAAATAAATTTGAGGCATATTTATCGAAAGAACAGGCTGGCTTTAGGAAAAATATGAGTACAATAGAACACATACACACAATCAGAGTATTAATAGAGAAAGCCACGGAGTACAACATCACAACATGGGTGGCATTTGTTGATTTTAGGAAGGCCTTCGAAACGGTGGAATCCTGGGCGGTAATCCGAGCAATGAGAAAAGCCAGAATCGATCAAAGATACATCGACATCATAAGCCACATCTACGTAAACTCTAAAATGAAGATCAGGATGCAAACAGATACAAATGAGATAAAGACTGGAAGAGGAGTGAGACAAAGGGACGTAATATCACCAAAATTATTCACGCTAGTTCTCGAAGATGTATTTCGAAATTTACACTGGGAAGACAGAGGAATAAACATAGCAGGCGAAAAACTGAACAACTTGAAATTTGCAGATGACATCGTCATATTCGCTCAAACCGAGGCCGAACTGATAGGCATGATTCAGGGACTATACCATGAAGCAAACAAGGTTGGAGTAGAGATGAACATAAATAAAACCAAATTCATGATAAACGAAGATACAATTACCAATACACTAACCATTGAGAACCAGTTAATCGAAAAAGTAGCGTCGTACATTTATCTAGGCCAAGAAATAACAATTAGTAAGGAATGCCCAAATACAGAGCTCAATAGGAGAATACGGTTAGGATGGGCAGCATATAGCAAACTAAAACAGGTGTTTCAGTCAAATCTACCAATGAAACTAAAAGCAAAAGTATACAATACATGTGTATATATAGACACTTTCAGGTCAGTGTCTATATATTTATCGGAAACTTGAGTCTTGACAAAAAAGAACTTGAACAAGCTCAAAACACATCAAAGGGCAATAGAGAGAAAGATAGTTGGAGTAACACTGAAAGACCGAAAAACTAACGAATGGATCAGGAGAACGTCAAAAATCGAAGACATCGAAAGGAGAATAGCCTCACTCAAATGGAACTGGGCTGGGCATATTGCTAGAAACAACAACAACTGAAGCAGCAACGTGACTAGATGGAGACCTTGGGGCGAGAGGAGAAGCGTTGGCAGACCTCAACAGCGTTGGTACGACGATATAAAACGCACACCAGGTTTAAATTGGTATCAGGTTGCACAACACAGGGAAACCTGGAGAACATTGAGAGAGGCCTATATCCAACGGATAGAAAACGGCTAGAAGGAAGGAAGGAATGTCTCCCGCAATTCTTGAGATTCAAATTCACATCGGTCTGTACACATCCATTCAAAGGTCATCTCTTGTATAGTTTGTCAAAAGGCAAACTCACTGTCCACCTGTTTCGCATTTTTTCCGCTTTCTCGAGATGAAAAGATCGATTTTATAAAGCAACACAACGTTGTTGCAACTGTTTAGGCTCCCACTTGAAATCACAATGTAAATCTACATCTGGCTGCCGTTAATGCAATTCTCGTAATCATCATATTCTCTTGCATCCTTTTCAATTAGACAATTCAGGTCATAATTCCGCGTCCAAATGCACCTCGGATCATGTCAATGATGAATCCAGTATTGCATCTGCTTCCTCTCTCGAACAACCCCCATCTGGTTTTTCGCTCTCGTTTAGTTGTACAACCACAATACCTGTGGCGTCACTATCATCACCGCAATTATTACATTCCTATACGGGGAGCTATTGACCCTGGATCACAACTCTCATTTGACTCAAAGCGTTTATCCAAATCCAACCACTTGAGTCAAAAGATACTGCCAGCTTCCGTATTTGGTATTGGCGGATGCTTCTCTAACTCTCCCGATACTATTAAATGCCAAATTTTCTCCAGGCTTTCTCCAATTCGTATTGAAATAAACCCATCAGTGATTTCTCATTACTGATCATTTGCCCCCTTCAAACATTAGTGCAGAAGTTGCTCATGCTTTTCAATATTTAACTTTGGCTGATCCTGGATTTCAACGCTCATCCAAAATAGACTCACTTTTGGGCGTTGACGTTTACCCCCAGTTAATGCTACCTCAACCTTTTGTTCCAAGCTCTATCGTTCTAGTCGCAATCAGCACCATATTTGTTTCCCATCGGAAAATTTTGGGAACTCGAAAATGTTTCGAATCTCATGCCGCAATATCCTCTAGACATTTTAGCAGAGGAACATTTCATCACCACTTATAAACAAAGGTATTCAGTCTCTCTGCCAGTCAAACCAAATACGGCCCCTTTAACTTGTAATCAGAAGTTTGCGCGTTATTCACTTGTTCAACTTATAAAGCGTCTGGGTAAGACTTTTAAAGTTATTATTTTCCCACGTTTTGCCCTACTAAATCGAATAATTATTTTCGAATAATCCCTATTGCAGTACCGCCCTGGCGTAACAATATTTTTGCCGAACTGAATAGGACATTGTTTCATATGACCAATAAAAATAAAAAAATGAGAAACAATATCCATTGACATAGGAAAGGGTTCGCTACGCTCCAACCTTAATTTTCGACTAAAAAGAATGTGTGTATAATAGCTTTAGTACCGCCGCTGACAAAGGAGTACTTTTTACGAGATTCCTGTTAAACGTCGTAATTGGTGACTTTATGGCACCAATTCGTTTTCTATGGTTTTTTTAAAAACTAACTTTCTCGTAATTTTTTGGATAGAACTTTCTAAAAAAAGGCTGCCTCTGACCATAAGTTCGTGAAGAAATTCAGTCAGCGACGAATACTTAACCGAACCAGTGAAGTTTTTGGGGTGTCAACTCTATTTACTGTGCCGTTATTATCGCTATCGAGATTAAGTCAGTCGTCGAAGGATCCTCAAGGAATTCAGTTGTAATTTTCTTAGGGTCACAACGCTATTTATCGTGTCGTTATTACCGCTATCGAGATAAAGTAATCGAAGGATCCTAAAACAAGTTAGTCGTAACTTTCCTAGGGTGTCAACGTTAGTTATCGTGTTATACCGTACCGGAGTAGCGATATTTTCTGAGCCTATTATCGCAATATCGGTGAATTAAAATTACCGAAGCATCTGTATATTGTGCCTACTTCGTGATTATTATTAATGTAACCGAAGAACAACGAGAGTCTGTGATTTCTTCCATCACGCGGTGAGAGTAAATTACTTATTGCAAGGATTTTCTCAAGAAATTGAATCAACAAACCACGCACTGCGACGTTAATAGTAAGTGCCATCATCGAAGCCGATTATCTAACTAGTGATTGGTCTGCCACTGCCGGATTCAAGTAGATTTACAGATTATTTTGAGCTTTTCTACCTGGGTTCAATAGCACATGTTCCTTACCGAATGTATAGGATGAAGTTGGTTACACGTCAATTTTTTCAACCGTAATAAGAACACTACAGTATCAGAACTATTTTATTATGCTAACTAGTTTTTTGATTAGTAATATGAGCATTGTTTTAGGGAACATTTATGTTCTATGCTGTTTTATACGATAATCATTAAGAAATTCGGCGTGCACGCTTATCCTATATAAAATTATTTTCCGTCCCATTATGTTGACGTAACTTCCACAACGCCTATGTGTTTTTTGTTTTCAAGTGATTCAATAACATATTATTATCATACCCATTTTTTTTTGAATAAACGGAAAATAATTTCATCATTAAACTTTTTTTTGCTTTGTTCGCAAACTTAGCGACATTTATCGTTTATATATCTATATAATTTTAATTTGTATATATATTTGTTCTTTGGAGACTATTTATTTCTCGAACAATTACCGAATGACTCGCTGTGTAGTGTTTAGTGATAATTTGTTTTTTTATTGTTTTATATATATATATATATATATATATATATATTGTTACCGTCCTAATTGTTCGGTACCAGTTTCTCCAAGTTTCCTTGGATGGGACCAAGATAACGTATTATTATTTGGAACGATACTGGGAGATAAACAATTAGGACGTATGCGAACGGCACTCTTGTTTTGGTTGGAGAGCTAGGAGTCATGGGTTTATTTGTGGAACGTTAATCTACCGGAAAGGTAATTGAAGGGCGCCAGAAATTTCAATTCACAGGAAAAATTTCAAAAACTGCGATAAGCGAGAGAAATTATAAAAAGTGAGGTATATTTGATAGTGTATCTGTGGAGGTTTGGGAAGTACTCACTAAAACGCTGTTTATTATGTTAACCAGTTTATTAACAGGTTTTACCAGCGTCAGTGAACAAAACATCAAAAATATTTAAAATATGGGTACATGTATAACCTGGTACCGCAAACAAAATTAATATATACATAAAAACAATAAAACAAATTATCACTAAACACTACACGGTAATTGTTCGAGAAATAAATAGTCTCCAAGAAACAACAAATATACAATTCAAAATCATATACATACCCAAACGATAAATGTCGCAGAGTTTGCGACCTAAAAAATTAAATTATTAACGAAATTATTTTCCGTTTATTCAAAAAAAATTTAAGATATTATATTATTAAATTACTTGGAAACAAAAAAACACATAGGCTTTGTGAAAGTTATGTCAATATCGGGAAAATAATTTAATCTAGATTTGACGTGCACGCCGAATTTGCTAACGATTATTCTATAAAACATAAACAAAGGTTCTCTAAAACAATGGCAATATTAGTAATCAATAAACTCGTTATCGTAATTAAATAGTTCTGACCGTATGATTCTTTCGCTAAAGAAATAGCGTGACACTAAATTGATCTTTCCACCATCGACTAAGAACGGGTGCGATTACTCCAGGTAGGAGAGATACTAAATAATCACTTACAATACCTGAGTTCAATTGTGTCCATCTAATCACCTCAATTACTACTCAGGTGAAGATACTTGCATCAACGCCGGAGGCGTGGTTTCTCGATTAGGTCGATTTAAAAATAAAGGATAGTAGGTACTTGTGATAAGTAATCTACCTTCACTGCGTGATGGAACAGATGACAGGCACTCGGAAATATTCGGTAATTTAATGTCTGTAATATAAACACAATAAACATGTACTTCGGTAATTTCAATTCGACGACTGAGCACAAGAAATACCGATACGATAGCTTAATTTTGATAACTACAAAAATCACCACCGCTTTGGTGAAGTAATCTTCGTAGACTCAATCTCTATAGCGGCACTAAATAATGATACGATAATTCACGCTGACACAACAAGAAGTTTTTCAACTACTTGTGTTGAGAATCGGTCGCTGACTGCCTCTCGTGACGAGATTTTTGGGGACCGATAGCCTTTTTTTTGAAATTCTTTCCGAAAAATAAGTTCTAAAAAGCCCTATAACAGCCATATAAAAAGAATCGGGCAGTGAATGCACAAATTACGCTGTCTACCCAGAATTTCATAAAAGGTACTTTTCTTTTCCGAAAGTGATGCTAAACCTATTGTGTACCCATCGTACATTTTTGAAGTACATCCAATTGTCACTTCGTTCAATTGAAAATCCCGATTGAGCCGTAATGAACCTTTTTCGGCGTTCAAAGATGTACTATACTCCGGTAATTTTATGTTTATTGGTCGTATGAAACGATCTTCTACACAGTTCGAAGAAAATATTGTTACGCCAGGGCCGCACTGGGATATAAATTATTCGATTTCGTAGGGCGAAATATAAAAAAATAAAAACGTTACACAGCCCCCTCCAAAGAGTGGAACCAAGTACGCGAGATTCTACTCAAAACAAAGAAAACGTTCTTATTCCTCCGAGACGGAAATGAAATGGGGCGGCAACAGGAACGTAGGGTTTCAATCGGTAAGGGTCTTTGAGGACAATAGAACCATGAATGAAGTATTTCAGACATATAGAGGACGACAGGTACGATAACTGACAAAAAACGAGGGTAATAAGATTTGAGAAACGATATAGCCGACCGGGGTCAACTAATGAAAATACGATACGATACGGTATTCGACAACAACATCATCGACGGCAATGATAAGTGATCCGATAAAATTATATCGCAACAAACGGAACGATAGGCGGTAGCGGTAAGCTATAGAAAATATGCGGGACGGTATACGATACTAGAAGAGAATGCGGTCAGACGGAGGGTGTTAGAGTTAATTTTCCTCAGTATCCGAGCTCGGGATCAAAAGTATTGAACGGCTTCAAATCTTTAACATACCCGTTCCCAGCTTTGGAACCATTTGGGCCTTCTAGACGGTAGACTAGATTAGAGAGTTTTTCTCTGACGGTACACAAAATATATTTCGGCGCTAGTTTGGCCGCGAACTGGTTGGCAGCACTGGACAAACCTTTGATACGACGCCACACCTTATCGCCTACCTTATAAGATACAGGGCCTCCTTAAGTTGTAACTTTTCGCACTGTGCTCGTATGCACGATGCAAATTAGAAGTTACTTGCCTAAATACCTGAGTCAGACCTTCGATTTCGCTGGCATAAATGTCGCGATCACCAGGTAAGATCTCAATATCTTTTGCGGTATCGGGATTAGTCCCATAGTATTTTCCAGGTAATGGAACGTGACGAGCGAAGTTAAGAAACGCGGGAGTGTGGTTCGTTACTTCATGTTTGGCGGTATTCAGGGCTTGCCTAATTTTGGGTATTTCACTATCCCAATTAGTGTGTTTCTCAATGTAACACCTAATAGCGGTCCCGATAGTGCGATTGCTACGCTCAACAAAATTACATTGCGGAGAGTACACGGCATTGAACCAAAGTTTTTGTACCTCATACCGCTTACATATATTTTTGAGAGGAGCCCCATTCAAATTAGTGGCATTATCACAAATAACATATTGCTGGACACCGAACATAAGAAAGACTTCGTTTTCCAGAAAATTGACGATATTCGTGGCTGAAGCTTTCCGAAGGGGTTGAAGGAGTGTAAACTTAGAAAACCAATCTCCTACCACGAGGAGCCAAGTATAACCTTTTTCAGATCTAGGAAGGGGACCGATAAGATCTAAAGCTATTATTTGCCATGTGAACTCCGCTTTCTTTTCACATCAAACCGGATTGGGGGGTATTCGGGAATTTTTGGGCACCGCACACGAGACATGAACGTACATAATTTCGCACGTCGCGGCGCATTTTGGGCCAATAGAAGTGTTCTGGAACACGAGCTAGAGTCTTGAAAAAACCTAAGTGCGCACATACACGGGGTTCGTGGAGGGATCTCATAATATCGAGTCTCTGGGACTTAGGGAAGAGATATTTCCATTCAACTTCATTGGTCGGAAAGGGGAGAGTAGACGGAACGAATAAAGTCGTCGAGTTGTGTACGTGTTTTTAATATACAGGAAATACGCACACCCCAAGATATTTCAGTTTTTTTGATTGCATATAAGATTGTGAATCTTATTGGTTCTATCTGTTGTTGGTACTCTATAATTCGTGCAAATCATATTATTAGTTTATTATTGTTCTGATCACTGACGCTAGTAAAAGATATTAATAAACTGGTCACCATAATAAATGCGTTTCAGTGAGTACCTCCCTAATCTCAACAGACGCATTGCTGTAAATACCTCATTTTTTATAATTTTCTCTCTTATCGTAGTTTTTGAAATATTTTTTGTAAACTAAAATTTCTAGCGCCCTTTAATTAACTTCTCGTTTGATCAACTTCCATCATTTCTACCTACGACCCTTAGCTCTCCAACCAAAAACCAGAGCGCCGTTCGCATACGTTTTTAACTGTATTTCGCACACTATCGTTCCAAATAATAGTATTTCACTAGGTCATCTTTATTTCACTCAAGAAAACTTTGTACCGAATAGTTAAGACGGTCACAGACTCCATCACTCAAATTGGAATAGGAACAATTTCTACAAAAATATTTGGACACATGTCGAAGTGTCTGCAACCAGTTCAGAATATTATTCCCCACTATGTAGTAACTGAACTTACACATCAGGGCTACAAAATCCGAGTAGTTTTTAATGCATCTAGCCCGAATATTGGGTTCATTCTTAAACGGTTATTTGATCAATGTACCCAAGTTAAAGTCAGCTGTATCGGATATATTGCTAACTCAATTGTCGAATTGATCTTTGCTGCGACACTTGATGAATATATCGACAAATTCATGTGCATGTTCAAGATCGTCACATGCAGAATATCCTCTGGAAACCCAAAGTCAGTCTTGCTCAATAAGAAGCTGATATCAATACCGTAACTTATGGCTTGGCCTCCTCCGCTTTCCTTGCCATGGGTGCTCTCCAGCAACTCGTTCTAGATTATGGACATCGGTTTCCTTTAGCTTCACAAGCCTTATTACACCAGACTTATGTTGATAATGTCATTTCCGGTGCGGACGACATTGTACACGTAAATGCAATTAATACATTTACATTCGTTTGAAGGCTTTGAACTACGCAAAAGCGCAAATGGTCGTCTAGTCACCTTCAGCTGCTTGGAAGCTTTCATGTAATGATGAAGACAATTCGTTAAAACTTTTAGGCTTCAATTGGGAACCATCTCACGACTGCCTTGTATTCACATTTTCAAGTGACTTGTACTAAGCGTAACATGCTTCCCTTTTTAGGATGGATTTTTGTCTATCCTCGTAACCTTCTTTAAAATTATTTTCCAGAAGATATCGCTTGCTAAACTTGATTGGGATCAACCAGTCATCTCTGAAATTGCGATATATTGGAAACGGCTGATCAATAATCTTAATCGCATTGCCTCGTTGCGTGCTTCCTAACACGATTTCTATTAGATACACCTGATAGGCTTCGCTGATGCCTCGTCTCTTGCTTATGCTGCAGTAGTGTATATGTGTTTCGAATCATCTAACTCGTGTCATTCTTTTCTATGGAAGGCAAAAGCTTGTGTTGCCCCATTAAAAACACTCTTTATACCTAGATTGATTTTTGCGCCGCACCACTTTTAATTGATATAATTAATTCGGTTTTGCATATCCGGTATCAGAAACAACTGAATGACATCAGTATTTTTTCGGATTCTGAAATAGTACTTACATGGTTACGCATTTACCATCGTACTCTTAAAACCATTGTATGTACGTGACTGCTATATAGCTCATTGAGTACTTTCTATTGCAATTTCCGGGTAACAACAAATGAATAATAAAGACACAAATCCAAACACTTAGAAATTATTAAGAAATGTTAATTATTATTTATGTCTTTTTGTGTATATCTTGATAACCAGAATATGCAACTTTCCAAGAACATAATTGAATGGTAACCAACCTCAAATTATTCCTCACATTGCCATCAAAATGTTCTTTTTAGAATCAAGATTGAATTGGTTTGCAACTGCGGGTAATAAAACGTTACAAAACTGACGGAAACTCTAGAATGTCTAACAATGTGCTCTTCAATTTCCCTTTTGAGAATTTAAATTATTTTCCTCGCAATTTACTAACTGTTGAGCATCTAAATTTTAATTAACTTTCATTCAGATTGTGAACTCTGCTCTGCTTAATATATATCCTTTCTCATGAACGTCTTTTCTATCTATTTATTATCTCAGCTATATAAATATGGGATTAATCTGTCTTGAGGTTTTTCTGAAAGATATCGGGAATTTCTTTCAGCCTAAGAAGTTTTTCATGGCAGAAGTTTTTCATTGCAAAATGTGAATCGTTTTATGTGAATGAATTTCACCAAGCGTCATCACTGGGAGTATTTGATATTTTTACTTTTCCGCCAAACATATCTAATAGGTATGCGAGAAAAGTATTGGTTTACCCCAAAAAAAGTGTCATGTTAGCACTATACGGCCTCCGGAGTGCAAAAAATCACCAATTTTATTATTGAATATTATTCAGGATATCTCACAGATGAACCCTTTTGATTTTCGGCTCAATAAAGCCCGTAAAACAGGTGCAATAGTACTTTAAGTACGACATTTTTGTAATTTTTGTGAAATTTTAGTTTGTTAGCACGATAAAGCTTCCGGAGTATATACAAGTGACCAATTTTATGATTGAATATTGTTCAAGGCATCTCATAGATGCACCTTATTGATTTTTAGTTCCCCATAGTTGGTACACCGTTTTTGGTCCTTTTTGGAGATATATCGGGTAGCTAGCACGATACAGCCTCCGGAGTGTATACAAGTGACCAACTTTATAATTGTGTGTTGTCTAGGGTAACTCACAGATGTACCATATTCATTTTCAGCTGACTAGAGCGAGTACAGCGGGTTCTATAAATCCAGATATACCACATTTTTGGTTATTATGGAAGAAATTTTGGATTGTTAGGACAATACATCCCCTGAAGTGTATACAAGTGACAATTTTATGATATAATATTGTTCAGTGCACTTCGCAGATGCGGAAAAGTTAGTTTTAATTCTCAAAACCGTTCATTTAGGTATGTATTTTTGAATTTGTAGAAAGTATAAGTAACAGAGTCTTGTACAAAACTGTTACTGTCTACGTTCAGTACAAAAAAACTATCAGTAGTTTGAGTAACAGGACTTTTTTAGTTCACAGTAATATAATGAATTCATTTTCACAGAATTCAATCATTATTTATGAATGTATAGTTGCGTAAAGCGGCACATGAGTTAATTGACAGCGGCTTTGGTCGAAGTGGTTGTTTAATTCATGTCCGTAAAGTAGAATATTTTACACTGAAAACACTGACAAAATCAAAACTATATTTTAAAAGAAAGAAGAATAGAGACATGTGCTTCTATAAATCGAAAGCTACAACGAGAAAAAATGTTGAGAAAGAACTTACGAAAATATATGGGAAGATGAAAGTAATGAAGGATTTTAAGAGTTAAAATAGTATACGATAAAATTCAATTTTCAACGAGAAAAACTGAGAATTACAATTCTATATTGAAGAACCAAAGCAGGTATTTCATGTGAAAAATTAAATAGGAGTATTATTTCATCTGATCTTCATGTGAACAGTTCCATTATTGAATACTTACCTGAATTCGGAGGAAAACCACTGACTCAAAGGAAAATAACTTAGCTTTGCATTTTTGCTTCAAGAATAAGGGCCCATACACTGATTCATGTGTTCAGCAATACATTAAAATTTAGATTCTCCTGAACATTTGACATTTGGAAAATACTACTCCACCATCTACAAAATTGGCAAAACTGACAATGTCCGACCTCAAGTCATCAACCAGTCGGCAATTCCACTCCTTTTCCATGGAAAAATCGGGAACTCCAGCTAGTATACTGAAAATAAAGAGCTTGGAGAAATCATACGTGCATAAAAACATCACCCAAATTTTCACAGACGCTTAAAAATTTCAAAGGGAGGTCGAGGGGCTCTAGGATGATGTAGTTTTTCTACTCATTTGTCCAACAATGAATCGCACGTAAAAAATGAACCAACCCAACTACCGTTAGTAGTACATATTTTTTTAAAACGCCGGCAGCACTGTGCGAACCTCACCGACTACCTAGAACAACATCTCAGTTGTTATCTTGCCAACACGAAGCGTGCACGTAACCATTCTGACGTAGATTTTTTTTTGTTTTCAGAATAGGTCGCATTAGGAAAATAGGAAGAAAGCGAGGTACCTATAGTGCTGACCTAATGAAGGCGGCCTTGGACCTAGTTGCCAGCGGTATAAGGATCCGAAAAGCAGCAGTTGAGAGTAATTTAGCGTATAGTACGTTGAGACGATACGTTGAGAAAAGAAAATGTGCTCCTGATGAAAACACGAGATTACTCCCTAACTATGAGATTAACATGATTTTCACAAGTGAACAAGAAGATGCTGGTATGACCTATTTCAAAGCTTGTGCACTTATGGTTCATGGATTCACGTCTACTGAATGTAGGGAGGTTGCATATCAAATGGCTCAAGAGAATAGAAATACCTGATTCGTGGAAAGAAACACAAACGGCAGGAAAAGAATGGCTCCAAAGTTTTCGGAACAGACACACAGATATGTCACTGAGAAAATCCGAGCCGTGCAGTATTGCACAGGCAACATCGTTCAACAGAGATAACGTGAACCACTTTTCTGAAAACTTATATGACGTTATAAATCGGAATTTGGCAGTTGCTGATGGCACAAGAATTTTTAAATTGGATGAAACCACAACCACAACGGTGCAAACAATATTGGCATCAAAAGGGGGAAATGTTTGGATTATATCACCAGCGGTGAGAAAGCGATGCTAGTAACAACATACAGTTTTATATGTGCTGGTGGTTAAGCTATACCTCCAGCTATAATTTTTCCTCGGAAAAATTACAAAGATTTCATGTTAAAAGGTGCCCTCGCTGGGTCTTTGGGTCTTGCTACTCCAACAGGATGGATGAATTCCGAACTATTTGTTGACGTAATGAGCAATTTCATTAAACAAAGCAGAAGCTCTCCTGAGAATCTATCAATTTCATTATTCGATAACCATGAATCTCATTTATCCCTCGAAGCCCTATATTTGGCAAAATCGGCAGGGGTTAATATTGTTATTTTGCATCCGCACATCGGCTAAGTTGCGGCTACTTGACGTTGGTATATATGCGCCATTTAAGGCCTTTTATAACAGTGCCATACAGTCGTGGCTTTTAAGAGATCCAGGTAGGCCGATAACTATTTACGACTTAGCTGAATGGATTGAAGTATCACATAGCCATTCCATGACTCCTAAAAATATAGCCCATGCTTCTAAAAATGCGGCATATATACCATTGACTGGGATATCTTTACAGATGACGATTTTTTGCCAAGTGAGGTAACTAACAGTTAGTTAGTTAGTAGTGGAAATAGTTAAAACCTTCTCTGACACAACTAAAAATATAAAAGGAAAATATCATCCATGACTCAAATGTGACTGACAGTAATTTTTCTGAATGAAACTAAAAGTCAATGTCACAGCATTTTAATAGTAGAAAATAGTGCAACCACTAGTTTTGGCCTACATACGGGCCATCTTCAGGCTACAAATTATTATTGTTACAATGAAACAGTTCAACTCTTACCCCCAATAAGATAATTTTATTTTCATGGTTGATTGCTCCCTTCGAGCTCAACTGTATTACTCCATTTCATTTTCAATTATAATCAAAAATTTCATTTGTCACATCTTTTTTTTTTATAAGTTATCATAACTATTGAGTGATTTTATTTCAATATATGACGAGAGAAAGAGTTTTTCAAAAGTTTATCATTTTTTTATTTACTTTATTTTATAAATTTTAATCTTCCAATTTCACACATTTCTCCTTTACTTTATGATTTTCATCGTGTGTTGCCCACGGAAGTGGAACGAATTTTTGGATCAGTTAAGGTTGGAGACTTTTCCTATGTTTCCTTTAATTGTAACAATAATAATTTGTAGCCTGAAGATGGCCCGTATGTAGGCCGAAACTAGTAGCTGCACTATTTTCTACTATTAAAATGCTGTGACATTGACTTTGAGTTTCATTCAGCAAAAAAACTAAAAATATAATTTGACGTATCGTTTAATTTCTTTTTCAAAAATCAAATCCCAATTTTGGCTAAAATTTTGACTGTAATATAGAAATGCCCAGATTTACCGCAAACGTAAATAAATATTTCAAACATAAGTATGCGCTTATGGATATAGTACTATGATTTTAATAATATAGTTGCAGTTTTAGAAAAGTCAGTAAATAAATAATTCTAGCAATTGAACAACTTAACGTCATTCTGACGATGATATTTAATATCGAAACAATTGTCAATTTCATAGAATTTTTAAAAAATTTTCAATAAATTGTGCAATTATCTAAAAACAGTTAGTTTCATTTAAAGTAGTAATATGAGTAGATTCCGCGAAGTGAGGGTCGAAACAGTAAAATTAATCGGAATAATCCTTTATGGTGCTATTAACAAAAATTAATCCCTAATACGTGTTTTAAACATTTCAATAAATACATGTCCTTGGTTTACCAATTACCTATTTTCTTCTTAATCTATTTCTTTTTGTAAGAAAACATGTTACTGTCAAACCCATAAATGATTAATTGAGAAGAGAAGAAATTATTTCTATGGGAAACACACATTTATCAAATTTATTGAAACATTTGGGATTTAAATACAAAAAAAGACAAGAGAAGAGCATCAATGGAACGAATATATGATTATACCGGATAAGAAATCGTTGAAACATAAATCACATAGGAGAATACAATAATTTTTAATCAATGTAAATTTATTGGTTATAATTTCTCAATACTGTCCAAATCAAGCTTTATTCACACCAAACAAACCAATACAATAAGCTAATATAGGATCAAACAAGATTTGGAATTTTAACGTAATAGGAGTTACGAAATTTTACCTCGAACAAGTGAAGTTGAGAGTTACATGTTAAAATCATGATATTGGTTTATTATGATGAACTAAACGGTTATTAAACTTAATTTTGTATTTAGAAGACATTTTTCATAAACTATAAGCCATCATTTCAAATAAATATAATCTGTAATTTTGAGATTTAGATTCCCATCACAGAATTTTGTAAATATTTTCCAAATTGTTTTATTGTGGATGAATAAAAGTTTTGCAGCTTTTGTAGGAAGCTTTCAATTATTGTTATTTATAATAGTTTAATTGATATACCCTGTAAGTATAGCAAGGTAAAATTATTATGCTCATAATGTTTTGAAAAGATATTTTTTCATGTTAAATGAGAGTTTAAATACAACTTATTAATGCTTATTTAGAAAAGTGGTTCAATTGTGACGGAACTTGTACTGAACTAAGACCACATCAAGAGAATCACTTGATGAATGAAGAGAAAAACTTTAATCAAGTTTTATTGGATGATTCTTTGATTTTAAAATTTATTTTCTGACATTTGTGAAGTGAGTTAGATACATGTAATTTATACTCAGTTTTAGGTGGCATAACTGATCTCCATTACTTGGTTGTTTTTATAAAATTTTAATGACAAATATAAGCAGATTAGCAATATTGGGAACGGGCAAAAATTGCAGGGGAGTTTTGTTTAGAAAATACAAGGGAATGAAAAGTCAGTCAGTGTGAATCAGATTAGAAAAAGCCGAAAATTTTGATTTATCTATCTATTTAACAATTATTTATTGATATAACTACGTACTGGAAATCAGAACTCATGACAATTTAAATAATTTGATTCAATTATAATATTTTCAAAAAATTGGCTGTCATCATGTGTCAAGAGAAGATAAGGGAAGTCAAAATTTTGAATCGAGGTATTTAACAATTATTTGATGATGAACATATTTTAAAGCGGAATTCATGGTAGTTTAAATTATTTGATTCCATTCCAATACAAGTGAGAGAAGAACGTTGATTTATAAAAACATTGCCAATCCAGAACTTTCTTTTGAGAACGTTGGTGAATAAATGAATGGAGCCCTGGAAGTAACAATGATCGGTTAATGCATGTGTTAAAGGTACTGTAACATTTTCTTTTTTATTCCCATAAAAACTTTTCTAACACATATTTGCTATTTGTAATGCTTAATTACAGAGTTATATAATTTTGTAATATAAACTTTATGATAAGTTGATTTAATATAAACACATACTTGTTATTAATTCTTCTAAATTTTAATATTTTTCTTAAAAATCCACACTAAAATAGATGACAATACTAATAACCTAAGAATCTGTTACAGAAATTGAGTAAGACAATTTCAAGTGATTAATAATTTCAAATATCCATACACACGAAGTCATTTTACTACAATTCTTTCAAGAATCGACTCCTTGAAAGTAAGACGTACTAAACAAAGCAGGAGCAAGTTAGTTTGTATTTATTAGTTTTAAATAATATCATTTTATTTTACTTACCTTATAAATGGTAAGTTGGCGCTCCCAAAATTCTTAAACATTATAATAACAAACATTACTAATCTAAATTGAATCTTAAAAAAAATGTATACTTACAATATACCTTAATTCTTACAATATATTGCCAAAGAGCATGTTTTTATCGTAAATATATAGAGAATCGTAACAGTGTATTTCCATGACAAATTATATTCTTAGACGAAACACGGATATATGCTAGAGGAACCAAATTAGCTTCTTGTCAGGATAAAAATGTAAGGATTGTCCGTAAAACAGGGGGTTACGACGGTTAACACTATACTATTGTTGGTTCATCCAAAGGATTTGTTGAAAATGCAAATTTGGTATTGTCATCGAAATCATTGTCGGCAAATTATTATGGTGAAATGAACGGTGATATATTTACAAAGTGGATAAAGACACAGTTAGTACATAATTAAGAAGAATGCACCTTACCATATTGTACTTTTAGAAAAGCAACCTTTCAACGAAACATGAAATTGTCACTTGGTTAAAAGCCATCAATGATATTAATTTTAGCGATAACTGTACAAAACCGGAACTACTAAAAATTGCTGAAATGAACCGAAAAGAAAATGTTTAGGTTATTGATGCATTGTTTCGAGAATAGGGTGATGATGTCTTATGGCTGCCACCTTACCATTGTGAATTTAATGTGATCGAACTAGTTTGGGTCATTTTTTGGAGATTTTAATCTGTTGTACTTTCGGAAAATACAATACAAAGTAATTTTATAATATGACAAAAATGCCGACCTTAGGAATATTAGCCATAACGTTTAAGGTAAAAGCACAATATTCCGCCGCAGTTTAGGATTTTTTGAGTTTGAGTTAAAATATTAGAAAAACTGACTTTGTTACATCCAGTTTGGCATTTTTAGGCTTATTTCAGAATGAAATGGGACTATTGTAGAGAGTAAATTTATATATATATATATATATATATATATATATATATATATATATATATATAATTTTAAATTAATTATTTGCCAACTAAATAATCAGGATTATTTTTTGTGGGTTTGTGGCAATGATACCAAGTGTACTCTTTTAAATATTTATTCTACGAGCTTTCGAATACAATCGTATTCATTTTCAAGTAATTATTTAACGAGATTGCAGGTAAAGTTGTAAAATATATGTATAATAAATCATTTCAAATAGTATCCAAAAATTATTATAAAATTTCAAAAAACAATATATGTATTAAATAATGTTACCAAGTCAATATTGACAACTTTACCTGCAATCTCGTTAAATAATTACTTGAAAATGAATACGATTGTATTCGAAAGCTCGTAGAATAAATATTTAAAAGAGTACACTTGGTATCATTGCCACAAACCCACAAAAAATAATCCTATATATATATATATATATATATATATATATATATATATATATATATGTATGTATGTGTTATAACGGAATTTGTAAGCACGTAGATTTTTCAACGGATCGAAACCAAACTCTCTACAAAAATTGGTTCGGCCAAGGCTTTGGACGAGTTCGTTAACGGACTACATCGGCCCAGTAGAAACAAACTGGCGGCCTGTCAAAATTGAAAAAAAATCGTATTTATTTTGTTTTTGATCTGATGCCAAAAAGTTACTGAGATTTTCTTAGAACTTGACACGATCTACAACTTTTGTATGAAACACTTTTTTCTTAAACGTATATGAAAACATTTATTTAAGAAAATTTAAATTTTTTTGTTTTGTTTTGAATCTGATGCAAAAACTTTACTGAAATAAGCCGTCCAATTGGTCTTGTGCCATTGGGTTTTTTTAAATGTAAAATGATGTGTTGTGAAATATTGGAAATTATATTTTTTAAATAATATAACGTGCTTCATTGGTAAAACAAATATTTATCAAAAAATGCCACAATCTCCTTATTCCCACGTACATTTTTAACTGATACCCTAACTCCGACCTGAGGGGCTCCTAATTTCGGCGTGAACTTTTATATTGTTTTTTTTAAATATACTTATAATTAACACAAAAAACATTGAATTCGAGAAAAATATGCAGAACAATATATTTATTGAAGTAAATTCAAAAAATAATCCACTTATAATAACAAAAAAATGAGAAACTTGTAACAACTTTTACATCAAATATAAGATTTATATTAAATATATCACTAAAACAAATATTACATGTTTAGTCTATACTTTCTATCTCAGGAACAGAATAAAATACCCACCTATTTACAAGGCGAGGAGCACTTATACGAGAAACAATTTCATCTTTTTCATACCATATGACATCCTCGACAGCTGACCATCTCCAATGTATCCCAATCCATTTCATCGTTTTAATAAAAAATATCAATTATCAAATACTACTTCTCTATCCCACTCATCTCGTACAATTCTTTCAGTGTGCTCTACTGTCTTTGACCAAATATCAGGAGTCACTATTTCTAAAGACTTTTTCCATACACCTATTGCTTGTACTGTTGAAGAACCATCAGTTCCCACATGATCTCTATAAATTTTTTTAACTATGCCCCAAATATGTTCAATTGGGTTAAACAGACCATATTTTTCAGATAATATGTCAGCTTCATATACTGTTGGTGGTTAATTCCTACAAAAATGCGTATATTCAAACAAAATAAGTTATCTAAGCATTACCATAATATATTGAAAAATGTTTATATCAACTTACCGTTGTACTAAATTCAATAATTGGGTTTTGAGGAAAGTATTTCCAAAAGGAATATCATTTTATATCAACCAGTTCTATATATCAACCTTTTTGGTAGCTGTTGTTGATACTTTATTGATCACTGTACTGTGATAACTTGAATTATCCATTACAATTGTGGCAGGTTCTTCCAAGTTCACCAAAAACTGGTATTCAAACCAATGCAAAAAAATTTCTTGGTTCATTGCACCGTGATAATCACCATCTTGTTTTTTGGGAGAAAAAACCAGCCCTGCTCCAGGAATAAATCCAAAAAAGGAACCAGCATGCAATACTATATACATATAATAAGGAAATAACAAATTACTACTAGGTTTCCTAGATAGACTGCATAGCTCAAAACAACTAATAATAATTATATAGATTTAAATAAAATAGTGTGACTAGTAAATATTTGAAAAGGTCTTAAAATGGCAGGAATGATAGTACATCATAAATTAATTGCTAAATTTTATTATTCAATTACCTTGAACCACCAATTTTTGGTTTTTTTCACGCTTCTATGATTAGAATCTAGCCAAAAACGTTTAACAGTACCGTCTTTAAATATCCAGGTCTCAACCAAAAACACAAATTAATAAACCTTCCATTTTTATCTTGACATATTCATGTAGAAAATGTACATGTCTTAATGCAATATGTGGCAACTCCATTAAACCACGACGAGGATCATCTTTTTGATATTTGAATCCAATATTTCTGACTATATTCCAGAGCGATGTTAAACAACCATTAAATAGTTCACGCTCCTGGAGTTTGTCTCTTAAAGTTTTCAAGGTTATGTGTTCCTCTGAAAAATATTGTGTTAGTTAATTGTGAATAAAATAAAACCGTAAATTCAATATACTCTCTGTTTCCATACATTTCGTATATAACATTTCGGAAAGCATTTTGATCAAAGTTATCAATTTCAACAGTAGGTTTTATGCGTTGTCTCTTTTTAGGTGGGCTTTTAGGCTGTTCACCTCTATTATGCTTGGCAGCAAAACGGTTAACAGTGGTAACGCTAAGTTGTAAAGCTTCTGCAGCTCTCTACAATAAAATTACTTCAATTTATGAAAGAATAATATATTATCAAGTTTAAATAACCTAACCTGACATTAAAAACATTTAATCATTTACATTTTAATATGTAACAATAATATTATTAATGATGAATACAAATAGCGAATACTATATTCTTACAGCAGTAAGCGGGAGCAGCGGGCCCCCATTTCGGCATTCTCATTCAAAATAGCTCAACAAAGATGTTACCATCTCAACCTAACCTAACCTAACCACACACGGCAGATTTTCCTAAATAATTAGTTATTAAAGTAACTGTTTTTTTAATCTTGAAGAAGCAATTAATTTAAAAGCACCAAAAAAACTTGTAAATATTAGACGATGATCGAATTTCAATAAACGTCAAAACAAACTGGGGAATTTTACCAGTTGATTTCACAACGTCTTGAAGTTTTGCCAACCCGTTAGCTGTAAATTGCCCTGGCTGTTGAGGATAAATTGTATTCACTGTTGGTAAATTAATATTTACTCTGGTAAGTAGGAAAGTAACTAAAAATGACATCATCGTCTTTTCAGATTCAGTATAAACGACAAGTACACTATAATTTAGTGCTAATTAAGTGCTCTAAGAAAACGTTAAAAAATTGACAAAATATAACATTTATCTGGGGAAAGTGGGCGCCGCGCTCTAAAATTCGTTAGACGAACGTCAATGAATTTGGTGCTCGCAAGATTATGGTACTAAAATATTCCTTAGTTATCAGACTCTCAAAAAAATACAACTACAGAATGTAGTGCTACCTGTATCACGTGGAATCAAATAGTTTATACGGGAAAGAGAGAGCGCCGCGCTCTAATATTCGTTAGACGATCGTTTAAGTAATTTGGTGCTCCCAAGATTATGGTATTAAAATATTCCTTAAGCATCGTACTTTCGAAAAAATACGATTACAGGATTTAGTGCTATCTGCATCACAAGGAATTAAATAGTTTATAGTGAAAGAGAGCGCGTCGCACTCTCAAATTCGTTAGACGAACGTCAAACAATTTGGGGCTCGCAAGATTATAGTACTAAAATACTCCTTAGGTATCGTACTTTCAAAAAAATACAATGACAGAATTCAGTGTTACCTGCAGCACGTGAAATTAAATAGTTTATACGGGAAAAAAAGAGCGCCGCTCTCTAAAATTCGTTAGATAGGCACCAAATTCTTTATCGATAGTCTAACGAATTTTAGAGCTTGGTGCTCTCTCTTTCCCGTATAAACGATTCAATTTTACGTGATGCAGGTAGCACTTAATTCTGTAATTGTATTTTTTCGAAAGTACGATGCTTAAGGAATATTTTAGCACCATAATCTTGCGAGCACCAAATTCTTTAACGATCGTCTAACGAATTTTAGAGCGCGGCGCTCTCCCTTTGCCGTATAAACTATTTAATTCCACGTGATGCAGGTAGCACTAAATTCTGTAATTGTATTGTTTGAAAGTACGATGCTTAAGGAATATTTTAGTACCATAATCTTGCGAGCACCAAATTGTTTATCGATCGTCTAACGAATTTTAGAGCGCGGCGCTCTCTCTTTCCCGTATAAACTATTTAATTCCACGTGATGCAGGTAGCACTAAATTCTGTAATTATATTTTTTCGGAAGTACGATGCTTAAAGAATATTTTAGCACCATAATCTTGCGAGCACCAAATTCTTTAACGATCGTCTAACGAATTTTATAGCGCGGCGCTCTCTCTTTCCCGTATAAACTATTTAATTTCACGTGATTCAGGTAGCACTAAATTCTGTAATTATATTTTTTCGAAAATACGATGCTCAAGGAATATTTTAGTACCATAATCTTGCAAGCACCAAATTCTTTATCGATCGTCTAACGAATTTTAAAGCGCGGCGCTCTCTGCCGTATAAACTATTTAATTCCACGTGATGCAGGTAGCACTAAATTCTGTAATTGTATTTTTTCGAAAGTACGATGCTTAAGGAATATTTTAGCACCATAATCTTGCGAGCACCAAATTCTTTAACGATCGTCTAACGAATTTTAGAGCGCGGCGCTCTCTCTTTGCCGTATAAACTATTTAATTCCACGTGATGCAGGTAGCACTAAATTCTGTAATTGTATTGTTTGAAAGTACGATGCTTAAGGAATATTTTAGCACCATAATCTTGCGAGCACCAAATTCTTTAACGATCGTCTAACGAATTTTAGAGCGCGGCGCTCTCTCTTTCCCGTATAAACTATTTATTTCCACGTGATGCAGGTAGCACTAAATTCTGTAATTGTATTTTTTCGAAAGTACGATGCTTAAAGAATATTTTAGCACCATAATCTTGCGAGCACCAAATTCTTTAACGATCGTCTAACGAATTTTAGAGCGCGGCGCTCTCTCTTTCCCGTATAAACTATTTAATTCCACGTGATTCAGGTAGCACTAAATTCTGTAATTATATTTTTTCGAAAATACGATGCTCAAGGAATATTTTAGTACCATAATCTTGCGACACCAAATTCTTTATCGATCGTCTAACGAATTTTAGAGTGCGGCGCTCTCTCTTTCCCTGTAAACTATTTGATTCCACGTGATGCAGGTAGCACTAAATTCTGTAATTGTATTGTTTGAAAGTATGATATCTTAGGAATATTCTAATACCATAATCTTGCGAGCACCAAATTCTTTTTAACGATCGTCTAACGAATTTTAGAGCACGGCGCTCTCTATTTCCTTGTAAACTATTTGATTCCACGTGATGGAGGTAGCACTAAATTCTGTAATTGTATTTTTTGAAAGTACGATATCTGAGGAAGATTTTAGTACCATAATCATGTGAGCACCAAATATTCTTTAATGATAATCTAACGAATTTTAGAGTGCGGCGCTCTCCCTTTCCCGTATAAACTAATTGATTCCAAGTGATGCAGGTAACACTAAATTATGTAATTGTATTTTTTGATAGTACGATACGTAAGGAATATTTCAGTACCATAAACTTGCGAGCACAAAATTCTATGACGTTCGTCTAACGAATTTTAGAGTGCTGCGCGCTCTGTTTCCCGTCTAAACTATTTAATTCTACGTGATGCAGGTAGCACTAAATTCTGTAATTGTATTTTTTTGAAAGTACGATGCTTGAGGAATATTTTAGTACCATAATCTTGCGAACGCCAAATTCTTTGACGTTCGTCTAACGAATTTTAGAGTGAGGCGCGCTCTTTTTCCCGTATAAAATATTTAATTCCACGTAATGCAGGTAGCACTAAATTCTGATATTGTATATTTTTGAAAGTACAATACTTAAGGAACATTTAAGTACCATAATCTTGCGAGCATAGGTTTACATAGATTCCCATTCATATTAAATTTTAGTTCATGCGAAAATCACAAAAGTTTACAAAGCCATTTACAATTTACAGTTAATGCCTTTCAGAAACTTGAAAACTAACAAAACTACACAATCAGCAGTCTCTCTCAATATACAATTTAGATTAAGCACCGTAGCAAGCGGGTTAAAGCATTTAATTATGTCTATATAAAATTTGTCCCTTACACCTTTGTTAATTGCACACTCAAAAAAAATGTGGTTAAGATTAGCTACTGCTCCACAATCGCACAAAGGAGACTCTACCAGTCCAATTCTGTTTAGGTGATCTTTGGAATAACAGAGCCCAATTCTTAACTTGAATAAGTGGATAATTTAGATTTGTTCAATTGGCTTTCACTGAATCATGGCTTTTTAGGGAAGTGATCCAATAGCCTGTATAAATGTTGACCTTTCAAAACACACAATTCTCTCCATTCTTCTTCCCATAATTCGTAGATATCAGATTTAATATTAGGTAAAATATTTCTATATTCAACCAAGTTGAAATTTATATGATCCAACTCAAGGCTTTTCTTGGCGAGCGATCTGCCATCTCGTTCCCCTTTATGGAGGTATGGCTCGGAATCCATCCCAATTTTATAAGGATGTTATTTTTCTTAGCCTCCCATAAATCGTGCCTGATCTCCAGCTCTGTGTTTTCCGAGGAGCCGCTGATACCACATCTAGTTATTTCACTTAATGCACTTGCTGAGTCTGATAATAGTAACGCTTTAGGTATGTTACCATCTATAATTCTTTTAATTGCAATGGAAATGGCAAAAATCTCCGCTGTGCATATACTGGCTTCATTACAGATTCTGACTGAAGTTGTATTAGTGATATTGGTGTGTTTGTTGTAAATTCCAAATCCAACTCGATTTTGTCTGTCTTTGGATCCGTCCGTGAAAAATATCTGCCAATCCTGCCATTTTTCCATGATAATATTATTAAATAGGGGGTCATTATTAAGCGAGTCTTTACATAGATCAAATGAAATAAGGGGGATGTGAAGTATTCGAGACTCAAATTCATAAAGATAGCAAGGAAATTTATCAAATTTTTTCAGAATAGGAAGATAGACAAGAGCTCTATCGAGCCCCTCCAAAATTGGAAAATTATGAAGCAATTCTATATTGTTATTATTCTGGTACAATTCCAGAAGACCTCTTGAATCTACATTATTTTCAATTGACAAATACTTAATAATATACTTTTCCGCCAGCTAGATCCTCCTCCACTTAAGGGGAAGTTCATCAGTTTCAGCCAGTAGTGAAACCGTAGGCGACGTTTTCATCGCACCTAATACCAACCTGAGTGCTCTGAATTGAATTTTGTCCAATTTGTAAAGGTTCTGAAGGGAGGAATTATAAATGAGGATAGTGCCAAAATCAAGGTGGGATCTTACCAATCCCCTGTAAATCATCATCAGTAGTTTGGGATCTGCACCCCAGGAATTCCCTGCCACAGCCCTCATGACATCAATGCCCTTTTGGGCCTTAACAACTATGTTATCAATATGAATATTGAATTTAAGACAACTCCCAGATAGTTATATCTATTCACAAAGTCAATGGAATGTCCATTGACTATTATATTTTGAGGCCTACCTTTAGTAGATCTCCTTTGAAATAACATATATTTTGATTTCAGAATTGACAGTTCCAAACTGTTATTCTCCAGCCAATTGGATATATTGCTTAATGTTTCATTCATTTTCTGACACATTGTGTTTACATCATTTCCCTGAATTCTTACATTTAGATCATCTGCATATCCAGAAATAATAACGCCCTCTAATCCCAAATCAAAAATTTCATTAGTGAAAACATTATACAAAAGGGGACTTCACGCTGACCCTTGAGGCAGCCCCTTTTGAACCACCCCAGTGTTTGATACACATCTCGAGGAGTTGTCTCTGATAATAACCTTCCTAGACCAAAATAGTTGATTAACTAGGCTTAGGATATGTTGAGAAATATTATAACTAGCCAATTTGTTAAGCAGTAGGGGAATTCTGACATTGTCATAAGCAGCTTTTATGTCTAAGAAAACGACTAAAACCTTATTTCCTTGGTTAAAGGCATTAATAACACTGGAGGTTAGCAAAATTAGGTTATCCAAAATACTTTTTCCCTGTCTGAATCCGGATTGAAATTTACTTAAAAGCCCCTCTGATTCCAATTTATGGTCAATAATGTTTTTAATAATACCTTCCAACACCTTCATTACACACGATTGAAGGGCAATATACCTAAAGTTGCCAATAATAGTAGGGTCTTTAAAAGGCTTTAGTATAGGACATATTATTTGGATTCTTCAGGATTCTGGTATGGTTACATCTTTAAGATAACCATTCAAAATTGAAAGTAGCCTTTCCTTACACAGTAATGGCAGATACTTTAGCTGTGAGTAATAAATTCCATCCGCACCTGGTGCCTAGTCTTTCCTGTTTTTTAAAGCACATTCCAGTTCTTCCATTTCGAAGGGGACTAGATCATTATTATCCAATCTGTTTATAGTAATATCCAGCGGGACATCCTGAATAGTAATATCATCAAGAAAATTATCTAGATTATCCCTTACAAATGAAGTAGATATTGGAGGGGTGTACCCATTTTTAAAGCCCTTAATAATCCTCCATGTTGCTGACAAGTTAGAGTCCCTATTTAAAGTTGCACAGAATTCTCTGAAATTATTTCTTTTTTTGAGTGTTAGAGTTCTGTTAGCTTTTGCAACTGCCAAGTTCATCGCCACATAATTGTCCACAGAACTGTTGTCCAAATATCTCTTAATGGCATTTTTCCTTTCCATTACAACGTTAGTACAAACCTCATCCCACCATATGGTGGGAGACTTATTTGTTGTAGATTTCCTTTCTCCCTTTTTTGGTGATGCCTCCTCAGTTGCTTGAGTAATGATACTTGTGAAAATATCATATGAGCAATCAGGTATTCCAGCCATCAAGTGATCACAGACATTGTTAAAGTTGTTCAATAGTTGTCTGTAGGCAAACCTGAAAAATATATTTCATGCTAAAATAAAAAAGAAGAAGAGCTTTGTTCTTACGTCAGTCAAATGGAGTCTAGAATGTAAAAGTTGGTTCTCGTTATTTTTATACAATATTAGTGTAACCATTTTCTTTCAATAAACAACTTTTATTCAACACATTCCGTACAATATTTATTTGAACGTAACAATTTCTACACAAAGAAGCCCTCCATTTTGTCTATTGCTCTATGGATTTGCCCTATCAGAACTCACAAAGATTTCAAAAGTGGCCTTTGCTTTTACTAATTGGTTTCCATGTAAATATTATTCATAAAATAAAAAGGTTTCAAAACTGTCAGAACATAATTGAAACTCAAATAGTCTGAATTTCAAGTAAATTTCCAAATAAAAACATGCCTTGTCCCCCTTGTGGTCCTTGCAGTCCAAGTCCATGTGGACCGCCAATTGTAGTATATGTTCCAGTGGTAACACCACAGTATACCCAGCCGTACTGTGCAGCTCCTTGTGGAAAACCAGATTGTCCCTAATAGCTGTGGATGTACTAAACAACTTAATTCAGTTAAAGTCTAAGGTTTATATTGCTGCGTAACGTAAGATGTAACTAAACGAAAAAATAAAGTGTTTCAATTTAATATCAGTTTCTACTTTGTGGACAAAATGTTGAATATAATTTATTTTAACAAATATTTGGATCATGTAAAATGTGCAATGTGAAATCAGGTGAATATTTATAATCATAAAGCTGACGGCATAGTGAAGCTACTATAAGCGTGAAGAGCGATGAATACAAACACATATTTCACTAGAACATCGCCTCGTGGGAAGGAGCGCAAAGCAGCAATGAGTGCTGTTATAAGCAATCAAACATGTTTGTTTTCGTCGCTATTCTAGCTGTTTGATTTGCCATTACGCAAAAATATATGATATTGGAAATTGAGGAAATAAATGATGGTACCATAAACATTCCGGGGTCAGTTGATGGTATAAACATCAATCTTCATTGTGCTCTTGTTGCGTTGCATAACATACCACATTTTTAATGAGAAATTTTCAGTTGACAAGTTCTATGTAAGTATTGGTGAGAAAAATAAAAAATAAACGGTTTTAAAGATTAAAACTAACTTTTCCGCACCTGTGAGATGCCCTGAACAATATTCTATCATAAAATTTGTCACTTCTATACACTTCGGGGGATGTATCGTGCTAACAAACCAAAATTTCCTCAAAAGTAACCAAAAATGTAGTATATCTGGATTTATAGGACCCGCTGTTCTCGGTCTAGTCAGCTGAAAATCAATAGGGTACATCTGTGAGACACCTTGAAAAATATCCAATTAAAAAATTGGTCACTTGCATACACTCCGGATGCTGTATCGTACTAACAACTCGAAATTTCTCCAAAAAGGTGGCACTTCAGGTAGTATAGCACCCCTTGAAGTAGCTCTGGTGAGCTAAAACTCAATAAACTTCATCTATAAGACGCCCTGAATAATATTCAATGATAAAAGTCAATTTTATACACTATGGATGCTGTACCATACACTCGTTGTACTGGCTTTAGTGCGCTAAATATCAATACGGTTTATCTTTGAGACGCCCTGAATAATATCCAATCATAAACTTGGTCACCTGTAAATACTCCGGAGGCTGTATCGTGTTAACAAACTGAAATTACTTAAAGTACTATAGCAGCTGTTGTACTAGCTCTGGTAGTACGAGATCCCACTGCAGAATTAGTGTACTTATCGAGTATATGCTGAAAACCTAATTTTTACGCATATTTATCATCAAGAGAATAAATATCTGCTAGGGTGCCTATTAAAAGGTGGCCGCTAGTATTTTTAATTAAATTATTTTTAAATAATTTTTCGCAAAAAATTTCATTGATTTGTTTTTAAAATAAAATATCGCCCACTTCACGGCAATATATATAAAGACTTTGAAAATTCACGGTTGCCGTTGCGCACTTGGTCGCAACCTCTTCGCAGCCAGGTGTAAACAGGTATGATTTTGATATCTTTTTACGTTTATAACGTACATTTATGATTTATATATCAACTTAAAGCTAATTTTTTTCTCATTATTATAATATATGGCTGCCTAATTAAATCTGGCCGCAAATAATGGTTGCTGGCTGCTAAAGATGGTAAATAATAAAAGTAGAGTGAAAGAGAGCTAGCGCATAACGTCACCAGTCAGACGAAGACAGCGATTGCCCGCTGTATGACATTTTAAAGCCATTGCGCATGCGTCGAGTGCTAGTGTTCTCAACTGACCAGCTGCCGCATATTTATTCTAACTTAGAAACCACGCTGTTTTGGAGTTCGTAATATACAACGTTATTTATATTGTTATTGTATTCGTGCATCTAAAATTATCAAATTAATTTACGTAAAATATAATTGATAAAGATGAAGGCGTGTTTTCTGTGTAACAAGAAAAACAATGTACTTGACTTCAATGATGCATCATTTAAACAGTGTTCGCTCATGTTATTATTTCGTCGTATGAAAAAATATAAATATCACGACGCTTTATTAACAATTGAATCAACTGATGATTTTGGATATCATACAGAGTGCCTTAAAAAAATTACAGTTTTAAAGCAAAAAGACAAAGAAGAATTCGAAATTTTTTGCAAAACACAAACAGTAAGTAAAATTTCAATTGAACTTTAAAATATTATAGGTTATACGATATTATAGATACGATATAAATAATTCAGTGCTAGCTTGGAGGTTTTTTTGTTAAAAATTATTTTTTTTAATTTTTATTTTTGTGGAAATAGTACCATCTACTAATTCCTAAGATATTTCATTTGTTAGACAGGTAGAATTTATCAGGTAGTCGGATCTTTTTGAAACTTATTTTAAGCACACAATAAAATAATTCAGCAATATAATGTGGAGAAATAAATACTATTACTGACTTTTTCTATTAACTGTGCGTTAGGTTTTTCCGAAAAAAAATATATAACTGTCTACATTTGGAAAATATATATAAAAAAATGTATATTACAGTTGGAGAGCAATGTTTTTCATATTGTTCTGCTGCAAATCTCGTAGTGCAAACTGAAGAAACTGCATTTGAATGTGAACATGAAGAAGCTGATACAAGGATTGTTTTCCACATAAGCAAAGTACCCGAAAATTGAAAAAATTTGGTGACAGCATCAGACACTGACGTTTTAATAATTCTATTAGGTAATATGCATGAATTTCCTAATTTGCAGATTTGGTTGGCGAACAGTGCATAAAAAAAAAGTAATAATAAAGATGAAGTTTACATTAACTGTACGGACTTATCAATAAAATTAGGCTCAACTCTATGTCTTGCTCTTCCCGCTTTTCACGCGTACACGTGTTGCGACTACACGGCTGCATTCTTCAACAAAGGGAAAGTTCGGCCCTTGACTTTATTTATGAAGCACCCACACATTCAACAAGCTCTTGCGTCTTTGACGAATCCTAATGACATCTTTAATGAAACTAAAATTGATGCAGTCCAGGAGTTTACGTGCCTCATGTATGGACTTCCAAAGTGTCAAAATGTAAATACCACAAGATTTTTATTATTTAACAAAATGTACGCTTCAAAACTAAATAATGAAAAATTTATGAAGAGAATGAAAGGTTTCGACTCTACGCATATTCCACCGAGCTGGAAATCTTTGAAACAAAAATTGTTGATGACAATCTTTGTTAATTCAATGTGGTTAAATGCTACTGAGCCGAATTGTATCAAGGTCAACGCGGAAAATAACGGCTGGCTGTTATTAGATGGTGTCCTAAAACTAACATGGTTCCTGGGAGACTCAATTCCAACGCAAGTTGAGAGTGTGCTATGTGATTCCACGAACAAATCTTCCGATAATGACGACGATTTTGATATTTGTAACAATGAAAGTGATAGCTCCGATGATAGTATGAGTGAAAGCTCCGATGATTCAGATTTTTAAATGAGAGTCACTGAAATATAAGATACATTTTTTATTTCAATGTTTAATTTACTTCAATGTTTAATTTATATGTAACAAACGATTAAATACTTGAATAAAATCTAATATTTATTCAACCTACTTGCAAAATAAAATTTTCTTTTGCGTAAGTAACCTTGGTTTTATTTTTCAATATTAATTTTATAATGTTATTTTTAAATTTGTAATTTTGAAAGAAAGACATTTCTTTTGGAGTATTTACTAAGTCGTCTCTACTATTATTTGAAACAGTGGTTGAGAATACCAGCACCCGACGCATGCGCAATGGCTTTAAAATGTCGTACAGCTGGCAATCGCTGTCTTCGTCTGACTGGTGACGTTATGCGCTAGCTCTCTTTCACTCTACGTTTAATATTTACCATCTTTAGCAGCCATCAACCCTTATTTGCGGCCAGATTTAATTAGGCACCCATATATTATAATAATGAGAAAAAAATTAGCTTTAATTTGATATATAAATCATAAATGTACGTTATAAACGTAAAAAGATATCAAAATCATACCTGTTTACACCTGGCTGCGAAGAGGTTGCGGCAAAGTGCGCAACGGCAACCGTGAGTTTTCAAAGTCTTATACATATTGCCGTGAAGTGGGTGTCGATAGCTGGTTCTGGATTTTTAATTTTATGGAAATAAGTGATGAATTGGAATATAACTTTATTCTTATAAAAACAACGTGAACATGATAATCGATAACAATCAACGTGAATCGTCTTTTATTTTGACGTCCTTCAATTTTTCTTAACAAGCATGCGTCAGTGAGCGGACTGTGAACTCTCTTACGATGTTGCCGTTGTGATAATTATAATACAACAATATTCATGTTTTTGAAGCGCAGCGACATGCCGGCCACCTTGAAAGTTTATGCTTTCAAATAATTAAATTAACAATAAAAAACAGCTTACAGAACAAATACATAAAAAATTAAAATAAGCTGTAAACTAAAGTTCAGATTCAATGTCTGGTAAAGGACATATTTTATATATAGCTCTTTTCACTATCTTTCCACTAGATAATCTTACACTAACCACTCGTGAGACACCGTCTTTACCCTGGTGAAATTCCGTAATTCTGGCCATCGGCCATCTCAAAGGAGGTGTATCCTCTTCTACCAGTATAACGAGAGAATCAACCTTGCATTGATTCGCTATATCTTTCTTCTATTTGGACCGCTTCTGCAGAGAGGAAAGGTAATCGCATGACCAAGCCTTCCAAAACTGCTGGTACAGCTGTTGAATGCGGTGGAATCTGGTAAGTCTATTCGAGTTAGCATTGTCTTCGGGAATTTGTGGCATCGCTAAGAGTGATTCTTCTACTAGGAAATGCGCTGGGGTCAAAGGAAGGTAATCATTGGGATCTTGGGAAATAGGAACAAGGGGTCGTGGATTGAGACAAGCTTCGATCTGTGTCAAAATAGTGTGCAATTCATCGAAACGAACTAAACTTTTCCCTAAAATGCGTCTGAGATGAAATTTTAAAGATTTCACTGCGGCTTCCCAAAGCCCCCCCATATGCGGTGATCTTGCAGGTATAAAACTCCACTTTATTTCATTGTTTACTAGAAAATCATGCATTTTCTCATTATGCGTTTTGTTGTTAAGTAAATCAAATAGCTCTACAAAATAATTATTGGCTCCTTGGAAGTTACCTCCGTCCGAATGAATTATGTATGGTTTGCCGCGACGTGATATGAAGCGCATTAGAGCATTGAGAAACCCGTCTGTTGTTAGGTCGAGAACCAATTCGATATGAACAGCACGTGTCGTGAAACATACAAAAACGCAAATGTACGATTTTACAAATTTACTGTTGCGCAAAGTACCCTCCCTGACCAATATTGGTCCCGCGTAATCAACACCACACTGATTGAAAGGGCGAGTTGGTATAACGCGAGATGTAGGAAGTTGCCCCATTAAATACCCTGCCGGTTTGGGTTTAACCTTAAAACATACGATACATTGCTGTATTACCTTCTTCACTAAATTTTTGCCGTGAACTGGCCAATACTGCAAACGAATTATCGATAATAAATTTTGAGCCCCGGCGTGAAGATTACGTAGATGCTGTTCCTTTATAATAAGGTAAGTTAAAGGGTCGTCACGAGGAAGGATAATTGGATGTTTAGCGTTATAATCTAGAAATGAATTTTTTAAGCGCCCAGCTACACGAAGTATCCCGTCAGAATCTAAAAATGGCGCTAAATTTAAAATTGGACTTCGTGAACAAATATTTTTATTTGAATTTAAGCAATCACTCTCCTGAGAATAATGGTTTCTTTGCGCTAATCTGATCAAATTTGATTTTGCCATTTTCATCTCATCTGTCGTTAAACTGAGGTCACTAAATCTTTTGCCCCATTTCAAAACGTTAAAAAACCTATAAATATACCCCACCACGCGTATTAATTTGGTAAAGCTGGAGTAACGTTTAAAAAGCTCATTTGAAAATTCATTTTTGTTTTTCCTTGAAACCAAAGAAATTAGATTAGATATAAGTTCAGGTAAGTCAACTTTATTCGGTAAATTTAAATCTTTAGGATTCTCTTGAATTTTACGTAGAAAAGTAGGGCCGATCCACCACAGATTACAATCTGTAAGTGTGCGAGGATCAGTTCCGCGAGAAATCAAATCAGCGGGATTGTTTTCGCTTGTCACATGTTGCCCATCGTCAACATTCGTTAAATTAGTAATTTTAGTAACTCGATTCGCGACAAATGTTTTTAATTGAATAGGGTTTATTCTTAGCCAAGCTAATACAATCGTAGAGTCACTATAGTATACTGTTTTACAAATCGAAACATCTAGAGACCGCTTAACCGTGTTTATTAATTTTGATAATAGATGAACTGCGAGTAATTCAAGCCTTGGCATTGTTACTCGTTTTATCGGTGCCACCTTTGATTTTGCGCATAACAGTCGTGAATAACGTTGCCCGTTTGAATCTTCGGAACACATATGAATACAGGCTCCATATGCCTTTTCCGAAGCGTCGGAAAAGCCGTGCATTTCTTTTGTTACCGGATGACTGCAAATTACTTGTCCAGGTACCTCAAAATTTTGTAAAGTTTTTAGTTGGTAATAAAATTGAAACCATTGGTTATGAAGCTCCGGTGGTAATATTTCGTCCCAATGTAACTTTAGTAACCAAAGACTTTGTACAATAATTTTCGCTTTTATGACAACCGGGCCAATTAAACCTAACGGGTCGTAAATCTTTGCAATTGCTGAAAGTATCGCTCGTTTAGTGACATATGCATTATCAAACTCTATGTTAATGGAATATAACAATGCATCTTGTTCAGGAATCCAAGCAATTCCTAAAGTTCTTAATTCTTTTGTTTCGGGTCTCATTACTAAATTTTCGATATCAGAATCCATGTTTACAATTTCGTTAACAAGAGAATCTTTATTCGAGGTCCGTTTTCTTAGCAAAAATCCTGCGCCACCTAAAATTTCGGTAAGCTCATGGACTATTTCCATAGCTTCTTGATGAGTTTGTATACTGACCAAAAGATCGTCCATATAAAAGGAATTTAAAATTACATTACACGTTCTAGGATATTTATTTTGAAATCTATGAGCTAACTCTACTAAACATCGGGTTGCGAGAAAAGGTGCACAACTAGTGCCGTACGTTACAGTAGCTAATTCAAAAACTTTAATCGGTTCGTCACTATTAGATCGCCATAAAATTTGTTAATATTTTCTATCTTCTGGAGCGACTAATATTTGTCGGAACATCATTTTAATATCCGCGCTTAAAACTATTGGTCTTAACCTTAAACGTAATACAATAGAAAACAACTCGTCTTGTATATAAGGACCTGTTAATAATATATCATTTAGCGATGAACCGTTATTAGATTTTTGAGATGCGTCAAACACCACGCGACATTTTGTAGTGAGGCTCGACTCTCGAATAACCGGGTGATGTGGCATAAAATAACTTATATTTTTAGGACCATCAATATTTTCAAAATAACCACTAAAATTCATATGACTTAGTTTTTCATATTCATTCATGAATTCGAAATAATTTTTAAACAATTCTTTATCTCGTTTTAAACGCATTTCGATGCTTAAAAACCGTCTTAAGGCTGCTGCCTTGGAATCTACTAGTTCAATTTCTACGTTTTTATCTAGTAAATGAGCAAAGGGTAATCTTACTATGAAACGACCTTCACGCGTTTGAGTTGTTGTATATTTGAAATATTCCTCGCAAAAGGAATCTTCTAGGGACAATGATTTCACCTGAGGAATCTCGTCGAGTTGCCAAAACTTAGTCAACTCCATGTCTAATTGTTCATTAGATATGTTATGATTAAAGTTACATACTTTATTTGAAACTAATTCGCTATTAATGATTCTTACGGTTAGAATCCATCCGAAATGCGTTTCTATCAATATTGGACCGTGTTCGCTTAATTTCAATTTACCGTTTTGTAAAATATCATAAAATATTTCAGCCCCTAAAAGAATATCGACTTCTTTGGGTTTATTAAATTCAACATCAGCTAATTTGATCGATGAAGGAATTTTGATCAAATCGCTATTGAAATCTGTTACGGGTAATTTTTCCGTTATTTTTGGAATGACTAAAAATTCCAAATGTACATTAAACTTATTTATTCTTAATTTAATGTTCGTTTCTACCTTGTATTTTATTTTTGTTTTAGTTTGCCCTATACCTACGATCGGAATCAACGTGTTTTCTCTATAAAGTTTAAGTTTATTAGAAAATGTTTCTGTTATTAAATTCGACTGACTTCCGGAATCTAACAATGCCGTGCATTTTACAAGATTTCCTGTATTGTCCTGAATTAAAACCGTGGCTGTAGATAACAATACTTGCGAACTATTATTATTCGAAACTTGACATATTTTTGCTAAGTTTATTATTTGATTATCCGATATTCGCGACGAACTTTCTTTTGATTCGCTTGGTATGTAAGAATGATTAGATACCGTTGTATCATGGTGAGAATTATTCTCTTCTACTCTAGAATGTACGTGTTTATTCTCGTCGCTAACGTGTAAAGAAGTATTATGCTTGTTTCCGCATTTTTTGCAGCCACTCGATTTGCACTGAAATTTATAATGTCCGAAACGCAGACAATTCGAACATACTTTAAGCTCTCTAACCTTTTCCAATTTTTGTTCAATAGACAGTTTTAAAAACTCCGAACATTGATATAGGAAATGTGATTAATTATTACATAGTCGACATTTATTAAATTTCGTTACAACATATGATTGTGAAACAAACCTGTTTTTCTTATCCATATCTTTTATTTCCGTGTTATGTTTTACATTACTCTTAAAACTACTATTCTCTTTCTGAATTTCTACCTTTTCATCAAACGATTCTTCTAATCTACTACATTTTTTCACCAAAAAACCCTTTAATCTTTCTAATGTAGGTAACCCATCCTCGTCTTGGAGATTATCCCACTCTTGCCTAGTATACCTATCTAACTTTTTCAAAATTAACTGAACTAATAAAATATCCCATGCTTGAGTTTGTATATTCAGTTTTTCTAAAACACTTATGTGATGTGTAACCGTGTCTAATAAATTTCTTAAGATTGTGTGCGATTGTTTTGTTACTTCCGGTAAGTTTAATAATAGACCTTTCACATGATGTACGACTAATTGCCTTCTATTTTCAAATCTGTCTTTTAAAACTCTTGAAGCTTCTTTATAACTTTCATCTGCCACATCATATCTCTCTATTACCTTCAAAGCCGCACCTTTGCAACAACCGCGCAAATAAATAAATTTTTGAGCATCCGTAAAATATTTCCTATTATCTACGCATGAATTAAATACATCCAAAAAACTTTTCCACGTTTCAATAGTTCCGTAAAAAACCGGTAACAGCACATTTGGTAATTGTACCGAAATACGACCTGGAGCCAGCCCTGACTCATCCCTGGCTGAGACCAAAGGCGTTGGTGGTGTTGCCACCTTGTTCAAACCCTGCCAGAGTAAGTCCTTTGCGCGAGCAATACTATCATAATAACTTTCCTCTATGACCTCACGCTGTTCACCTTCTATTGGCTCTAAATATTCTAATCGAGATTGCACCATGTTAAAATTTTGAAAATCCGTTTCCATACCTTTCAATCTTGTTTCGATTTGCGCCAGTTTGACATAATTTTCGGGTACTCTTATAAACGCTTCAAATCGTGTTAATTTTGATTTCAGTATACCGCGTTCATGTTTTAATTCTCTTAACTCTTCTTGCTTTCGAATTTCAACTGTATTAATTTTTTCTTCATCAGACATTTTATTTTATAAATAGTAGAAAAAACTGTTTAAATGTGTGAAATTTATTGACAGTTGAAATGTCTTTGAATACGAGAAAACGTGACAACTCTTAAAACTTTAATATACGAGACTATTTACTTATGAATATTTGTAATCAACGTTATAAAAAAACGTTTAAATACGTTAAGAAACCTAATGACGAGAAAACCTTTGTCAAATGATTCTGAAAATGTCTACGTGATATTCTAAAGTACAAGAAAATTCCTTGTAAAATATCTTGAAATAGGTACGTGATAAAACTAAAATACGAGACAAATCTTTGTATTGGTAACTATATTATCGAGCACGAGTTGAATCTAATAAGTATTTTAGTACAGATCGAGCATGCAACAAAGGAATAAGTAAGGTTAGGATGTTAGAATGTGGAATGATAGGTACTCACTCGTGTTTTCCAGTTTCTATATCACTTTTCCATCCGGTTCGTTAGATCATTTTGTCGATAGCTGGTTCTGGATTTTTAATTTTATGGAAATAAGTGATAAATTGGAATATAACTTTATTCTTACAAAAACAACGTGAACATGACAATCGATAACAATCAACATGAATCGTCTTCCTTTTTTTTGACATCCTTCAATTTTTCTTGACAAGCATGCGTTAGTGAGCGTACTATGAACTCTCTTACAATGTTGCCGTTGTGATAATTATAATACAACAATATTCATGCTTTTAAAGCACAGCGACAGTTTTAAAGCGCAGCGACATGGCGAAGGTGACTGACTACTACATGGTTCCATAGATACCTCAGATAATGGTGGGTTGACAAAATGGGATTTTTCGGAAATTGTTTGATTAGGCGGTATAAGAAAATTTTTATTCACAGAAATATCTTCTTTATCATGGGCTGTAGTGTCATGAGCATCAGATTGTACTGATGAACTGGAAGGTGATTTCTTTGGAAGCTTGATTGTTTCAAGGTATTCTATTTTCAAAATTTGAATTTTATTGCGGTATTGTTGTCAATTGAGTTACTACCACATGGTTTTGGAGAGAAGGTTAATTTTGCTGTTGAATGAGCTTCCAAGATTGTTCCAATACTTTCGTCTGTAGATTTTTCATGGTTGTTGATTGAATTATCAGTTGTCATTTATTCGTTATTTTAAGCGACCAGTTCTAAAAAGCCATCTCCTCCAATGCCAAATATACTAAAATCTTCATCATCATTTATGTTGTTAATTCGTGTTGAGTCCCCTAACTGATGTCACGAGGTCTGTTCATCATCAGAAATAAATTGATAGCTTATTCGATAGTTGCTAGTGATCCACTTCCCCTTTGGGGTTGAGTGATTTCCAGAATTCAAAAAGTTTTGTATAAGATGGATTTCCTGACCAACCTGCATTACTAGATTGTTTGATAAACTGGCCTAGCGTTTCAGGTGATAGTTTGCTCTCAAACTCTTTTCTAAAATCTGGTCCTGGTACAGTGATTTTGGAATAGGCCTATGAAGGAATAACGTGCGAGTCTTGAATTCTATATCTTTGGAGTTTCTCAAATTTAATTTTTTGACTTTAAAAGAATATAATCCAGTACATTCAAATGCTTATTGAATTTAAGGTCTTATCAAAACATTATTTTACTAGCACGGAAAAATCTGTTCGTTTAATTTTATTAAATTCATGTTTAATTCTAAAATCATGTACTATTGTTCGCCACTTAGCCTTAACGAAACGACACACTGATACATTTAATGGCTGCATTATATGGATGGCATTCGGAACCAACGCTACCAATACAATTTCATTTGCTTTGTAGAACTCACTTAACGCTAATAAAATATGGCTGGTGTGGCCATCAAGGAAAAGTACGACGGGCAGTGTGATGTTGTTTTTCGTTAACCAGTTAAATAAAACGTTGGTTACATATTCAAAAAAGCTTCCCAATTCACACAACCACTCTCGGTATATCCACAATCCCAACCGGTTGGCATAGATTGAGGGATATTTTTTGGCATTCATAACTTGACTTGACCGTTCGCAGAAACGTTGAATAACACTGTGAGGAATTCCTTATCATCATTCAAGAGTCTGTTATTGACAGTTTTTTAATTTTTTTCACTAGCACTGGTTTTTCTAAAGTATTCAAAAAAATGCGGTCTCATCTCTGTTGTAGATTCTACTGGGGTCTTTTAAAACTTCCGTTATTTGATGTTTCACAAAATATTCATGCACTTTCACAAACCAATTTCTAATGGCCTTCTCAGTTACTCCAACTCGGCTTGAATTAAGGTTTTGTGCTATTCGGCAAAACACATCTTGGTTTCGTTTTAAAATCCTTGGTTCCAATGTTTCCCTGGTCTCCCATCCTTAAAAGGAGTAGGTCGATTCAGGTTTTTAATCAACGTGGATACCACGTCAAATAGTTGAGCTCTAAACACTGGAAACCCAGTAGCTCCCAAAAAATGGATCCAATCAACTACTAGATTCTCTTCAGCTATTATGATAGGCGGTTTTCTACTTGTCTTGACAATATATTTTCGCTTTTTCTTGTCCTTTATTGTTGTCTGTGGTATGACGTAAATTTTGGAGGCTTTATAAACAGACATACCTCGTTTACCTAGTTTGTTTAACCGCGGCTACTGAATACTTGTTCTTTCGTTTATTTTTAGCTTTAATTATTACTGTAGGTGCTATTTTGCTGGAAATTGAAAAAAATAGGTAAAAAAACTTTTTAATTATCGACCTAATGTGCGATAGAAGAATCGTTTAATTCGTCGTTAGGCAGTTGGCCCGCAGACGGTGAGGAAATTACTTACTATTTTCTTGCTCATGGAAATTCCAATAGTTATACACTCCATGTAAATAAAAGAGATGTTTCAACTAGTTTATCGTTGGGCATTCACACTGCTGGCTGGCGAGGAATCGTTTCACTGCTCGTAGTTTGTCTTTAATCGACAAAACATATGATAAAAGTACTACTCGCTCACCACTATGAAACCCTAAAACTCGCTTATAATCGAGCTTGCTAGCTTGTTTCCACATTCTAGCCCTACTTATCACACGTCCATCGTTGTCGGTTGAACAACTACCTAATTATAGTGTAACATTACAAAACAAAAATTGTAATCAACGATTGTAGACAATTGACGTGCCCCACGGTTTTATTTTAGTCTAGTCTATGCATATGTTTATAATTCCCACGACTGTATCTATTTTATTATTTTTTGGTTTTTAGTACATTTATCTTAAACATTGCAATGTATGTTTAACATAAAACCGTTTAACTTAAAAAGTTTTTTTACCTATTTTTATTTCACCTATTTTTATTTTTTAGTTTTTAGTTTTTATTTCGCATTCTGTTTAATTCATTTAGTGCTTCATTATTGCAAGGTTTCTTGCCCGTTAGTTTATTGCAGTCCAACTCCTCTATACGTAGTCCCTGCAAAGATCTTACTTTACTAAGAGCCACGTAGGCTTGACCTTCTTCAAACAGTTTCGCACCTAAGTATACGAATGCGTGATCCACAGTGCTGCCCTGCATTTTATGTATTGTAGAAGCCCATGATAGTATTAAAGGCAACATTCTTCGTTCAGCCGTCCCGTAATTGTACTTAGCTGGAAAATGTATGGCTTTCGGGTGTATAAGATGTACTCCGTCTCTTGAGAAATCAATTCGGACGGAAGGTACATCTGTTGAATACATCTGAGTTCGACGAAATTGAGGCCAAACGATTTCGTTGATGTAGCCTATAGCGCCATTTACTAATCCCTTTGAAACGTCAATATTGGACCGTAGCATGACTTTTGCCCCCACAAATATTTCCAGTTCCGCTGGTAAACCCCCAGTTTTGTTGATATCAGCTGGTATTATAGTAGCTGTATCCACATTGTCTGCATTTCGTGTGGCGTGTACTAGCTGATCCTGCGCTTTTATTTTGTAAATGCGAAATATTGAGGTTGTATAGTGCACTGTATTCGTCTTGTCAATCCCTTTTATTTGTTGATACCCATATTGGTGGGATTGATAAAAAATTGTTATCAGCCATTTGGTAGCGGCGGCCATCTTAGATTTCAATTTTGCATAGTAAATTGTATTCTACTTGTTGAGACCTTTCATTTGATACCCATATTGATGGGATTGATAAAGCCTACGTTATCCGCCATTTTGTAGCGGCCGCCATCTAGGATTTAAATTTTTTATAGTATATTGTATTCTGCTTGTTGAGCCCTTTCATTTGATACCCATGTTGATGGGAGTGATAAAACCTACGTTATCCGCTATTTTATAGCGGCCGCCATCTTGGATTCCAATTTTTTATAGTATATTGTATTCTGCTTGTTGAGCCCTTTCATTTGATACCCATATTGATGGGATTAATAAAACATAAATTATCCGCCATTTTGTAGCGGCGGCCATCTTGAATTTATAATGATAATGAATAAACATAATTGTATTGTCACCAAAATCCAAAGTGAATACAAAATTTCAGATTAATCGGTTGACAGGAAGAGGGTGAAATTTGAATTACTAAATTTGACCCAAGAATAAATAATAAATAAAACAAACGGGGTGAGCTAAATAAAACCGTTTAAAAAAGGTCTACTTAGGTCAGTATCAAAATATCGTAACACATAGGTGCATGAGTCAATTTAAGGCGCAATTACCTTCTGGACTATAGAAAGCGGATCCTTATGCCGACGTACTTTTTTTTAAGATTCTCCGAGATTGGTATAACTATTTTTAAACAAAATGAATTGAAATAAAGTCTTGAACATACTTTTTACTAAAATTGAAAGTGTTCTTACTTTATACGAATATTTTTGGTTTAATTGGAAAATTAAAGATTGCTGTGGGTATGACTATAATTTAAAATAAACTATTTTTGGGACACACTCTCTTATCACAACCTAAGTACCCGGCCTTAGTACTCTGCTCAGGTAGTGAATTCGGCCTTAGTTACACTATTTTTTATAACCTCAATTGAGATAAGGTGAACCAACAAACAAAATTTCGGGACAAATGGATTTATTTGACACACAATAATAAATTTACAGATTGGAGTATAAGCTACTTCCTGTTCATTCTTATCCGTCCTGTTCCCAAAATAATCAGAAAAAGCAAATTTTAATCAGTGGAAAATAACCATATAAAGAATCTGTTATAAATTCGCTTCATAAAATAACTTAGGGCGCCACCAGATTTTTTTCAAAGAAAGATAATACCGGCGAAAAAAAAAGGAAAACGCCATAACAAAAACAATGTTTTTTATTAAAAACGAAATATTTTAACTAAATAGAAAAATCCAAATATAATGATTTGTAATCACACAGATACAATTTGAAAATATATAGATAACTTACCATCGAAGAAAATTAAAAATCACACATAGAATGATATTATTAAAAAGGAGAATGCTGAATAACTTTTCAGCGAAGAAATGAACAAGCCGATTCCTTGAATCGTAGTTTTAAATAGCCATTTAATGATAGTAAAAACTATCACCGATACGTTCCTAATATTCGAAATAAAAGGATTTGGAATTAGAGGTGGGAATAGCCGACGAATAAGTAACGCTCCAAAATAATTGATGAAAATAGTAACATGTCTCAGCGACATGTTACACTCTAAACATAATAACTTAGTTTTCTAGCGAGAAATATATAAGGCATATTTTGCTCCTAGCATATACTAAGGCCTAGTTTACAATTTACAAATATTTTTTCATAATTGCAGTTCATATAGGTTTTAGAATATAATTTGAATAAAATAGTTGAAAATCCTTGTTTCGACGTATTACGACGACATTAGTTTGGATACAAAAATGGGCTATTTCCGACGTATTTTTTTAAACATATTTTGTGACGACGTTCTGATTTCCCCTCAGCTCCTTTACTTGGAAGTCGACGCCAAATTCGTGACGTTAATTTCCTTCTTCCTTGACTCATATACTTGGGTCGACGACAAAGTAACTGGACGCGTCACAATTGGCACCCCAAAACGGCGGATTCTCGGGCGCCATATTATTTTACGTGGTTTACTCCACGGCCCCTCGACTCTTAAACCTTTCGAGGGTTCCGGATAGCAGCTAAAGGAGGTGAGGAAAATTCCAGGGGTCGGACTGTAATTCGCGGTAGAGACTAGATAGTGATAGACTTACTTTACAGAGTATTATTGCTCAACGGTTAGCAGGACTTACCTTAAGATGAACTGCCAATACGATGATGACTACTGTAAAGCTTACATTAAATGAAATAAACGGTAACGACAAACTCTCAATCAGTTGTAAATGAAACTCAAATAATTTAACAAAGGTATATATTCTATAAGACACTAAGTAAATTCCGATCACACAACACAATAAGTAAGACCTTTTATCCAAAGGCACAAAGAAACTTAAGAGGCGGGCGATCACCTTTTTAAACAAATAATATACACCATATAAAATATAAACGAGAAATAATATCAAATGGTTCTTGTACAATGCAAATCAGAAAACATTTAATTTTATACGGGCATACGGGGTTAATCGGCGGCTTGACGAAATTTGGAAAGAGAAAAAAAACCTGAACCAACTCAAAACAACGGAAGAACAATGAGATTTCACCAAAATCCGAGAAGGTCGGCGAGGAGCTGAAATCTCTACCAGAATTTACTTAATTTCTGAGCAATACTTTCGAATCACCCAGTAATCAAGAATAATTCTCGGAAACTTAACGAAAACCCTATAACAACTCAAAACAACGGAAGAAGAAGGAGATTTCAACAAAACCCGAGAAGGTCGGCGAGGAGCTAAAATCTCTACCAGAACTTACTTAATTCCTGAGCAATACTTTCGAATCACCCAGTAATCAAGAATAATTCTAGGAAACTAACGAAAACCCTATAACAACTCAGAACAACGGTAGATGCAGGAGATTTCAACAAAACCCGAGAAGGTCGGCTAGGAGCTGAAATCTCTACCAGAATTTTCTTAATTTCTGAGCAATACTTTCGAATCACCCAGTAATCAAGAATAATTCTCGGAAACTGTACGAAAACCCTATAACAACTCAAAACAACGGAAGAAGAGGGAGATTTCAACAAAACCCGAGAAGGTCGGCGAGGAGCTGAAATCTCTACCAGAACTTACTAAATTTCTGAGCAATACTTTCGAACCACGCAGTAATCAAGAATAGTTCTCGGGAACTAAATACAATACTCTAATAACAAAAGCTGAACGGCAGCAACGGAAAGAAATTTTAGCAAAACCCGAGCGGGTCGGCGAGATGTGAAAATTTCTATCGGAATCTATTTAATTCCTGAGCAATACTTTCGAATCACCCAATAACCAAATATTATTCTCGGAACCGAAATACAATATTCTAATAATAAAATCTGGACGGCAGTAACGGAAAGAAATTTAATCAAAACCCGAGATGGTCGGCGAGATGTTAAAATTTCTGTAAGAATCTATTTAATTCCTGAGCAATGCTTTCGAATCACCCAGTAACCAAATATGATCCTCGAAACCCAAGTACAATATTCTAATAACGAAATAAAAGATAAAAATAAAAAAAATCGAATAAAGAAAGCTTACAAAAAACGTGTTTCTGAATAAAAACCTGAAAATATCTTCGGACGAATCAAATCAAACAAAATTTGAAAATAACTAACAACGGGAAATAGCGTATAGTTTACGATTTAATGTTAAACTTTACAAAATTGAAATATATTGTGAATAAACCACTGAATACTGTATAACTAAGGGAGTCCTAACAGTTTACTCTTTTATACGGATTATATTGAATTCAACTATCAATTATAATTTCACACTAAGATAATTTTATTTCGGAAATATACAGGCGGAGGAAAAAAATAAAATTTTACCTTTTTAAGCACTTAACAAATTTTACTATCTTTCGACGGGCACTTCTACGGAAAACGGGAGCGGAAAAGAGAAAGTCAAAACTAGAATGGACAAGCCCTTTTCAAACTGCGGTCTCGGTATTTATATTTTCACTAATGGCTTCAAAAAGAAGTCTAGTAAAAAAACTCAAACATTTAATCACTTTGAACCTAAATTTCTATAGGTATACCGGACGGTCTAAATGTTTTAATCGAATGAAATGAAAATGTATATATACCGGACGGCCCAAATATTATAAATAAGGAACTTGTAATTAAATTGTCTTGTTTAGTAAGGAGGAAGTAATAGGTTATAGGTTTTAAATACAAATAAACTAAATAAATCACATAATATCGGAACAAATAAAAGTAACTTCGTTACAATTTGTATAAGTTTGTGTCAAAATAATGAACCAAAACCATTGAAAATCTATTTTTAAATCCTCTTGTTCAACATAAAAGAAAAGTGTAACCAGCTTGGGTAAGCAAAACTTGAGTTTCGAAATATTTGCAATTACTAGTTCAATCTAAGTAAGTACTTACCAAAATGCAAACGTTTTACCTCTGACTCCTAGACTGACCTAGTCTATACTAAAATGAATACTAGATCCAAGCAAGAATTGCGTACAACACCACTTTGGCGCTGTTGTGCAATCTAATAAATTCTGTAAAAGATAAAGTTGATCGCGTTTAGATATTCGTTGTCGGTTCAAAGAAATTAACTGACAAAGTTTGCCTTAAGAAATAGGACGGGATTAGAGCTACGTCAGAATATGGTGCTTTTACCTTATTTTCACTGCCATTTTGATTTGATTCAGATGCATATGGTTGATGACGTATCAGTCACTTGTCGGAAAAGGTTCCGCGTTCATACTTTATTATATCTAGTTATTGAAGCAGTTTTCAATGGAATTATTTTTAGTGGCACTATTTTTCCATCCACTCAACGTTGTATTCTACAATATAATTATGAGTAAGTTCTCTAAGAATAAATGTAAATCCCATATTGACAGTAAATTATAATTCTAATTAGAGCAAAATTATAACTACAATGTTGTAACGTTCAGTCTAATTCAGTGATTGCAGTAAATGTAGCGTAAGCTATTAACATCTTTTCCCAAGGGACTTTGTCGCTGAACCGCTGATGTGCTTAGTCAACAAACTTTATCATTAATCTGGAATATAATTTTGTGGACCAAAACCAATATTTTGTTAATCGGGGGAGCTCTGTGAAAGAAAAGTATTAAAGCCTCTTTCAATTTTCCAGTTGACGCAGAAATATGAATGTTTCATGCTAATGGTTTATAATATGTATTGACGGATACAAGCTCAAAAAGGTCGTGTCAGGAAGGAGGAAAATTGTATTAGTGAGAAATTTATTTATTACATTGTTACCAAGTAACATGTTTAGTAATAATTCCATAATCTCATATCCATAAATTTAAGTGTATTAAAAATACATTCTATCACTTTCATTTAATTAATTAGGACATTCGGTATAACTAACATCAATAGAAAAAAAAATTGAACTAGTTGTGCTTTACAAATACCTTACCACTAAAAATATGCGTGAAGCGACTACAAGTGAAGAATTGAAATGTGGGTTTTGTGTTACGCGGAATGATTGTTAGTTGTCCTACAACCGGTAAAGAAATATTTTCAATACTAAGTTTGATTGCTGTAGGCAGATCTATTAAATATATCTTTAAAATTGTGTTGGGATTTTGTGGTTCACACAATTTTGTACACGTGTATACGGATGCAACTGGTTGGGGTTAAAGAAGAACTAAAGCAAACGTCTCTGACAATAAGGCTTACAGTGCGAGACGTCAGTAATTGTTAATTTTAGCTTGAAGGTTAGCACAATGTATTTTTCTTTATTCAGGCGTTTTTATTCATGGGTGATTAGAAGGTTGAATTATAATATCATTTTGGACCTATTGAAACTACTATTAGACTAATGGATAAAATGTAATCGGGAGCTTAAATATACCGGTGTTTTCCAGTCCAAATTATGGAGGCTATCCTACCGTCTTCATTAGCAATTTAAGGATAAGTACCCCTTCGTGGAAAATTTCACTTTCAATAATTTCAAACAATGTTTGTTTTATTAACGTTGGATATTTTCTAAACTTTTCGCAACACTAATTTCTTCAATTTACCTAATTAAATAAATTAAGTACCTAATAAATTATGTATGTGCTGGATACTTGGAAAGAGGTGATCATTTATGGGGTTCTAACATCTCCAAGCATCCATAAAATCTTGCAAAAGCTAGGAACAAATAATCTCTTTTTATTATTAAGTAATATAGTAATTTCATACCCATATTGCGTTTTAATGTTCTATGCTTTCCTATGTGATAACTTTAACGTACAGCACGCAAAATTAACGTAACAGTTGTTTTTGGGGGCTCAAACCGGGATAGTGATCATTTTTGATGGGGTTTCTTTAGCATCAGAGAAATATTTAAATAAAGAATACTTGGAAATTCTTGTTATTGTTTTGTGATAGAGAAGACAAATTACTATGTTGGAACTTTTCATTTAAGATGCTATAAAGATAAGTGCTCCATTGTTCTTTTTTTTATTCTTTCTCATAGGTGAAGTATAGAAAAAGCTTTGGAAATATTTCAGTAACGATTTGCAAAATTGGTGAATTCTTTTGAATAAATTAGTGGAATGTTTTACAGTTGATTTTTATGGCATTTTTCTTTCCTTTCTAAATTTAATTATCGATTTTGCGTTTTGTTTCAATAAATCTGGAAACCTATGTATAGGTTGGCAAATTAATTTTGGCAGTCGGAAGTTTGGCAACGTCCGATGCGCCGTAGCACAGACGTATGCGGATTGTAAGAGCTCACTTCGCTGGCAGAATTCGTAAGTTTCGTTTCAACGGTACAGTTCAGAGAAAAGTGTGACTAACTAACTAACTTGTTATGGCGACTCCAGAAAGTAAAGTTGTTCATATAAAGTTGAGTGAGCAGTGCCGTGAAATAATTATGAACGTTTCAAATTTCATGACCAAAGAGGCAAACAATGTCGAGTCGACAATTCCATTACCAAAGGTAAGTTTTAATTATTGCAATAACATTTTTAAACCAAAGTAGTTAGTTTAACAAATTTAAACTCGATAGTGAATTTTTTAAATCGATTTTCGTACATAAAATCTTCATTTGTTGAACGATTTAAGTGACAAAAGGGTGAAACAAAGTATTTTTCATAATTCACGTATAGAAGAGACTTCATTATAACATTGTTTACAGTGTCTTTGAATACTGTTATAGTAATTTTTAGTGTACATTTGGTTATTGTATTTAGTTATATTTTTATTTGACATTTGACTTTAACCTTGACACAAATTATAAATAAAATGGTCTAGCGTTGTTCTAGCTAGCAAATTATTATATTAAAGGTAAATTAGAATGATTTGTATATTAAAAATATTAATGAATAAAGTTCGTTAACGTTTATTTATCAATGATTTGTCAATTGTTTATTTTTATATCGCATAGGATCAATAAATAGGTATACAAAACTTTCGATTTTTGGTATAACAGAAATAATTCAGATATAATTCGGTTCATGATATAATATAAATAGATCGCAAGAGCATATACGAAGAAGCTCTTTTTTAAACAAATAATCATCCTCTTCTTGCTTAAATGAGAGTTTGTTTACAATTTACACAATTATAAGGTTATAATATGTCGAAAGTCAGAAGTGCTGAATGAAACCAAATGTGATCTGACCAATTAGGAATCTACAGAATTGCCAACTTAAATTCAAACCACTCCTCCTAGATTAAAAACAGGGATTATATGAAATTCTATTTTATTTAAATAATTAAATAAATGCGAATTATAAAAAATATTGTGTGAAACTTGTGCCACAATGACTTTCTGTAGTACTCGTGCAAACTTAAGTCGTACTACAAAACGAGTCATTGTGACACTTGTTTTACAAATAACTTTTATGCACCCATGTGTCAATTTTATGCACTCTTATGTCATCATGACAAACAAATTGGCGCAATTTTTAGTCCATTTAGAGCAACTTAAATGAGACATTTTTTGGTTTTTGCATGCCTGCGACTCATGCGTCAATTTTTCCATCCTTGAAAAAAAGTACCACTTTATATACTTGTTGCATAAATAACTATTCTGTTTCTGTCTACATGAGTATATAAAAGAGCACATGTTTATTTTGTATAAGATACCTATTTAAATGTAATAGTTTTGTTTGCTTATAATTATAATTATTATACTCATTTCATACCCATCTCTATTACGTTTCGGTTCTACTATTTGTTTTGAATCTTCTTACGCTTCCAGTTACAATTGCGGTTTGGTCATATTAAAATATGTTTGAACTAAAGTCTAAAGATTGTTTAAAACAACTAATGAACTTAAACGTAGTATAGTATTTTTGAATTTGATACTTATTTTAAATGGCCGAAAACCACGACAAATTTTTTTATTTCAAAAAACGGTCACTGAAAACAAATTTAACTACTTCCTCTTTTTATTTGTATAAAAATACACATGAGTAAAACTTTTGATACAACATTTATATCGACTTATTTTATTGTCAGGCCATGGAACGAGTTTCTGCTGCTACGAAAGTTAGCCAAAGAACGTTTTCCCGTATTAAAAAATAAGCTCTGGCAGGAAGTGATGCTGACACTGATGTGCCTACTAAAAAACAAAGAACGTCCAGTACCCGTATGGATCAACTCGACAAAACTGTGCTTAGAAGGTGCATAATAAATTATCACATACCCGAAAAAAAGTACTCACGTTAAGAAATGTACACCAAACCTTTGCAGATAGTTATGGCTTCCCAGGAAGTCGCGAATCTCTGCGGAAACAAATACATTATTTGGGTTTTCGTTGGACCAACATGAAGAACAACAGAAGTTTGTTAATCAAACATTTACTCCTACTATATTTAAGAAACATAAAAAAGTGCGGAGAATAGAACAAACCTACCGTTTATATGGATGAAACATACATTCATTCATGTCACACGCACCTTAAAGAATGGAGCGACAATAGTAACGAAGGATTAAGAAAACCCGTTTCAAAAGGTAATAGGCTCATCATGGTGCATGCAGAAAGTAAAAATGATGTTGTTCCCAATGCTGGTATTATGTGGAAAGGCCAGTCAAGAACATGAGATTATCATAACGAAATGGCGTACGAAAATTATTAGAAGTGGGTACAAGAAAAACTTATTCCAAACTCACCAAAAGCGCTGTTGTGGTAATTGATAACGTCCCATATCACAATGTTCTAAATGAAAAAATTCCTGCGACTGCTTCGACTAAACAACAATTAAAAAACTGGCTATCTAAAAGAAACATATATTATAGTGAACGAATGTTAAAATCTGATATTTATAACGTTGCAAAATATACAAACCGCAATATAAAACTTGAAAAATTGATGAATTGTCACTTCGACATGGATTGCAAGTTTCAAGACCCTTATCACCTTTAGGAATGGTGTACAATCATCCAAACATGTCTTATAAAGATATCTACCATATTCTTCAAGTCGAATCCACACCACACTATCTCTAAAATTAACTTTCTCATTGAGGGTATTTTTGGTTCTGTTTGTTAAATGTAGTTTAAGGGCAATTTCCTCTAAATCTTTAAAGTGGTCTGTCATATCGGTAACAATGGAACCTTTCATACTTGAGGACTTTATTATATCCCGATAATGGTCTGGTAAGAGTACAGTTTCTGTTTTTCTGAGCTTCTTTTCAATACTGTTACAGCCTCTATCAGAATCTAAGAAAGAGTGACAAGCCACGGGAAATATATCATGCATCATGATTATTATCAATTACCAAATGCATCGTACTATGAAAGACTATTCTTCAATCCTTCAATTTTAACCCTAAAAACGTCTTCAAACTAATGAAGTCACCTTCTAACAGCAACCACATCCATCAATATGTAATCCAGTAGAGACGCAGATATATTTCCAAATTTTTGACAAATTTCCGCTTTAAACGGAAGTAATTTTCGGCTCTTTCCCCTATTTTCTAGTTACTTACGCTAGAATGATATATGTTCCCAATATATTCACATCAGTGATGGGTCTGAAGTAGATTTTTATCAATAAGAAATATGCTCGACTATGCAGTTTATCAGTTTCGCGAATTAATCAATTATTATTTTCAAATTAAAGCAATGGAAAGAATATAATAACCAATAAAATCGATATTAGATAAACAACGGAATAATAATCCATTTGTTGGAAAATGATAAAGACGGTTTCACATAATTTACATTTATGAGCTTACGAAAATCTGCATCGTACTGTTCAAACCAAAAATCAACAATTTTGTGTAAGCGAGTGGGCGGGAATAGTGTGTTATAATTTAGTATTTCAGTATTTTTTCGATAATAGTTTGAATCATATATACTCAAAATTTTTACTAATCGACTTTTCACCGCTTGTAGATGATTTTTCTCTACAAATTCGAAGAGACATTAGGTTTATGCACGATTTCTCGTTGATGTACGTTTTATCCAATAAATGGATTGGACGAAAGGTCCATTTCCATGGCCATCTCGTTCATCAGAATTCATTAGCATATTATATTCTTTCTCTTGTGGTGCATACAAGTGAGGAAATGGTGTATAGAATACAGAATTAGATTTTATTGAGACTTCACAAGAAAGAGTTCGGGTATGCTCATCAAAGTACAGAGAAAGTACGTAGAAGTGCAAGCTGGTCAGATCGAACATTTATTATACTAGTTTTGAGTTTAGTTTTCTATAATTTTATTATTGAAGAATATTAATTAACTACTAAAATAATCTAGGATGTCTCTAATTATTCTGTTGTGTTTTAAATAAATAAGTGATAAGCAGAAACGATATTTGGTCACTCCCAAAAATACTTTTTAAAAAACTAAAAATTACTGTTGAAGACGTTTATTACATGAAGGTTACAAACAATCTCTCTAATTAGTACACGATTATTCTTTTATGTAGTTTTAATTAAAAATACAACATAAGCAAATATTTAACATTGGCCAGCCATAGTCGTTTCTTAACTCCTCCGGTCAAAGAAAAAACTATGGAGTTTCTCTAGAGTTTGATATGACTGGAAATTGTTTGAAATCCCTTTTTCCTTGTTTCTTCTAATTCTTCTTATTAGTCTTCTTCTGGTTTCTTCGATTAATTTTGAAAGCTACTAGGGTTGTGCTTAAAAAGACTATAACATAAAATAATATTGTGTAAAAATTGATTTTTTCGAAATGAACAGGAGCCAAGTCCAATCTTACTAATTTCGATTTGTCTTCTTGGAGCATGTTTTTAATGTTATTTAGTTAATCTAAATTCACGGAGTCTATTTGCACTTTATTTAAATGAAAAGAGTCTGCTTTACAGTCTTCGTCCGAAAATTGTAATTTAGGAAGTTCTACACTTTTATATTTTGGTATATTACTTGCAAAAGTTTTTAATGTAAAATTGTTTATTGGAACTACGCACTGGTTATTCAATTCAATTATAAAACTATCGTTTATTGGGATGCTGTTAATGCTTTTACCACATTTTTGGATGGCCACTGTGTTAAACGGATATATTACGATCCACTGTCTCATTACATTATCGATAATCAATGGAGTTTGTTTACATAATATATCTCTTGACTGAGAGTATTTAAGTAGTTGTACTTCGCAAGGGGTGTGTGGACTAATTCGTAACTTTTGGAGATCACTACACAGGAATTCTTCTCGAGATATTTCTTTGCATCTTTCTACTGAGAAGGTGTAATGTTGATCGTTTTGAAGGCTAAGTTTGGATAGTGGTATAATTGTTTTAAAGGATTGTTTTGATGATGTAGGTAAGGAATATAGATGATAGTAATTATATTCTGAATTTTCGACATTTGGTATTTCTACTATGAAAATTATATTGTTACCTTTACTATAGCTTTTGATTTCAATTATTTTCTCAAGCGAGTGTTTTAAATTTGCTATTTCTGCCTGTTTTCATTGACTTCTAATATTTCAGAAAATAGATCGTTAGGATCACCTATTGAATTGTGAAAAGTGTTAAGTTTGGCAAAACTGATTGCCGCTTCAATTTTTTCAGGTATATCATATGTTATTTGAAAACTAATCGAAAATTGTGAAACAAGTTGCTCTATTGCAAAATAGTGATAAGTTTCTACTTCATCTAAATTCAAGTGTGTAATTATTTTTTTGTAAATCATTGATACATGAATTTAGTATTAATTGGTTATGAGCTAATATTTTGGTATTATTCTCAATGTTGTTGATAGACTATTGGAGTAAAGTTATTTGATCGTGAATAAGAGATTTCAACTAACTTGTTTTGACCGTTTGATAAAGATGTAATGGCTTCGTCATAACGCTTTGCATCATTTTGATCTAAATTTCCGGTTATAAATTCTATTGCTGATCCTAATCCGTCAAATAATAATCTTTTTGAGTTTATGTTCCAAAATGCATTCAATGCAATTAGTTTGATCAGGTGATAAGAATTTTGAAAATGTTTATTAAAATTATAAATTTCAGGTGATTTCGATAAAGTGTTATATAGATTATTATATTGTTCTTTTAAAACAAGAAATTCTTTGTTAATGTTTGTAATATCAAATATATGTATAAACGTCCAATGGTTTATTTTAATTTGTACTGTTCCTAAATGAAGAGGGGATTATCATTTAGGTTATCGAATTTGGGTGTGTCTGGTTCTGCGTTGGCGATCCAGAGGAAGAATCTGTAACAGGAGGTAATGTGTTTACCAATTATTGTTTTTTTTCGTTTGAATGATTTCCTGGATATTTCTACTCTATTTCTATCTAATATTTTTGTTATATCATAAGGTCCTAAAAATCTTTTATCTTTTTTATTTCGTTTTTGGGGGTTTTGTTTGAATACAGGTTGTCCTATTTTAAATTGTATGTTTGTGTCACCTTGTATATTTGTTTTCTCTTCACTTCTAGTTTATTTTTATTCATATTTTCTCGAACAACTTCATAAATATGCTGTAATTTTTTTTTATGGTTATTAACATAATCTGTATAAAATGAATGAGACAAAGGGTTTCTAGCATGTGTATGTCCAAAGGTAAAATCAAAAGGTGTGAAATTCGTGGCACTGCCTATTGAATTATGGTAGGCGAATATAGAATAGTCCATTCAGTCATTTTCCTTCGGGATAAATTTCATTTGAAATTTTTAAATGTTCTATTAAGGGGGAATGTAATCTTTCAGCTACTGAATTTACCTCGTGATGACCAGGAGTTGTGAAGTGAACTTTTATTTTATGTAATGCCAGGAGATTTTTTACTGTTTCATTGTTCAATTCTGTACCTTTATCGACTATTGTTGATTGGGGAATTCCAAAAGAAACAAATTATTCTATATGTGCTTTGCTTATAACAACTGCAGATTTGCCTGGAATTAATATTGCTTGTGCGAATTTTGTGAATAAGTCAATTAATGTTAAACAACTTTTTCCGTCAAAAACGAAAACATTTATGTGAACAATTTGGAACAGTCTAGAAGCTGTTTCTGTCAACATGACAGAAACATAAGGATTATGTCTTGAATATTTATTTTTTTGACAATTGGTACAATTATTAATGTAGTTTGTGACTGTATTTTCCATATTTTTCTAATAATAAAGTTTACGTAGTTGTTCTAAAGTTTCATTGATTCTTCGATGGTTGTTTTTACCTTTTTGGTAGTTTTTCAACCTGATCTTTTAAAGTGTTAAGTAATTTAGTACATTTAATTAATTTCGGTCCGTTCGCAGAAAAATGTTTTATGTAAACCTTATTAAAATCACGATATAAACTATCATTATGAAAATACATATAAAATGTATGATTTGAATAGGTATATCCAGAAATGAAACAGAAAATGAATTTTTCGTTATCAATCTGGGGAATTTTAATTTTCATTATTTTTTTTATTTTCATATGTTTCATAAGAAACATCTGTTTTTGAATATATATTTGGATAAACAAGAATTTGATGTAGTTAACTGTCTCGACCCTTACTTCGTGGAATCTGCTCATAATAGTGTTTTAAATGAAACTCACGGTTTCTAGTTAATTCCACAATATAATAAAAGTTATTGAAAAATCTAAAAAATTGACAATTGTTTCGATAAATCAATATCATCGTCAGAATGACAGAAGTTACATTTCATTTGATGCCTACCTGATGTAGTTATTTTTGGCTAGACCAAGAAGTGACCTAACTTGTGATTGACTTAATATATGTTTATAGAAAAAAGAAGAAGATGTGATATTACAAATATTGAAGCTTAGATATTATTAGCCCTATGGTGATATCCTGGATATCATGCTTCCAATTAAGATCAGTATAACTGTGCAATGATATAGGAAACCAGGAAAACTATATCTGCTGATCTTTACAATTATCACTTAAGAAGACAGTATATTAGTGGAGAACTCCCTATATTTAACTGTTCGTTGACAACTTCATATTGTGGGTTTCTTAAATGTCTTCTAATTTCCAATTCTTCAAGGAAATCCAGTTCTTGTTTCTTTCCACAAATATACAGCACTTCTAGTTTTGTGTTAGGTGTCAATGAATGATTGGTATCAAGTAGATGTTTTGCGTAGTGGGATTTATCTGGTTGTTATATTCTGTATGCTCGTAAGTGTTCACTGTATCGGATTTCAAAATTTCTAAGGGTCTGACCCAAATAGACAGCATTACATTCTGGTATATATATATATATATATATATATATATATATATATATATATATATACTCAAATATCCAGAATGTAATGTTGTCTATATATATATATATATATATATATATATATAAACTCAAATGTCCAGAATGTAATGCTGTCTATTTGGGTCAGACCCTTAGAAATTTTGAAATCCGATACAGTGAACACTTACGAGCATACAGATTAAAACAAGCAGATGAATCCCAGTATGCAAAACATCTACTTGATACCAATCATTCATTGACACTGTTGTGAAGGACATCTGTCGCGGACATCTGTCGCGGACACCTGTCGCGGAGAGCGGATTCAGCTTTTGTCGCTGTCAACAAGACAGTTAATTTTATTTAGTAGTATTTGTCTCTGGCAGTTGGTATCTGTCCGCTGTTAGAGCTAGCTTTTCGTATCGTCTGAAGATAGAGAGCGAAGTGTGTGTTTGTGTCATTTTTGAAAGATATATATATAAAAATTCAGAGAAAGATTAGATTTTCATTTTTATAACATATCAGTCAACAAGTTTACGAAGGATTGAAACTGCAGCAAGAGTTTCTACCAAAAGTACTCAAATCAGGGCAAGTGACAAGCGAAGGTTTAATAATCAGCCCCAACAGACACCTAACACAAAACTAGAAGTGCTGCATATTTGTGGAAAGGAACAAGAACTGGATTTCCATGAAGAATTGGAGATTAGAAGACATTTAAGAAACCCACAATATGAAGTTGTCAATGAACAGTTAAATCTAGGGAGTTCTCTACTAATAAACTGTCTTCTTAAGTGATAATTGTAAAGATCAGCAGATATAGTTTTTCTGGTTTTCTATATCATTGCAGAGTTATACTGATCTTAATTGGAAAAATGATATCCATGATATCACCATAGGGCTAATAATATCTAAGCTTCAATATTTGTAACATCACATCTTCTTTTTTCTATAAACATATATTGAGTCAATCACAAGTTAGGTCACTTCTTGGTCTAGCCATAAATAACTACTAACATCAGGTAGGTATCAAATGAAATGTAGCTTCTGCCATTCTGACCATGATATTGATTTATCGAAACAATTGTCAATTTTTTAGAATTTTCAATAACTTTTATTATATTGTGGAATCAACTAGAAACCGTGAGTTTCATTTAAAACACTATTAAGAATTTGATGTACTTTATAATTTATCACTTCCTCTAAAATGGGTATACCGTTACTGTTGTTATCTTTTGCTCAATGGTTTGTTATATTGTCAGAGTCGTCTGAGTCAGGTTTTCTCCAGAAGGGTTCAGGAGTTTATAAATCATTACGATCATCATTTTCTTGTAGTATTGGGGGTTGCATTTGTACGTCAGATATAATGTTAACTTTTGATTGATTATCGTTACTTGTAGAAGGTTGTAGATCTGTGGAAATATTTTCAGCAAACTGTTGTTAGAAATCTAGAATATCGTCTTGGGAATCTCCGGGGTTATTGACAATTGATTCTGTTTCTAATGCATTGATAAGAATTCGAGATAGCAATCCGCATTAGAATTTAGTTTTCCCTTTTTATAGAAGATTTTATAATCATATTCTTCCAACTTTAAACGCCATCGAACTGATTTGGAATTGGGTTCTTTAAGACTAAATAACCAAGAAAGGGGTTTGCGATCTGTGTAATTATGAAATTGACTGTCATAATTAATTTTAGATTGATTTAGAGTTCCAGAAGAATGTGCTATGGGTTTGTCATTGGGTACGTTTCCTTGGGATAGAACTCCACCTATTGCATATTCACTAGCATCGATTGTGAAAATAAAAGTTCTTGAGAAATCAGGATATTGCAATATGGGGTCATTGGTTAATTAATATCTCCTTACGAATTTGAAACGAATTAAGAAATTCTTCGTCATGAATAATTCTTGAACCTTTTTTCAAACATTTGGTCATGGGCTTTGTTATTTTAGCAAAGTCTGCTATGAAACGTCGGTAGTAACCTAAGAGACCTAAGAAACTTTTAATTTGTGTTTGATTTTTGGGAATTGGATAATTTTTATTGATTGAAATTTTGTCTTGGTTAGTCTTTACGCCGTTGGGTGTAATTATATGTCCTAAATACATAATTATTTTTTTTAAAAATTCAGATTTATCAAGTTGAACTTTTAGATTGTGTTGTCTAGGTCTTTCAAAAACAGATTTTAATTTTTCTAAGTTTTCCTGAAGGGATGTACTATATATTAAGATATCTTCTAAATAACCTATGCACGTTTCGTTAGTCAAACCGCGCAATACATTATCCATTACGTATTGGAAAGTTGATGGACCGTTTTTTAGGTCCGAAACTCATACGTTTGTAATGAAAATGTCCCTGGGGAGTACTGAAAGCCGTCTTGTCAATGTCTTGAGAGTCTACTTCAATTTGGTGAAAACCACTTGCGAAATCAAGTGTTGTGAAGTAATTTTCTCTACCCAGTCTGTCTAGTATTTCGTGTATTCTAGGAATTGGGTATCGATTTTGAACTGTTTTCTCATTTAATTTTCTATAATCAATAACTAGACGCCATTTCTTTTTGCCTGATGCATCTAATTTTTTGGGAACAACCATATTGGCTCCGAGAATGGAGACGCAGTAGGTTCAATTATACCTTCGTCATTTTTGTAATTTCTTTATTAGCTTCTTCCCTATGTATTTCGGGAAGATTTTGAATATGTAGGGCTATCATCAGTCAAAGTGATTTTATGTTTTATTCGGTTGGTCATTCATCACAATAAAAAATGTCTCTATAATCAAAACACAAATTTCTAATGGCTTCTTTTTCTTTTTTATTGCAGTGATCAAGTCTGAGATTTTTTAAGATGTCTTTAAGCTCATTTTGTTGAATAGATGTAAATTCTGAATCAGGTTCACATTTTATGTTCTCAAGAAAATTTACTTCTAGTAAGTTAAGAAAGGTTCATTTATATCTAATTTTACTGGATTTTCGTTACTATTCATGATGGTTGTGATTTCAAAATTATTATAATGCTTTAGGCATTTCTAAACCCTTCCCTTAGTTTCGTATTCAAGTGTACATATGCCATTTGTTTCGATTACAGGGATTTTAACAACTTGTTGGCAACGGCCAGGAAATCGAATAATTCTTTATTACATCATTATCAATATTTATTTGGGAATAATTGATGTGGGTGATTCAATTTGTTTTTGGTGAACATTTATATTTTGCATTTAATTGTTTCAATAAATCGACGCCAATGATCCCATCAAATTTGTCGCTTTGTAGCTTTCTCAAAACGAATCATTCGTTTTGAGAAAGCTACTCTTTTAGCAAAACACGTCAACTAGTTTAAATTGAACTTTAGTTCTTATAAATGAAGTTTTAAACAAATTATATTGTTTTATTTCATCGTTCAGTATGGATCTTCATCAAGTAAAAGCCTCATCTATTCAATTTTTAAAAGTAAACCTCGTATATGGGTTTTTAAAGCTAAATTATTATAATTTTCAAGTTGAAGTCTCCGTTCAATATTACTAATATTACTAAATGAATTAAATTTTGAAATAATTAACTTACGTTGATCGCCAAAACCTAAATTTAAAGCGTCTTACACATCCTACCATGTTTTCAACTCTATTATTTAATATTTGTGCATGTCCTGCAAGTTTACCCAAGATTGCTTTTAATAGAAATATATTTAAAGCTATGTCAGTTTCACTAGCAAATACTGGTATTAAACTTTCACTATTTCCAGTAAATATTGGTAATATATGAGGGTTTCCATCATAAAGAGGAATTGAATCCAAATATAATTTTAGCAATTGGTAATTTACTGATGAAATAGACATTTCTAAGTTATGAGTATTATTTAAATTGTTTTCTATGGAACTATCTGTTTCGCTTACTGTTAAACTTTTTTCTAATAATATTTCTAACGTACTAATATCTATATAACTCATAAAATTACTAGCGAAAGAAAAATAAGGAAAGAAAAGTACTTACAGAAGGAAAATTTTGATCATCTTCTTATTTGTAGCTTAATTCTAGTTCTTCTAGGTTAAGTCGATGCGGTACCAAACCCAAGATCTTCTTACTACTTACTTATTTCTAGTTCTTATAGATTCGACCGATGTTAGACAAAACCCAAGATGTAATCTTCGGTTTTCTTTTCTTCTTCGAAGCTGACGATTGATCGGTTCAGACCTATCGGATTGTATTCGATATTCGCTGGAACAAGTCAAATAGTTCAAAGTTCGATATTCACTCGAATGAAACTGGTCACTGAATTTCGAAATTTTCGGTAAATCGTTGATACGAACAGCTCACGTACTACTACGACTGCGCCAATGATATTTTGTCACTCCTAAAAATACTTTTTGAAAAACGAAAAATTACTGTTGGAGACGTTTATTACATGACGGTTACAAACAATCTCTCCCTTTATTACACGATTATTCTTTTATATAGTTTTAATTAAAAATACAACATAAGCAAATATTTTACATGAGTCAGCCATTGCCGTTTCTTAACTCAGAACTTTACATTGAAAATTTCATAAGTTTTCTCCAGAATGTTTATTTTTGTAGAATTTTACGAAGATGCGCCTTCACGCAGACTCCCATCTAAAAATTCAAATTTCTCCTAAACCGTTCATTTTATCAATTTCAAACATTAGTACGTTTCTATTAGTAAATGGATTAGGAAATATAGGTTAGAGATTTAGATATTATACAGGTTGTCCCTGTTTAAATTATTAACCACTAAGCACAAGCTGCCTCTGAATTTCTATGTGTAATGTTGATTCATTTATACCGCCCAACAAAGCACATGAATGTGAATCGATGACTGGAATTTTATGGTATTACGAAACGAGGGCTCGTATGACAAAAATGTATTTTGACCTCTTCCCCTCGCCTCCGAAATTTTGGCATGCTGGCACATAAAAATCGTATTATATTTTTAGTGATCGTAGTGTAGTATTTTCTTCCTCGTAGTGAGATGATATATTTTCTCCTATGTTTACTTTACACCAATATTTCTTTGGTTACTCATGGAAGATGGAAAATCAAACAGCATGTTATGAATAAACATTGTTGAAGTTACACATTTTTTTATGAATAAACAGTAGCGACAGATTGGCTATGAATATTTCATGAGATGTACATATTTGTTTTGGACGAAGTAGGGTATTAGGGATATTCAATAAAAGGAACAGTAGAAAAGCACAATACATATTTTTTATTACAATGGCGTTGATCTTACGTCATAATACTACCAACTAATTTGCATGTTCCTAACTAAAGGTGCGTTCACAATGAAAGCTGGTTAGAAGTAACTTATTTTCAGCGCTTGCTCCACTTTTTAATTTTTTGGGTATTTGTTTGCTGGATCATCATTTCGGACAATCTCATTTAATTTCCCTGTTAGTGTTAGTTCTGTCAGCAACATTGTAAGGGAAGTTGTGATAGCCATTTGGACAGTAATGCAGCCTCTCCACATGCCTGTGCCTTCAAAGAATCAGTTTGTAGGGATTGATAATGATTCCTTCTCCCTATGGAACTTCCCTAATTGCATAGGATGTTTGGATGGAAAGCATGTAAGAATAAAATGCCCTAAGAAACAGGATCCATGTTTTGCAGCTGCAAGTCTTCTCAAAAGTATAGTAGATGGATATTGCCGGTTTATTGTAATTGACATTGGAGGGTGTGGCGAACAAAATGATGGTACAACCTTTGAAGCATCTGACTTATTTAGGCTAATGAGAACCAATAGTCTCGCCATATCAAATTCAGAATATTTACCTGGTACCAATGTTAAAGCACCATATGTGTTTGTGGATGATGATGCATATCCACTATTGGTTAATCTCCTCAAACCATACAAAAAGAATATACTCAGCTTTGATGAAGAAATGTTCAACAAAAGATTATCAGGAATGAGCAAGTCTGTTGAATGTGCTTTTGGTATCCTTTGTGCTAAATGGAGGCTACTTTCAACAATCATTGGAACTGAAGACATAATTAAATGCATTTGCCTGTTGCAAAACATCATCATAGATTTGGAAGGGGTACAACACCATTTAACTGAGGCCGTTGTGATGCCAGTTCCAGAAAGAAGAAAGAACAAAATTGGGAGACCAACAAACGCAGGCTCAAGTGTGAGAGAATTGTTTGAGACATACTTCGCCAACAACCCATCAGTTTTCACCGACTAAAAGTGTATCTCAGTAATTGTCATTTAAATTACACTTTGAATTCTCAAGTACATCATGAATCACTACTTATCTATATGATGTACAATATGCAATAATCAAGTAAATTTCAACAAAAATGTTTGTATTATAATACCTAAGTCATTTCTCTCTATGTTTACAACTTTTTATTCACAGCTCATACGAATTATAAAAAAGTACCACCTGGGAATTCAAATTTTAACTTTTCATTTAAAAAAGTAATCTTGTTTGATAGAGTGGAAGCCTAAGCTGAAAAAAACATGGGGGTTTTCTATCAATAAGTCACGTGACATTAATTGTATCGCTGCTGTACACTAAAACAATCCAAGGCTAAGGCTTTCGTGGATGTTGGTCATTGAAGTAGAATTTATGGATGAATAGACTATGTACATTCAAGTTTAGGAGTCAATTAAACAAAACGTTTCGTATGCACTGTAACATATATCATCAATTGTACAAGAAGATTAAAAATATAAAATATAACATAAAATAAAACCGTGTATAAGGTAAATTTCAAGTTAGAATAATTTAGAATAAAATATCTAGAATAATTATTTGACAACAAGATTACCTTACGCACTATTTTATTTTATACAATTATACTTTTGATGTTCACTCTTTGTTGTACTACGGATGATGTCTGTTATAGTGCAGACGAAACGTTTTGTTTATTTAAACCCTAAATTTCAATCTACATGGTTTATTTATCCATAAATTCCATTGTACATCAACAAGGTTTGTTAAATGAGTCACTAGAAAATTATCAAAATCTTCCTTGACTTCAAATGTAAAGTAAATTCATCTTCTAATAATTCTCAGTACCTTATAATTGATAGTAAAATATTCTTCCTACCGTCAGTTTTCATTTCGGAAGCTATCTCCTTCCACAACTTATCCACTCTATTAGCAGGTAGTTGGAGGCGTTTGTCCCAAATAGCCCCCCTTCTAAAGACTTGAGATATCAGTTCATCGACATCTATACTGCACAGTCGTTTGTTACTGACTGTTTCGGTCAACAAGAGCCGAAAAACAAGTGCAAAACGTTCTTGCGTGCTTGTTAAAACTTGTAGCAACCGCTTGGTTGCAGGGACAGGCTTTGTCTGTGAATGTACATACTTGATACGATGTAGACCATGTAGAAGAGACACTGATTGTGGCGCCATCTGAAGAGCCCGTCGAGTAAACAACTGAGTGATGTTGGAAAGATTTCTGTAATTTTAGGTTTTGGCGGTATATTCAAATATACTGTATTTTAATTATTCTATTTCAAAATAGCCATTAATAGTCCATCATTTGACATTTCATTCAATTTAACTCCATTAAATCAATAATGATTACATGTTGAGTTAAATTAAATGAAATATCAAATGATGGATCATAAATGGTTAATTAAAATTGGAAAAAATAAAACAATAATCATATAAACAATTTATTTATTTTGGTATGAAAATACACAACAAACAATTTCTTTCACAAAGTACTTTTCTTAACAAACATAATGACAACAAATGAATTATAGTGTAAAAACCATGCAATAATTGAAAAATAATTTGAGTAACATGCATTCTAGATTGGAGTATCATTAGATTTTCAAATGATGTTAAATCAAGATAAAAGTAGAAAATTATGTATGATAAGTTTATATTAATTCATTATCACACTCATATAAACACACATAGCTGGACAAACTGCAGGAGTATAACTGCTACTTACCTAATCAAAAAAAGTGTTAGCAATAAGTTGTTAACTACTATTTTTGGCAACTTTCTGTGAAAGAAAACATTTGAGTATAATTACTGTGAATGTCTGATCAAAAGTAATTTAAATGTTTTTATAGGAAAAGTTGTTGAATACTGCCCAGCTCTGTAATAACAAGGTGCCAAGTAATTACATATAAGAGTGTTAAACAGCACTTGTGACTGTACAACATTTAAAATAATATATCTAACATTTCATTTCCACTCAAAACACATCTTTATTTCCTTACTGGAAGTATTGAATAGGTTTATATCACTAGCTTAAACGTAGTATATTGCATATTTGTATATTTGTACATTTAAAAGCATGCTGTTCTTATGAAACCATCGCATAAGGTAGTTTAAGTTGCTCTGCAGCTCCTGGCTGTCTATGATTGTTAAAATGTTTCTTAAGGGCTCTTAAAAATCCCACCGTCTCATGGAGTCCTTTCTCGTTTCTGGTTGAGGTTCTACAAGTAAACACACAAAATAACAACAATAAATAAGTAAACACACAAATATGTTTATGTCAACAAAAGAAAAGAAAATGCACTTACTATCGAAATAATCAGTTTACACATGTTTTTGTACTAAGCCAAAAAAATATCAAAAAATGTTTGAATGAATACATTTGTTTGGTTTTTTTGATTCCCTTTTTTGAAGCTTTCAATTTTTTTAGGAACACTGGGTTTTTAACTATTTTTTGTCTTTATTGGATATTTTGGATTTTTGGTTACCGCTAGACCAAATACTTAGACATAATGCCTCAACAAAAGTTAATACTCACTTTCATTTCCCAAAAATTGTATATATGATATACCTTCCATCCCATAGCTGGTAGAGAGAATATAGCTATACCATAAAATAAAACCCAGATTATTATTTCTTCAATGGATACATTTTAAAATGGAATTGTCCGAGTATGGTGTACACACTAGATATAAAATGAGTGAATGAAAAGACGAGTACTGAGTATGTCATTTGATTAAAATTCCAGCTAAGCGCTCTTAGCCATTAGGTCATTTTCAAAGCTGTCGACAAGAGAAAAACATACAACAGCTACAATGTACACACAATGAAATAAAATATTTGATGTTACATCATTATTTGAGTAAAATTTGTTAAAATTAACCTATCAAGAGGGTGTGCACACATATCATTTAGTTGGTAATCAAATTAGACGTTTCGTTATGTGAATTACAATTGTACACACTCTTTATAGAGTAATTTTAACAAATTTTAGTTAAATAATGATGTAACATCAAACATTTTATTTTATTGTATGTAGCAGTTACAGGGTTTGATGTTTTTTGACACTTTCTATATATTTTTTTCTTGACGAGAACTTTCAGAATGGTCTAATGGATGACCTTATCTGGAATTTCAATAAAATTACACACTCAGTACTAGTCTTTTCGTTCATTCAATTTACATTCAAAAATGTCCAAAATTATAGCATGCTATATTGAATACAATAAAACTTACCATCAATTTCTGTTAATTTCCACTCATATGGGAAGGCAAATCAAACTGTCTTAATAACCTCTCTTCGTCTATCTCAAATCTAAAGAAACACTGTTTTTGGAAATGAAGGGATCATATCCTCCATCGTTTCATCGTCGACAAATTTAATGATTTATTACCACTGCTTTTCAGCCATAATAATTTTATCTTCCTGGGTTGGAGGAACAAATCTGTAAAAAGAACAACCATGATCTCTAAAGTCGATTAAATTAGTAAAAATTCTCTGTGTTTTAGAATAAAGGGGATAATGGTTGTTAATTGTGAAAGAAAAAATGCTCAAATTTTTTTCATAAAACTTACCGAGTACACCACTTATTACTCCTTCAGAATACACTTTGACATTGTCTTTTCAATTATTAACAATAAAGCAACGAAACAACAGATAAATATTAGACTATAGCAATTAAAAAATACACCAAAATACCCTAACCTTTAAATAACCTCTACACTTGAACTAAGAAATGATAACAGTATAACATATAACTATAACATGTGGGGATGGGGACGAGCAATATGATATCGCGCATACACAGTAATAAAAATCACTAAAATTTGATTACTGAAGACGTTACAGTTTTCGTTCATTTTTTGGAATTATCTACCGATTTTAGTTACTCGACGGGCTCTGTAGATGGCACGGTCTGCAGTGTCCCTAGCCTGATGTAGACTTTTCTCACGCCGGCTGGAGCTTGCAAGCGCTTGCCAACAAGCGCTTGTAACCAGCTTTCTTTGTGAACGCTCCCTAAGGTAATAATACGAAAATGTCAGGAATATTAATGTATGTATAGTACTGGCAGTGGCGTGCAATGCCACTCACGTTAAGGTAGGCAAAAATTTAAAAAGATAAAAATTACTCACCATTATCCACCACAATCAGCCCTCATTCGGAAATGGTACTATAATAGTCAATAATTGCACTGTCAACGAGACGTTGAACATGAAACCAAATTTGTGAAAACAATCAAACAGTTAGCGGGTTCTTAAATAACAAAACCGAGTTAACAAATATACATATACGATCTATTGGATTAGAAAACATTAAAAACTATTATTCAAGTCAATACGGCGGTCTATTTCCAGAAAATCATTCGATACATCATCATAAAAAATGGTATTTCGTTTTAGGTCTTGCAAAAGTTCTTTTTAAATTGAAATAATTGTTAAGTTACTTAATCTGTCTTCTTCCTGAGTGCTTCGCAAATAGGTATTAATTCGTTTTAAACCGCTAAATTACATTTATTGTCCTTGAATTATAAACCCATCGAGTTAGCATAACGCGACATAATTTTTTTGAACATAATTTATTATATAAATCTGACCCCTTATTGCGTGTATGGAAAAGTTTCTAGCCGTTAATCAAAATTGTTGAGTTTCCACAATTTTCTGGCAGGACTAAGATAGCACTAAATTTAAAATATGTGCTTTATACCAAACAGATAAAGCATCTGGACATGTTTCACGAACTTTTGCTTGAACACCATTTTTCGATGATGAGAGAACTGCGACTCCGTCATAAGTTTGCGCGATTAATTTGTACAACATTTGTAGTCAATTCTTCTTCTTCTTCTTTTCTAAATCCTTTTGCCCTTTCAGGCGTCGGATGTGGATTCCGTGTCCTGTACCCATTTCTTCCATGCCTTTCTGTCTCTTGCTAGATTTTTCATTTCTGCTATGGTCTTTCCTCTTTCTAAACCTATCTCTTGTATTTGGTCTAACCATTTCCTTCTAGGCCTACCCCTTTGTTTTTTGATCGGCTTTCCAATCTCCATTATTTTCCTAGTTAATCTATTTTGTTCCATTCTTACCATATGACCATACCAGCTAAGTTGTCTCTTTTTTATTTTACCAATTATCGCTTCCTGCTTAGTTGTCTCTCTAATAACGTCATTTCTAATCCTATCCCATTTAGTTTTCCCTGAAATTCTTCTTAGATGCTTCATTTCTATGGCATTTATTTTAGTTTCGTCCTTTTTTCGCACAGTCCAATTTTCACTTGCGTATATTATTGTAGGAACTGTTATCATATTATGAATTTTCATTTTTACTTTTAAGTCTATATCTTTATGTCCAAGAATTGTTTTATTTAGAGAGTAGTATATTTTTGTTGATTTATTTGCTCTGTTTGTTATTTCTGCATCTATTTTTCCATCTGCTGTTACTATACTTCCTAAATATTCAAATGTTGTTACTCTTTCTAGAGTCTGGTTTTTGCATTTAATATCTCTATTATTTTGATCACCTGGTTGTTTTTCATTTATTATCATCACTTTTGTTTTATTTATGTTCACCCCCATATTCATGTTCTCTACTTCTTTAGTCCAAATATTCACTAGTCTTTGCATTTTGTTCTTTGTATTCGCCACTAAAACCACATCATCTGCATATAGTAGACTACTCAGTTTTATTGGTTCTAAATTTCTGTGTCCAATTATAGTATTCAGCTGCTCATACTTTTCTTTGATTCGTTTCACAATCTTATCCATGATTATTATAAACAGTAGTGGGCTTAAACTGTCTCCTTGTTTTATTCCCTTACACATTTTGAATTCTTCAGACCTTTGGCCTGCAATCTGTACCTTGGCTCTAAATGTCTCGTATACACTTTTAATTATATTTATTAAGGTGGGTGGTACTTCCATTTCCTCCAGGGTTCTCCATACTTCTCTTCTATCTACTGTATCAAAGGCTGCTTTTAGATCTATAAATGTAAGGTACATTTCTTCTCCCTCTTCTATTTTTCTTTCGATTATATTCCTTAGTATATAGATATTGTCATTTGTTTGTCTTTCAGGTCTAAAAGCTCCCTGTTCTTCTCCTAATTTTGGTTCTACATATTCTCTTAATCTTTTTTCTATTATTTTTGTGTAGACTTTATAGCTAGTTTGGGCCAAAACATATTGCTCTGTAATTCTCACATTGTGTCTGTTCTCCCTTTTTATAGATGGGTACTATTAAGTTATTTTCCCATTCCCTTGGAATTTTTTGTTGTACCCAGGCTTCTTTGCATACATTCCATATCCATTCTTTTCCTCTTCCTCCTAATGACTTAATCATGTCTGGCGCTATCTCATCTTCTCCGTTAGCCTTGCCTATTTTGATTTTTTGTATTACTTGATCTATTTCTTCTTTATGGATTCCTTGTAGTTGGTCAATTTCCTCTTCTGCGGTTGTTATACTCTCTTCCGGTGTTAATGTATGGAATTGTTCTGTATAGTATTCCTTCCATGTTTTCAATACTTCTTCCATTTCCGTTTGTACTTGTCCTTGTCGATTTTTTATTGCTCTAATATCTTTATATTTATTTCCTCTCAATCTTTTTATTCTTGTCCAAAATTTCTTGTTATCCATCTTATGTAGATCTGTTATTTCTTCTCCGAATTTCTTCCATGACTCACGTTTTGATTTTTTGACGGCTCTTTTTACAATAGTTTTCTTCCTGTCATATTCTTCTTTGTCCACATGTAATTTTGATGTGATATATTTTTTCCATGCCGTTTTCTTTTCTTTGACCGCTATTTTAATTTCGTTATTCCACCAGTTAGTCCTTTTCATATTCTTATTATATTTAATTTTTCCACATATCTTCTCTGTTGCTGTTAATAGCGTTTCTTTAAAGGCGACCCATCGTTCTTCAAGTGTCCAGTCTGTTTTTTCTTTTTCTAGTTTATAGAATTCTTTATTCGTCTCATTTTGGTATTTTTTCTCGATATCTTTATTTTTGAGTTTATGTGTTGCTAGTTTACTGTAGTCAGTAGTAAATTCTTTCCTGAGTAATTTTACTAGACAAGTTGTCACTACTAATCTGTGGTTAGATCCAATTTCTGCTTCTTTCTTTGTTTCAATTTTTTGCATTACTTCTGTTAGGTTTTGTGTATATGTTATGTAGTCTATCAGGCTTTTAGCGTTTCTTCCTTCTGCCACAAACGTATATTTATCATTTAGTTGTTGTTCCCACATCATATTTCCTATTATTAGATCATTCCTTCTGCAAAAATCTATCATTTTTAGTCCATTTCTGTTGATTATGTCTTCTCCATGTTTTCCCATACAACCCATTCCTCTATTGTAATCATTTCCTACCCTGCTATTCCAATCTCCCATTATTATTGTCTTTTCGTTTTCCTCCCTTACTTCATCTAATACTCTTTGCAATTGAATATAAAATTCTAAAATTTCTTCCTCTGCCGTTCCTTCTACTGGCCCATATATTTGTATAAAATTGATTATTTCTTCTAATTTTATACTAATAACTATTATTCTCGAGTCGACTACCTTAAATTGTATTACCTTTTGTTTTATTTCTTCTGTAACAATTATTCCTACACCCTCCTTTGCCCTTTGTTCTGGTTCTGAATAATATAATGTGTGCTTTGTTGTTAGTTGCGAACATCCTTTGCCTTTTTTCTTCGTTTCACTTAGTCCTAGAATTTGAATATTATTGTTTTCCATTTCTTCAGTTAATTCCAATTCTTTCCCTGTTAATGTGTTTATATTCCATATACCTACGCCCATCTGTAATTTTTCCATGTTTTGAGGTCCGTGTTTTTTATTATTACTCTGTTGATGATAATCTTCCTTTAATTTGTTATGCTTGTTACTTGTTATTCTTCTGCTTTGTATTTTGTTATTTAATTTACCGTTATCATATCCCTTGTTCTCAGCTTGAGTCATTACCTGTGTATTATCTTTAAGTGTATTGTTTATTAGTTTTTTTGGTTCTGCTCTCTAGTCATCAATTGTAATTCCTCTGAATCTTCATTCCATTTCCAAACTATTCCGTTTACTATCAATTTCTTGTATCCTACTTTTGTATTTTTTCCCTTTTCTTTTTCTTCTTTGGCCTTTCTTCTAATTGTTTTTTGTATCTCTAATTCTTTTTTGGTAAGGTCCGACTCAATATAAATATGTTCCTGAGAATTTCTCAGTCTACTTTTGCTTCTTAGAATGTCCATTTTATCTGCAAAACTTTCCATTTCAATCAAGCAAACCTTTTCACTTAGTTTTTGGGCGCTTCTTATTTTGACATCTATTTGCAGTCCTTTAGTTATGAAGTTTTCCATAGTTGTCTTTAGTATCCTATCATCTTTTGTATTCAATTCTAATCCAGTGATGACCAAATTTTTCTTTTTAGTTATTTTTTCTAGATATTCCACTTTGTTATTTAGTGTTTTTATTTCGTTCTTGAGTTCCTGGTTTTCTTGCTTTATTTCTAGTAGCTGTTTGTTGTTCTCGCTATTTTCCTTTCTTAATTGCTTTATTTCATCCATCATTTCATCGTTTTTGTTCATCAATTCTTGCATCATTTTTATCATGGTTGCTTCCGAGCTCTCTTTTTCTTCTGCGCCTTTCTTGGGTGTTCTCTTAGTTATTTCACTTCTGCCAAAACTTTCATCTAATTCCCTCCTTTTTCTTTTGTATTCTTCCTCAGTATCTGTTCCGCTCTCTAAAGGCATTTTGTTTGATTTTCTTTTATACAATCCACGAAATCTGTGTCTCTTTTGTAGTTTGTGTACCGAGAACCTACTTAGTTCAGTCCTTAGCCTACTCAGAGCTGACCGATTTCGTTTATGTATGTAAATCTTATATTACTTTTTACCTGGTAAATATTTAAATCCGAACCTGTTAAATCCCACTTAACTGGCCTGCCTGTATAGCAATTACCGGTTTTACTGCCAGCTAATTAGAATTTTGTAGTGTTTAGTTTTCATATTTTATAGTGGAAACTTTTTATTTACTGTATATTTTATACTAAATATTTTTATTATTAGACTCAATTATGCTAACTAAGCTAAAATCTTACTTTGATTTAACTGTCACCAATTGTGCACTCACTTCACCTCTTTATATATTACTTCGTATAGCTTTTACAATTATTTGACTCGTAATTTATCTGATATTCAGCTTTATTACGGAGCAAATATTAAATCACTTTTCAAAACCCAGTGCTAGGACCGGAATCATTTGTAGTCAATTAAAAAGTCAATATTAATTCTTGTTATTTCTTCAGCAGTACGATTAGAACTAACATCAACAAATCCGATGAAAGAGAGTTAGTAGTTATTAAAATAATAATAATATTATTGTTTATATAGCTAGTGACTGTGTTTTAAACCCTACATTATAATTTATTTTAAAAGTTTCTTTGAATTGTGAGGATTTGGTGTACACGCAGACCATGTAAGTAAATTGAATCTAACTGGCTTTACGCCTTTCAAAACCATTTTATTTCATCTGGATACTCTAAGATCAAGTTTGTTGAAGTTGAATAACTTAATCAAAGATAAACAACTTTAAAAACAAAATAAATTGACTGATATTCCAATTTCATTTTTTATCCTAGAATCAAAAGTTTCACTCTTGTCAGTTTCACAGGCGATGATCTTAACCTCTTAAACATGGGTCTTAAGCTCTCACTACATAAGGAACCCTCTGAGAGCGAGTTGTATGGACTTTCTATCGAGGTGGATCTTGTCATCAATAACTCACCCCTAACGATAAATTAAGGAAACTGGTTAGTGTTCAATGTTATAACATTTTTTTGAATCAATCATAATAACCACACTAACTTAATAGTTATTTAACCAACGAGTACATTAATGAAGGCGATTAATGATATTTTTACGCGTGAGCGCAGCGAGCGCGGTAATGTTGGAGATCGTCAAGCGCATTTTAATGTAAGAGTTGGTTACAATACTTTTCCGTCGACCGTGTATTTTTCTAAAGTGGAGAAAAACAGTTTATAACTTTTATTTTATTTATTAATCATCATTTTTATATTTATAATTATAAATGTTCATAGTCGATACAATGAATAATTAAAACTGAATGGAGACACATTGGAACTTGTATGGTCTTGTGAGTGTAAGTTTACCTCGCTACTTTGGATATTTGTCACAGAATTTATTTCAGCGCCGGTAGAACGAGTGATATGATGAGCCTGTGTTGCAATTTCACAAAGCATTTTTTTAGCTGTATTAACTTTGTTTTGTAACGAATTCGCAGTATATCCTTCTGCCACAGCAGTGGATTTCCAACCACCAAATTTCACAATTATAAAAACAAAATAAACTCGAAGCAATAATAATGACAGCGAACAGCGTTTTAGCTTGACGTTTTTTAATTTGGTTGATTCCCTGGTTACATGCATTAATATGGGTCATTAATGTATAATTTTGAGAACGTGTTAATAGCGGATGTAAATACACGGTCGACGGAAAACTATATTAACTCCTCATACAATCATTTTCATGAAAATAATTTCTTTAAAACACATAACAACATAAAGTCAAAAATCACAATTTGATCTTTACAAAAGCAGATAAATTGCATTGTTCAGTTATCTTGGACAAAACTACATGCATTGATAGGGTGACCACTTTTCATACAGACAACAACGACAGGGAAATATCATACAATCCGTTGGACCGGTTCATCAAAAGAACACAAGAGTTTATAAAAATTTGTTCAGACCTTTTTTCCAGAATTTAAAGCTCCATTTACTAAGATTTCTAGCAATCCAACTATACCACGGTTGTATGGGCTTCCTAAAATACATAAAGATGGTATAACGATCAGACCAGTTGTCAGCTTTGTAGGAACTCCTGTTTCTGTTTTGTCCAAAAATAAACTTAACTTGATTGTTGATTTAACCAAATTTTAACCTGCCAACTTGGTAAGTTGCAGGATGCGCCTTATTAACAACTTATCTAATATTAACCTAATAGATGATATGACTATGTTATCCTTATCCTTTGATGTAAGTAACTTATTTACCAGCGTCCCTAAACAGGAAACTCTCAATCTGGTAACTGAACTTTTATATGACTGTAGAATCACTTAACAAAATTCTTATTTCATTGTTGAACTACTTGCATTTTGCCTTTCTCAGGTTTTCATTGTATTCCATAATTCATTTAATCAACAACCAGAAGGTCTAGTAATGGGTAGTTGTTTGTCTCCCTTTTTGGCAGATTCATTTATGGATCATTCAGAAAACGAATTCATTTTGAAGAATAATGAAATATTGCTTTGATTTAGATATATAGATGAGTGATTAGTTTTGATAGAGGGTTACCCCCACATAGCCAATACTTTATTAGACAAAATTAGTAACGTACACCCTAATTTAAAATTCACTATAAACTTTCTGGACCTACATATTAATAGAACTAACAACAAACTTGAATTTGGCATTTGCTGGAGACCCGTTCAGACTGACCACGTCATTAATTCTAGCTCTTTCCACCCTATACAGCAGCAGCGGCGTTTAACAGCTATGCACACCGTTTACAAACGATGCCTATGTCAACTAATAATTACGATAAAGAATTCAATTTATTAAAACAAATTGATGTTATTAATGGTTATGAGTCAACTATTGTTGATGATGTCATCAGGCGCAGGGAGAGAAAGTTACTAATGCATACTGCTTACCCTGCGCTTTCTGATTCCATCAGCAAGTACGTGAGTCTTCCTTTTGTGGACCAGAATTTGTGCCACAAATTAAGAGTTTGTATAAAAGAATATTTTCTCGACACCCAAATATATCGATGGGTTTTTGACAAAACATCGTAAGCGACTAATATCTCGAAAATTATGTTTTTACACCAAACTGTTGCTTACGATGAACGGCACATACACATAACTTAGGTCAGCCTGTTGATTATTTTAAAACGTATACAAAACTCGTATTAAAGTTATCGTATCCACCAGTAATTTTGTAACGGTTTTCATAACGGACGTATTTACATCGTAACCGCCAATATGACCCTGACAAAACATTGTATGCGCCGTATACTCGTGGTGGTTACGATTTATCCTAATGTCGCTTACGATAATGTTTTGCCTCTCTTCCTTAAGGCTCGAGGAACAAGGATAATTTCCAGTCTAGACCAAGCACGTTGATCACTGTATAGAGGAAGCCAGAAGAAAAGTGAAAGTTATGGGAAGACTTCTTCCCAATATCGGCGGCTCCATTTATGCGAGGCGACAGGTGCTGTATACAATCATGCAGTGTTCTCCTCTATGTGGTCCCAGTTTGAAGAGCTATCCTTACGACCGAAAAATTCCGCACCAAACTCATAATCACGAAGAAGAAGGGATTACTGAGGGTCATATCGGCATACAGAACTATCTCTGCGGATGCGGCCCAAGTAAAGTCAGGCTTTCCGCCCCTGGATTTGATGTCTGCGGAAATCTGCCTCCTGTAAAAGATTGGCACGAGACTTCTTGAAGACAGGAGGATGGCGCGGATGATGACGCTGGAGAGATGGCAGCGACAATGCACAGAAAATAGTGAAACGGGGACCCGGAGACTCATCAATAATACCCCAAACTGGATAGAGTAGCAGCAAAAGAGAACAAATATTATTTCACTCCAGTACCTAACTGGAGACGAATCGTTTGGGCAGTAACAAGCCTGCATCGACTTGTTTAGAAGTAAACTAAATTAATTTCATTTCAGTTTGCTTTAAATGGTGTTGACGAGTGCGTCGTATTCCATTAATAATAATTAGAAATAAAATACGGAATTATTTTGCTAGTAAGTTATAATATATTATTTTTTGTTTTTATGTTTAGTTATATAATTTTAATTTATTTAGATGGCTCATTCAAGAGGTTACCTCATAGCCTTAATGGCATTGCGTGATATTGCTGATACTAGTACTCGAAATGAATGTGTAAATGATGACAACGCGAATAAAATGCAAAATATCTATCCAGTTTTAAAACCAGTACAAAATGAAAACAACGCTGAAAGTATTGACAATGAAAATAACGTTGATTCTAATAGTATAATGGAAGTTGTACAAGATCAGTTAGATATTTTAATTGATATTGCTAACATTCCGATAATGCTTGCAGATGACTTTGTTGAGGACGTTTCAAAATTCAATCTGGAAAACGATGTTTCTATTCAGACTTCAAATTTAAATGACACCATGAGAGAAACTAATGTTAATGTTTCGGTTAGTACCCAACAACCAGCCTTACCAAATAAACTGGTAGACTACTCATCCAGTTCAGAATACGAAAACTATGGTAAGAAAAGTTCTTCTAAAAGCAAGACGTTAAAAAGATTTGACTGCGATTACTCTTTTCATGAAGATAAACATTCCGATTTTGGCTATTCTGGATCAGATATTGAAGAAACAGATGATATCGCAACATACATTGTGGGCATTTCTGGGTTAAAAAAAACAAAAAAAATCAAGAAAGAAAAGAAAAAAAACTGAGAAAGCGTTAGGGGCTAATAAATCCTCTTCAAGAAAATCCGTTTAAAAATAAAAGATGCCAAAATGGATGTACAGGAAACTTTACAGAACAACAACGACATGACATATTTGAATACTACTGGGGTTTGGGCAGTTATTCTAGGCAAAGAGATTGGCTTTTATCATGTATAAAGGAAAAAGAAGTAAAGCGAAGGCGAACAAAAAATGTAGAACATAGTAGAAGAACTAGAAGCTTTAGTTACATTATTAAATGGAATGAGGTTGAAACTGAAGTCTGCCAACAATTATTTTAAAAACACTTTGCATCTCACAAATTACATTACAATACACTAAGGACCATGCAGGTCCTGGTATATTTGCCAAAGCCGATCAAAGGGGCAAACACAATCCGCCTCACAAAACTACAACCGAAGTCAGAAAAAGAGTTCACGTATTTATTAAGAAGTTACCTGCAGTTGCCTCACATTATTGTAGAGCAAGTTCAACTATAAAAAATACCTATCTAGCGAACTGAGGAATGTGTCTTTTTTATACCGGATTAGTGTAAAGGATCAACAAGAAATTTACAAAATAAAAACTGAAGTATCCCTAAAAGTATTCAGATCAATATTTAATAAAGACTTTAATATCGGCTTTCACCTTCCGAAAAAGGATAAATGCACTATATGCGAATCTCGAAAAGACGAAGAAAATGAATTTAGCGAAGCTGAAGATTTGTTATACCAAATTCATATTAAAGATAAAGACGAGAGCAAAAGCAGTTTCTTTCCGACCAGAAAATTGCAAAAGAAGACGATAGTTATGTTTGCGCAAGTTTCGATTTGCACAAAGTTTTAAATACGCCCCATGGAGACAACATGCTATTATACTATTCACGTAAATATGCGTTTTACAACGAAACTGTGTGTGAAAGCGGAACAGGAAGTGCTTATTGCTATTTATGGGGCGAAACAGATGGAAACCGAGGCACTAATGAAATTTGCTCAATTCTTCACAAATATCGGGTTGAAGTTGATGGTCGGGAAAACGTTAAAAGTGTTGCTTTATATTGTGACAGCTGCACTGGTCAAAATAAAAATAAGGCCATGCTAATAATGTTGAATACGTTCCTAAAAAAGGCAAGTAATATCCGCCACATTAAAATAACTTTCCTTTTACCTGGACATACTTACATGCCAGTAGATGCAGTCCATGGCACAATAGAAAGATTTATTCGTAGGCGCATTGTTTGGGCACCGTCAGAATGGCCCACCTTAATAGCAAACGCTAGGATTCACCCTAAACCTTTGGAAGTTATTAGCATGAAGTATTCTGAATTTTTATCTTGGAAAGCGATGAGCGAAAATTTCTTTCCAAATAATAGGAGGAACTTTGAAGATGGAACTAGAATCCAAATAAGTCAAGTGAGAATTGCATTATTGGAAAAAGGAAAAGAAGAAATCAAAATTAAACATTCTTATTCTGATACAGCTGAAAGTTTTATTTTGCAGATTCCTAATGGAGCTCCTAAAAGTTTGTTAACGTTTTCAGAAATTACGATATTTGGAGCCCCATTTTTTTATAATTTCAGGTAGAAGATCAAAGAATCCCCAAAAATCACTGGAATCTATATACAAATGTCCTTTAGAAATATCCCTTCCGAAGTTTCAAAATCTAATGGAACTTTGCAAGAAGCATGTTATCCCAAAAAAATTTGTTAACAAATACCAACAAGGAAGGGCAGAAGCTCCGGATGTTTTACCAGAAACTGATGACGAAGACCAATACCAAGACATAATTTAAGATGAAAGGTTAAAATAATTTTTAAATGTTATTATTATTGTCATTTTTGTTTTTGAGTACAGACTTTTTATTTATGCAATGGATTTTATTTCAAAAAAAGATGCCGACAAAACATCGTAAGTGTATCTTAAGCGACAAACAAAACAAAAAATGTATTGATAAAGTATCATAACCTGCAAAAATACCTGAATATGTTAAATGTGACTAAAATTTACTAATCTAATCTAAACTATAAAAATACAATTGATTAAAAAAAATTTAACAGATTTAAGTTCAAAAACAAAATAATGAGAAGGAAAAAAGCCCTCCTGTAAAATTTGACCCTCGTCGCTTACGATGTTTTGTCAAAAACCCATCGATATTATAATGTTAAAAACAGTTTGAGTGCTTGTCTGGTCAATGTCAAGTGTTATTAAGAGGACTGTAATTATTAAAACAAAAATGAAATGACTGATTCACTATATTGTTACAAATACTTATTTGAGTTGTATAAAGGATAAAATAGTTATAGAAGATTCACATGTTTACTCTACTTAACGAATCTGCCGGCAACGGCCTGAACGTAAACCTCACGAACTGCTTCTTCATAAGCTTGACCGCGGAGAGCAGGGGGCTACATTCTGCCTCTCAACACTTGCAACGTTGCCAGAACTGACTGAATTAAACATTTTACGAAAAGTTAGGGAATTTTAGTGAAATATTCAGAACACCAAGGACAAATCACATAATTTGGAAAGAAGTGGTGTCTACAAGCTTTCTTGTTCCGATTGTGATGCTACCTATATTTGTAGGACTTGTAGAACTCTAAAAACTAGAGTAATTGAACACGAAAAATGTCCGGAGATATCCGTATTTGGACATCACTTGAAATTCAACAACGACAATATCAATCACGAGAGCGGGGTAACACTCTTACACAACTTTCTTTGATGGTGAGATCCTACTCAATGATGATAATAGTACATAACAATTGGGACCAATATAACGCGCGACCATAACACCATAAGTAGAGCTACATTTTCAACTTTCATGGCGGGAGGTTTCGTGCTCCTGCGCCTCTCCTCTTCGAGGTCTCTTCCAGGGGATCGGCCTGTCTGTTGCTGAGTGGTTGTAATTCAATGCATGTTGGAGAAAATAGCTCGAGGAGTAATTGTTTTTCCTTCAGAGACTTTCGGGTCGCTTCCCTGATTGGGATTCCGGGGTGAGGTGGTGTGTGGTTTGGATTCTTCTTATCTGATTGTAGGTAACTTTTTCAATAAATTTGATTATAATTTTTCCTTTTCTTTCGTGGCTTTTACTTTATTTTAAGATAACATCACAGTACACCAACATTTCTGCATAAAACCCTGGACTATTTTCATTTATTCACACCGCCACACATTTGTTCTGAGGAGGTCATCAGAACGTAATTGTTAATGGCCATTGACAAATATTTCAAGCTATTGTCATCTTTTGCTTCTATGATTCTGATGACGTCATCAGAGCACGGTTTTTGTTATCCTAGCTTACTAATTGTCACCTTCAAAGTTTGTTAATTCTCGACTTAATCTTTACAATTGTCAAATGTCACACATGTTGGAATAAGTTAAATTTTATTCTCTATTTCAGGGAGTCATCCATTGTACAATGGGTTGTTTTCATTATTATTTTAGAACTAGTGACTGTGTTTTAAACACTACAATTAAAAAGACGTAATCTTACAATTTCCAAACTTCCTACGTGCTTCGACTATTCGTGACTTTAACTGGTATTTGTATCTCGACTATCAAGGTCTTCAGATATAGGGAAAGACAATTTTACTATGCATTTCATAAGGTCCAAACTGGTTTACAAAATTTCGGTGAGGGAAACTCATTTTGGCCGTAACATGTTCAGTTATTTACTGAATGTGTGCATTGAAGTAGTACCTCCACAAAAGCAGTATTTCAAGAAATCCGCAAAACTTTGAGATAAAAGTCAGTAAATGCATAATAAACACAATGTTTAAATTGGAAGACAATTTACCTCTCCAACCATGAGATAATTTCAATTAAAAATGACGTTTTTTGTACATGTAGCATGAGACAACTGCGGGAAAATGACAATTATTTTCTTGCAGTACTTTCACCATCGGAATATAATATGAATATTTACAAAAAATCATTTACATCGTATTTTTAATAGAAAATTTAATAAAGTGAATAACATATTTAGATGCGTATTTCCAGTGGGGGCGAAATTTCGAAATGTGTGAATTTGTTTAAGGAATATAGTAGTGCAAGAAGTACAGCAGTGCTCAAAAAACTTATAAACCTACCACAGATACGTATAACGTGGGTATCGTGCTAGCATTTTTCGACTGAACTGTCGTGAAGTGAAAGTTTTCATCGAAATTATTCTTACACTATTATAATCGTCGAAACTATAACGGTGAAAACTGTTTATTATATGGGGCTGAACTTATTCGTAACGTTAACCATGTTCACCTATCACTTTTAATCGGATAAAGAAAGTCATTAGGGAGAATGGAGGTAATTCCCAGTGGAACAGGTATTGAAAAGTCTCGGCCCGGAGATGGAGACCCGGAGCCGAAGTATAAAGAAATGGTTTACTCTAGCCACCTGATCATTGGGAATTGAACGATGCATGTCTCTAGAGACCAGACTTATATTTCAACTTGTATGGGCTTATCCATTTTTTTGGCTATAGAAAAATCTTTGAATGAAATATGATAAATTACTAGTACTCAATAACATACTGAAAATTATCAGTTTTATTACTTTCTATATTTTAAATGTTACTTTGTGACAGTTTTGCAAGTATTGAGATTAAAAATAGAATTAGATAAAAATCATAGGGCTGCTTTATATGTCATTAGTTGCAGTTGGAGTATGTGATAGGTGATTGATAATGTCGAATTGAATTATGTTTTTGGAGGTGGTGTAGTGGAGTGGCTTAATAAAATTATCCAAACCTCAACACACTACGGAATGTACAATTTTAAAAGACCATGGGCAGCAGTAGGTGTTTGATATAATCTTTATTATAGTACGGTCTTAAGTGGCTACAAACCAAACGTTTGATCTTGAATACTTATATGATGTAATTATGGGCATTATCACAATTAAAGCTACGTACCTAGCAACATTCGTTAGTTTTGGGCTTAACAATTATTGATAATTGCATGTACATGAGCGTGTCCTACATCATTATGACAATATTAATACTGAAGTCACAATGAACGTTGTTATGGAAGCAAGCACGCAGTGTTGTAAGAAATGGCTCAACTAGTGACAATTTTAATATCAACTGATCTGTGAACTCTGCCTGACCAAAAATTAATTATTCATTTATCCTATAAAACGCAAGTGTATATGTTATGTTTGTTATTTATTTATTTTATTGAATAATGTGTTTAAATAATATAGATGCATAATAATAATTATTGATAGATTTTATTATATCAATTATCACATACAAGCTTCTAGCTTCAGTGATTTATCATGATTATTTTTCCTAGTGTATTTCACCTTGTAAAAAAGTTTTTTGGAAATTCACATTATTTTTTTTTTTTTTGAGCATCGACATCTAGGTCACTGTGTTCATCGATATATCATTGGGGTAATTTATATTTTATAAAATAAATTTGAGGACTTAAGTAAGTTACCACCTTGTTTAGCTCGTCATTTTGGTTTCTAAGAACGTTTCCGATCTGGGGGATTTTGAGGAATTGTCTGAGAAAATTGAAGACTCGCCTCCTCCGACGATGGATTCTCTTCAGCATGTGACAGTTATTCAAGTAATACGGCCTGTAAGTGAAAGTTCTGATCCTTCTCGTCCCGTAGTAGTAGCCATCACAACTGACAAACATGCTATAGCTGTATGTAAATCAAACACCTTTTCGTGTGATAAGTCATTTCTGTTTACAAGATATTCACACAATGACACTAACTTTTCGCTGGACCCGATGACCCCTCCTACGGCAGATTAACACAGGAGTCCTCTACTGGAGACAATCGCTATATCATGTCTAGATTGAGAGAACCGGCTATAATATCATCTCTCAAGTTATTCCTCGCCTATCTACATGACCAACCATCGTCTGTATGTTTTGAAGGTTATACTTCCAAAAGTGTAAAGGTGTTTTTAGCATCCGAGAGTCTGCCCATAGCTTTAAGGGCAATTTATTATAACTTTCACGATTTTTACGGCATAATCTCAGTTGAAGTGGATGAAGATCTACTCACCTACAGAACTTACATCACCTCGGAACGGAGAATTCACCAACAAAAAATTAGAGAGTGTAATAGCCGTTACTTTACTGCCGATTCTCCCAAGAAAAAAATTTAGTTGATAGGACGTGTTCAAAGGAACTAGAATCCTCACTTAGTTTTAAGGACAGTAAATTAAGAATGGTTCTAATTAATATTCAGGCAATACGCAATAAAACGGACGAGTTTTATTTGTTTTTGGAGGAATTGATGTTCACGCAGAGAGTTGCTATTACCGAACACTGGCTACAAGCAAACGAACCTATTTTTATTGAAATATATCGAGTTATTAATAGATATGACAGGAGTAATTCAGCTCACGGTGGAACCCTGATTTTATCTTCTGGCGAAGACTTCTCGGCTGTATTAAAATATGATTTTATACAAGTAGAAAAAACTTTTGAATTTTCCATAATATACAACAAAAATATGGATTTATATATAATTTGTATTTATAGATCACCCAAATCAAATGTTCATTCTTTTTTTGAGAACCTTTTAAATTTACTGGACGCTATGCCTGTTAAGAGCATGAAAGTTTTATGCGGCGACTTTAATATTGACTTTACTAATGAATGTGCCACTCAAAGGTGTTTGGTGAATATTTTTGAGCCGTTTGATCTATATATGCACGTGGATTCACCAACTCGTACTACTAAAACAACTTCGTCAATTATAGATTACATAGTTTCCGACTTTCTACCCCATGATGTGTATCACATAGTATTAACTCAGGTCTCTCTGACCATGAAGCAGTTTTCGCCGAATTTGTATTACCTCGTAAACCTCTAAAGAAAAACACTCAGTTGGCGAGGATTTTCTCTCAACAAAATTTCGCCAAATTTCATAATTTATGTTTAGCAATTGATTGGACTGATCTTTCTAAAGATATCGACTCTAAATTTTTGGACTTTATTAATAAAATTATCAGGGGCTTCAATACATCATTTCCTCTTCGCTCTCGTGAAACTGAACATCACAAATCATGGTCTACGAAAGGAACACGCCGTACTTCATCTAAGAATATGAGATCACTCATGTACATTAAAAAATTCACAGACAATCTTCACGTACTCAATTATATCCATATCTATAAAATATTGTACCGGAAAATATCAAAGCTATTAAATAAAACTATAATAACAGTCGCATTTAAAGATCTAAAAATTCTACGAGATAAATTTGGTCTGTTATCAATGATTTAAGGAACCAAACTCGTTCCTCAAACTTTATTGTACTCGACCCAAACGAACTTAACAATTATTTCATGAACGTTAGTAAGAATAATAGCTCTAAGATATCTCCAAGTCGTAATGCTCTTCCTTGCCTCGTTTCTTCTAAAAGAATCACTGATAGTTCCTTCCTTAGACCAATCGATAAATTTGAGCTAGTGCAACCATACTCAGCATTTAAAACAAAACTTCCTGTGGCATTGAGGGGTTATCAGCTAAGTTGTTTTTGAATATGCCAGATGCGTTGATTGACATTTCATGTTCTCTAATCAATGAATCCTTTTAAAAAGGTCTCTTTCCTAACTGTCTAAAAATAGCTAAAATTGGTCCCCTCCACAAGGGTGGCGAGAAACAGAATACTAGTAACCATCGTCCTATTGCCTTATTGCCAATCTTATCGAAGATAATCGAAAGACTAATGAAAAAGCGTCTACTGCCTTTTCCTTTCAAATATAAAATCTTGAAATTCCAACAATTCGGTTTTCTAGCTAATAAATGTACTAATGACGTAATGTTTTCTGTTCTTAATGAAATATATACCTCTCTTAATAACATAACACACTTTTCACGGCTTCAGTTTTTTGTGACTTCGCAAAGGCGAAGGCGATCATGAAATTTTGATAAACTAACTAGAATATTATAGCATCCGTGGTATTCCTTTAAAATGGTTTGAATCTTACCTGGAAAGTAGAATTCAACTGGTACGAGCAAATGGAAAAGTTTCGAAAAATTTACCAGTTAGCAGTGGTGTACCCCAGGGTCCAGTTTTGTGTCCAATTCTTTTCTTGGTATTCATCTTACAAAGGAGTTTTGCAACCTCTCAAACTTAACAATGACGTAATAAGATCTTCAAATTCGATTAAGTTTCTTGGTCTCAATATTGACAGTGCCCTTAAATGGTCTGCACATGTAGACATTTTTGCGAAAAAATTATCCTCCGCTTGTTTTGCCATCAAATCTGTATCTAAACAGCTTGATTCTTGTACTGCTTTAACAACTTACTACTCTTTGTTCGAATCGCACCTTCGCTATGGTTTGCCTTTCTGGGGGTCTTGTAGTTGACACCTCTTCGCATCTATTTTCAAACTACAAAAAAGAGCTATTCGTTACATTTATGGTTTAAGTCGTAGGATGCATTGCAAATTCTATTTCATAAATACAAAATTTTAACTTTTCCTGCTCTATTCATATTGGAATCCGTGTGTTTGGTTCGCGAACACTTTCACAATTCAACTGAGAGGCCAATTCATAGTTACCCTACTAGAAGAAAAAATTTCACCTTTAATGCCAAAAAACTATTCAATCAGCTACCTTTAGAATTAAAAGTGGCAAAAACATTCAATAGGTTCCGGAGATTCACAACGGCGTTTCTGATTGAGAGACCTTATTATTCAGTGGCAGAATTCTGCAATCTACCCTAGACCTTTGAGTAACATCGGCGTAATTCAAAATTTGGTATGATGCACGATGATAACATTGTATTAAAATTAATAATTTAAATTTGTATATATTATGTTCTGTATTGTTAGTATAGTCAGTATTTCTATATATCTTTATATTATGTTTTATATACTTTTTTTATATTTACCTATTTTCAAATTATTTCGCTTTGTCCATAAAATTGTAAAATTTTTCATGACTATGGAGCGTATCTCTCTCTCTCTCTCTCTCTGTCTCTTAAAAACCATGATTTTTTTACATGTAATAGATACAATAATAACTAAGCATCGAGGTCCCTTACAGCTTCCAATTTGCAAGTATTCCAGTCTAAAGTAGGTATTTACGAATATTTGATAAAAAAAACAAACCGTCATCCAAATTAAGTACTTATGCGTTGAAATTTATATTATACAATATTCATAAAATTTCATATTCGTAAATCAAAGTGTAATTTCATTGTAATTAATCTAACAAGTAATGAATTGCCGATCAATACGCTGCAAAAAATAACAGCTGTGACTGAACAAACCATACCACTGTTTTATCTTGTCTATTTTCATTTTGTAATAAATCAACATTTTTTGACACCTGAGTGATTTTGTAAATTGATGTCAGCTATAAAAATGTTGATTAAGGCGAAATATGCGAATAGTGTTTTAACGGTTAAATTCATTTCCAGCTAAATTTAAACAACAAAAGCTTTTTGTTCGCTGAGTGCTTAGGCAAATTCCATTGTGCTTGTAATTAGTATTGCATTAATATCTAAATAACCATGTATCAGTATTTTATCAGTCCAGCACCTCATCACATGACAGTAATTGATAATTAATCAAAAAAAATTACAGTGCAAACTGTAGTTATTTGTTAACACTGTTTCTACATTGTTGTACTGGAGGGAAAACGCACTAGATATTTATATTCAATAAAAAATAACAACTATATTTTATTTACGATAAAAAGACGATGATGTCATTTTTAGTTACTTTCCTGCTTATCAGAATAAATATTAATTTACCAACCGTGAATACAATTTATCCTCAACAGCCAGGGCAATTTACAGCTAACGGGTTGGCAAAACTTCAAGACGTTGTCAAATCAACTAGTAAAATTCCACAGTTTGTTTTGACGTGTATTGACATTCGATCATCGTCTAATATTTACAAGTTTTTTCGGTGGTTTTGATTTCATTGCTTCTTTAAGATTAAAAAAAAACAGTTATTTTCATAACTAATTATTTAGGCAAATCTGCAGTGTGAGGTTAATAAAATGCCGAAGCAGCTGAACAGAAAATGTCAAGTGATGGTAACATCTTTGTTGCGCTATTTTGAACGAGAATGCCGAAATAGGGGCCGGCTTCTCCTGCTTACTGCTGTAGGAGACGTAAGTAATAGTATTCGCTATTTGTATTCATCATTATTAATAGTATTGTTACATATTTAAATGTAAATGATTAAATGTTTTTAATGTTAGGTTAGGTTAATTAAACTTGATAATATATTATTCTTTCATAAATTGAAGTAATTATATTGTAGAGAGTTGCAGAAGCTTTACAACTTAGCGTTACTACTGTTAACCGTATTGCCGCCAAGCATAATAGAGGTGAACAGCCTAAAAGCCCAGCTAAAAAGAAACAACGCATAAAACCTATTGTTGAAATTGATAAGTTTGACCAAAATGCTTTCCGAAATGTTATATACGAAATGTATGGAAACAGTGAGTATATTAAATTTACTGTTTTATTTTATTCACATTTAACTAACACAATATTTTTTCAGAGGATCACATAACCTTGAAAACTTTAAGAGACAAACTCCAGGAGCGTGAACTCTTTAATGGTTGTTTAATATCACTCTGGAAGATGGTAAAAATACTGGATTCAAATACCAAAAAGATGTTCCTCCTCGTGGTTTAATGGAGTTGCCACATATTGCATTAAAACGTGTACATTTTCTACATGAATATGTTAAGATAAAAAGGGAAGGTTTATATCAATTTTTGTTTTTGGATGAGACCTGGATATTTAAAGACGGTACTGTTTGACGTTATCGGCAAGATTCTAATCATAGAAGCGTGAAAAAAACCAAAATTGGTGGTCCAAGGTAATTGAATAATAAAATTTAGCAATTAATTTACGATGTACTAACATTCCTGCCATTTTAAGATCTTTTCAAATATTTACTAGTCACACTATTTTATTTAAATCTATATAATTATTAATAGTTGTTTTGAGCTATGCAGTCTATCTAGGAAACCTAGTAGTAATTTGTTATTTCCTTATTGTAGGTATATAGTATTGCATGCTGGTTGCTATTCTAGATTTATTCCTGTAGCTGGGCTGGTTTTTTCTTCCAAAAAACAAGATGGTGATTACCACGGTGAAGTGAACCGAGAAATTTTTTTGCATTGGTCTGAATACCAGCTTTTAGTGAATTTGGAAGAACCTGCCACAATTGTAATGGATAATGCAAGTTATTACAGCACAGTGATCAATAAAGTACCTTTATTTATCACTGTGCTGTAATAACTTGCATTATCCATTACAATTGTGGCAGGTTCTTCCAAGTTCACATTTTTCAATATATTATGGTTATACATACTTAGATAACTTATTCTGTTTAAATATATGCATTTTTGTAGGGATAAACCACCAACAGTATATGAAGCTGACATATTTTATGAAAAATATGGTCACTAAGTGCTTCGACTTCCCCCTTACCACTGTATGTTCAACCCAATTGAACATATTTGGGGCATAGTTAAACATTTTTAAAGAGATCATGTGAGAACTGATGGTTCTTCAACAACACAAGCAATAGGTGTATGAAAAAAGTCTTTAGAAAAAGTGACTCCTGATATTTGGTCAAAGGCAGTAGAGCACACTGAAAAAATTATACAAGATGGATGGGATAGAGAAGTAGTATTTGATAGACAGGATGTGCCTCCACTTATTATCAATTTTGATAGTGACGATGAAGATAGTGATGATTTTGTAGTGGAGTAGTGGAAATCTTGTGTTTTATTTTTTGTATATAAAGCATAAAGGATATGGAACAAATAAATGTACCACAAAAGATCATACGGTTGGTGAAAATGACGATGAAAGATTCTAGGGCAAGAGTAATGACAAGGGAAGGTCCATCGGAGGAATTTGAAATAAATGCTGGAGTTAGGCAAGGCGATGGGCTGTCAGCGGTATTGTTTAACATAGCAGTGGATGGCATAATTAAGACTTGTAATATCAATGGAAGCATAATTAATAAATCAAAACAAATAATGGCATATGCTGATGATTTAACCATAATCACGAGAGACCGAAAGAGTCCTTAAGAAACATTAGAGAAAATTGTAAAGGAGGCGGGTAAAAGAGGATTCAGAATAAATCAGGAGTAAACAAAATATATGGAAATGAAAAGAAAGAAGGAAGTCTACCTACCAGAAGCAGTAAAGTTAAATGAATTCAGTTTTGAAGTTGTCACACCTTTAAGTATCTGGAAACAACTATTAGTAACAAAAATGACACAAAAATCGAGATAAGGCAAAGAATTCAAGCAGGGTATAGAACATATAATAAATTTAAAAATATCATGCAGAGTATGAGAATAATCCGGGCAACAAAATTAAGAGTCTACAGGACGGCGATAAAACCCGTAGTTACATATGCAGCAGAAACTATGAGACTGACAAATGAGGACGAAGAGCAACTAAGGATATATGAAAGAAGAGTAATTAGAAACATTTATGGACCAGTCAAACTAGGGTATAACGAGTACCGAAGACTTATGAATTATGAAATTAGAAATATATTAGAAAATGAGAACATAGTAAACACAATTAAATCAAAAAGGATTCGTTGGTACGGACATGTTAAAAAGATCGAGAAAGATCAGGAGGTGAGTAGAATTACAGAATGGGGACCGAATGGGGAAAGATTACCAGGAAGACCAAAAATTAGATGGGAAGATCAGGTTGTGAAAATTTTGGTGGTACAAGGCGGGGAGAGACAGATGCAGGACAGAATGGAGTGGAGAACAATTGTCGAACCTGCAAAAACCTCTTATAAATTGTAGATAAACAGCAAGGAAAACGTGGGCTGACCCCCCACAAGATGAGCTCAATTTGAGCGGCTATAACTCTAACTGAAGTGTATAGCCTTGTATATATAAAGGAAAAAACTACAGCTTGGCAAGATCACAATATTTTGTTTTGCAACGTCATCGTATTTTTATCGTAAATAAACTATATAGAGTACATTGTAGTTGAGTGACAATAATAAAAATAGAAATTATCAGATTAAAAATGTAACAGAGTTTTCTTGTAACATTGGCGCAATCAATGTCAATGAGGTATCAATTAAGGTCTGTCTACATCTACAGGTGCTTCTTATCCAATTTAGATCCCATGTGGCTGAAACAATAGAAAAATAAGTGGTCGGTAAGAGAATTGTACATTCATGAAAATTCGTCACATAATAACTGGGACACATCGTTACATAAGGTTGCACAAGCAGTTAGAATCGCGAAACATGAAGTTACAGGTTATTTCCCAGCTTTTCTAAATTTTGCTCGAAACGTCCCGTTGAATGGGGATTTTTACGGTGCAATTTCTAAAAACGCGAATAACATTATTAACACTGGTGAATCATTACAATCAATTATTGATGTTCAAACACATCTAAACACATTGTTGAAGTTCGTTAAAAGTTAAGAAACGTATATGAGAAAAATGCGAAACATTACAATTTACGAAAGAGATATTTGCAGTTCCATGTTGATGACAGGTTATGGAAAAAGAATTATGTTCTCTTATCAATATCTAGCAAGTTTGCAGTTGAGTTTACTCCTAAGTACACACCTTGAGTTGTCAACAAACTCAATAATTTAAATGACCTCTCCGGTAATGATTTAGGTAACTGGCATATTAGAGATTTAGAAAATCAATTTATTGACGTAGAAGAAAATCTTCCTGAGGATGAGTTTTCTGATAAACATTGTGTTGATACGAATTTATCTAGTCATACCTATGGTTTGCGAATCAGATCTAATAGTGAATCTGATTATTTTGGTAATTTATCTCGTATTTTTTTATAAAGTTTTTTTTGGATACAATTTTTATCACCATAACTATTTCTTTATCTTAATTTTGATTTATTATCAAAGTATATCTAGAGTATTCTGTATTTTTTGTTGTCAACAATTGTATTAGATCGCAAATACATATTGTGTCTTTATCTAGTAGAATATGCTTTTCTACTCTCGTATATATTACAGTACCTCCATACACTATCTTTCGTCGAATGGTAGAACATAGTGAGATCCCTGAAGTTTTTTCCTGACATGTTAAGTCACGACAAGATGAATAATGCTCAAGGTCGCGAACTTCTTGAATTTATGTCTATTAGAAACTTTTCATTAGTAAATGGTCATGTTAATACTGACAGACCTCCAAACTTTACTTTTTGTAATGCCTTGCGGCAACGTTTCATTGATCTATGTTACTGTTGTAGTGATAAACTAGAATTTGTTGACAAATTTAGTGTACTAGACGATCAATATTTGTCAGACCACTTCCCAGTACTTTTGACTTATGGCCCTTTAATAAGTAATGAGCCTCACATTGCATTTTCATCCTCATTCACTAGCCTGAAATGGGACAATACTAAAACCATAGATTTCATTATGTCAATTCAGCACTTGGCGAATGTAGGTATGTGTCGAGATGTAGATATTTTATATAATAAGTTTTGTATAAATAAACATCCACGTAACTCTTGGTTTGATGTTGAATGTAAAGAGCTAAAGACTCAAGTAGAAATTAAATTAAAAGAGTGCAAAAAGTATGAGTTTTCAGAACCATATGAAAGAATTACATTACTATAAAAAAATATAAACAGCTAATTTTAAAAAAGAAACAAGTGTGTGAAAATAATGTCATGGTTGCTCTTTCCAATACCAGAAATCAATCAGAGTTTTGAAAAACATTAAACTTATTTAGGTGCAAAAATAAAATCTGTCCGTTATCAATTGCGGAATGGGAGTCATTTTACGACCACTTAACTACAATTAAGGTTGAATTTGATATCAGTTTTTTTGACGTTGGAAATGAGTTTCTTGATTCACCTTTAACACTATCAGAACTTGATCAACTCTTCTTGGTGTTTAAAGATGGTAAGGCTCCTGGTAGGGATGGCATAACCTATGAGTTTCTGAAACATTAACCACAAAATTTGCGCTTGTACATGTGTCACTTATATAATAAAATATCAGAATCAGAAAAAATTCCACTTGGCTGGTGTGACACAATTCTAACAATGCTTCACAAAAAAGGATCCTTAGATGATCCAAACAACTATCGCGGTATATCGCTAATCAATTGCCGCGTCAAAGTATTCACACTTATTTCACTAAATCGTCTGTCCACTTGGTGTGAAGATAATGCCATCCTCCCAGAAACACAATATGGCTTTCGAAAAGACAGAGGCTGTTTAGATAATATTTCCATTTCAATCTTGCAAATCACTCTTAGACTTCAGCGCAGAAAATTGTTTGCTGTCTTTGTAGACCTCAAAAGAGCATTTCACAGTATAGATCATAAACTTCTTTGGTTCAAACTTCATAAATTTGGGATTAGCTCCGAACATATTCAGATACTAAAACAGATATATGATAAAACCACATTCTCAATCAAGCAACAAAACTTATACAGTAAAAAATACAACATCTCGGAAGGTGAATTGCAGGGAGAATAACTTTGTCCCCTAATTTTTTCTATTTTCATATGTGACATTGAAGATTATTTTCGCTAAAAAAATCTGAACGGACTTACTATTGACGTCAACAATGACGTATTAATGCTTCAATACGCAGATGATATAGTTATCCTTGGCGACTCCAATTGATATAGAGCGAAAACTGAAGGTACTCGAGTCTTATTGCTTTGAAAATGTTTTGCTCTAGTAAAAATCTAATGAAATCAGTTAATTTGAGGTCATTTGATTGAACCCAACCAATCAGAACAACATTATACTGAAAACAGATCCCATGGGCTGTTTTCACTTTATCACAGATTTCTCAAGCTTGTTCTTTATAGGCAACAGACAACCGCCTGCGGCGTCGGTCTGTTTCCAAGCAACAAGCTTTCGAAATCTGTTATAAAATTTTTTCGAACAATTATCAATGTCCTTGGGTTATTATTACTGAAAATTTTTAGCTCTTGTCAAAATCCAATGAAATCAGTTAATTTGAGGTCATTTGATTGAACACAACCAATCAGAACAACATTATACTGAAAACAGATCTCATGGGCTGTTTTCACTCTATCACGTTGCTATGGATACAATTTGATTATTTATTTTGATTTTGATTTTTCTAATATTAATTATTTCAAAATATCACAATTTGGTCATAATACTGACGAGATATTATTGAAATTATAGAAACTCTGTACTTCTTTTCTATAATTAGCAAAAAATTTTCTATCCGAATAACCCTCGAACATTGATAAATGCTCAAAAATTGTATAACAACTGCGGCGTCGGTATGTTTCCAAGCAACAAGCTTTCGAAATCTGTTATAAAGTTTTTTCGAACAATTATCAATGTCCTTGAGTTATTACTACTGAGAACAAACTTCCGTGCACGTTTCAAATTTTCTGAGATTTTCTTGCTTTATGCACCTTTAGAAATCAGTTTAGTTTGGAACGACCTTTATACTCAAATATTTTCTGAAATTTCTTGCTTTAGGCAAATTTTGGATTCAGTTAATTTTGTAGTGGTCCCTTATCTTTTTTGTTGTGTGTGTACTAAGGAATTCTGTTTTGCTTGGTAGCGTTTTTGTTCTCAGTATACGCTTCAGTTATTTTTATCTTCCCTGTATTTAGATACGAGTAAAACACGTTCTTTTTGTTGCACGACAATTTATAGATTATTTTGGTGTACTGATACATACTGATATTATTTTATTGAGGCATATTTTAGTTTTCTTTTTGAGCTGTTGACAAAACTATTTTTTTTGGAAAACTTTCTATCTGGTTTGGAATACCACAATTTATAATTTCGTTATTTTCATAGCGAGAGTGTTTACAATTTGTAATGTTTTCTTCTATATATCTTCCAATTTCGGTTTTGAGTATTCTGTGTGTGTTATCGCTAAATTCTTAGCACTTGGTGAGTTTCATCTCTCCAAACTTTCCGATTGTAGGAAAGGGGGGAAATGCCAAGGCTTGTTATTTTGTTTTCTCTTTTTATTGTTCCTCTATAGTTACGTAATGTATTTTAAAAACACACACATACACATTTTTAGTCACGCTAGAGAATTTTCTTAGTAGATTTCTGTCCCTTACTTTGTATTTTTTTTTCTATAATATCTCGCGATGTTTTTCCTACACGCTTTATGCTCTCTTCAATCTATGAATCTGAGCGAACCATACTTTTCTGATACTTTTTCCTCCTTTTCATTAGTTGATTCAGATTTTTTCTTTTGAGTTTAGTATACCTGAGATCTTAAGCACCCCATATCACACTTAGTGATAATTGTAGTTGGTCTCTCATCTTATCGTTGAGATGTTAGCATTTCATATTTTGGTAGAGGTTACCCCTCTAATTTTTCTGGATATTTTGCTGAGGCGTTTAGCATCTCATATTTTTTGATATTTTGGAATCTCAGTATGGTACCAATAACTGATTTTGTTTAATTTTTGATAATTTTTTGCGAATCGGAATGAGCTCCTATTATAATCATTGCTTACTGCATATTTTTATTATAATTGCATATCATTTGCAATGGTTTATTATCGCTAGTAGGTATACGCTCCTATTATATACATTTTCAGTTCACTGCATTTTTTTCAAAAGTCAGCTTCGAACTAAAAAAGGTTAACGATTCTTTACGTCAACTAAATTTGTTTTCTCTTTTCTTTTCTTGTTTTCTTATCTTCTCATTGCTCTTACCTTTCCATTTCCATTTCTCGTTTGTTTTCATTATTTTTTTTGAACATGTAAGCACATCTTCTTCTTTTGCTAATCACCACAATATTGATGTTTTGGCTACTTTTCTTCGAAGACTGTTTATGTTTAAAAAAGGTATTCTTCAAATTCCCTTTTTTCTTCGAGGAGAGGGGGTGTAACAAGCCAAGCCTGTTACGATTTTTATCGGACTAGGGTATTTTAATTTCGTCGTACTAATGTTTCGAAATTAAAAAACTTGTTTCTCTTCCAAATTTCGTGTATTTAAACGATATCGTACATTGGAAAAGTCTCTTCCTATCAGTAAAATTTATAAGTTAGTACCTTACATCGTTGTGGTTTCATATATTTGCTGCTCTGCAGCCCCTGGGTAGGCCCTATGGAAATACCACCCATAGAACAACACAAAACCGGCCGGGATGGATGCAGGACCTCATCTCCATCGACTAGGACCTAGCTGAGAGCTGAATAATTCCAGAACCTCACCAAGATAAGTCCTTTATCTTATACTCAATTCATGGAAATCTAGAATTGGAGATTTTTATTGTATAACGAAGTTCCTATTCGTCTTGTATTTTGGATATGCAGTAAATGTGAATTATCTATTGAGTTATAAATAAATGTAATTTGCTAAACATTTGATATTTGATTTTCAGCAATTTATATCAACTTGGACCATCACGTTAAAATATTTTTAGTATTTAGTTTTGTTAAGTTAAAGTAAATATAAGGTTTTCCAGCTTTTAACTTTTTTAGTTTTTTTGTTTAATTTAAGTATCGCTTAAAAAGCTGGTGGCGTCCAATTTAATATCGATTATTTACCCCATCCCAGTGATTGTTATAAAAATACATTAACTGGAGTCGAATACCACAACTTGAGGATCAGTCCCAAGCCGGGGGAGAACATATGTTACAAAATGCTTAACGATAAATAGAGCACATCTACCGTCGTCATCCTGACGACGATAATAACGAAACATTTTTTGGAATTTTTACCAATTTTTGAATATATAGTGGATTTATTTAGAAACAGTTACTTTTATTTGAAAAAGTAATACAAATTTGTTTTAAATACTTATTTTTGCAGCAACTGTAAATGCCTTGTTGCTAAGTAATACATTTGTAACACGTTTTTTTAAAATATTTCCATACTAGCTTTCTAAGAAAATCAGGAACTAACAGTTTACTAAATAAAGGGGAACAGTTGTTTAATGAGATAAGCAATTTTGGAAAATATATCTGACAACTTTGCTTTTGATATCTTCCACATTGCCTTCAGATATACTCTACTTTAAGGACGCACTGTACTTGACAGCAGTGAAGCATTATTCTAGTTGAAATTAAAAAATTGAAATAATAAGTTAAGATATTTATTGGGCTATTGAATATCTTTTAACATGATTGAGGATATTCGCTAACGAATTCATTTATCTGGCAATATCACTAATTACTAAAATTCAATATAAAATGTTTACATCCGATATTCATCATTCAAATTTTCCAAGTTTTGCTAAACACAGTATTTTTATCATCGTTATAATAAATGAACAGTTGGAATATGAATTACGACCAACAAACCTCGCTCATTGTTGAATATTATTTCGTTTTGTTTTATTTTGAGGCCTGTTAACAGGTTGGATTCCAAAAACAAAACGCCGCTGTTTTTGGTTCATTTCCAGCAAATGTGGCATTCATTTTAAAATGCCGACCATATTTTTCCGCGAAAAAGCAGTGATCATTTAAAATACCGCAATCACATTTCCTTATTGTTCAAATAATAGCCAGATTACTCGATTAACAATGAGTTGAGTAGATCCGTTTTAGAATAGTGAGTAATGACATTACAACTTCGGTTAAGTTATGTCATTATTATTAACTGCAAACTTAAGATGTTTTGTATACAGATATTGATATTCATAATGAGAAACTAGTGATAACAACTGAGATTAACCGACTTTAAATTAACAGATTTATAATCACAAGTTTTGTCAGAATTTATAAGGATATGAAAAAAACAATCAAGAAGCAAAGCATCGAGAGCTGCGTTAGTCGTTTAAAGTATTTAATTTGATCTCTTTGGATATTCTACCTATAAAAGCACAATGAGAAGCATTATTATATGTTTTCAGAACAACTAGAATGCGTTCCAGATAATGTGGATTCATAAACCAACCTGTAGAAGATTCACAAATTCATTAACAGAAATATACATCGGTTACTACTAATTACAGTGTAAGTTGATAGCTGAGGATTGAATGTACCTGATAGTTTTAACAAGAACAGTATAATGGATTTAAAGAAATTAGAAGCAGTTGTAATTGTAGGAGGGGTCGCCAAGTTATTGAAAATTTCAAAATCTTCTCTTGATTTCAAGACCAGAAGTAATTTTAGATTTAAAGACAGGTCAAGAAATATGTTATCTCAATAGAAATATTTTTTGTAAAGGAAACAAGAAATCCTGAAATATCTTGACTAACAATGAAAACGCTGAAACGTATTTATTTATGAAAAAAAACAATATTTGAACATAACATATTCTAATTTATTGATCACATTTTAAGCTAGGATGCTTCACAAAAATGTAAATTAAAAATAATAAATTATAATACTGTTCAAACTAAAGGTTTAAACTAGATTTAAGTATATTTCAAATTTGAAACATTTTTAAATTGGAATTCTTAAGCCACGAATTGAGACACAAGACTTCTTATGGAGTTAACGCCTAGCCTTCATGCATTTTTTACTATTGAAGACGCTCTTCAATATAGTCTTTCCGCAAGTACGGATGATGTCAACGTTCCGAGAAAATCGTTGGCGATAACAATGGGTCACCATTCTCGGTCCTAGGCTCATTTAAGTATTCTTCGATTTCATACTTCCAAGGTTCTGAGTTATCATTATCAGCTCTCTTAAATAAAAGTAATATCTAAATCGAATTCGTTATCTTATTTTTCAAGTCTCAGTGCTGGTTCTGGAATTGGATTATGTGGATCATTCTCGGCGGATTTATTGAAGCAAATAGTTTTAAATATTTCTTCAATTTTTTTAACTGCCTCTGGTTTTAGAAGCTTTCCCATGAATTAGAGGAAAATGCTTCGACTTCATATTGAGGATACTAAATAAGAATTATATAGTATATCCAATTAGTTTTGGTTTTTTTTGCTTCAAAACCCTTTGTTTCTTGTACTCTAACAGGCATTATACATATAATGTACCACATACATACGGAACGAGACAGAATACACAATCCGCTATATATGCCCCTGTTACACATAAAGCACTTGGCCAGAGAAGCTTCTGCTTTATTGGATCAAAATTATGGAACAATTTACCCCACACTTTGAAGAAATATAATTCAGTTTGTCTTTTTAAATACAAATTAAAGGAATGGATATTTTCAAACGGCAGAAAGTATTTCGCTAATGTAATTGATCCGATTTTAATTATGTAAATGTTGTTTGTTGTTTTGCACCTTGTGTCTATATATGTGTGTATTAGTGTATATTCTTAGTTTATAAAGATGTTAATTGTCCTAAATATATATCTTTCACCTGTAAAAGTTATTTGTTATTAGTGCCATAATTAATAATAAATGATAAATGTAAATACTGGTTATTAATATTTATGTTTTTTTAAGTTTCAACATTTGTCAGACTCATTTAAGATATATGTTCTATAAAGAATCAATACCCGAAGACAAGTTCTTTGATGAACTTAGTCGGGTACCCCACTACTCTTGTTTATTTAATGTACATCACATCTGTTCATGAACACTATACCTCAGATTATTTTGTTACAGTTATTATGTTATGTTAAATTATTATTCGATGATATGTATTTTTATTTTTTTGTATGTAAACATGTATATGTATTTATAAATAAACATTCATTCATAGTGTTTCAGTATTTTATCTTTCGCAGCTTCAATGCAGTAAATTATTCGTTCATCGGTAGAGCTTCTATCAACTTTATTATCAAGTTCATGAGCCCATATTTCTAGTTTGTCTAAACGTAAGTGTGCAATATATTTCCCCTTCGAGTATTGAAGAAAGTGTTTTGAAGCATCTCAGATACTGACAAAATTTACTGAACAGATCCCAATCTTTATCTGATATCTTACAATTATTTAGATTTTCGATGTTATCGCAAAAACCTGTTTAAGCAATTATCACACTTAAACCCGATGTTATCAAATCGAAAGGTGAACGCCATCTTGTAGGCACATCTAATTTTGGCATAGTCATCTTAATGTTTACGGCCTCGTGAACACTGTTATGTTTAAGTTGCATTTGCTCTGAGTTTCTGATTATTTTTCAAGGTATTTAATTTCACTTGCAGGAGAGATGAAATCTAGTTCAATACCATTTATATCATTTTCTGCTTCAATCTCAATCTCCAAATACTCCAAATCCTTCTCAATGTCTGAACTGTTTCGATTTGGCTCAACAAGTTTCATAAAATTCTGAACAGCTAAGTTTAGAATATGTGCCAAACATTCAAAACGCTCATGTTTGTAGGCAAAACCGGGAACTGAAGTTTCCTACGCTGCATTATCAGTTGTTACACCTTGAATGCCGTCCAGCACATCATAAGATTATAGCACCTCAAAGAGAATGTTGGCAACAGACGCACCTGTACGGCTTTCCTCAGCCAAGGACCCGTTTGTTTTTCTTTGGTACGTAAGACACCATGGCAACTTTTTCCGAAAAAGCAAACTCAGATGAGAAAACAGCTCGGTGTCTAGAAATGTATAGTTGCGTTGGAGTGTCGAGCTTGTTTTTGCGCACAGTTCCGAGCAGGGTTAGATTTTTGGTCAGAACAAGTTCGGCCAAAGCTAAGGACGTGAACAAATTAAATGTAGTGACTCCTCGACCAGTAGCATGTAAAGGAGACGCTAAATTTATTACTACTCTAGAACCTTGATTTTTCTCAGGTTGCGTTCTAGGTTGCTTGCCTGTGTAAATTTGCAAATTATGTAGGTATGTTGTTCCCTCGTTTACAGGTCCCCAAATCTTAAACCCGTACATTGCCGGCTTTGAGCTTATATATTAATTGAATGAGCACTTCCTTCTATAAGCTACCATCTGCTCATCCACAGTTACGTGTTCATGGGGACCAAACGCCTATTCACAATTTGTGACAATTTCTCGCCTGTCTGGTCTTGTCGCTGTATCATCAAATTTGATATAACTCCTCACCTGAGCAAATCTGTAAGGAGGCATTAAAGCTGTAAATATGTTACAACGAATACATTCAACTGTACTTCACATATCTGTAACATTCTCATTCGGACAACCTAGAGCTCCGGCTGTAAACAAAACTCCAATAAATGCATATAGTTCTATAATATCAATGTCTTTCCATGTCTTCCGTTTTTCCGTATTTTTTTCAATGTGATTTCGATACATACGAGTTGCTCCTAGTATCTACTTCGGTGTGCGAGTTCGTAACATTACCCTCTCCTTAAATGGAAGTTTCTCCTGGAACTTTTGTGTAGCCGAAACTGGATGTTTTAATCGGCAACTGGCACCATTTCTACACTTCACGATCTTATGGAATTAACAGGGCACCGTTTTCATTGGATACCGATAACGGGGATTGTAGTTGCAAATTAATATCTGGACACCGGTATCTTGGAAAATCACCTCTAACATGTTCCTGATGACTCGCCAATCCAACTGGTTACTTGCTATCTTAGGCATAGCCAGTTTCTTCACAATGGATTCCAACACATGGTCTCGGAGGTTTCGAAGTGCTTCCCACACATCGCGGTAAGTAAATCGATCTTGAAATTCATTTTTAGTTACCACGTAGAAGGCGTACCGCGAATTGTGTTTCAGTCTCAGTGTCATGCCAGGGGCTGGAATCTGGTCTTCAAGTTTTTGTAATTACCCGAACTTTTTTCGAAAGAGGGTTGCCAACCCTCGTGCGTTCTTGATACGGGCGGAGATGTTGTATGCCAGTGGATAATCTTCCGGGAGAGTGAACAAATCTTGTCGTTATTCTGAAGTGACTCCATATCTAGGTTTCCCTGTACCTGCATACGCGCCCATAAATTCATCGAAGGTAGGGTCAGACACATCTCGAATATGGTTTACTCCTTTTTCTACGTCATGGTCTCCTTCGAATGGCGCTAGTCGATTTTGGTAAACTACTTTTGGTTTTCTGTTTGGGATCTTGCTTATGCGATATATAACGTCATTGATCCTTTGCTTGATTAAGTATGGACCTTTCCGGATTTTTGTAATTTTGGAGAAAATCCTTTCCTCCTCGTCGGATTGTGTAACCATACTTTGTCTCCTTCTTCAAAACCGCCTACTGTGGCGTACCGACTTTTCATTCTGTCGCCGGTAATGTCAAGATTTGTTCGAACTAATTCATGAATATCGTGCAGCCTTCTTCTTAATTGGATCACGTAGTCTCCTCCTGCTAGACCTTCTTCAGGCCGACAGCCAAATTCCAGGTCACAAGGGAGCCTCATTTCACGTCCCAACAGGATTTTCGCAGCTGTTTCACCCGTGGATTCATTGACGGCATATCGATAAGCCAATGCAAATGGGGAATGATACTGGTCCCAGTCTCCCTAATGGGTTAAAACTACTATGAACAGGTATTTTCCAATATTCCTGTTCATTCTCTCGACCATTCCATCTGACTGTGGATGTAACGCTGTTGTCCTGGTCTTCTTCATTCCCAGCTTGTCGCAAATCTCCTAATAAAAAAGAAAGTTTGCCAAGCACAGCTAATAATGCATATCTTTCTTACGCTTCAACAAACAGAAGAACCGATATACAGTTTGTATTTAACAACTGTACTGTCACCATAAACAATTATTATATCAACTAATATGTAATTAAAAGTATCTTATTGCTGATATTGTTTAAGTATTATTTTTAGGACTAATAATACAAGTACAAGTAGGTCATAGGTAATTTTTCCATTCGTCCGTAAAATTTGAAATTATATTTAATAGACCGATTGAAAAACAAAATGCATAAAAATGAAACTGCGAAGAACACAGACAAACACTAACATTATTTAAACAGAGTTGAATGCAAGTACATCAATTATTTAATATGTGTGAATACGTAATCATAGCTTACCTTTATTTTAAAAAGATTATAAGTAGATATAATACTGTGTCTCTCTATACATCGTATGATTTGATATGACATATTTTGTAAGGAGTGTAGGGGAAATCCGTGTTATTTGGACCACCTAAGCAGAAATTAAGATAAGTTTGATATTTGTGATAACAGAATCTTAAAAAAAAATTCTTGTTTTTACCCATTAATTACAATTGATATTCCATTTCATAATGACGGAACTAGGAACAATTCGAATGGAAAAAAAAATTAGTCTAAGTTGAACCGTTCGTGTAATTAGGACTGTTGGCTTAAAATTCGGTTTTATTTGTCGTGTAATTTGGTTTTAATATATTTTAGTATCAAAGTATGTCAACACAATAAAAAAAATAAAACAAATAAAGACAGATATTTTTATTATTGTGCCATTAACATAGACAGTTATTGCAGTAATGATAATTGACATCAGTTATGGTAGCACAATCTTCATGTGCCCAACCCTCACATGTTTTGCACTGAATCCAATCTGCATCATAGTTTTCATGGCAAACAAGGCAACAAATTCGATGACCAGTGCGGCATTTCTCATTTGCCTTTGGATAACATTTTTTTTCGTTGATTTTCGTCTTTTTGCCCTCGTTCTCTTCCTTATTTTTTTCCTTGTTGCTTTTCCCCTTTGTCGCTACTAACTTACGTTTATGTGTATTTGTTTTGGGCGTTTGTTGGATTTTCAACGGTTCTTTATAAGGTGTTGCAGTTAGAACCACTCCTGAGACATTGATCCGTTTTTTCGTTCGAGGTCCCATTGATATCCCACTTGATGACGGTAGAGGATGAATTATTTCCACTGGGATATAATACTGGTTCTGTGTAGACTGTTCGGTTTCGAGGTCACCTAAATTCGTTGTTGATGAGGAAGATTCAGAAATTTTTAAAGTAGTAGTTTCCAGAATACATTGTGATGTGGATGTGGCCAATACAGAAATATTTGAAAGTATCTTCTTGATGCACAGGATGGGATGTGGAAGGAGAAGATTCAAAACTCTTGATGGGAGTAGCTTTCACGACACGTTGTGATGTAGTTGGAGCACATGCAGAAGTGTTTGCTTGATGTACAGGATCTAATGTGAATGGTGAATGTTGTTATTGAAGAATTTCCTTGCTGGATAGGTTGTGATTTGAATGAGATACCTGTAGAAATATTTAAGGAAGTAGTAGAATCAGTCACAGAATTGTTAATGACGTTGCTTCAGGGAGACGCAGACTTATGTTTGGATGTCGTTTCATGAAGCCTGTGTACCATTCTTTACCTGCTGATTTTTTTCGTCATTAAATCTCATCTTAATATTATTCTTCTCGGCTATTTCGTACGCTAGTTTCATCAGCCTTTCACGGATTAGTCCATAAAACATCCGCTCCAACTGAAGAATCTGATTAACAAGATCTTTTTCCACTGCCGGAGGTAAATCTGTTTGCCTTTCGATGATATAGCTGCTTCCAGTGGAATATTTATTTCTGTTCCCCAATCTTCTTTTTCACGTTGTTTTTGGAATTGAAAATGCTTTTGCAGCTTCATTCATACCCAGTTGTTTTAAATGAACAGTTTTCATTGCAGCATCCAAATTTTCTGGTTTTCATTTACCATAAACTCCTTTACTCTTTCTCTCAGATCTCGTTGACATCCTTGAAAAATAAAAAATAAAATTGTGATTGAATACGTGTAATTCGGACCAGGACCAAATTACACAACAGAGATTGGACCAATTTACACGATAGTAATATTTTCGTCATATTTGTTTTTCTATGTAAGTTAATAAACTTTTTGATCATAGTATGGCTTTAGTAAATATGTACGAATCAACCTAATATCATTGATATTTCAAAATATATACTCACTTCGTAGAAATTCAGACACAAAAAGAACCTAACCTTACAGCACAACACGTGCTACAAATGAACTTACTGGCAATCTGTGAGTAACTAACTGATTCGATTGGCATAGGTTCCTGAGTGCACCTCGGTTGGGGAAGGTTTGTAACGAATTAGTGAGATGTCGCTACATACTCCGTTTTTAGAATTATCGAATTGGTCCGTTTTACACAATGGTCCAAATTACACGGACTTCCCCTACTTGGGTTACCTATGTTTACCAAGAGGTTTTTGGATTGATATCAGTACTTTTTATACAGCTTTCAAATTCTGTTCTCATATACCATGCCTCTGAAAATATTTTAAATAGAGCTACAAAAAAACAATATATTATGTAACAAGTGAGGAAAGTTCAACTTTTTTCACGAGTGTGGAAGTTTATGGCACGAGCCTGAAGGGCGAGCGCCGCAAACCCACGAGTGCGAACAGTACTTTTTTCTACAACTGCTATGAGAAGTAGCGTATTTCTCATAGCTTACTTTATTTGAGAACCATATATTGCTCACAATGTGAGAAATATTATTTCTCGCGGCACTTTGCCCACACTACATACATTTATATGGAGAAGACAGTAGGGGATAATCGATGCCCAGCCGTTTCCGGGGGGTGGTCCTCGATACTTAAACTTTTTCTACAAAACTATTTACTTGTATTCTTTAAATTTGTGCAGTTGTAGAAAAAGTATAGTGTGCAACATGTGGGAAAAGTATTTATCTCACTCGTGCGTTTTCGGCACTTGCCCTTGGCTCGTGCCATGAACTTCCACACACGTGAGAAAAGTTGAAATTTCCCCACTGGTTATACAATATACTCATCACTAGTTGCGAAATATTTTACTTTTCATAATTAGCTACGTAAAGTGGAACGTTTCATAACGTCAATGAGTTGTAAAAAGCGTCAGATTATATGTCAAAATTAGAAGAAAAAAATTACTGTATAACTTTTAATGGTTTGTCATTTACATGCCGTTGTATTGGGCTTTTTCGGTGTATTGGTTTCTGTAGGGGTGTACTTGCGTCACTCGGCAACTGCCGTAGCCCGTGATTCACAATCGTGTTAACTACAAAATCTGATTAAAATGAATCGGCATACTTGTCTTTAATTTTATTGAATAGCTGTTGTTGCAAATACTGGATTTGTATATTCAATTCCTTAAATGGTCTTTATTAATAATTCTCCATTGAATGCAAACTGAAGACCCTCTCCCTCCAGCTACTGAGAAAACAAAATTTTTTTTGGAAACTATATGGAGAATCATCATCGCGTGCTAAATTCTTCGTTCGAAAATAACACCAAATATGGTTACGAAAATTTGCACTCTCTTACCCACGTACTGTTTCAATAGGTATAACTTGTACAGGGTGTTTCTTTGTGAGTTCCAATTAGACGTTTAGAAAATATAACATACTTATAATCTGAAAAGATGGGATATAAGGTTTTCAGATATGCCCAATTTACTTAAATATGTAGAGCCTCATACCATCTCCGGTAGTTAAATGAAACTTCCCTTGTTTTAATTCCAGGTCACAAGGGAGCCTCATTTCAGGTCGAATCAGGATTTTCGCAGGTGTTTCACCCGTAGACTCATTGACGGCAGATCGATTAGCCAATGCAAATAGGAAAAGATACTGGTCCCAATCTCTCTGATTGTTGGGAACCACTTTGGACAGGTATTTTCCAATAGTCCTATTCATTCTCTCGAAAATTCCATTTGACTTTGGATGTAATGCTTTTGTCCTGGTCTTCTTCAATCCCAGCTTGTCGCAAATATCCTGGAATAGATGGCTTCCGAAATTTCTTCCCTGGTCGCTGTGGACCAAAGGTACTCCATATCGGCTGAAAAATTCTTTCACCAATACATCCGCGATAGTTGTGGCCTTTTGATTCAAGATCGCGTAAATTTTCACCCTCTTTGTGAAATAATCCATTCTAACCAGGATGTATTTACCACCATTTTCTGTCGTCGGAAATGATCCAGGGATGTCTAAAGCAATCCATTCGAAAGGGCTCCCAACATTATACTGTTTCATAGGTGCCTTTCTCTTTCGATGTAGTCCATTACTCGTAGCAGAAGTCTTACATTTCTTACACCAGTCCTTCACATCGTCGGAGCTGCTCATCCAATAAAACCTTTCACGGACTCGCTGAAGGGTTTTCTTCACTCCCAGATGACCTCCCGATGGACTGTCGTGTAACTTCTTCAGTACCTCAGCTACTCTCGTTCTAGGGATAACTAGCTGTCTCCTCATTTCGGAACCATCATCGATTCCAAGGACTCTTTTCAACAGCCCTTCTTCCAGGATAAGGGTGTCCCACTGAGCCCAATATGCCTTGAGTGTTGGTGAAAATCTTGACACTTCTTGCTATATATATCGCCGATTTTCTTCCTCCCGTTGCTGAATCTTCTTTTCTTCTGCTGGCGTGTCTTGTGTTCTTAAATCTACCATATTCCTCTCTAATTCCATGATTTTCTCGCCTATCGTAGTCATCTTGCTTTCAATGTCTGATTATAGAGACGAAATTTTATTCTTGACGTCAGCAGCAATGCCATTGTTCATAGTGGAAATCTTCTCGTCCATATAAGTAGAAATATCGTTCTTCATAGTGGAAATCTTCTCTTCCATATTAGTAGAAATATCGTTCTTCATAGTGGAAATCTTCTCGTCCATATTAGTAGAAATATCGTTCTTCATAGTGGAAAATCTTCTCGTCCATATTAGTAGAAATATCGTTCTTCGTAGTAGAATTATCGCTCTTTATAGTTGAAATCTTCTCGTCCATGTTAGTAGAAATTGACGAGATTGAATAGAAATGTTTCTGGACTCAAGCCGTCACTTACCAGTGCCACTATAAGTCTTTCTACTAACTCACTCTTCTTACCGGACGTTTCCAACTCGCGATTTTCCAATTCTGCCTTTATCTCAGTCACTTAGTCTCTTAGCCATTTTTACGTGGATATTTATTTATATTATTCCACTGCTGAGACCAATATAATGTTTTTCTTATTCACTTAAAAGTTTTTATTTCAACGGGTGGGATGAATTTATACTCACACGATATGTCTACAAACTTAATTTATTGATTCACTACACTTTTCACTAATTTATATTAAATACGCAGTATATTCACTTACATTAATTTATATAAACACTTCACTATTTACTATTTACTTGTTCGCTGTTTATCTCACGAGATCACTTTATAAACTGACCTCTCCCGCTAGTCGGTCCTTTATATATTAAAGCCTTCTTTACTAGATAATTCTAGATTGCGGCTTACACAAAAATAATCGGCTCCCTGGAATTTTCTAGATAAGACTGGTCTCAAAAACAATCTCTAGATAAGATAGTCACAAAAAATCGTGAACCGTTCTAAGAAATCCCCGCGCATCCGCCAAAATTTTAACTTTCATACATGGCTTAGACAGAGTCGGATTCAGGGACTACACTAGTTTGCTATTCCATAACATGATTTTCTATTGTAATAAACTTTTTCGTAGTTTTTTATATCTAGGTTTTAATTTTATTTTGTTATTCAAATATTAAATTCTTCTCTTCCCTTTTTTGGTACATTGTTAGCTTTGCTATATTAACAGAAACGCATTACGTTATAAAGTCTCATGACTACAAAGAGATGTGCCGACTAAACACAGATTGAATTGAAGTTTGATTATATTTTCAGATTTGTCCTGTGAGTATTACGGAAGTCTCTCTATCAACAATTCTGGTTATCCTGGAGAGGGAAGTTACTACTGATTCGACAATTGAAAATTTATGGAGCTGCGCAACAACTCCCTACTTTCAGTTTTATTAGAAGTTCTCAATTATCGTTTCATAAAGCAATACGATAAAAGCACAGCCTGAACAATATGTTCGGAAAAGTTTCGGTAATATAAATCCAAATTGCCTGTCATCAAGCATAATTTATACGAGTAATAAAGATGGGAAAAATATGGTTTTGAGAAAAATATTGGTAAATTACTCTGATTTTTAACTCCGGAATAACATTCAACAAGCGAATAATGATGGATTATTAGGGGAAATTAAGAGCCATTGTATGCCAGTGGGATACAATACTTCGATAATAGTATTGATCCACATTATTGGGGACATAATGTCTCATTTGCGTGAATAAATAATCGCTCGATGTAATTCACGATAATATTGGATAATTCTAGTAACTTTGGAATTAACAAATAGGGGAAGTGTCCCTAAAATGGGATACAAAAAAATCTCGCCAAAAATTTACAAACATGTTCTCTAAAGTGTTTTTCATTATATGTCCGAACAATTTTTACAACAACATATAAATATCAAAAATATAATGCTTTTTTAAAAAAAAGTGCAAATGTCCCGTTTTAGGGAGTATTATGTTTAAAATGGGATACCCTATATTTTTAAAATGGGATAGTAATTCATATGTTAATTTACTTGTCAAACTTATTCCAAAATGATAACAAGGCTTTACTTAAAAATGTTTTATTGGACATAAAAATATTAAAATAAACAAAAGAAGCGATCTACTATCAAAATAAACAAACAAAAATAGAAATTAGGAAGAAATGCAGTAATCGCAGAGAAAGTTTTCCTCGTCTTCCTCTGCTCCGGAACAAGCATCATGCACCCATCGGTTACAACCCACACATTGGATCCAGCCTTCTCCTTTTTTACTCTCACTAAAATTGTTTCCACAATAAATGCATTCAGGGTCACTGTCGTCTTCAGATGTGCTAAAATTCACGTCCTTTTCAATCTTGGCAACAGCTTTCTTTTTGTTTTTAGTTTTTCCAATTTTTCTCTTTATATTAGGACGTTTATTGATTTCTTTCGATCGCTTTTGTTCCAATGAATTTCTTAATTCTGTTTCGTAAAGAGTGCTGGTTAAAACAACAGTTTTACCAGTTTTTTTCTTTTTGGAGGTCTGATGTGTTTTCTTTGTCACTTTGGGATAAGGTAGAATTGTTTCCGGTGAGAAGTACAGTGTCTCGCTCAAAACTTCTTTTTGGCCTTTCGACGTTGAAGGTTGAGGAGTGTAGGGGGTCTTCTCTTTTGATATTCCCGACGGTCTTTCTGGTGTTTCAGGTAGCACTTCTTGTTGAACCTCATCTACGTTATCATTTTCATCGAGATGTGAACCAGTTTCCGCAACTTCTCTAATGTTATTGTGAACGGAAAATCCCATTCGGGAATATCAGTAGGTTGTGCAGCAGAAAACATATATTCGGTGAATATATTACGTTCAACTGGGTATATACATGTCTTCCTAAAACCATTTATTGCGTTTGTAGGAGTGCTAGCTCGCAAATAAGCCTTACCAAATAATTCTGCAATTTGATATATGGTGACTACTCTTCCAGGATGATTACGTAGAAAACATTCAACTTCTTGATTGTAGAAAGTTGAAAGGGGAGCCATGAATAAAACATCAAGGGGTTGCATTTTGTGGCTACAATGCGGAGGTAAACATAAAATAGTGACAGAATACTTTCTGGCTTTTCCTATAACGTTCAAATTTTGTGTGTGTTCTATGTCCATCTGAAATCAACAATGTAGGAGCGTTTTGGGATGCACCATAGAACTTCAAAAAATGGTCAAACCATTGCTCAAATACATCGAGTTGCATATAACCTGTGGGCTGGCAGGCACAAATTGTTTCAGGAGGCGCACCATTTAGAAACTCTGCTTCCATGCGAACACGTGGAAATATAATCATAGGAGGGATATAGCTGCCAGCAGCATTCATACAAATAACTGCGGTACACAAAGTGCCACGTTCAGCAGAAGTAAGTGACCCTACTTGCTTACGTCCTTTCAATGCAATCACCCTCGAGGGACGTCCCTGTACAGTGGTGATCCCTGTCTCATCAACATTGTAGATTTTTTATGGAGAATAATTATGTTTTTTATGTTTTTGTTGAAGTGGTTCAAGTAGGTCAAAAAATTTGGAATGGAAACGAATATTCGGTTGAAACTTCTGGCACGTGCAGCTGAGGTTGCTTCTGGAATTCGAAGTGATAGTCTATTTCTTTTAAGGAAATTTTGCAACCAGTGCCAACCAGTTTTCTTCTTAACGGTACTGAAGTGGTGCGATATATTATTCTGTTCAGCAAACTGATAAGCTAAACGTCGCACGGAATCAGTGGTCAAACCAAACATCAATATCTCCATGTTGGTAATAAACCGAACAAGGTCCATTTCTTGCGCCTCGTTAAACGTAACAAGTCTGCTACCTAAACCTTTGAGATAATATTTTCTTATTCTGTTTTTTCCGTTAACACGACGTTCTAAAGTACTCTTTGGTACGTGGCAAAGTTTTGCCGCTTTCAGATAACCACATTCTCGATTCAACACCATGTCTATTGCTTTTTTCATGTTCTCCTCAGACCACCCCTGTCGGTAGGTTTTTCTTGAGTATGAACCCGCCATATTGTGTCTCTAAAACAGGTAAAGAATGTTATCAAAATAGTTTAGGTAAAATGGGATATCTCATTTTAAACAAATGCCACATATCCCGTTTTATCTATACCTCAACATTTGACTTCCGTGAATTTTACAAACTTAACCTTAAAATATATTGATGAACTTTCATGACTATATCAACGTTCAACATCTTATCTGATTCTTTAAAAATTATCAACACATTCTCTTCACAAATAAAGAAGCAATCCTTACTATTAGGAGTTAATAATATTACATTAAAATATTGAAAAACATAAAAACTTACGTGTGTCAACAATCACATTCACTATGAAACTGAAAGTCCGTAAGCAAGTTTAAAATCAGTACAGCTTGCGTTTGGGCAATATTTCGCTAGATGGCAACACTCGTATCACAAAAAAAACATGGTATCCCGTTTTAGATTACTGTCCCATTTTAAGGACACTTCCCCTACCTAATTTTCTAGGTATTAATTATGCGTGAAAATAATGAGAAACGCTATTTTTCATACTTTGATTCAAATCTTATGTTTTTGAATATTTTAAATAAGAAATATCTATTCAGCACTGCAGGCCTAGAAGGCCGATAATTTGTTATATTTATTTTCTCCATTTCTTGCTATCTTTGATTATTGTTACGAAACAGCACACTGGTATAGTCCCTGAATCCGACTCTGTCTAAGTTAGAATTATGGCGGATGCGCAGGGATTTCTTATAATTGTTTACGATTGTGACTATCTTATCTAGGCATTGTTTTTGTGTCCAGTCTTATCTAGAAAATGCGAGAGCCAATTGTTTTTTTGTAAGCCGCAATCTAGAATTATCTATTAAAAAAGGCACTCATATATAAAGGACCGACCATGGAGAGTTAGTTTAGTTTAAAAAGTGATCTCGACAAATAAACAAAAATACAGCGAAATAGCGAACAGTGAAGGGTTGGTATAAATTAATAATTATGTTTGTGTGCATATAAATTAAATTTCAGTGAATAGTTAAGTGTATAATAAATTGAATGTTAGTCAGTAGTTTAGTATTTAAATAAATTCGTGAGTAGCAATACCGTGTGATTAAAGTTTATCCCACGCGATTACTGTTTAAATAAATTAGAAAAACATTACATTATGTTTATCCAGTTCTTAATTTTTATCTTATTTATATACTTCTTCACCCCGTCCACCCATCTCACTTTGAGTCTACTACTTTTTCTTCTTCCTCCAATCTTACGTTCTATTTACTTTCTAGGTACTCTTCCATTACTCATCTAAATGTTCTATATGACCAATGCATCTTAATTTGTGTTCTTTCGGGGTGCCTGTTATATCGGGTTAGTCGAATGAATCTCTCAGCAGTTTACTGCTCCCTTTACCATTTTATTTCCTTCATTAATTCTGCGTAGACACTTTCTTTTCCAGGTGGCTATTTTTTTTGTTCTCCTTTACGCATTGTCCAAGTTTCACTACCAAATACATAGTAATCATATGTAGGGTCTTGATAATACATCGATTTTTCATAGTTAAAAATGAACCAAAATTGTTGAAAATTTATATTATAGTTTGTGGTGCATACAGTGACCTGTGTAAAAATCAGTGAGATACTCTTAACAGTTTCATAATAACAGATATAAACAATCTGCATCTAAAAAATGGTTTCATATTAGGTATTTACATTTTGATAAGTAAATTCCCCACTTGCTTCGAACAATGTTCGCATGTCTTAACTGAAAAGCTGAAATCTCACTAGCGCCGTATTTACTAACTCATAACGACATTGGTACACTGAGAAAGAAAAGAGTGTTTTCCAGTTATTTTAACTTAAGAAAATCTGTTAAATTGAAATGAAAATATTGTTTAATGAACATTTTGGAATATTAATGTACTCATTTAAGTTTGAGTTCTCAAAAACTTTATTGGTATTTCCTTTTTCAAATTAAAATATAAATCGTTAAGTAGGATAGAAAATTTAATTCAATTTCCCTTTTTTTTCTCGTTGCATCCATTAATTCCTTGTTATTGCTATATCAACAACTGTTGATATAGTAACAAGAAAATAGCAATGTCGTTATGGCATAGTGAATACTGCCGATTATCTGTTTAACTGATAATTAAAAAAATAGAATGGTTGGTTAAGAAAAGTTCAATTCTCACTTTGTTCAAATTAGAAACTAGGAAAACACTGTTTTATTTTTACCTACAACTGTTGTTATAATTTTAAGACAGTCCAATAACCTCAGTTGTTTTTTGCCCTGTAAAATATTCATAATTCATTTATACGTTTCTAAAGTCAAATTCAAAGGTTTTTTTCAACTTCACATGAGGTTACAAACACCACTATTTGATATTTTAGTCCTCTGAATATTCATTTTTTTAATGTGTCGAACATTAATATAGTAATAATATGAAATTTATAGATACAGCGAGAAAAATAAAAGTACAATTATTTTTATTGCTACTTAACGATTTATATTTTAATTTGAAAAAGGAAATAGCTAGATTAGTTTTTTGACAAATCAAACTTAAATGAGTAAGTTAACATTCCAAAAAAGTTCATTAAACAATATTTTTATTTCAATTTAACAGATTTTCTTTAAGTTGAAAAACTGGAAAACAGTTCTCTCAACTCCTTTGTTCTAAGTGTATCAATGTCGTTATTATTTAACAAATGCGGCCGAATATCAAATAATAAAAGTTAATTGCCCAGGAACAACCAATGACAATGCGTTTTAATGGAAATTATTTAATATTATTGTCAAAAGAAATAAGCTATTATTTTTAAACTTTCGCGCCAACCGATCCTAATCTCGGACGTTTTTTATTGCTCAGGACCTACGGCTCGCTAGACGCTAGTTGAAATCTCAAATACTCAAGCTCCGCAGATCATTCAGTGCGATTGATGTCAGGGTCACGTACATTTCAGCTGCGCTGGTTTGCTATGGATATGTTGACAAACTTGAAGAGATTTCATCTTCAAAAAACTCTGAAACAACTGGAATCTAAATTATCAAATCAAAATATTTTGAATTCAAATCTTACGAATACCAATAATATTTTTTGCGTGGATTCCGCATTCGTAAAACGGATGTGTTGCCGTTAATAATATTTCAAATACGATTAACCCAGGGTTTTACTCCACTGACATCCTTCGTAAGTTTGCGCAGGCAGGATGGTGGTCGGATATATCCAAGGGTAATTAAGGCTATATTCCCAAACGTTTAAGCTTCCAGATACATTTTAATAAACAAAAGTAAATTAACTGCAAGTCAGTACAAGCACGTCAAAAGTGAATATGAATAAACAACAATGCAACAGGAATATCTGAAAGAGTTTCGCGTCGTACTCAAACAACGCATAGATGGCCGTGGAAAAAATACCGATGAACTATTATGTACACGAATATAGCTTCTATTATGGCAAAATTTCTTCAATTTACTGCTTTTGTTCAATACAGAAGCCCTTCTATATTTCTAATTACCGAGTCGTGGTTGCAATTCTTGATTCATTGATACTGTTACGAAACAGTACACTGGTATAGTCCCTAAATCTGACTCTGTCTAAGCCAAGTATAAAAGTTGAAATTATGGCGGATACGCAAGTTTTTTTATAACTGTTCACGACTATCTTATCTAAACATTTTTTTGTTACCAGTCTCATCTAGAAAATGCCAGAAAATCAATTGTTTTTGAGTAAGCCGAAGTCCGGAATTTTCTAGTAAGAAAGGCACTAGTATAAATAAGGAAACGACCCAGGAGTTTAGTTTAGTTGATAAAGTGATATTGAGAAATAAACAAAAATACACCGAACAGTAAAGTGCTGATATAAATTACTAATCAAGTTTGTGTGCATATAAATTAAATTCAAGTGATTAGTTAAGTATATATAAATTAAGTGTTAGTGAGTTAGTGTTTAAATAAATTAGTAAGTAGCCATACCGTGTGTGCCGACTCCCAGTCCAGACAGCCGTGCCCAACAGACTGCTCCCACTGCAACAAGGTGGAATCTAGGGAAGCTGCAGTTTCAAGAACTACTATAGTCAACGATGAATGGTCACCCACCAGGATCAGAGAAGATCAGGAGAATGATCCTCACCTGCAGCTGATCCGGCAATGGAAGAAAGAAAATCGGCGACCTACCTGGCAAGAAGTGTCAAAAATGTTCAACAAAACTCAAGGCGTATTGGGCTCAGTGGGACTCCCTTGTCCTGGAAGAAGGGCTGTTGAAAAGAGTCCTTGAAAACGATGATGGTTCTGAGATGAGGAGACAGCTAGTTATCCCGAGAACAAGAGTAGCTGAGATACTGAAGAAGTTACACGACAGTCCATCGGAAGGTCATCTGGGAGTGAAGAAAACCCTTTAGCGAGTCCGTGAAAGGTTTTATTGGATGAACAGCTCCGACGATGTGAAAGACTGTTGTAGGAAATGTACGACTTGTGCTATGAGTAATGGACCACATCGCAAGAGAAAGGCACCTATGAAACAATATAATGTTGGAAGCCCCTTCGAAAGGATAGCTTTAGATATCGCTGGACCATTTCCGACGACGGAAAATGGTAGCAAATACATACTGGATGTAATGGATTATTTCACAAAGTAGGTGGACATTTACGCTATCCCGAACCAAGAGGCCACAACTGTCGCGGATGTATTGGTGAAAGAATTCATCAGCCGATATGGAGTGTCCTTGGAAGTCCACAGTGACCAGGGAAGAAATTTTGAGAGCCATCTATTCCAGGAGATTTGCGACAAGTGGGAATGAAGAAGACCAGTACAACAGAGCATTACATCCACAGTCAGATGGAATAGTCGAGAGAATGAACAGGACTATTGGAAAATACCATTCCAAAGTAGTATCCAGCCATCAGAGAGATTGGTACCAGTATCTTTCCCTATTCGCATTGGCTTATCGATCTGCCGTCAATGAGTCCACGGGTGAAACACCGGCGAAAATCCTGTTTGGACGTGAAATGAGGCTTCCTTGTGACCTGGAATTTGGCTGTAGGCCTGGAGAAGATCTAGCCGGCGAAGACTACCTGATCCAATTGAGAAGAAGGCTATACGATATTCATAAATTAGTTCGAACAAATCTTCAAGTTGCCAGCGACAGAATGAAGAATCGGTACGACACGCAGGCCACAGAAGGCGGTTTTAAAGAAGGGGACAAAGTATGGTTACACAATCCGACGAGGAGAAAAGGATTTTCTCCAAAATTACCAAAATCCTGGGAAGGTCCATACTTAATCAAGAAAAGGATCAATGATGTTATATATCGCATAAGCAAGATTCCCAACGGAAAACCACAAGTAGTTCACCAAAACTGACTAGCGCCATTCGAAGGAGACCATGACCTAGAGGAAGGAGTGAATCTTATTCGAGATGTGTCTGATCCCACCTCCGATGAATTTATGGGCGCGTATGGAGGTACCGGGAAAGGTGGATATGGAGTCACTTCGGAACAACAAGATTTGTTCACACTTCCGGAAAATTATTCACTGGCATACCACATCCCCGCCCGTATCAAGAACGCACGAGGGTTGGCAACCGTCTTTCGAAAGAAGTTCGGGCAACTAAAAAAAACTTGAAAACCAGATTCCAGCCCCTGGCAAGACACTGAAACTGGAACATAATTCGCGGTACATCTTCTACGTGGTAACTAAAATGAATTTCAAGATCGATGTACCTACCGCGATGTGTGGGAAGCACTTCGAAACCTCCGAGACAATGTGTTGGAATCCAACGTGAAGAAACTGGCTATGCCTAAGATAGCGAGTAACCAGTTAGATTGGCGAATCATTAGGAACATGATAGAAATTATCTTTCAAGATACCGGTGTCCAGATATTAATTTGCAGCTACAACCCCAGTTATCAATATCCGATGAAGACGATGCCCTGCTATTTCCATCAGATCGGAATATGTAGATGTGGGGCTAGTTGCCGATTCAAACATCCAGTCTCGGCTACACAAATCCTTTATCTGACAACATGAAGAAATTGATTGAATGGTCTCGAGTCATATCAAAATGTATCTACTTTGCTTGGATAATCCAAGTGGTCATTTCATAATTGACAAATGAATATTTTAAATAACACGAATGATAAATAACCTTTTTCTCGTTAATAAGAGCCACAACTTGATTCTTGTAAATATTTTATATTCTTATAGAATTATCAACAAATAGAGATTTGGATAAGAATTCAGAATGTTTAGTATTATCTGATCACAACCTGAACAAAGTAATTTGTGACTTAAATTGAAAGTGACTCAACTTCTGAAATTCATCAGAGCACAAAATTACATCCCAGAAGATAGGTACGTCTACATCTACTATCTAAAACTTTATAACTCAATCTCCATTAATCATTATCTGTCGATTATTATCAAATTTCCCGTTTCCCTAATTACAACCCTCAAAGCCTGAACATACTCGGATTCATCTTGAGTATTACGAAAGTTTTAAGACCGTCTTTTGTCCTTTAGGAAAGCTTGTACATATGTCAACTAATACGACGATTCTATCAAAATACAACGTCAAGCTACTGCCGCAATTAATTCTGAGTTTATAAGTAAACAACTTCAACCGCAATTTGAGGCAAGCAAAACATATGCAACTGTGAGATAACCTCGAGGATATTAAATAGATACAATTGGTGAATAGACCCAACATTGCAAGTATTTATATTTTTGTAGAAATTATATGAAAAATATATAACGTGCTCCGGGACTTGATGCAAAAAATTCGGGAGTGAGTAGATGACGTGAAAATAATGCTGTGACATACAACAAAGTTACTCATACGACCCCTCGTTTCTGAATTATAGGCCTTTAAAGTTGCGAAATCAGAGCTTATGTTGAAGTATATTTTCTAAATTATACATTGGAAGATTATGAATTTTTAATGGATGATTACGTATGTCCATGAAGTGTGTTTGACGGAATAAATAATTCTACACTACTATCTGATGGCCTGGGGCGGCTCATGCCCAATGGTTAACAATCCGTAACTTTTACAGGGAACACCTGTACAATCTAAAGATAGCAAAAATGAATTTTTCAATCGATTTTTCAACAGGAAGGTAGTCTCATCATCTCGATCAAATTTATGTTTTAGGAGATATGTAGATTTTTAGATTGTTGTACATGCCAAGGAAACCGTACGCCATAAAGAGACATTCTGAAGAAAATTATCATAAATTGTAATTATTTATTGAAATTACTTGCATTATGTATTAAAACATAATCAAACATTTCTTGGAAAACTAATGAATAAATAAATAAACGTTTGTACTACATACTATCGAAGATCATGTTACTGGCATAAGGAAAAACTTGAAAGAGATTAATAATTCTTTTTTATTTAGTAGGTTAACCTGAATATTAAAATGTTCTATATCCACTTTTGGCCAAAATAGAGTTATATGCATACAATAATTTGTAAAAATTAGCTTGTTCTATATCCGGAAAAATTATTAATGTAATACCATTAATAAGAAAAAAAATTTCTCTATTGTTGTACTATATCCATATATGAGGAAAGTTGTTCTAAAATTATATTGTTCCAAATCCACTAAGCAATAGGGCGCATGCTACATCCACCAGAAGGTTTCGGTCAAGTGAATATAATGTTCTATATCCACGCTCTATGAATCGTCTTAACACCACCCACTGGCCCAGTTTACCTTTTCGTCGGATCCTCTGCTATTTAGGCAGTTAACTTACTTTGTTTTTTGTCCAGTAAGATCAAGTAATTATTAAAAGTATTTGTGTTAAAATGATGTGTGAATAAGTGACAAAATTTCTCCTGGAGAACGAATCTGGCACAACAGAAAAGTAAGTTTAAAAATTCGATACATTCCTTCTAACCTAAAATTTTATTTCGCTGGTAAATCGCCTCCATTAATTGAGTTAATAGACTGGTCCTTGGCATATTTCTTCTTGGTTCCATAATTTCATTTTTCAATTGTTATTTCCATACTAAAAAAGCAACGATACGTACTGAAGTTGAAATTAACTTAATTTGTTTTTTTGAAGACAAAAATTGTAATATAAATTTCTTTTTAATTTTTTGCACATGCCATATTTAAGTAGTTCTACAATAATTAGTTCACCTCCGCCTGAAAAACCAATCGAGTTTACTTCTGAAGTTTGAGAGTAACTTTTTTAAATGAACAGTTTCTTCGGCTGATTCTGAAAATTCTTGTTATATTTTTTATTATGTGAAAGAGGGTCGTAAATGTTTCGATAAACTCAGAATTTTTCAGCATATTTGAATGTGAAAAATATTCGACAACATGATAATTTTCATTTTAAATGCCGCGTCATCCACTCAAATTTAAAATATACAGGGTGTTCAATTAGTAACTTGTCCAAATTTGTCCAAAATAAACATGGAATTAAATTTAAAATTTAATATATACCTTTTTTCAGGTTTCCAACCTTATACAAATTATATTTAAGGATCGACCTATTCATATTACTTTGCACAGGTACTTTTCTTCGCCAACACAAATTTTAACCGTACTTTTTTTCAGCACACTGTCTCAAATAATTGGTGACTTGGAAGATATTCAATGAAACTATATTATACCACAGCAACAAGTTATTTTTGAAATTACTAATATTACCGAAAACAGAGAGGTATCTAGAATAATAGAAACTGGTTGTATTCAAGACGAGGTAATCAGAAATAATAGAGAAAAGAAGTTGTTAGTATTTGGAAGTGACGATAATCTAATAGAAATTAAAAACAAGGAACAAGAAATATACCAGACCAAGAACGTTGAAGTTAGCAACATTAACAACAGAAGGAGTGAGCAAACAAATGAAGAAAATATGCAAGTAAGTGTAGAAAATATAGAAAATGTCGATCTAAGTAGGATACGTAAAAATTCTCGAAAAGGACAAAGAAATCAATATCAACAGACAAAAATGTCAACATGGAAAAGAACATCTAACGATAAATGGAAAATTGATGCTAAATAGACTGGTAAAACTATTTGGTTGTAGAAGTAATTTCTGTGATTTTCAGTGTACCACAAAAATCACAGAAGGAGAGAGGCTGACCATAATCAGGAAATTCTGGCAGCTAGAAGATGATAATAAAAATCACTTTCATGCGGAACACGTCAAAAGGCAACTAGCTGTACGAAAAAGAACAATAAAAGATGTGAGCAAGAGAACACTTTCCTATGAGTATTGTCTTTTTCTGTCTGGAGTAAAAATTAAATCTTCCAATGTATAATTTAGAATATATATCTAACTATAAGTTTTGAATAGCAACTTTAAAGGCCTACAACTCAGAAACAAGGGGCTATATGAGAATTTTTTTATCCCAGCTTTATTTGCACCTTATCTACTCACTCCCGAATTATTCGAGTCAAGTCCCGGAACACGTTGTAGATGTTGAAGTAATCTTGAGAAAAGCTGTGAAAGGAATTTTCTTGATATTATGCATTATCTTGTTCCAGCTATACTACTAGAATGGTTTTGCTTCTAAATTATATGACGTGAAAAGTATCTATATGAGGTAAACATTACATTAGAAAGCTCTATCGGAAAATAAGATTTGTAGTTTAACAATGATACTGATATCATTATCAACATTTTGTGACATAGAAATGTTCTCAGAATATATTCCAAGAATATCTATGGGGAAATATTTCTCTGCAATATTGAGATAATATTTATTTATGGAACAAAAATATTATTTTCTCACAGCATGCTTTTACCACAGTATTAGAGACTTTAAGCACCGCACATAAACAAATGAATAGTAGGTTCACTCTAAGCTCCTCCTAGCGCGATGTCTATCTCACTCGGTCTCCGATGCTACTCTTTTTCGGTATCCTGAAACTTCGAATCGATCGATATACAGTTACCGTGTGTCTTTTGTAGTTGAAGGTACGAGCGGAGTTGATAGTATACCGGGTGGACTGTCTTTTCAGTGAATTATTTGAATATTATTACGGGATATTTATTAAAAAGAAAAGACCACGAATGTGTTGTGTGGACGGTTGTAGAAGTAGAGATTGGGCAAAAACATCTTTCTTTAGATTTTCCAAGGATGACACGAGGTAAATTTTACAATAGTATTTAGCAAAGGATATTAGTAAGTTTGTTATAAGAAGCAGTGTAGTAGATGTTATTGTGTTTCAAAATAAAATATTACCAATATATCTTTTCAGATGTCAACGTTGGAAACAGGCCTTAGGCTTTGTTGATTGTCACAGGTATGCCAATTTGGACGCAGAACAATGCAACAAAACATTAAGAATGTGCGATAGACACTTTTCCCCAAGAATATTAGATGTGCAGTAATAGCAGAACAAATCTGCAATATAATGCAGTTCCGTCCTTGAATTTGCAAAAAAATAGTAAGTTCCCAAAATTTTTAGTACCTAAAAAATACCTCTGACAATAGGATTTTGTCTTGTATATTTTTACTAGGTATTTCAAATAATTTGCAATTTTTTTAGATGGCGGTACAACTTTAAAGGAAGTAGCAGTTCAAACTGATTTTAAGACAATGCTGCACAGAGAAGGTATGTTATTATACTTATCGATGGCGTGTTTTGGATAAATTAAATATATGTAAGTTGAGTATTTTATAGCAATTTTATTTTTCAGACGATTTGAAATATCAAGATGTTTATGTTCAAACAGAAGGCGAATTTTTTTCAGAAAATGTTGGAAATGGTAACGATGTTTCTACTCTAGCATCTGTGGTTACCAGAGGTATTTAATGTTTTTTTATAGCTAGATACATTTCTAAAAGCTACGCTATGAATGATTTAAATTAAACATTTTTAATTTTTACGGCTATTATGATTTCGTGGTTAATAAGTAATACTCATTTAAAAGTGGTGGCGAAAGTTTAATCCTTTATAGAACTTTTGATTTGTTTCAGATCAACATTCACAGACCTCAATGACGCTTACGGCCAATACTCCTCGAAAAAAAGTGTTGAGAGAAGAGATAAAGTGTTTGAAAAAATCAACTGTGCCTGCTCAATGTTCAAGAAAGTTGGAAACCGGAATATCGTTTGAAGATATTTCCAAATATTTGGAATCTAACTACTCAGAAGATGCCTGCAATTTTCTAACGTCTCATATAAGTTTATTAAATAAATCACCTAAAGGTTGTAGGTACACAGACGATTTTAAAAAGTTTGCTTTGAGCGTTTACTTTTCAGGACCTAATGCATACAAGAAATTTTCTACTTTGTATCGGTTACCTTCCAAAAGCACGCTCAACCGGTTAACCCGCCGTTAGGCAGTAAACCCAGGGTTTAACGAATTTATTTTTCGCCTTATTGATCTTAGATCTCGACTATTAAGTGATAAAGAAAAAGATTGCATTATATGCCTTGATGAGATGTCATTGGAAACTCATTTATTTTATGATTTATCAAAGGATAAAATAGTAGGCTTCCAAGAATCACTTTCAGCAGAAAAAGAATCCGAACCAGCAACTAGTGCATTAGTTGTTATGGTACGGGGTGTATCAAGCAGCTGAAAACAACCGCCTGCCTACTTCTTTTATAAATCAACGGCGCCTGCAAATGAAATAAAAGACATTTTGTTCGAAACAGCTAGAAAGTTACGTGATATCGGTTTAAATGTGCTAGGTGTGGTGTCTGATCAGGGTTCTAACTTCCAAACATTAGTTAAAAGCTACCTTAAATTGAGCACAGACAATGTTTTTTTTACGTAGATAATATCAAGCTTGTTTACTTTTTTGACGTGCCTCTCTTACTTCAATCTACTAGGAACAATTTTTTTTCTTACTGGTTTGAGTTACCAGAAGGCACTACCAATGAAATGTATTTGGATACATTTTACAATTATGAAAAAAAAGGAATTTAGACTCTGTCCAAAATTAACTGACGAGCATATGTTTCCAAATAATTTTCAGAAAATGAAAGTAAAATATTCTTCTCAGATTTTTAGTCATTCTGTTGCAATTGCTCTTAATACGTACATTGATTTTAAAGTTTTGCCTGCAGATGCCAAAGTAACTGCTAAATTCATTAAAACAATGAATTATGTTTTCGATTTATTAAATTCGTGCCATTCAAATAATTTCAATGCATTCATGGGTACCCAACAACAGTTTAAGCTAATGGAAGAATTTGAAACTTTACTGAAAAATGTCACAGTGACAGCGAAAGAAAAAATTTAACAAATAAAATGAAATTTATATTTGGGTGGAGGCTGACAATAAAATCAGTTAAAGCCCTTTGGGGTATAATAAAATCAAAGGGTTACACCTTTTTACAGACAAGAAATTCAAACCAAGACTGCCTTGAAAACTTTTTTGGGCAAGTTAGAAACTGTTGTGGTAATTCAAGAAACACTACGCCTATACAGTTTTCTAGAGCATTCAAAAAGTTGTTTACTCTGAAGTATTTAGACCATGTTGACGGCGCCAACTGCACTAATGACATTAATGAATTGTTGTTAAATATTACTCCAGACTTGGCAGCAAACTGTAAAGATCTCATTTTACCGTCAATAGAACCATCAAATCCTTTGAAAGTCTTTACAACTGTGTACAGGAATCTAAACAGTACCGATGGCAACGCGTTAGTTTACGTTACTGGTTATTTATTAAAAAGATGTATGCAGCAACATTCCTACGATATATGTATTACTTTTGATGAAAGAAATACCTTAAGAAAAGAAACAACGATTTTGTCTCAGACAAAAGCCTATGTCAGCAATTTTCGATTTGGTGGGCTCAATGTACCTAGCCAGAATTTTGTTGGATATGTTACCCAGCTTGGAATTATATTTGTAGTTAACTTAAATCAACTAGCATGTAAAAATTCTATCGACGTTAAAAGATCTTTTTAAAAATGTATCATTTACGCATCCTTGTAAAAATTTATTTCTTATATATTTATACAAGAGTGCGTTTATATTACACACTTAAATTTGCAAATCGTGAAATAAAACTTAAAAAACCTTATAAACCCAATACAAAATTACAAATATCACAAAATTAGTAATTATTCCTTTTTGCTTTGCTCCATAAGTTTGCTTCATAAGTATTCAATATTATTCTTATCTGCAAAACAAATTCTAAAGAATGTGTTTTTAAATGAAACTCAAGGTCTCTAGTTAATTCCACAATATAATACAAGTTATTGAAAATTCTAAAAAATTGACAATTGTTTCGATAAATCAATATCATCGTCAGAATGACAGAAGTTACATTTCATTTTATGCCTACCTGATGTTTAGTAGTTATTTTTGGCTAGACCAAGAAGTAACCTAACTTGTGATTGGCTTAATATATGCTTATAGAAAAAAGAAGAAGATTTGATATTACAAATATTGAAGCTTAGATATTATTAGCCCTATGGTGATATCCTGGATATCATTTTTCCAATTAAGATCAATATAACTGTGCAATGATATAGAAAACCAGGAAAACTATATCTGCTGATCTTTACAATTATCACTTAAGAAGACAGTTTATTAGTGGAGAATTCCCTAGATTTAACTGTTCATTGACAACTTCATATTGTGGGTTTCTTAAATGTCTTCTTATTTCCAGTTCTTCAAAGAAATCCAGTTCTTGTTTCTTTTCACAAATATGCAGTACTTCTAGTTCTGTGTTAGGTGTCAATGAATGATTGGTGTCAAGTAGATGTTTTGCGTAGTGGGATTTATCTGGTTGTTTTAATCTGTATGCTCGTAAGTGCTCACTGTATCGTATTTCAAAATTCCTAAGGGTCTGACCCAAATAGACAGCATTACATTCTGGACATTTGAGTTTATATATACCTGACTTCTTTAATAGTGGTATTTTTGTTTTTACATTTAACAATTTTGTACTAACGTTACTTTCTGTTTTAAAAGAAATTGTTGTATTCGTTGCTGAAGATATTATCTATCAATGAGTCGTCATTTGAAATGAATTAACACGTGTTTACCAAATGGCTCAGTACAGTATTTTATTTGTATCATTAGCTTGCAGCCGTCTATCGCTATAATTCCTGAACAAAGCTCATAAGCGGACCTCGGTAAGTAAAAATATAAACCAATAAAAATTCCTCAACTTAAACCCTTAGTAAATAGAAACCTCAATAACTCAAATTATTTAACGTATCCCTCAGTATTTATCTTATCGAGGTTCTACTGTATATAATTGTACATTTTTGATGAATTATTTTATTTATATAATGTAATAAAAGCTATTTTAATCGATGATTCTAGTTTATTTCTTATGAGTAATTTTATATTCCCTATTGAATACTAAAACGTACCCTGCATAACAAAACAATACCTATCGTTTTTTGAAATAGTTTTCTAACAATGTACATTTTTATTAGCCCCCGTACCAAACACTCAATTTATAAATCAACAAGCTATGACGGTAGTAATTTGCGCGACCCCTGTATACTCGAGACACGTGCGGTTTTACGATCATTTTTCGGAAAGCCTTTAACAGCGTTACATCAAAGAGCCGACGCCGAGTGAACGTACTATTCATTTGTTTATGTACGGTGCTTTAAGCTCCATTGCAGTATTCTTTTCTTTAAATGGTTTTTACGTTAAATCCAATGAGACAGTCTTAAATGTCTTTGGAAGCTTTGGGAAATCTCCGAAATATAACTGTCGAACTTGTTATTTTCAAATATGCTTTTGATTTTCACAGCTTCTGGATATTCACGAAACATAAAAAATGTAATAAATTAACTTCCCCCAAACGAACCTTCCCTGTTCAGAAATTTCAGCCATCCTTTGTCTTCGTACCTACCAAATAAGTGTAGTTGCTTATCACTGATAACTTTTACTAGGCTGCATTCATAGTATACCAATTTTCGTTAAATCTTAATATTTTTCGCTACAACTTGGCAAAGTTGCAGTTTATGAGGAAAGACAAAGATAGCGCTAGATGCAGAATTTTACGCTGAATTCGATGGTAAACAAAATATATAGGATGTCATATTAAAAAAAAAAGTAAACTTCATGTTTTTTCACTTAGGCACTCAGTGTATCTCAATATATTTCAGAAATATGTATCGGTGCAAATAGAACAATTGTTATTTAAAACATTTCTTTGTATTTTGTACCCAAAATAAGTTATTCCACTTCCACGCACTAATGGGCCGCCCAGTATGTAAAGAGCGACTGGTAGAATTTAAGTGAGGTGGATAGCGCTTTTACGTTTTTCATTACCTAATACCTGGAAAATGGCCGTCTAGCATATCACATACATGGGATCGAGGTCTATTACTATAGAATTCCTAAGCAAAAATAGCTAATAGTTTGGAAACTGGTACGCCCGCGAAGCGTGTTAGTTACAGTACGGAAAGTAGGAGATAGACAGTTTACAATGAAACTTTAATGTCTAAAGACCTAGGTACAGTTCGCAAAACGTATAGTACGAGATCCGGCTGCAAGATTAGTGCGCTCATCGGTTTTTTGCTAAAACCCAAATTTTTATGTATATTTATAATTAGGAGAATATATATCTACTAGGTTGCCTATCAAAATTTGGCCGCTAGAATTTTTAATTAAATTATCAATAATTTATTTTTGGGAACAAATTTCGTTCACTTGTTTTTTAAATAAAATCTCGTCTACGCACCTGGCCGCACCTCTTCGCAGCCAGGTATGATTTTGATACATTTATACGTTCATAACGTACATCTATTAATTAGATATCAAATTAGAGATAATTTTTTTCTATTTATCATCATATATGGTTGCCTAATTGGATTCGGCAGCAAATAAGGGTTGCTGGCTGTTAAAGATGATACATATTTAAGGTATAGTGAAAGAGAGTTGGCACCTAACATCATTTGTCAGGCGAAGATAGCGATTGCCCACTGTGCGACGCTTTTAAGCCATTGCGCATGCGTCGAATGTTAGTGTTCTCAACTGAACTGCTGCGGCATTTTCATTCTAACATAAAAACCTAACCACGCTGTTTTGGAATTCTTAAAAACAAAAGTTGAAATTTTTTTCGAAATGCTTCCAAGATTCATCAAGATTTGTGAGATCAATAACTCGTAATAAAATAAATAACTCCGCTTTAGATTGTATTAAAAACAGTATAAAGAGTACCACCGGTGACAAAAGAACATTAATTAAAATGGACAGAGATATTTTTGGACGTCTGTTGGCAGTTGCTTTAAATTAAAAAGTTGACATTAATTACTGTCTGTCGGTCATTCCCTCTTGCACATGTACCTCATGCACTATTCCACTGTTCAAGCTACATGATGAAGACGGATAAATCAACTTTAGGTAAACAAAGATTGCACCAGCTAGTCCTGGACAATTCGACATAGATGGTTTTCATTATTTGTATTAAATTTGGCTCTACTTTGCCACAATCATTTGAAAAAATAGCAGAATCGATATTGATGAAACTGGATGCTCTGGAAGTACATATCATATTTGATAGATATTTAACGCCTGCTATTAAAGATTGCGAACGCCAAAATCGAGAAGAAATTGATATTCCATATATAATTAATGGCCATTTGCAAACAAGACTCAATGATTTTTTAACAAGCTTGAAGAATTTTCGTTTTAAAGAAGCCCTAGTAAAATTCTTGGCTGATCATTGGGTTGATGATTCTTTTGCTACAATATTAGAAAGTAAGGAAAATTATATTACTGTTGGATAGCAATGTTTTTCATATTCTGTTGGATAGCAATGTTTTTCATATTGTTCTGCTGAAAATATCGTAGAGAAAACTGAAGAAACTGAATTAGCATATCAACACGAAGGAGCTGATACCAGAGTTGTTTTCCACACAAGTAAAGTACCTGAAAATTCAAAAATTTTGGTAAAAACAGCAAACACTGATATTTTAATAATTTTATTAGGTAATATGCATACATTTCCTAATTTGCAAATTTGGTTGGCAGACAGTTCATCAAACAAAAGTAATAATAAGGATGAAGTTTACATGAACTGTACGGGCTTATCAATAAAATTAGGCCCGACTTTATGTCTTGCTCTTCCTGCTTTTCACGCCTACACAAGTTGCAACTACACGGCTGCATTTTTCAACAAAGGGAATCTTCGGCTCTTGAATGTATTTATTAGGCTCTCAGAAACTCAATAAGTTTTTGCGCCTTTGACGAATCCTACTGACATATTTTATGAAACCAAAATTGATACAGTCCAAGAGTTTACGTGGCTTATGTATGGACTCCCAAAGTGTCAAAGCGTAAGTGCCGCAAGATTTTTATTATTTAGCAAAATGTACGCTCCCAAGCAAAATAATGAAAAACTTATGAAAAGAATTGAAGGTTTGGATTCAACGCACATTCCACCGTGCTGGAAATCTTTGAAACAAAAATTATTGCGGACAACCTTTCTTAATTCGATGTGGTTAGATGCCACTGAGACGAACTGTATCAAGTTCAGCCGGGAAAATAATGGCTGGCGGCTATTAGATGGTTTTTTAAAACCAACGTGGTTCCTGGGAAGCTCAACTCCAACGAAAGTTAAGAGTGTGCTGTGCGATTCCATGAATAAATCTTCCGATAATGACGACGATTCTGATATTTGTAGCGATGAAAGTGATAGCTCCGATGATAGTGTAACTGAAAGCTACGATGATTAAGATTTTTAAATTAGAGTTACGGGAATATAAGATACACTTTAAAAAAATTTAATTTGCTTTATTCCTTAATTGATAATATGTAACAAGCGATTAAATACTTGAATAAAATCAAATAAAAATTTTAAACAGTACTTTCACAATAAAATTTTCTCTTACATAAGTAACCTTGGTTTTATTTCTTTATTTTTTAAATCAATATTAAATATATTAATTCAATATTAATTATATGTTGTAATTTTTAAATTTGTCATTTTGAAAAGAAAGACAATTTTTTTGGAGTATTTATTAAGTAGTCTCTATTACTCCCCAATGGTTGAGAGCACTTGCATTCGACGCATGCGCAATGGCTTAAAAGCGTCGCACAGTGGCCAATCGCTGTTTTCGTCCGATAAATGATGTTACTCACTAACTCTCTTCCACTCTACCACAAGTATCTATCATCTCTAACAGCTAGCAACCCTTATTTGCGGCTGGATTTAATTAGGCGACCATATATGATAATAAAACAGAGAAAAATTAGCTTCAATTTGATATCTAATTAATAGATGTACGTTATGAATGTATAAAAGTATCGAAATCATACCTGTTTACACCTGGCTGCGAAGAGGTGCGGCCAGGTGCACAACGGCAATCGTCTTTTTTTGGTTTTTTTCCCAAAAATAGATTATTGATAATTTAATTAAAAATACTAGCGGCCAAATGTTGATGGGCAACCTGGTAGATATATTCTCCTAATTATAAATATGCATAAAAATCTGGGTTTTAGGAAAAAACCGATGAGCGCACTAATCCTGCAGCCGGATCTTAGACTAGTAGGTATTTCGGCGAATAAAAATGTAATTTCTGTCTAAATTAAAACGAGAAGTTTTAAATGGGACTTCTTAATAGAAATTTCCTAGTTTTTATCGTCTCAATTTCATATGTAAACAGTTTCTATAATAATTGTGCAATCAATTGTACCTATTTCGACAGAAAGAATCAAGCGCCTTGGGTATCCTTCCGAATGCCTTCTCACTTTATCGTTCTCGCAGAATGTGGGGACGTTACACCTCCAGCTATTTTTGCTTAATAATAAATTAGAATATTATTCAGTAATAATATGCGCTTGAACTGAATTGCTAACAAGTACAGAACCATCAATAATTTGTTATAATGATGTACTTGTTAGTGGACATAATAACGCTTTCCCAGCCATTATTGTACAAAATAGTACGAAACTTATGAACTACCGCTACTTCAACATAGCGGCTGTGCTCGCACTTGTCATGTAATGTGAATGAATATTTACGGTCGTCTAGCTTTTCCTTAAAGACATAAAATCTATTACAACCTACCTTATTGAATAATATAAATGTGTAGCACGAGAGTAGTTCATGAAAACTAAATTTCCTCCCTACTGAGCTGTTCTATTCCAGAAAATGAGCACCAATAGTTACGATTATGATATAAAGTAATGGAGAAACGCGCTAAGTGGACCAAATATTGGAAAGTACAAAGAATATAAGTCTGACAAATATATGTTATAGCTGGAGAAGAAATGTATTTCCGTTACAAGAGTAGGAAACCTTTTATATTCAATCATCATATTGATATGATACAAATTTCACTTTAAACGCAATATAACTTACAAATTGGTTTACCGAAATGTTATAAAATATTTCCATGTCTTCCATTGAATATGTTTTGGTGTCTCCAACCCACAAGTAACAGTTTTCCCAATATTGGACTATGCAAAGTTGTTGAAAAATCTGAAAATAGGAACAAGCTGTGAATGAGTAGATATTAAGAGACCGGTATTATGATTCAACAACTGTTTCGAAAAATAATATTACGAAAAAACAGGGTGGCTTATGTTTGTATGTCTATATAATCCGATGAACATGTAGGTGTGTATCATAGTGGTGGATCCATACTTTTAAGATATTTTAGAAACACTTGTTAGTAGTCCCTAACTCATTTCTGGAAATAACTTTCGGATGCAAGAGAAAACTACAAGACTGGAATTACAATGTTTTTCTCTACTGTGGGTTTGTCCAGCGTCTGTTCCCATTTTTGCTCTCATATGACCCACTCAATTTTGTGCCTTGTGCAAGTTTGTGTAGCTTTCTCCACTATTTTATTTTTTTTATTACTCACTTAATTAGTTCATATACTTATACATGATAATTCAGCCTCATTTTTATGAAATAGTATCTATCCTCGATTAATATCTTCGCTTTTTTTATTACCTTCTCCAGATGCTTTAGTCGATATTCGGTCTAAAATACCTTTCACCTTTAGAGATCCCAGTTCTTCAGATTTCTTCTATCAATGATTGCAACAGTCGTCGTTTCATGTGAACATCTTTATCAGTCTGTCACTTCACAACGCTTAGTTACTATCCCAGACAACATTAGATATTCTATAAATATATCCGTGGAATATTCATTTTTGCATATTGAAATATTCTCTAAAAATACCAAGAATATTTTTATGCTTTTTGGAATATTCCTTGAAAGTAAAAATGGGAATATCCAAAATATTCAGAGAATATTCCCAAATGAATATTGCTTTTCTTATTATAAATAAGCACTTTCCCACTACAATGTCAATGCTTGCGCAAAACGGATTGAGTAATAGGTGAAGTAAAATAATGCAGTTGCTGTCTGTCTTGGTGTCCAACACTTCAACTTACGGGTAATAGGAATCGGTCGGAAAGAGAAACCATATCAGGAAAATACGGTTGTGTTTAGATAAAAAAATTTCCGCCTACCTATATCCAACGTATACATTTCCTGGCGTCATTGTAGGGAGCAAAATCGTACTTTTCCTCCCTAGGGAGGAAAAGTAAAAGTAACGTCATAGTAGTTTATCAATGAAATAATTTTTGCAATTCCGAGACTAAAGTGGTCACATTAGTCTCACATGTTAGAAACTATGTTAGACCCAAGGGATATAAAGGAACAGTTAACATCCTAACGGATTTGAAGTACAAATAAAAACACCCCAGATGCCCAGAGGCAAGCATTTTAGAAGTCCGTCCTCGATGCCCAGCCAAGACTCATAAAAGTCCATCCTCGGTGCCCAGCCAAGTATTTTAGAAGTCCATCCTCGATGCCCAGCCAAATTTCGTAAAATAAGTAGTATTTATTAATTTTGTTTATTAGTTTCATGAATAAATTATTGAAAATATCTTGTTATTAGAGGCAGGCGCAAAAATCATATGTTTAACATGGGTGTAAAGTACCTTTTCCTCCGTCGAATGATTACTGCCCTCCGCTACGCGTTGGGCAGTGAACTTCATCTTCGGGAGGAAAAGTAGCACATTCCTCCCTTGTTATACAAATAGCTATTTCCACAGTTATTGCTTTATTATATGGCACATTATGGTGATGCAAAATGAGTTTCCTCTCTACAAATCTGGTCTTTTTCGATCAATTCGCTCTCTCAAATGCTCATATAAGATTCATTACATACCCTTCTACCTTCTCATAAGAGATCTGATTGCACAAAACCGCAAAAATAGGGAAAAATGTCAATATCACCATTTTTTGATCGACTTCCATGTGTTTTTCCGCTCAATTTGAACGCGCCACTCTAAAGCTCATTTACTGATTCACGTTTCAAACTACCAAATTCATATCTCACCACCAAAATAAATATTTTGATAAATTGTGGGATCGCAAAACACACTGAAGACGAACTGAGAAGATGGAGCATTGTATACAGACAGTATGACAAATGATGGTCAAACTTTACGTGAGTATTAGAATCAATTACGGTTACTTATCTTAATTTTATTTGTTGATTCATATCCGGATCTCCTAGTTCCATAAAAAAAATAAAACAACATATATAAGATATCTTATATACTTCGAGGAATCAAGATGTAACTGGAATACAATATAATTTAACTTCATTCCAACTAACAACGAAATCTATAAAATCAACAGACTATAAAAAGAGCCTCTTCGAAGAAAAATACTATCAAGCTCAGATTTCGAAGGATATGATATCAGTATTTTTCAATTTACTCTCTTTTGACTTTTATAGCTTCTGAAAGACTTAAACGGCTCTCATCCTCAAATAGAAATCTTCCAAATGCGGAAAACCATTCCAAGACAACGATCAGGACCAATGAAGGGTGAGGGTACGTATCGTCCTTTTTTGGATCTGAACACACACGTGTTGCACAGTTTTCGTTCGTGAATCGTGACAAACGATGGGAAAACGTAGATATTTTGTAAAATCTTGTAACTGAACGGAAAAGCTCCACAGCACGTTATTAATCCCCCAAAGGGTGACAATTATGTGCTCATTGGCGTAGAAAGAGGAGCGTTGCCGGAAATAGCCACACGTCGATATTCAATATCGACGGAATGAGAATGAGGACATCTAGATGACGACAGAGAAAATTCAGAAGATTAAATTGAATTATTATTGGCGTTTAAAACTTTCATAAATGAATATTCATTAGAAACAAAGATGAATATAATAGATTTATCTCATCGCAGAATCTTAAAAATAAGAATGTTTGAAGATATTCACAAAGACGCTGATTTAAAAAATTATGTTTTGTCGCAAAATAGCAATTATCCCATTGTGATTTTGCACTCCATGTCGATATATTAGTGTGATATTTGATTAATTTGAATAAAATCGTTCAATTTCATAGTTTGTGGTGATACAGTGACAATGATTGATATATTCAATTCAATTTTCTACTGCGGATTTGATAGATATATTTTGTATTATTTATAATCGCAATCGAGCAATGAAAAATATTTGGTTTATTATGAATTTGAGTAACATGAAATTATTGGGATCTTCAACAATATTGATTGTATTACCTTCACAATAAGCTCCACATTTGTGCCAATGCCGTTTATAATCATTAACATTTTTATAGGCACTCTTCAGGATATCCTTCAGCTCCTCTGCGAGTTTTTTTATGTCATCGATGGAATAAAAACGGTATCTCCAAAACGGCAATCTGAGTTTGTAGAACAAAAAATCGCACGGAGCAAGATCACGTGAATAAGGTGCCTGGTCGATGATATTTATTGTATGTTTGGCCTTAAATATGTTAAATGAGATTTGAAGATATGTGCACAAGTGCTGAGGATTCTAAGATTCTTCGGAAGGAAAAAATATTGTATAGCTGTGCAGAGTTTATTATAAAATCATGTTTGCAGAGCGCTCGACCCGATATCGGACAACTTCAAACTAACTGCGGGTTGATACATTACTCCGGGTAAAAGGACACTCAACATTGAAATAGAGTACCTGTAATGGTAACAGAGAAGATTGCACGATGTGTAACAAGCTTTGTTCCAATCTCAGACCGAGTTATCCTTCTCCAAATACAAACCCAAACAGGTATATTCAATATAGTCCAAATAAATGCCCCTACAGCAGATAAAGCAGACGAAGAAATCGAACTATTTTACAGCTAACTAGATACAGTTTTTCAAATAACTAAATCGCAAGATGTCACAGTAGTGTTAGGAGATAATAATCAAAAATAAGAAAAGGGCAATGCGGTAAACATTTGGGAGAATATGATCAAGGAGAGAGGAATGACAGAGGAGATAGGTTGATACAATTTTGTCAAGAGAGAAACATGATAGTAACTAACAAATTGTATCAGTTATCAAATAGAAAATAATAGACTTGGGAGTCAATGAAGAAAATGTGGAGAACGTTGGAAATTAAGAACCCGAGCTGTTTCGTAATAAAGTTTAAATAACAGTAATCTTCAAATAAGTTAACAAAGGAATAATACAACGAAGTAACACATGAAATATGAAAATTTAACGTTAAATTGAGTTAAAAAAGGGCCAGTGTTCTGTTTCTCTTCAAACCCCTAAATGGACTTACAATTATTTCGTGATGACAAATATATGCCATAAACGGTGAATGTGTTACACCTTCTTACACTGATAAGAATCCCTTTTCAACCTAAATACTAACAATTTACATTCTAATGGCGAGAACTGAGGAATCGAATATCTCATAGTTCAAACCCAAATATACAGGGTTTTATACATTTTCAACAGTCCCCACCAAATACTGATTGAAAGGTAGTTAGAAACCAGATAAACTACATGCTCATAACAAAGCGTTCCCAGGAGCAGATGTTAATTGAAATAATAATTATCTAATTGCTAAAATGAACATCAGACTAAAGAATATACCGAAAGGATGCATCCGAGATTAGATCAACGCAGACAAACTGGTGCGACCAGTCATGGAAAAAGGATAAATGAAAATATAATGGACAAAAGAAGATCGTTCAAAAGAAACAATGGTGAATACATAGAAAAACAGAAGAATATGAGATCAAAAATTGAACAAGCAAAAGAAGAATTATTCACGAGAAAATGTGAAGAGATAGAAGAACTGCCAACCAAATATGACCACCATAATATACACACGAAAGTTAAAGAATCCACAAAAACGATGACCACAACAGATTTTGTTAGATGAGAATGGTAAACTATTAATAGAGTTGGAATAGTGGGAAAAGTATATAAAACAACTATTCGAGGACGAAAGAGAGACAAGTAGCCTCGAGAACACCAAAAGATATTAATGCATCGAGCATTAGAAACGTATTTAGAAACCGACTAGATCAAAAACTAAACTATCATTATCTGGCGACGGAAGAAACGCATCTCTATAAACACATAATGGAAAACCTACACTAAGCTACACACGAGGCTGTCGGAATGTATGTCCATTCCCGCACGGGAAACCACAATTTGACTTGGAACAAAGAGTCAGAAGAACAGAAATGCTATAAATTGAGATCATATAATGAATGGCTAAGTACAAGGGACAACAGCGACTACACAACATACAGACATGGTCAAAGTAAATATAAAGACCTGAAGAACAAACACGAAACATGAGAAATGAAATGTAGAGAGGTGGACTGTTACATGGGTGGTACAAGATCATCAAAGGCATGGAACCTGATTCGGACATTAAGGAAACAAACGTCTCACAAAATTAATATACAACCAATACAAATAGATAAATGTAAAAATCATCGCCCAAGAGTTTAAAGAATACAGAGAGCCGTATTTTACCAACTCGCCTAAACAACACACTGTACAAGGATAAGTTATGAATATTGACGAAGATACAACAAAATGTAGTGTAGTGAAATCTATGAAAAGCACCAACACCATAGGGACTACCTGCATAACTCTTGAATAGTACCTAAGGATTTGATGACAAGGTATATTAACTGCGACACAATCGAAGGCAACGGCAGTATTATCAAAAATAATGCCAGACAAGATAAAAGAATAGAACAATTGGAGAAAAAACACGCAAATATAAAGTCGTATTATTTGAGATAAAGGAAGAAAAAGAGGAAGGCACCCTACAGATGAAACTGAAAGTTAAAGTGATAATGAAGAAAATTAAAGTTAATACAGAGGAAAACAACGATATAAATGGAATAAGAAGAATACTGAACCAAATGAACTTAATAAAACACATATGAAGAAGCAAGAAAAAATGCTCATTAAGCATATATTACATATAACAAATTAAAGATAAACACGGTAGAAAGTTCAGATACAATAACGGAAGGAGAAGAAGCACACTTCAACAACAAAAGTACACGGCAGAGAAAAGAAACAATAACATTTAGTGAAAGAGCACCAGAAGCTGAAGAAGAAAGAGGAATATAAGGGTTCACGTAATTAGCAAAACATAACAACCAAGTTGAATCAATATCAAAAAACACATAAATTAGTTGGGTAAACAAGTCCCCAAAGAAAATAACAATACAAGAAAGGACAACGGAATTAGCCACTGTCATACTGTGTATTTTTTTTATGTGAAAAGAATATAACACCTGTTCTTTTAGAACGCGATGAACAACTGATTTCGAGACGTTATGTTCTCTTGATAATTTTCGTAAACTCGATGATGGTTCATAATCAACTGCATTTAACAAGTCTTGTTCAACTGCCACAGTACGTACGCTTCGTACTGGACCTTCTCCACCTTTTTTTGGCAACAAACGTCCTAAAATTTAGAACTTTGTTTTGTATACATGGAAAATTACATTTACTTATTCATACCTGTTTCTCGTAACCTGAGATCAATACGCTCAAACATTCGTCTGTCTGGCAATGCTCTGTTTGCAAAATGTTCTGCATAAAGCCTTCTGGCCTCTAAACAGTTTCGAAAAACCAGTCCATACATTAAATTTATATCTCCGTACTCAATAGTAGTGAATTCTGCCATTGTAACTGTTAAATTAAGGACTTATGAAATATTGACAAGTACTGACTACGGACTATTCTACACAATGTTTGACAACTAATCCTATGGTTACTTGATAAACGGTAAAAACACTTTTAAAAAGTTTTTACCAACTTTCCAAATAATAAATCGTTGATGTTTTCTATCTTCTGCTATCCTCAAATTATTTTTTTGAAGTACTGAAGGTAAATCTTGGACATCGTATTAATAAGTTAGTTTTACCTCGTTTATAAAAATGGTGAATGCGTAAATTGGTACGTAGCGCATTAATAAAACTGTAAATATTAGCCAAACGGCTTATTTTATCGAATTATAACAGGATTACCGTTTCGTTAGCTTAATGTGTGGGGAAGTGAATTTCGATAATTTCATACAGGGTGTGCCATCCCTGCAAAAATTATGGATCACTAACCATTGCGAGTAGTCCGTCTCTGGCTTCAAGGCACTACTGTAAATCTGTTTACCTTACCAAAATAAACATACACGTACATTATAGCTTTGCCGTAAATTTTATGAAGATCTAATAATTAGTATAAAGAATAAAAATAAAAACCAAATTCAAAATTGAAACTTTGGAGGCCTATATCTCGAAAACGAGGGCCTGAATAGAAAAAGTTTATATGAAGTACTAACATTATTTTGACACAGATTATACGCTCCTGACTTTTCCCCCTTAGTCCCGGGACTGCATCATGATTATAATAATTATAACAATTTGTTCATGACGAATGAAAGTGAGCTCATACACGCAAAAATAATGATTTATTTATATAATTTTACACCGCGTGCATAGCAAGTCCGCGACAAAATATACGTTGCTCACGGTGTTTGCATTGATTTGATGACAGGCACAGCTAGGTACGAATATATGTAATAACCTCAATGTTTGCTTTGGAAAATGGTTTCCATACTATTAAGGTTGTTACCGGATTAAGTGAGGTGAAATTTACTTTAGATGTTACAGAAATGTTTTTATTCTTCTTATAATCAGAACACGTTCTAACATCTACTTCGAATCTTTTCATTATTTCAGCAAATAATGTAGTTACTAAGCCTTCGAAAGACAGAAATCTAAACACTGATTTGGCGGTTCTATACAGTTTCTTTCTCAGTTAAAGACAAAAATGAAACTTGAATTTCTGTATTTTTAATGAATGAATGTCTATAGAACCCTCTTGAAACTACGAATAAGTGTTTTAAATGAAACTCAATATTTCTAGCTAATTCCACAATATAATGAAAAATGTTGAAAATTCTAAAAGATTGACAATTGTTTCGATAACTGAATATCATCGTCAGAATGACAAAAGTTACATTTCATTTGATGTCTACCTGATGTTTAGTAGTTATTTTTGGCTAGAACAACCTACCTTGTGATTGACTTAATATATGTTAATAGAAAAAAGAAGAAGATGTGATATTACAAATATTAAAGCTTAGATATTATTAGCCCTATGGTGAAATCCCGGATATCATTTTTCCAATTAGGATCAGTATAACTGTGCAATGATATCGAAAACCAGGAAAATTATATCTTCTGATCTTCACAATTATCACTTAAGAAGGCAGTTTAATAGTGGAGAACTCCCTGGATTTATCTGTTCATTGACGACTTCATATAGTGGGTTTCTTAAGTGTCTTCTAATTTCAAACTCTTCAGGGAAATCCAGTTCTTGTTTCTTATCACAAATATGTAGTACTTCTAGTTCTGTTAGGTGTCAATGAATGGTCGGTGTCAAGTGGATGTTTTGCGTAATGGGATTTATCTGGATGTTTTAATCTGTACGCTCGTAAGTGTATCGGATTTCCAAATTTCTTACTGTTTTAAAAGAAATTGTTGTATTTGTTGCTAAATATATTATGTTTGAAATATTATTAGAAATATTTCCTGCATATGTGATGGTTTTATAAGTTTTTATTTATTCAGTTTGATTAGGAAATATTAGTTGTAATGCCACTTTTTCCTCTTTTTTATTAATTAGCTTATTTATCATATGTGATGGATAACCGTTGGATGTTGTTATATGTCTAATTGTATTAATCTCTCTATCAAAATTACATTAGATCCTAGGAACTGAAAATGCTCTATGTATCATTGAATTATATGCCGTTAATTTATGTGACATGAGGTGATTGGAACTATATGGAATTGTCACATCAGTGTGTGTTGGTTTTCGGTAAATTGAATAATCAAGTACATTATCAACTCTTTGAATTTTCAAATCAATGAAATGTATTGATATATTTTCTTCAACTTCTAATGTAAATTTAATTTTTGGGTGTAAATTAATGTTGTGGTTGAAAAATATATCTAATTGTCGTTCACTACCTATAAAACAAGCTAATATATCATCTACATATCTATACGAAAATAAAACATTTTTTGAAATATTATTTTCAAAGATTTTTCTTTCTAAACTGTCTATAAAAATGTTTGCCAAAATAGGTGATATAGGGCTTCCCATTGGTAAACCTTCATTTTGAATATATATGCTATTATCAAAAGTGAAATAATTCTGATTAATACATACATCAAATAAATTAAGTATATCTGATATTATTCCTGGATTAATATTTTCATTTTCTAGTAATTTTCTTACAAGTATTAGACATTCTTTAGAAGGAATAATGTACTTGATTATTCAATTAACCGAAAACCAACACACACTGATGTGAAAATTCCATATAGTTCAAATCACCCCATGTCACATAAACTAGCGGCACATAATTCAATGATACATAGAGCATTTTCAGTTCCTATGAACTATCGTAATTTCGATAGAGACATTAATACAATTAGACAAATAGCAACATCCAACGGTTACCCATTACATATGATAAATAAGCTAATTAATAAGAAAGAGGAAGAAGTGGCATTACAACTATTATTTCCTAGACAAACTGAAGAAATAAAAACTTATAAAACCATCACATATGCAGGAAATATTTCTAATAACATTTCAAAGATAATATCTGTAGCAACAAATACAGCAATTTCTTTCAGAACAGAAAGTAACGTGAGTAAAAAATTGTTAAATATCAAGACAAAAATACCAACAATAAAGAAATCAGATATAGAAACTCAAATGTCCAGAATGTAATGCTGTCTATTTGGGTCAAAACCTCAGAAATTTTGAAATCTGATAGAGTGAACACTTACGAGCATACAGATAAAAACAACCAGATAAATCCCATTACGTTAAACATCTACTTGACACCAACCATTCATTGACACCTAACACAGAACTAGAAGTACTACATATTTGTAATAAGAAACAAGAACTGGATTTCCTTGAAAAGTTGGAAATTAGATAAATAGAAGACGGATCTACACAGAAAAAAAGAAAGTATTGAATCAAACAAAATATATTTCAGTCAAACAGATTTGTTGTTTCATTTCTTTCATACTAGAAAATATTAGATGATGTCCATTGTTATATTTTGTCCATTCAATTCTTCGGTTTTATTTGATGCAAGAATAATTCCACTTTCATCTGAGAATCTGAGAATATGTTCCACCATCGAAGCAAATAAACAATTTGGTATATTCAAGAACATTAAATACTCAAATGAAACAAATATTCACTCGAATTTCAAAATACGTATTGTTTGGTTAACTACCAGACTGGTGAAAAGGAAAAATTATTATTTATTTTGTTCTAATATTCATTTAACTTCAGAATCCGTAGTATTGAATCAAGAATATCGCTATTTGGAACAAATGTATAATTAGGAATTGATTTAAAATTATACTTGAATGATGAGTGCGAGTTACTCAAGTGAAAAAATATTTTTTAAACTGAAAAAATATATTCTTTGGTTCAAAAACATGTCCGCTGGAATGAAAAAAAAATATTTTTGTGATATTGTTTCAATTCTACAATTCGTTTAACTAAAATATCTACGTAAGTATCTTCACATGCTACTGCCTATTGATGTTCCCAAATTTCAGCAGTTTGTGATTTCATTATACATGACAAAAGATGGAAATACAGCAGAATGCTCCATTTGGTATTATCTATATAAGTTTTTTCCAGGTATATAGAAAGCCTTACAAAATCTCCTGCTGTTATTTCGTTATACTATATTCAAAAATTCCTTTTTTCTGTGTACCTCTCCCGTAAACTATACAATTTCCTGTTAATATTTAAATCTAATTACCTGTATAGAATAAAATTTGAAGTAGTTAATATTCGGCAACTAGAAACTAACGTCTGTTCGTCTAATAAAGATGGCTTCAGGTTCAAGTGTTTCTCCAATTCCTATTCAACGAGTTAGAAAAAGTGCATTATCTTTGCGGGAATAATATATTAAAGTATAAGTGGATAAAGAGGTCTTTCAAACACGCGCGATTTTTCGAGCACGACGGCGCAGCCGGAGTGCTCCAAATAGAGCAAGTGTATGAAAGACCAGTTATCCGCGAATACTTTACGCTATTTTTTTATTGGTGTACTTTGAAATCATAAAATATTATTATTATATTATTACTACGAAAAAATGGAAGTCCGTCCTAGATGCCCAGCCAAGTTTCGTGAAAGTCAAATAGCATTTATTTTTATTTGAAGTTACGAGGGACTGCTGTCAGATCAATAATCAAAAAGTTTCTTTATTTATATTTAAAAGGATACAATGTGTATGAATATATAAATAAATTTTGCAGGAAAAACCAAATAAGACATTGGTTCCCAATGAATATATACAATTTAAAAACTAATAAAAAAAGTTGTCATTGATACTCACGTTTCTCAAGTTGTTGCTATAGGGACTTTAAAAAACGCGCGTGTTTGAAAGTTCGATTTAAACACGCTGAGGCGTGCTTTGAAAAGGTAATATGAGGCATGAATAAAGAAAAACATTAATCCTGAATGTTCATCATGCTCTTGTGCACCAAATCCCCACAAGTTCTGTTCGCGACAGAACTACGAACTGTGCCAATATGATAGGGGTAGGAGAATCAACGATTTATAGATTTGTACATGAGAGAAAATGCCGGAACCTCGCTGAACCCATTCTTCACTGGGAAAGAAACAATTAGAAATTGCAAGATAAAAATGTACTGAATTCCCGACAAGCTGTCATGAAGGGTTGGTCAACAGGATTGAAACTTCCGTCTGGAAAGGGACGCAGGCTTATTATAACCCATATAGGCAGTGAAAACGGATTTTTGGATCAATGATTATTGGAATTTCAATCTAATTCAACCAAAGACTACCACGAAGAAATAACGGCTGACGTTTTTGAGTAATATTTCCAGCAAATGATCGAATACAATTCCCAGAATTCAATTATTGTAATGGATAACGTCAGCTATCATTCTCGATTAGTAGAGAAGCTTCTCACAAGTTCATGAAAAAAAGCGACGATAATTGAGTGGTTGCAGTGTAAAGCCTTAAATTTCGAGGATACTATGGTGAAAAAAAACTTTTGCAAATTGTTAGTCAGCGTAAGGCAGAGTTTAAAAAATTTGTAACCGATGAGATGGCAAAAAGTAGAGGTATTATTGTACATCGCTTACCCCCTTACCATTGCGATCTGAACCCAATAGAGCTTATATGGGCACAAGTCAAAGGTTATGTTGCCAGGAACAACAAAACTTTCAAACTTCAAGAAATACTGTGACTTTTGATGGATTCATTGGCGAATGTGACTGCCGAAAACTGGCAGAGCCATAAAACATGTTATAGCTGAGGGATCTTGACGACTTAAGCGACGAAACTACAGAGATGGAACCTTTAATTATTAACTTAGGACAAGACGATTTTTCAGATTTTTCTGATGAAGAATTTAGTTATTAATGCTGTATATATTATAGTTAAAGTAATGTTCACCTGCAAATATTTGTTATAATTTTTTATGTGTATATAAATATTAGTGCACAATTACTATGTATTTTCATTATAATATGAATTATAATAAACGTTAAACAAAAATCATTAGCCCTGTTCTACGACTATGGACCGTTTGGTCACCTGCGTATGCTTTCATTTGCATTTTATTGCCTATTATTATTTGACCGATTACCGGGTGGCCTGGTCACAATTTCTTTCTTCTTAGTCTAGATACATTGTAAAACATAAATAAGAGATAATATTTTTTGAGAGACCCGACCTCCGTTTTCCGTTTGTTATAGGTGATCTGTGCTATGAACTACTTTGAAACGATGTATAGTTTCCATTTGAAAGTAGCAATTATTATTGTTGAGTGATTAATACATTTTTTTTGTGAAGATGTGCTTCGACCTCTAAGGGTCATTAGCACTTACAATATCATTTAACTACATAGTAAATTACAGCATTACATTCACTAAATATTCACTAAAACATTCACAAGTATTCACTAGATATAATTATATAGTTTTATATCTTTTAGGTACTGTATTGTTTTTTGTATTTGTTCCAGAGTTTTTAGATTTTCACTAACATCTGTGGAGATTTTGTTCTCTTGTCTTTCCTCTTCGAATTCTGTACAATCAACAAGGATGTGTTTAATAGACAGTCTTACGTTGCACTTGTTACATTTGGGGGGTTCTCCTTTAGATATTCTATAGCCGTGCGTTAAACGAGTGTGGCCAAGTCTTAGTCTTGATATTTTAATTTGTTCTAACCGGCTAGGTGTTAATGTTAGTCGGTATGTAAATTGCGATTTAATGCTCTTGAGGCTATTTTGATCATTATGCCATTCGGTTTGCATCTTTTTCTCGATTAACTTCTTGAGGTAGTTGTCGATATCACTGTGAGTATAAATTTGAGACATTTTGGTTTCTAACGATGTTGCTTCTTGGGCAGCTGTATCAGCTGACTCGTTGCCGTCGATTCCTACGTGTGAGGGAACGTAGATTAGTGTGACCTTTACTTCTAGCGTAAATAATTGGTGGAAGAGTTGTTGGATTTGTTGCACTAAAGGGTTGCTTGCCCACATTTGTCGAATCGCTTCTATGGCACTTAGTGAGTCAGAGCAGATTGCATATTTTGGTTTTGGGTAACTCATTACGTAAACTAAAGCTTGATGGATAGCGAAAACTTCTCCTGTATAGACACTACACTCCTCTGGTAGCCTGAATTTTTGTGTATTAGTTGCTGTAACTACTGATGAACCTACTGATCGATTTGATTCATTTTTTGAAGCATCAGTCAATAAAACTTCTGACGGTTTGTAAATTCCACATATTCTATTGAATTGATTTTTCAGTAGAGAAGGATGTGTTTTTTTTTATTGAATTTGGAAAGTTCTGTGTTCACGGAGATAGGTGAGAGAATCCAGGGGGCAAAATTATAGCTGTTTATAGGAATTATTTCAGGAAAACTGTAGTTGATTCCTGCCATATACGTTTTAACTGTGTTGTAAAAAGGTGGTGTAATATTGATATTTGCGGGAAAAGCTGTTTGCACTGATCCAGTGTAAATTTATTTGTGGTGAGGGTGGTTAGGAAGAGCCAACATTTTTGTGGAATAGGATAAAGATAAATGTTGAACTCTATATATAAATGGCATCTCTCCAATAAGTTTATAGAGAGTGTCTGTGGGGGTTGTTGGGAACGCACTAATTATTATTCTAAGTGCTTTATTTGAAATTATTTCCACAGTTTTTATAAAACTTTTTTTAGCGGTTTGGGAAGCCATGGCTCCATATTCTATTTTAGATCTACTGGTACTTTTGTAAATGTTAAGTAAGCTGTTTGTATTTGCTCCCCATTTTTGATGTGATAGGATTTTTAATATGTTTAAGCTTTGCGTACTGTTTCGTTAAAGATAGTCAAAGTGTTTTTTCCAGTTAAGTTTATCATCAAAAATTATTCCCAAAAATTTGATATCTTTCGTGAAACTGAGTTTGGTGCTTCCTATGGTTAGTTCCGGGTATTCTTTCTGGGCTCTTCGTGCAAATAAGACACATTTCGTTTTTTCGTGAGATATTTTGAAGCCAGACTTGTTTTTCCATTCATAAATTTTGTTTAGTCCATTTTGAATTAGGGATTGCAATGTTTTAATATTTTTACGTTTTCCGTATATTACAATATCGTCAGCATATAAGCTTACACGTAGTGGAGATGTGATACAAGAGGTGAAGTCATTTATGGCGACAAGAAATAATGTTGTGCTTAAGTAAGATCCTTGGGGAATTCCATTCTCTATTTTTCTTTTGGTAGATAATTCTCCATTTGTTTTGACTACAAAATTACGTTGTGTCAAAAATTTTTCGATAAATGCTGTTATATTTCCATTGATGTTCCAATCTACCAGTGTTTGAAGAATTTTATGTTGCCATGTTAAGTTGTAAGCTTTTTCAAGATCCATAAATACCGCTAGCAGTTTCTGACCGTTAGCAAATGCATTGTGTATCTCTGATTCCAGGTTTATAATGCTATCGTTTGCTGACCTGTTTTTTCGAAATCGGTTTTGGTGTATCGATATAAGGTTATGTTTTTCCAGATGCCACACTAAACTGCCGTTTAATATCTTCTCTAAGACTTTGCACATTGTACATGTTAGGGATATTGGTCTGTAAGACGTTACCAAACTCTTTTGTTTGTGTGGCTTGGGTATTGGCACTATGATAGCTTCTGACCATGATTTTGGAAATTTGTGTTCTAAGTAAATTTTATTGTATGTCTGTAGCAAATACTTTTTTCCAGGTATTGGGAGGTTTTTTAAAAAAGTGTAGTGGATTTTGTCAGGTCCCGGGCTGGATTTATCGCTGCATTGTTTCAGCACCTCTTCTAATTCTTCACTGTCGATTTGTACATTTAATGGGTGGTTTTGACCTGTAGCATGATTTAATTTTATTCTTTGTTCTGTATCGCGTTTATATTCCCTAAATTCTGGTTCGTAGTTTTCATCGCTTGATATTCTAGGGAATTCTTCTGCAAATGTTTGCGTTATAAGTGCGTTATTAGAGATAAATTCAGTATTATGGGATAAACTTGTTATATTATGTTTTGATAAAATTCCTTTTAGTTTTTTTATTTTTGACCATATCTCGGAGTTTCAAGTATTTGGAGTGATTGTTGAGACAAATGATTTCCAGGAGTCCTTTTTAGCTTGCTTAGTGACGTATCTTGCTCTTGCTCTGAGTCTTTTAAACTCAACTAAGTTAGTTTGGTTTTTGTTCTTTTTTAACTTATATAACGCTTTTTTGCTTGCTTTAATAGCTTCTTCGCATTGTGGTGTCCACCAAGGTACTGGAATTTTTGTTTTTAGTGGTTTTACATACCCAATATGTATTTCTGCAGCTTGTATAATGGTATCGGTAAGTACATTCGTTATTTAGTCAATGTTATCTTCAATCTGATCAAATTCTGGAATATTTCTTTCTATGTACTCAGTAAACTTAAACCAATTTGCTCGTCTCAAATTTCATTTTTCCATTGAGTTAAGATGATCGTTCTTGTCTTTTCTGGAATGAAATTCTATGCTTATAGGTAGGTGGTCGCTTCCATATAAGTATGAGTTTGGCTGCCAACTCAGGTTTGGTGCAATTTGTGCATCATAAATAGTTAGGTCAATATGAGATAATTCTCCTGTTAGTGGATTTAATGTTGTACCCGCTCCAGAGTTTATTATTATAAGACTGTTTGTGTTTGTAAATTTTTCTATTTCTCTCCCTCTTTTGTCTGTAGTCTTGGATCCCCACGCTGTATTGTGTGAATTGAAATCCCCTACTATTATTTTTGTGCCATTTACTTGGTTGATTATTTCTTGTAAGCTTTGTGAAGTGAATTTTTTGTTGGATGGAATATAAATATTAATAATGTTCAAATTCTTCTCATAGTATTGTATGTTAATTGCAACTATCTCTAGTTCTGATGTAATTTGTATATTTTTCCATGTAAAATTATTTTTTATATAAATAGCCACTCCTCCACTAGCTCTGTCAAACTCTCTATTTTTGTGGACGCATTCGTAACCTCTTAGTGAGTAGTATTTGTTATCTTTGAAGTTAGTTTCTTGTATGCAGATCACATCTTCTGTAGTTTTTGATATTAAGAGTTTTAATTTTTCCAGATGGGCTATTAACCCATTTATATTCCATTGGAGTAAGAAAGTATTAGTGTTGACTTAGTTGAGAAGTGGACGAATCGTAACTATCTTCATCTTCTTCATTTGTTGATATCGAGACTAAATTCAGCTGCTTACGTATCTTGGATTGGATTCTTGTGCATCGGGATTTCATCGCCCTGTGTTGTATAAATGGGTAAATGTTGTGGAGAAGGGCGAGTAGTTCAGGAATATTATCTGTGTATTGTTGGGCTATACTTAAGGGGTCAGTTATGCCAAATGCGTTATCCATAAAGTCGGAGAGTTCTTCAAATGTAAGGAGTTGTTGAGGTTATTCATTGTAGAATTTTTTTACAGGTTCCAGGTCTTCGGCATTTGGATTTTGTTTGGTTGCGGAGGGGCATTGTTTGGATTTTTTCCTTTTGGTCTTTTGATCTGTTGTATTACTTGCCACTTCCACTGGATCTTTTTCGGTTGTAAGGTCGCTGGAACTAGCTGTTAGATATTGCCGTGGTCGTTTAAAGGTATTTGATGGAGGAGTATCATTCGTCTCGTCAATTTGGCTAAGATCTTCTACGGAGCTTTCTATTGATATTGGTTCAACTGGCATTGTACTATTTTCTTGGTAGTTGGATGAGTTTGGTGCTTGATTTGGGTAAAGCTTGGCAACATGTCCTGGGGTTTTGCAAAGGAAACATGTTATTCCATCGAGAGATAGAAACACTCTATATGTTGTATCTTGAAATGTAATGGCCAATGAGGGAGGTAGACTTATGTCATCGTTTGGTACTACATAGATTTGACGTCGAAAACTTAGGATGTGGTGTGCGTATTCGTTTCCTGACAGACTAGCCCGGAGGAATTCCATTGGTGATATTTTTGAAAAACCTATTTTTAGGATTTCTGCTTCTAGTATGTCATGTGGTATTGATGGACAGACGTTTGATAGGATTATTCGCTTTGCTGCAGTAATGAGTCGTCAAACTCCTACTTGGTGCTGTTTTATATTTAAAGTTTAATACTTTTCAGTTATATCTTGGGCAGCTTCGACAGTCGACAAGTACATATATATTCTATTATTTGACATTCTAGAGGCAAACAGTATATTTTTGGAGCCAACAATACTTGCTACGGCTTCCACATAGTCTCCGAGAGTGAGATTGTCATTTACATTTAATACGATCGCTTGTTCTTTTTTTGGGAACATATCCGAGTTAACAAGTTGAGAATATTGACGTTGACTAGTTGTTGTAGAATTTGATGCGCCCCTGTAGTCGGAAGCCATCACTGTGTGGGTTTTTTCAGAAATTTTTTAATTTGGGTATGGCAACCTTACTTTTGTGTGGAAAGAATATATCGATATTCTATCATATTATTTTAATAAATTCCCAGATACTTTAATATTGGAATCGATTCTCTCACCTGTTTTTACACTAATTACTTTGATTAGATTTTAATTATACACACTATTGCTGAACTCGTTTTCGGAACGACCACTCGTCTCGATGATTCGAGTTTAACTGTGGATTAATACATTGTTGCGTACAAAATAATTATTCGTGGCAAATTGACTGTACTTTTATTGATTTACTTAAAAGGGTGTGTGTGTGTGTGTGCGTGTGTGTGTGTGTGCGTGTGTGTGTGTGTGTGTGTGTGTGAGTGTGTGTGTGTGTGTGTGACTGTACATCTCAGGAGGAATTTTTATGATGATTATCTGAAAATGTGTAAACAATAAAAATAACAATCTTGACTGTTAAGAGTAGAACCAATAGCTGTAAAGCCAAACAACGATCAAGTCCCAGAAAAATATATTCATTAAGTTGTCTACTAGGTATAAAGAAAGTACTAACAAGAAAAATCTGCTGATCTGTTGTGATTATCTGGTACTGATTTTGTACATCAAGACACAGGAAACAAGGAAGCACAGAGAAGGTTAATTGCCCAGAGTACGAAGAAATACTATATTGGGCGCAAAAACAAAGAGTACTAACATCCAAAACCTAACAGTTGAGGGGATATATATGATTGAATTCTTGAAATTCCATAGGCTTGCAGCCTGTGGGAAATTATCTATTCGGCATGGGTATTCGCAAGCTTCTGTTTTGCGCTTTTTGAATTATGATTTCTATTTCATGTATACTGTGCACAAATTTCTTATTTCTCTGAGCCATAAATGTTGTTTACATCTTGCTTCTCTTTTTCCTCAATCTTACCGATTAATATTTCCCCCAACAGATGATATTTAGGTCCCCTCATCACATACCCCAATTATTCAATTATTATTAATATTAAAATAGCATAACAACATTTGTATCATTATTGATATAATGCCAGTCTTAAACCGTACCATACTATATTGAATTAGGCAGATTAAGTTCAACAGATGTAGCACTTTTAAAGCGATAAAACCCGAAATTGCACATTTAGAGGTATATATTCCAATAACTAACCATAAAATAGAATGACGCTATATATGTCGTCTCTTGAAATAAAAGTTTTTTGGGCAATAAAAACCAGAAAACGACACAATTATATTTCTACAGTCAGTAAACACACCAAAAAGTTTTCCAACATGAGATTAACATAAAAACTCAACAGTCTAAAGGACAAAAAAGACTACACAATCTGTTGGGGTTCATAAAACTAGTGAACAATGTGTAATAAATGTGGTGTTTAACTTGAGTGTTATATCTTGTTTCGAGGAAAATATTATTTTTTCCTGAAGTTACACGTTTTATTTGAAAGATTCATACCAATTTTTTATATGATTTGAATAGTTATATAATAGACGTTTCTTATAAAGTTATAGCTATTCCTGATACTGATTACGTTTGATTTGTTAGGTATATAGTTAGTCTATAAATATGTTGCTCACTCTTTATTTTTAACACAAAATGAAAATGCGAAGCTACATCTTTGTCTCATTTAACCAATGTTATAATCAACATATATTTGTTCATTCGTAATGAAATTGTATTAGATATTTAATGTTGACTTAACTAAGATTGGTAGGGGAATGTGGTAATGAAAGGGACATGTTTTGAGAGGGACACTCTGAGTAATTATTTACAGATTTCTTTTAAAGCATTTAACAACTGGCCGTCACATGACTGTATGAGTATGAACTTCAGACTTCTTCAAACTCGTGTTTTTCATCTGTTAGTAAAATGTTAGAAACGGTGTTTACAGTTTAGGAAGAAAAACATGGTGTATGTGAAATTAGACTACTTTTCATATAGGTGAGTAAATAACAATATTTTGTTTCATTACTTCGTGCAGTGGTAGTGTATAGTGTTCTAAACAAACTGTTGTAACTTAACCTAAAAATGTGTGATTATGAAGGAAATAGTAGCATAAATTTAGCATGGATGTACTGTGTCTTGAAAAGGACAGTAACTATTGTATTGAAAAGGACAATGCTCCTTTCAATTAGATAGTGTCCCTTTCATTGCTTATGCAAAATACTGAATGAAATACGTCGAATGTAATTTTTTACTTTTCCGTCAACCTATCTAATATGGGAGAAAAGTATTGGTTTACCAAAAAGAAAAATTGGAATTTTGAAATTTTTTTTGAAGTTATTTCTACGTTTTCCATCACTGGAAACACGAAAAAACGGTTTTTAGAAAAAAAATCCTGTGTGTATGTCGTCGTCGTCGTCGTCGTCATCGTTGACGTCGGCCACTTTTCCTTAAAACCGTTTATTTTTTATTTCCATTACAGTTCAGAGTTAAAGCATGGAAACACAAAAGAACTAGAAAAACGTCCTACGAAATTGAGGAAGCGGTAAAGGAAGTAATACAACAAAATGTGTCCATACGATTGGTGTCAAAAGCTTTTAACATAGCAAAGTCATATTTCGCCAGACTGGTGCAAGAGGCTAGAACACTACCTACCGTTGATACATTTAAATACGAAGCAAATATAGGCAACAGAAGGGTATTTTCTGAAGCAGAAGAACAACTACTTAGTAAATATCAAAAAACGGCGTCAAAAAAATGGCTTATGGTTTAACAACTACTCAAACAAGACAATCGGCATTTCAGTACGCAAATAAGTTATCAAAGAAAATGCCAGATATATGGAATGATAAATAGCAAGCAGGACGGGATTGGCTTCGTGGTTTCATGGCCCGTCACCCTGAATTGTCTCTGAGACAACCAGAAGCAACGAGTTTATCACGACCCACTTCATTAAATGCCCCCAATGTCAAAATGTTTTATGATAACCTTGAATCTGCTTTGAAGAGGTACAATTTTACACCAGATCGAATTTATAATGCTGACGAAACTAGTCTCCTAACAGTTAGCAATCTCCCCTAAGTTATTACCGAAAAAGGTCTTAAACAGGTGGCTCAAGCTACTTCAGCCGAACGAGGGCAGTTGGTTACAATGCTTCTATTTATATCGGCTACAGGAAATACAGTTCCTCCGGTCTTTTTTTTTCCTCGACAAAAATTTAAAGAAATATTGATTCAAGACGGTCCACCAAGCAGCCTCGGACTTGTTTACCCAAGTGGTTGGATGACGGAAGATAATTTCACGCTCGCTTTCGATCATTTTATTACACACACCAAACCACTAAATAGTCCCCAGTATTGTTAATTCTTGACAATCACGAAAACCATATTAACTGGGATGTTGTATGTCGAACATCAGATAACGGTGTAATCATTGTCACGTTCCCTCCACACTGCAGCCACAGGCTTCAGCCTTTGGATGTGGCTGTATATGGTCCATTTAAAAGTTATTTTAAAGTAGCCCTTAACAACTGGATGGTGTCGAATCCCGGGATAACGGTGAACATATATCACCTTCCAAGACTGGCGACGTTCGCATTTAATAATGTTGTGACGATTAATAATATTAAAAAAGAATTTGAGAAAACCGGCATTTATACTTTTAATTCAAGTAATTTCACAGAAGAGGATTTTTTACCATCTTACGTTACTGATCGCCCACTTCAGACTGAAAATACCGATGAAACAGTTCCTACTAACATACGAAGTTCTTCCCAAGCCAGTAAGGTATCAACCGAGCCTATTCCAAATCTACCATCCACCTCATCTGCTTTAAAAATACAGTTACACCAGTATCAAAAGCTTTGGTTGATAATCTTCAAGTAGATCAGGTATCATTAGAGCCAATTCAAAACCTACCATCAACTTCATGTTCCTCTGTAAATGTTGTTACTCCAGAATCAGTAAGGCCATTTCCTAAGGCACAGCCATGAATACAGCCAACTAAAGGCCGTAAAAAAGGATGCTCAAGAATATTGACGGATACGGCCGAGAAAACCAAATTAGAGCAGGAACATTTGGAGAAGCAGATGATGGAAGAGAAGAAAGAACAAATGTCAGAACGGAAAAAGAAGCTGTAAAAAGAATAATAACAGTGTGATGGAAAAATAAAAGAGCGCAAAAAGACAGGTACCAACACAAAGGCTGTAGATGAGTATAGTACAAAAAAAGAAGATAGCAGAGGAAAGTCGAAAATAGACGAATCCAGTGATTGTGAGGTTTTTGTAAAATACGCAGACAGAGAAAGTGATAACGACGAATAGTTTCAAGACGAACAGCTAAACAATGTATTACTTAACATTGAAAGTAACGTATTTGTGAAGTTCGCGACGAAAAAAAATCTGAAATACGCAGTAGGAGCAATAATTGGAATTTTATCAATTGATGATATTAAAGATAAATTCGTGAAAAAGAAAAGCGCTTCATTTCATTTTATTTATCCGGAAGTGGACGACATCGCTGATGTTCATATTAATGATATAGACCTGATCTTACCAGAACCTCGTTTACAAACAAGATCAGATCGTATAAAAAGCTTTTATTCTTCCGCTGCTGATTTTACAGGAGTACAATTTTGTTAAAATAAATGTAATTTCATTCAAGAATTATCAATATATTGCATACTTGTACTAATATCTAGACTCCAACGTTTTGTATTTCATCCCAAGTTCAAACTTGCGGTGACGCGTTATTCAATAGAAAATTAGATAATGAATGCCGTTGAATATACTTAAAATAGTGTTCATTATCTAGTTTTTTATTGAAAACCGCGTCTCCGCGAATTCGAACTTGGGGTGAAATAAAAAACGCCGGAGTCTACTACTGTCGCTTTCAAAACAACCTATGTTTTGAAAGGTACATTCGCCCGAACTACTAGATTTTGATTTTTTTGACAATACATAATAATTTATGTTTATTTTTCATATTAGAATGATAGCTCATTATGTTTCCTACAAATTTTGTTAAATAAAATGCTTCAGCAACAATTTGTTTCTGAGTTATTTTCTATTTGCTGAAAATGTCCCTTTCATTACCACATTCCCCTATATGAATTGTATCACTTGGATATACAGTAATTTTAAAAATACCACTAATATTATCTTTAAAACTATAATTTTGGGAAGAAGAGCAATGCAATGGATTTTAATTAGTAAAACTGTATTTTAAACCAATTGATTGAAAAAATTTCCCCTCCCTCCAGTAGGTTGGTATATAATAGAAAATGTCAAAGAGTTTGCAAATACTTGTAAATACAGGAGAATATCTGGATTTAAATGTTAAATATAAAATTTTCATCAGAACCAAGAAAGAAGACCTTTCCCATTCATTCTAAAGAATAATCAACCGTAACCATTTTTACTCTCACTCTATTCGCATTCATTCGAATGAGCTTGAAATCAATAACTCACTCTGTAGTTTGTCACTAGCAGATATCAGTTACCTCTCGTTGGATTGTAAGAACCATTCTTCTTTGATAGAGCAGAAGCTCTCAATATTTTTAAACGTTAGCTGAACAGGATCCAATACAGATTTTCGAAAACCATAACAAACACTCAGGTTGAATGAAATTGTTTCGACCCTTAATACTTTGAATTCATTCAAGCTGAAGTTGGAATCTGTATATTATTACGTTTTCTACGATGCGATAAAGGTATTGGTTTACCTCAAAAAAAGTTATAAGTTTTGATTTTTCTTATTATTTTTAAGTTTTTCTGGGACATAAACACGAAAATCGGTTTATCATAAAAATAAACGGTTTTAATGATTAAAACCAACTCATTCTCCAGATATTGTATCGTGCTAACAAACCGAAATTTCTCAAAAAATGCACTGTGACGTGCTTCCTTTCCTCAAAAGAATTACGGACGTCACTATGACCCCCGTGGCATTACTATCTACCAGATTTTGTTGGGCGCCAGATTTTTGGGATGGTTTACTCCACTGAACTCTCGAAAATGGTAGCGTCAAGAGTTACCAGGGTAGCAACAGATGGAGGTTAAATAATTCCAGGGGTCTGTTGTTCTAGACCTCTATGCCGTGCGAAGTGGGAAACAGGCTTTAATTGTTTATCACTGTCGGAAAATGAAACTACCTGTGCTTTATAAAATTTTACAATTTATTTCGACTTCGAAATAATTTGGGAAAAGGAAAATAAAACGAACCACGTAGCTATATATTTAAAATAACTAAATATTGATAAAAACCCTTCAGTATTTACGATTTCTATTTAAATTACTACCCAGACCAATGCACTTTATTACAGAATAAATGTTTTACGTGCAAAGCTTTAATAGTTTTCGGCGATTGCCGGGGAAAATCAGTAAAAATTTATTAGCAGTACGGTGAAAATTACACAGAGAAAGCGTTATCAAGGCACTAGCAGTGTTTTACGGGAGCGTTTCTTGGTATTTGTGTACGGCTTAAAATATAACGGCGGTAACTAATTAATTGCCCTCGGTTTTTGTGCGGATATTACCCCGGCTGTTGGTGCTAAAACCAATCGCGTAAAGATCAGTTAGTCAGCAGAATCCGAAAACCTCTCCCTGGCGAACCTGCTATGGCAGCGAACGCTCGTGAGATTATTTCGTTTCCATTCTTGGGAAACCTTCGAAGGATGTTCCAGCTATGGCAGCGAACACAGACGTGGCTCCTCAAAGTTGCCTATCATCGAATATTTAAAGTCACGCTACCAAGGCCTATGGTACTAGTTTGAGCAACCCCCGAAATAATTTGAGAATCCCTCAAGAATCTACCTGCTTTGCAGCTAGGATGCTTGAAGGGTTCCCAACGGTATTTCCTTTTCCAAGTGTTGTATACCGGAATCGGGATTTCCGAAATACCTTGAAAATCCCCAAGAATCTACCTGCTTTCAGCGAGGATGCTTGGAAGTTTCCCATCTATATTTCCTTTCCCCTTAAGTTGTATACCGGAATTGGGATTCTCGAAATACCTTGAAAATCCCCCAAGAATCTACCTGCTTTGCAGCGAGGATGCTTAGGAGTATCCCAACTATATTTCTTTTCCCCTGAAGTTAAAACCAACAGTAAATTCTTACTTCGGAATTATACACAAATGCGCGGAAAATCACTCAAATTAAACAAGCAGTGAGCAAAAATAAAATCTATTGATACAGCTACGAAAGGCACTAGGAGCAAAATGAATTTACCACAAGAAGAATGATTTATAAAATAATTTCTACATTCGCTTACAGAGCTAAGAGAGCAAAAGAGGCCTATATCGTCCCGTTTGCCGGTTTTATACATTCTTCTCTCGACCCCACTCAGGAGGTCCCCTACTTAACAGTCTTAAGAATGGCGCGGACTGATTTGCGCGAATGGTACAGTAAGCAATACATATTCAATATATACCGGATGTATGAAAAACAATATACATATTTAAAATTATTATCAGCTAATAAATTTACAGCTTTTGATGAAAGAGGAGTGTATAAGTAAATAATAACATAACTTAATGATAATACCAATAAAATAAGAAGCTAAAATATATACAGTGGGATGTCGGAACGAAAAATAGTAACATAGTTACAGTACAATATCTGGATTTATGTGACCCTCTGTCTCTAGTGAGATGAGAATCAAATGAGATTATCTGTGAGACGCCTTGAATAATATCCAATCATAAAATTGGTCTCTTGTATATACCTCGAAGACTGTACCGTGCTAACAAACGAAAATTTTCCCAAAAATTACCAAAAATGTAGTATATCTGGATTGATAGGTCCAGTGGTAATGACTCTGGTAAGCTGAAAATCAATAGGGTGCATATGTGAGATGCCCTGAACAATATTTAATCATAAAATAAATCACCTGTATAGACTCCTGAGGCTGCAGCGTGCTAACAAACCGAAATTTGTCCAAAATGGTCGGAAATGTAGTATATCTGGAATTATAGGTCCAGTTGTACTGGCTTTGGTGAGCTCAAAATCAATAGATTTCATCTGAGAGACGCCTTCAATAATATCCAATCATTAAATTAGTCAAATTCACTGTCTCGACCCTTACTTCGTGGAATTAAAAATTCAAAGTGTTAATCATCCCATGTCACATAAATTAGCAGCATATAATTCAATGATACATAGAGCATTTTCAGTTCCTATGGATAAATGTAATTTTGATAGAGAAATTAATACAATTAAACAAATAGCAACATCTAACGTTTAACCATTACATGATAAATTGATTAATTAATAAATAAAAGGAAAAAGTGGCATTACAAATAATATTTCCTAAACAAACTAAAAAAGTAAAAAATTATAAAAACCATCACATATGCAGGTAATATTTATAACAACATTTCAAAGATAATATCTTTATCAACAAATACAACAATTTCTTTTTAAAACAGAAAGTAATGTGAGTACAAAATTGGTAAATGATAAAACCAAAATATCCCCATCAAAGAAGTCTGGTATATATAAACTAAAATGTCCAAAATTTAATGATGTATACTTGGGTCAAACCATCAGAATTTTTGAAATCGGATACAGTGAACACTCACGACCATACTGAATAAAGCAACCAGATAACTACGCAAAAGATCTACTTGACACCAAACATTCATTGACACCTAACACAGAACTAGAAGTACTACATATTTGTGATAAGAAACAAGAACTGGATTTCCTTGAAGAAATGGAAATTAAAAGACATTTAACAAACCCATCATATGAAGTCGTCAATGAACAGAAAAATCTAGGGAGTTCTCCACTTTTAAATTGTCTTCTTAAGTGATAATTATGAAGATCAGCAGATATAGTTTTCCTGGTTTTCTATATGACTGCACAGTTATAATGATCTTAAATGGGCGGAAGATATCCAGGATATTGCCATAGCGCTAAAAATATTTTAGCTTTAATATTTGTAATCTCATATCCTCTTCTTTTTTTCCATTCATCACACGGTAGGTCACTTCTTGATCTCGCCAAAATTAATTAATAAACATCAGGTAGGTATCAAATGAAATGTAACTTCTGTTATTCTGACGATGATATCTAATATCGAAACAATTGTCAATTTGAACGATGAAATAAAACAATATACTTTGTTTAAAACTTTATTTATTTGAACTAATGTTCAATTTAAACTGGTTGAGGCGTTTCACTAACACAGTAGCTTTGTCAAAACGAATGACAATTGACAATATCTTAAATAAAAAGATAAAAAAACAGACTTTAGAAGAAATATTGCATTCTGATTAAAATAATAATAAACAATTTAAAAGCTTAACATACTTTGGAACAATATCCTTAAAAGTTAAATCATTTTTAGAAACTTTAGACATGAATATTTCCTTTAAAATTGGTTACAATTCATCCAAACTCATTAAAAATAATAAATATAAATCTTCGAAATTAAACAAATCAGTTTATAAATTAAAATGTGCTAATAACAACTGTGATGAAATTTATATTGGTAGAACTTTTAGAAATTTTAAAACTAAAATTTCGGAACACAAACGTAGCTATGACAACAACAAAAATTAGACTCTAACTATTCAAATAATTTATTAGAATACCAACACATTTTCGACCCAAATTTTGAAATTCTCCATGTAGTCGGTAAATCCTTTAGTTTAAATTCATTAGAGGCCCTTAAGATTAACAAAAATAAATATCCAGGTAATCTTCCTAACGACCAAATAGATATCAATCACTCTCCTTTATTAAACCTTTTTACCTAGAAGATAGTTTAGGAATGTTTGTAGTTAATGAATTTCCAGGTAATTTCTTCAATGCCTTTATTAACATTAGTGAATAGAATTCTGTATTTACGCACTGTATATATTAATACATTTTCATATTATACCTTCATTTGTTTTGACAAAGCTACTGTGTTAGTGAAACGCGTCAACCTGTTTAAATTGAATATTAGTTCAAATAAATGAAGTTTTAAACAAATTATATTGTTTTATTTCATCGTTCAGTATGGATCTTCGTCAAGCAAAAGCTTCATCAATTCAATTGTAAATTTCTTAGAATTTCATTAATTATTTTCAACATATTGTGGAATGATCTAGAAACAGTTAGTTAGTTTTTAAATTGGTCACTTATATACACTTCGGAGGCTATATCATGTTAACAAACCGAAATTTCTCGAAAAATTACCAAAAGTGTTGTACTCCATGTACCATAGCACCCGTTGTACTGGCTTTGGAGATATGAAAATCAATAGGGTTCATTTGTGAGATGCCCTGAACAATAACCAATTATAAAATTGGTTACTTTATACACTCCGTAGATTTCTTATTAAAAATATTCTTTATTCCATCTATCATATAACAACATTTTGAAAAATACATATCAACTATGCGTGCCTACGACAAGGCCATTTTTCATCCTGTTGTGTGTTTCTTGATTGGGGTTCGTTGTTCCTTGCTCGTAGGCATTATCCACAATTTTTCACTGCTTACAAATAACGTTGTACCTCAAATGTTTATGACTCCTAGAATATTTCGGCTAGGTTATCCCTGAAAAGTAGCTAAAAACAGGGTTTTAAAAATGATATGGGGTTTTTAGTTTTCGAGACAGCAACATGACAAACGTCGATTTTATTTTAATTTATTTGTTTAGAATGATTTACACTTTGTGTGATGAGAAAGGTTTGGAGTTTATCAACCTTATTATGCAATATGCAGAAGCCTAAACCCACTATCTCGGATGTCTCCCACGTGATTAGCGTCTATGAGATTTTTACGAAGATCTTCGGGCAGACAATTATTATAAAAGTTTGACGAGATTTTATTCATGAAGTTTTTGATAGTTGGCATATTGGCTTTGTCATGTAACCAGGTATTTTTGGGTAATCTGGGATAGCAGTTGTGTTTGATTGCCATCCGCAGACACTTGTTTTGAACCATCTGCAGGGAGTGGAAATTGTGTTTTGTCCCGTTGTAGTACACGGGAGCTGCGTATGTCAGTATTGGTCTTATCCCATCAAACAATGAATCTCTGGCCGTTTTCTGGCCCAATGCATGATCCGTCGGCAATGTGCTGGCAACGTCAAAGCTACATCGGCAAAATGTCGGCCGAATGTATGGCATATTGTAATCGGATACCTACAATCCAGCCAGCAATGGGCCAATACTATCAGAAATGTGTCTTTCGACCGACCGACCTGCTGAATATGTGGTACTGTGAACCGTCCCGTGACTATTAAGGAAAGTTTCAACCAGCAAGGACGCCAGGTACACATGCTGGCTTTCAGCTTCTGATCTCACGACGTATCATCATCTGAATGATTGAATGAAAATCTCTCATTCAACAGACAATTGAAAACGAGTATGCGAGGATCGAAAGCGGTCATGTGAACCATGAACGTAGCGTGAAACGGATTCTGTCGATATGTTTGACATTTGACAGTTTTGTCACATTCGTAAATCATTGTTTATGTTTATTCTAATTTTTTTGTTTATATTTTTTTATCACTAAAACACTTGTGAACACCAAGATCCGGTGTGATGACGACTTCTCCTTATGAATTGAGGTAAGTTAGTATTTATATCTATAATCAGTTGTAGCGTCAGTTATAACAAACAAAACCTTCATTAGTTTTTTGAGGTTAAGTATTACCGCCAAAATAACGACCAAATGTTCAAGAATTATTCCAGATGTTATAAATATAAACTCATTAAGAAAAATTTGGAACAATCTGTGGTCTTGAATGGAATTGACGAAACAGTGACAACGCAGTACAGAAGTCGAGGCTCTGATATGCTCATATCTACCTCTAGGGAGTCTAGGATACAATCAGACTCGTATGAGCCCACCCCGTCAACTTCTGCTGCCGAATCCACATTTCGTTTTAAGTTTAAGGAATGTTCTAAGAATGATATTAGGTGAGTTGCTATCATAAATGTGTATTCATTACATGATATTTTTATGGTTCTGTATCTCAAACCGTTAATGTTATTACTCACTAACTGACATAAGAAAATTGTTCTTGAAAATTATGAAAAAATAGGAATACTACAACTTCACTTAATCTAGGTTTTGTTGTTTCTGAGAAATCAATATGTCAATTGCATGAACCCTTCATGTACCAGTTACACTTGCACTTGACCCCAGTTAATTTTTTTTCAGTTTGTCTTCGAAAAAATCCGTTTTGCAGAAATGCCACGGAATCTGAAATTGCCAGTGTGATTGAAATCTGGCTAATAACTGCTTCTGAACGTCAAGGAGGGAGGAACAGGAGGACAAAGCCAGCAGAGGAAGGGGAAGATGATACACACTGACACACTTCAATGATATTTGTTCTTTTATACCAAAGAATTGTTTTATGCTATTGTTTCCTTTTTTTATCTAATATTTTTGAAATTTTTTATTTTCAAACCAAAGAATTATTTTATGTTGTATCCCATACATATGTTACGTGTATTTCACTAAAGTATATATAAACTTTGGATTTTTCTCCAGTTTTTTGTGATATTTTTCTAGGAATTCAAGTTCATGTTGGTTCAATTGCTTAAGGTACATTTTAACTTTTTTTTAACTCAAAATATATTGAACTTTATTCATAACTTTCCAATTAAAATGCAATTATTTAATGTGTGTAATTTTCAGTGGGCCAACCCACTGAGTAGGTAACTTCCATTGCCATATTTTCACTGGGCCATCAATGATTTCCACAGTTTTGCCTTCAGAGGCCCGTCGTTCAAAAGACACTGTTGACAAGCATTGGCCCTGATGACGGCCGGTGTCTCCTATTTTCACCTGCCCGCCATAGGCTATAGGTGCTTTGGTTTGCGTTGTTAGCTGGGATGATGTATTTATATGTGCGAATTTTGTTTTGTGTTGTTAAGTTACTATGGAAATGAGTGGGTATAATTTGCTAATCGCAAATTTAGCTTTGCACTCCGGAGACTGTATGGTGCTAACAAAGCATAATTATAAAAAGTGGCCGACGACATACGCACCGGATTTTTATAAAAACCTCTTTTTTCGTGTTTTTCTCACCGAGAAACGTGAAAAACTCTAAAAAATCGAAAATTCCAACTTTATTTGGGGTAAACCAATACTTTTCTAGCATCGTAGATAGGGTTGGCGGTATAGTAAAAATCCTGTGTGTATGTCGTCGTCGGCGGCCACGTTTTGTAACATGTCTTGTTAGCACGATACAGCATCCGGAATACATAATGTGACACCAGTTTTATAATTGGATATTGTTCAGGGTATTTTACAGATGACTCCTATCGATTTTCAGCTCACAAGAGCCAGTACAGCGGGTCCTTTATATCCAGATATACTACAATCTTGAGAGTTTTTGGAAAAATTACGCTTCTTTTGCATTATACAGCCTACGGAGTGTATACAAATAACCAATTATATGAATGGATATTATGAGAGCGTCTAACAGATGAACCCTATTGATTTTCATCTCACCAGCGCCAGTACAATGGGTCCTATATACCCAGATGCACAACATTTTTCGTCATTCTTGAAAAAATTTCGGATTGTTAGCACTATATAGTCTCCGGAGTTCATACAAATTACCAATTCTATGATTGTATATTATTCAGGACATCTCATAGTCCAATCTTTTTTATTTTCAGCTCACTAGAGGTAGTACAATACTATGAATCTAGATATACTACGTTTTTGATCATTTTGGAGAAATTTCGGTTTCTTAGCACGATACAGCGCCCAGAGTGCGGAAAAGTTAGTTTTAATCTTTAAAACCGTCTATTTTTTTCAGATTTCATATTTCTCAATTTAGTAGTCAACTCAGCAGGGAATACGCGTACTGATATCAATGAGTATTGAAAAATTCAACAAGCGACCCTTTTATCTTTTATGGCCGCCTACCAATGAACCGTGATAAACTATATTTGCATATACATATTTTGCTCCTAGCTATAACGATACCCAGCGATGATGAAACCCGATTTTAGAGATAAGTTTTGTAGCTCCGTATTTCGATTTAGATGAAAATATCAAAGGAGAAAACCACGATCTGTTTCCACGGAATTTCAATTATTTATTCTCTGGCCTGTATCAGCATTTCATTGATTGAGAATGAAGGATTTTCGGTGATTGTGACAATCTCCCCTTTCTAAACGGCGAATAAATCTCGAATTTATTCCCTGAATGACAAAGATGATTGATATAAATGAAATGATATATATTTAAGTTCTCCGCCGTTAAATTGGCAACTGACAAAAAAGCTTGCAGTCGTCAAAAACTGTCCAAGTTTGAATTTTTCATTTCTCTATCCACTTGCCACCGGAAGCTCAATTTATTTAGAACTTTTTTGATGAAACTTTATCAAAATATGAACAAAAAGTTTTCTTTGTGGAAGAAACGTAATTGAAGCAGTATAAAATCATACAGAAAGTGATCATTTAAAGGGTGAAAGTATACCTAAGATGTGTTCTTACTAAGTTGTCCACTATGCTCATGCGCAGTTTGATAAATTTTTGTTAATTAGTTTGTTCACAGTGCCCCAGTTCCTCTTAAATGTGTTTTAACATTTTCACAATGAATGGAAGTATTGACCGAATCACGATCAATTTTTTTAACAAAAACACATCAAATTTTATCCGACAATTACCACATTCCTGATATGTCTCCAACCAACTTTTTCTTTTCTGCAAAAGCCAATTCACTACTTCGAGACACCTGTTGCTGAAATATGGTGTCAGTGGCCCATTTTTAGGACTATTATAATCAAACCTTTAGATTTCAAAAAAATACCCTACAAATTTCACAATCGAACATCACGTTATACACTCACCGATCAAAAACTCGGCCGCCAAATTTTGCTGAAGTTTGTTGTCCAACAACGTTCGTGATTTTTCATCGATTTCAATTGTTTTTTTTATTTAAGAAAAATAGAGCGCATCAACCCTTTAGGTTATTAGCGCTACCAAATGTTACAATAATAAATATTAACTAGTACTACAGGTATTACAGGTATAAGAACACAAACGATTATAATATTAAACGTTAAAATTTTGTGCAAAAACTAAATAGTTCGTAGATAAGCTACCAAGTTTTCCATATTGAATTCTTCTCCGAGCAAATGGTACATAGTAGGTGGGATGTCAAATGACACTGTTTGCTGTGAAAACTTTGGACAATCCATTAATACATGTTTGACTGTTAAAGGGCATTGGCACACTGTACAGCGCGGTTGTTCTGATTTTGACATTAAGTGTTCATGGGAAAATCGGGAGTGACCTATTCGAAGACGGGTCAAGATAACTTGTTCTTTCCTATTTTCTGGAACGCTCTTCCACGGTTTAACTGTTCTTTTCACGTCTTTGAATTTATCGTGATATTGGGACCACTGATGTTGCGAAGCGTTGTTAACCGATGCCTTAATATGTATTTTGATGTCTAACATCGTAGCTCTCGTGACTTCGGTGGCATTAGGATCCTGAATTGCAGTTTTGGCTGCTGCATCGGCTCGCTCATTTCCCTCTATTCCTGTGTGTGAAGGCACCTATAAAAACTGTATAACTGCTCCTGAATTGGATAGCTGGGATAGTTTCTGCTTAATTAGTGTCAGTATTGGATATGTCTGGCCCAAACCTTCAATTCAGTTCAATGAATCCGTTATTATGAGCAAGTGTTCTAAATTTTATCTATTGGCATGGACTAGAACTTGAAATATCGCATACATTTCTCCAACTAGAATGGTTGTAATATGAGATAGTCTAAATTTGATTATTGCATTTGGAGTTACAAGTGCGGCTCCAACTCCAGTATCCATTTTAGAGGCATCAGTGTAGATATGGGTATATTGTTGGAAATAAGATATTTTCCCATGATGTTTTCCTCTAATTAGGGTACGGTTAGTTTCGTTCTTATCAAAACTTGTCAACGATGTATCACATATTGGTAGTTTTATTATCCATGGAGGAGGGGAGGAAATGAATTGAGGAATCGTTGGAGGAATAGATATATTTAGAAGGCTTTCATAAAGTGGTGGATCCTTTCTTTCCCTCTTTTAATAGTCGGCCGAATAACGATTGGAGAAGGTGTTGTCATAAACTGGGTGATTGATATTTGCAGATATACTGATCGCATAAGAGAGACTAGGGTGAATCCGTCTGAGGTGGAGGGGGGTTTTGGATGCTCAATTGAGAAGGCACTCGGTGGGGCTTGAGCGAAATGCACTCAGGCAAATTCTGATCGCAGTATTCTGAACTGGATTTAAAACATCCAGTACTGTTTTTTCGCTGACGAGTAGGCTACGCATCTTTAATCAAGACGTGATCTAATTAGTGAACGATATATACGTATTAAAGGCGTTGAATCAGCGCCCCAATTCATATTAGATAGTATTTTGAGCAGATTAGAACTTTTGTGAGTTTTGCAAATCAGGTCGTTAATGTGAGTTGTCTAAGTCAGCCTAAGTCATACCGAGTTATTTTATATGATCACAAAGATTCAAATTATGATTGTATAACTTGAGTATAGGGTTGAAGAAAAATGGATTTTTGATAAAAATGATGTAGTTGGTTTTCTCTGGGGAGAATTAGAATTCTGTAGACTCAGACCAGGTTTCAAGATGTCGAATATGTTGCTACATGACAGACGTCATGTAGTTTATGTTTTTACGCTTAATATATAAAACTAAATCATTTGCGTATAATTAATTGCCCCTTCAATGGCTATTCAAGATTATTTGAAATATCGTTCATTGCGATTAAAAAAGTGTTACGCTTATTATCGAGCCTAAAGGGGTGCCATTTTCTAGTTATTTTTTATTCGAGAAGTGTCCGTTCAATTTTACACGAAAGGATCGTTTATGTGAACAGTTTTTGATGAATTCAATCATATTTCCATTTATTCTCGAATCGCCTAGTTTTAATAAAATTTTATGCTTCCAAGCTGTATCATATGCACGTTTGATGTTAAAAAATACGACTAGAACTTTTTTTTTATATATCAATCGCATCAACCACGTGAGGTTATTAGCGAGTTAAAATGATAGTGGTAGTTGATTCTTTTTCCGTTCCTTGTCGTATTTCGCACATTCGATTACCAGGTGTTTCACGGTTAACTCACTGTTACACATTTCGCACATTGGTTTATTTTTTCCTGCTAGTAAGTAGTCATGTGTGACGCGCGTATGACCGATTCGAATACGACAAAGGATCACTTGTTCTCTTCTATTTATGTTTTTACAGTTCCAGCCGTGAGAATTTGTAGTGACTTCATATGATTTGTGTTGGTTATGTCTTGCTTCTTCCTGCCATTTATCGTAGATTTTGCTCTTGTAGAACGCTTTCAAATCAGTATGTACGGTGAAATCGTTCCTTTCTGATTGTTGATTGGTGAATGCATTCTTTGCTATTTGATCTACTCTCTCATTCCCTTCTATTCCAGTATGGGATGGGACCCACATGAATTTAATATGTATGCTGCTGTTTCTGCAATTCTGTAGCTCTTTCTTGATCAGTATGGCTATAGGGTGATTAGAGTACAGTTGACGAAGTGCTGTTAGTGAACTTTGAGAGTCGGATATTAAAAGGACATTTTTATGCTTGATTTTCTGGATTTTCTTGAGTGCTTCTAAGATGGCGAATAATTCAGCTGAATGAATAGATGTGAAGGGTGGGAGTATGTAGGATTTCGAAAAGTCCTCGGAGTAGAAGGCAGCCCCAATTTAATCTTGGTTTTTTGAAGCATCTGTGCACCTTATAAATGTTACCGTATTTATTTAAGGCTCTTAGGAATTCTTGTTTTATTCTGGCTGTTGGAGTCTCTGATTTATTAAGGTAGGCGAAGCTTAGGTCTAGGATATGGAGTATTATTGTCCATAGAGGAGGATAATTTAGTGATGGGACGTCATAAATATTTGAGAAATGCGAATTTAATTTGTTTAAATATGTTTTGACTCTGTGATAGAAAGGAGGAGTAGTTGAGCTGGATAAAAATTTGGATTTAAAACGATTAGATAAGACGTTGTGGGCTACTGGATTTCTTCTGTTTGATATTACAGAGACAGCATAAAAGATGCTTAGATATTCTCTTCGGTAAGAAATCGGTAACTCTCCAGTCTCCCAATGTAAGTTTTGGATAGGACTTGTACGATGGGCGCCCAAACAGATGCGAAGAGCTGTGTTTTGTATAACTTTCACTGACTGAAGAAGGCTTTTGTTGGCAGAGTTATAGACAATCGCTCCGTAGTCAAGTTTTGATTTGATCAATGATTTATAGATGTGCAGTAAACTTGAGTAGTCTGAGCCCCAGTTTTTGAATGCTAGTGATCTGAGTAAATTAATTCCAGGTTGGCATTTTTCTTCAATGTCAGAATGTGTGATTTCCATGTCAGCTTTTGGTCGAGTATCATTCCTAGAAAACTTATTTCTCTCACATATTCTATTTTCTATCCATAAAGGTACAAGTTTTCAAGTTGTGGTTGAGTCCTTTTCGAGAAACATAAGGCTTTGGTTTTTGAAGTGTTGAAACGCAGTCCACTTGTTTTTGACCAATCCTCTATTGTAGCTATTGTCTGTTCGATGGTTTTATGTATTGTAGTCATATTTTTCCCTCTGCAATAGATAACCAGGTCATCTGCATATAGTCTGCATTTCACGGGTGATTTACAGTTTGCTATAATTGAATTTATTGCTATGAGAAATAATGTCGTGCTGAGATTTGACCCTTGTGGAATGCCGTTTTCTTGGGTGTTCAGCTGTGAGTATACGCCATCTACTCGTACTTGGTACTGTCGTTGATCTAGAAAGTTCGATATATATTTCAATATGTTACCCCGTATTGACCAGTCGTAAAGAGTTTTGATTATTGAGTATTTCCAGACTGTATCGTAGGCTTTACAAATATCAAAAAATACTCCGATGCAGTGCTGCTTTATTGCAAAGGCCTCATGGATCTCAGATTCTAGATCGATAAGATTGTCTAACGTGGAGCGATTTTTACGGAAACCACACTGTTCGGGTATAATTAGTTTTTCTGATTCTAGGTGCCATAAAAGTCTGTTATTAATTATCTTCTCAAGAACTTTTCCCATGCTACAGGTGAGTGAAATTGGTCTATATGTTTCTGGATCTGATTTCGCTTTACTTGGCTTAGGAATGGGAATTATAATGGAAATTGTCCATGCTCTGGGATATACTTTCTTTGTTAAGATTAGGTTATATATCTTTCGTAAATATTCTTTGGTTTGTTTACTTAGATTTCTTACAAAAATGAGTGGAATATTATCAGGACCAGGGCTGGAGTTTTTAGAGTTTTGGAGTGAATTTTCAAGTTCGTCAATGGTTATTGCATAGTTCAAACTGTTCGTTTGCTGGTTATTATTATTATAGTCAATTTCTTGCTGCTCTGCTTTGTTTTTATGATTCAAAAAATCTGGTGTGTAGTTTGAGTTGCTTGAGTTTTTTTGATATTCACTTGATAAGATGTTTGTTATTTCATTTCGGTTTTTATAAATAGTGTTATTTATCTCCAGAAAGTTTATTGTATTGGATTGTTTTGACTTTTTCCCATATAGTTGGACATTGAAGTTGAGCTGTTTATTGTTGAAACATACTCTTTCCGTGATTCCCGTTTCGCTTTTTTTATTGTGTATCTGGCTTTGGCTCTCAATCGTTTGAATTCAATTGAATTTTGTTCCGTCTTGCTTCTTTTGAATCTGTTAAAAGCTTCTTTCGATTTCTTCACCGCCTCTTTGCAGTCCAAGTTCCACCAGGGAACCGTTTGGTGTTTGTTGTTGTGTTCGTTCCGTCCAATATGTTTATCTGCTGATTGCGTTATTAATTCTGTGATAAAGTGTACTTCTTGATCAATGTCCGCATCTTCCTTTAACTCGTGGAGATTTTCTTGTATAAATTCTTGGAATTCGTTCCAATTTGCTGATTTTATTTTCCATTTTGTTATTGGGTCCGGTGTATTTTCCGGTTCGCTGCTAATTATTATGGGATAATGGTCACTATCGTATAAATACGTTGATACATCCCAATTGAGTATTTGTGAGAGAGATGGGTGACATATTGTTAGGTCGATTGCTAAATCTTCACCAGTTCTTATGTCATGTCTGGTTTTTTGGCCGTCATTTAGGAGGTTAAGATTGTACTTTTCTAGTAGATTTACAATTTTTTTTCCAAAAGGTGTCTGCTTAGTAGAGCCCCAGATATAGCTGTGGGCATTAAAGTCTCCCACTATTATCTGAGGAGCTGGAATTTGGCTCAGCAGCTCAGTGAGTTCTTCTGTAGTAGGTTGCTGATTTGGGGGAATGTATATGTTGCACAATGAAAAGGTCATTGTATCTTTCACTCTAACGGCGACTGCTTCAATAGTAGTTTTTACATGAATTGATGTTGCATCCATTGTATTTCTAATATATGTTGCTACACCTCCACTGGCTATTCTTGCATTTTCTCGATTTTTAGAGAAACAATTATAATTTTTTAGATTATGGATTCTATTGTTTTTGAAATTGGTTTCTTGTAGGCATATTAGCATGTGTTTGTATTTTGAAATTATTAATTGCAAGTTTTCTAGGTGGGTATAGTACCCATTTATATTCCACTGAATTAAGGAAGTGAGGGTAAACAAGATTAATAGGTTTCAATAGAGGTATCTGTGTCCAGTTCTGTTTGGTATTCAGGGTTTATTTTTAATTCGAGTGCATCTCATCTTCATTTTTTTATCCTTTAAATAGGAATATATTGTGGTAAGTAGGTCTGTGACTTCCGTTATTTCTTCGGTGTACATTTTCACGATACTGAGAGGATCTGTACACCCTTCACAATTTTCAAAAAAATCTATAAGTTCTTCATAGGTTAGAGGATAATTGATATCTGTATTCTTGAAAGGCGCTTTAGTGTGACTTAACATTTCTCCTATAGATTTTTTTAGTTTTTTGTTTTCGGTTTGTTTTATTTTCTTTTCACTATTTGTTGGTTTTACAAATGTAGGTAGGTGTTCAGTTGTTGTAGGTGATGGGGAACGTTCTGTTGATGTTCTTTTATTTTGTGGTTTGGTTGTTTCGATTTCATTTCTGTTGACAGTCGGTGTGCTGTCTTTACTATTTTCGGTGCGTTTAACTACTTGGGTATTCATTGTTTGAGGTTCGGAAATTTGTTCTGGTTATTTGATTGATCCTGTTGATATTGTGAAATGTTGTTTGTTTCTTCTTCAGTTTGATTGTCGGCTGGATTTTCTAGTGATGATTCTGTTGATGGGTTAAAGTGAGTTGAAGTGATTGCTCTATTTGGGCAGTTTTTTGTTGTATGAGTAGTTTGTTTACATTGTAAGCATTCTTGATTATCAATGGACAAAAATATCCTATATGAGGTTTGTTCATATGTGATTAAAAATGAATCGGGAAGGGACTGGTTATTGAATGGAGATATAAATATTTGTCTTCTAAAACTTAGGATATGTTGAAATGCGGGGTCTGAGATTCCTATTCGCAAGAAAGATAAGGGTGAAAGAGGATTAATCCCTAGATTTTTAAGTTCATATTCAAGACTGAGTGAGGGATAGAGGGAGAAACATTGGATAATATTAATCTTTGACTAGGAGTGACTAGTCGACGTGCCTGTAGTATTCGTTGGTCTATTTGGATTTTACCGTGATTGTTGATGAATGTGTTCACTAAATTTTCATTTGCCAGATAAATACATATTCTGTTGTTAGATAGCTTTGAGCAAAAAATTATGTTATTTGGTTGGATTGTTTGGCATAGTGCCTTTATGTAGTCTTCTAGCCTAGTGTTTTCGATTGCGTCGAATAGTATAGCTTGATTTCTGGATGGGAAATTGTTTGTTCTGGTTTGTTGGTTTGCTACTGAGGAATATATTTTGGGTTGTTGGGTTGTGTTATTAGTGGGTGTACACCCTATTTGAGATATGTTGTCATCCATTTTTAAGTATCATTTAGGTTTTCCTTAATACGGATCTGGCGAAGTATTTTCTATTATTTATATCTGATATTAAATTCAGATTCACTTCGAGTTAATGTGTTGTTTTACTAATGTTTTAATAAAAAGTTAACCTGATATTCTTACTTGCTTGTTTTGGTTCACTTTGAAATATTCACTAATTACTTTTTAACTACTTAATCGTTTCGGAGTGCACAACTGTACTGTACAAAGGTTCAACACCGAATCGTAGAACTTTTTGCTTGTTAAGGAATGCTTAGTGAATGTCAGATTCTAAGTCAATTATATTATCAATTGTTGAGCATCCTTTTCTAAAACCGTTTTGTTCCCTAATTAGTAAGCAGTTGGATTCCGGGAACCAAACAAGTCGGTTATTGATTATTTTTTCTAATAATTTGCAGACACAAGAGGTGAGGGAGATGGGCCTATAGGACTTAGCAGTATTTTTGGGGCAGTTTGGTTTTAAGATCGGTACTATTGCCGCTTCCTTCCAAGTATCAGGGAATTGTTGTTGAAGCCAGTAATAATTGAAAATATTTAATAAGAATATTAAAGATTGGTTGGAAAGGTTCCTTATGAATGCTGTTGGAATACTATCTGGACCGGGACTACTATCTTTGACCTTTTTTAGGGCATCGTAATACTCATTCAACGAAATGGAAGTGTTACGGGGAGAATTATTGTTGGAATCTGTACGAATGGAATTGAGTTTTTCAGTGAGATGTTTATTCTCAAGGAATTTACTGTCATAATTGGTATTAGTAGAAAATTGTTCAAAATTGTTTGCTAATATATCAAAAATTTCCTGAGTACTCGTTAGATCTTGTCCTCGTTCTGTCAGTATGTTGATATTAAAATTTAAGTAGGTACCGTCTGATTCCATTCCAAATTTCTGTGGGGAGCGTAGAGATATTTATGCGAGATACAAAGTTTATACACGACTCTTTCTTAGATCTTTTCATTATGTACCGCGCTCTAGCTCTGAGATTTTTTAATTGTGGTTGATTTTGTATGGTATTATGTTTTTCATACTTATTAAATGCTTGTTTACTCAATTTTATCGCTTCTTTACATGCATTATTCCACCATGGTACGGTAGGACCATGTTGAGATAGAGATGATTTACCTATCTCTATATCCGCGGCTTTTGTGATTATGGACATAAATTTGTTAATGTGGATTTCGTTAAAGTTAGTTTAATCTAGAAGGTTATCTACAAGGTTTTTATACAATGCCCAGCTTGCAGATTTTAACCTCCATTTACTAGTAGGGTGATGTGATGTCTGGTTGTGTTGGCTATTTATTAAAATTATTGGAAAATGGTCGCTTCCGTGAAGATCTGAGAGTACGTTCCAAGTAAGGTTAAGTGCTGTGTTGGTCTCGGAAAAGCTTAAATCAATGTGTGACAAATTACCATTATAACTGTTGAAGTGTGTGGGACGGCCATCGTTTAGGAGTGATAAGTTATTTTGTTCAATTGGAAGACGAATCTGATCAGTAAGATTGGTTATGCTCTCAATGTTAATATCCTTACTGGAAGGAGACATATGTTACATATATTTATTTCGGTTATGCCTTGTATGCGAACTGCAATTGCTTCTAAATTAGTTACTAATGGAATAAAACATGATTCTATCTTGTTTTTAACATAAATTGATACACCGCCGCTGGCTCATCCCCTGTTTTGTCTATCCAGAAAAAAGCCGTTGAAGTTTTTAGGCGTATAAGTCTGATTATTTGTGAAATTTGTTTCTTGTAAACATATTATTGATGGGTTTTGCTCTGATATTAATATTTGTAGCATTTGTAGATGTGAGTATACACCGTTGATGTTTCACTGCACTATATTATTGAACGCAATGTAAAGAAAATAGAATTGAAATATTTTCAGTAAGTTTCCTGCGATGAATCGCTTTCAGTATCAGTAGTTTGAGGATTATAAGCATGCTTACATTTTTTTCCGAATTTAAGTACATCTGGTTTTAATACTGCGATTAGAAAAATGCTGATATATTTCCTCAAGCATTTTACACAGTGCTGACAAGTCATTGGTGTAATTTTGAGCAATCAATTCGGGATTGAGTGTACCATAGCAGTTATCGAATAGATCAATGAGTTGGTCGAGGTTAGGAGGAAAACAAGAGTCGAGATCATCGATAAGAGACTTAGTAATTCTTGTATGTGTTTTTTTGTTTGTTTTTTTTGAGGCTGGGTAATAGGTTTTGCAAATTGAGGTTCTGTGTTATTGTCAATTTCTGGAGAGTGTCGAACTGAGGATTTTCTTTCAACTTGAATGGAAGTGAATGGTACAGATATTTGTTGAATTGGGTTAGAGGAGGATGTTGGATGTGATACAGTACTATTTTCCTGAGAATTTGGTAATGTTTCAAGTTCTGATGGCAATGTTGATAAATTTGTGTTATGAATATCAGTAGTTGGGGCATGTGATTCTAGTGGAATAGTGGAGATTATTGTGCATTGAGATGCTATGTGACCAGGCTGTTTACATTTAAAGCTGGACATTTTGTCGATGGACAAGAATATACGGTGGTAAGTGTTCTCATAGGTGACTAGGAATGAATCTGGGATACTTGTATCGTCTTGTAGAGGAGTCGAGTATACTTGACGTCGGAAACTACCAATATGACCTTATTCTGTTTTAGAAAAACCAGCTCTTACGGAACTTACAGGTGATAGCAAATTGAAGCCCATATTTTTTAATTCTGCCTCTAGAGTTTCATCGGGTATAGAGGGATAAACATTTGACAGTGAAATACGACTTGATGGGGTAGTCAATCTTCTTGCTGATATAATTTTGTTATTTATAGTTATTTTAGCATTTTTTGTTAAATATTCTTCTAAAGTAGATTTACTTGATAAATATATGCAAGTTCGGTTGTTTGGAATTCATGATGCAAACGTAATATTTTTTGGTTGTACCTTAGGACCTAGTGCATATACATATTCTTTCAATTTCACACTGTCTTAAGATAGAAATATAAGAGTCAGTGTTTTTGATGGGTAAACTTTCTTACGCGCTGCTTGGGAGCAGGTAGGTTGAGAGATGGGATGAGTTTTCGTTTAAGTACTTCTATAGTCAGAAGACTTGCATTACCTCGTAACTAATAAAAATTTTGGAAAATGGTCATTCCAAGGTATTTTTCATTAAGGAACATTCAAAGTACATTTTATTTAATTATTCTGTGCAGTGTTAGCATACTCGGTACTGCTTATTAATTTATAAACTGTTTTATTGCTCTCCTGTGAAATTTATATTTCGTGACTTACGAGGTCGTGCGTTGACGCCCTCGTAATATCTTTTGTAAAAGGATTCTTAGGATCCGAAATAAATGTCGATTTTAATGAAACCACATGGTTCAAGTTCGGCCAGAAAAAAGACAGAAGGAAGAGAGATAGACAGCTTGTTGATTTCCTTAAGCTAGGTAATTTTTGGTGACATTAGTACCCATAGTACTAGAATCAGATTTAGGACTTGTATTAATGAAGAATTTCAGTTTAAGGTCAATAGCTTATTGTGAATTGACATGTAAACAATGGCTTCAAGTTAATTCAATAAATAATGAGTGGATCTCTATTAAAATTATAATTCAATTGTAAGTAGCGCCTTTATTGTTATTTTTTTATTTCCTATTCAGTTGAAAGAATATATAATGAACCCGTAACAACCCCACTGAGCAGGAACTAGTGTTTTATTTAATTTGATTATTGGTTTTGTAAGAGGTATATGCTTGTTTTGTTGACACGTAGTCCCGTTTGAGAGTTTTTATGTTGAACTTTTCAAGTGTGGGTAATGCAATTAAACATTTATTCACTTATCACTTAATCTATTATAATATTTAGTACTTTTTTCACTACACGCCAATTAAGAACTTTGGATTTATATAGATGATTCAGTTGATTGTTATTTAATATATTTTTATTTAGAAAATGGCTGCAATTGTCGATATAATTTGGATGTTGTCCGTTTCTTAGAGACAATACACTTGCACCATTGTTTTTGATTGAATGGGGAAAAATAATGATTTGATATGGGATGTAAATAAAGAAGAGTATTATTTTTGTGAAAAGAAGGACTTCACTGTGTTCGATAAATATTTTATTAAGAATATTAGCCAGGCCTTGCCAGTTTCGGTTAGGAAATGCGTATGAACAGAGAGGTAAGAAGGGAATTTCTGCTCATCTGTGGTCGCGGCAGAAGAGAGCGATTCTTAGGTTTCGAAAGTAATTAAAGACAATGAATGTGAGAGAAGAAGAGAGCGGGCTGTCAAAGAATTATCTAGAAGGGGTTTTCTGTGTTGTAACATTGTTTTAAGATGTTACAGGGTTGCCAAGAGGATAATATATGAGTGAGAGGTTGTATAATTAGTAGGTGAACTATTTATTTATGTCTGCATAATTTATTAAATTATCCAGGTAGTACACACCCCTTTCTTGGAAAAGTTTCAGAGTCCTCATCAGGTGGATGGTCTTCAAGGTCTTTCACATGCCGAACACCTTTGGAACGACTTTTGTCCGTATGTCAGTATCCCTTAGTTCGTATGACTAGGGTGAGACAATCTTTGATATTGAACAAAATTACTTGAAATTTTGGAACGACCTTAGTGTTAATTGCGTTAGAGGCATCTGATCACATATGTGTGAATTATTTATGAGCTTATTCTATTCTCCGTCTTACATCCTGAAGAACGTCCAACAAAGGCTGCGAGCGGATCCGTGGATCATCGTGGAAACTTTGAGGAGTTGCCAGTGGTTGAAAGTCCTTCCCAAATAGTTGTATTCATCTGCCGAAGATTACAAAGTTTGGCGTCAAGTTTGTAGTTTAATGACACGAGGAACGGATCGCACAGGCTATCTTCTGAACGGTATTAGTCCCAGACTTGGTGATAATCTGAAATGTAGGAAATTGAAACTGTCTTCAGTACTCTATGTGCTCTCTCCACTGGATATCGTTGCGGATGATAATTTGAGATGTGCCATGGTTCGATATTCGATGTGACTGGTATGCTTCGCGAATAACACGCGTTTCATGTGCTCTCCGCATAATAGTTGAATTTAGTGGAAAAAGAGCGAATGTGGCTTCTTCAAAATTGTTGAGCATCCAAATGTAAGATACAGTACATCCCGAGAGTAAAAAGTGAGGTGATTGGTGCTCGGAATTAGTGATTATTTGGTATAATTGTATTGTAATTTAGGTTACACGATAGTTCTCATTTTAAACCGGTACACTGCTAAACATGTTGTAAACAAATCAGCAAGAAATGGAAGGTATAATAATTAAAACTTGTAAACAACAGTGTGATATGATCTTCAGCCGTTTTTCTGACCTATTAAGTGAGTTTGAAGATAATTTAGAAGCAGTCATATTGGAAGTTTCTGATAACAGAAAGATTATTCTTAATTTACAAACCCAATGAGAATACACTGAACGAAGACGAAAACTAAATAATCTATTGATTTATGGCAATAAAGAAAATAGAGGTAAAAAATTCGATGATCTTGAAAAAGTGGTTACAAGAATAATTACAGTAAAAATGAAAATTACAAATTTCCTGCTATCGAATAGGCAAATATAATGAAAACGCACCTAAGCCCAGGCCAGTTCTAATTCGTTTTATCTCGAACAGGATCAAGAAGCATGTGTTTTCCAATAAAAAACTTCTCAAAAGTAGTGGATTTGGAGTTAGAGTAGATTTAACTATATCGCAACTAAACTTGTATGAATCTAGTACATCTAAATATGGTCAACAAAATGTATGGACCATCGAAGGAAGAATTTTTGCACTAGTTGATGGTAAGAAACAGTTGATATCCAACATTACCGTTGATAAATAACTTTATTTTGTATCCTTTTGCTTTATTGTTCACAGTGTACCTGAAATGTACCAAAAAATGTTTATTTATTTATTTGAAATAATCTATTTCGATAAAACTGTAGAGAATTATATATTTTCAACACCGAAAACTATTTTTAAAAAACCTTATTTTCACAATATAATTAAAATATTACAATACTTGCTAATGAACCGACTAAGAATAAACTAATTATTGAACAACGACTTTTACCAACTAACTTCAACAACTTATTTCAACAACAACAACTTGAATAATAATGGATATGAATATATATATATATATATATATATATATATATTGTGATATTTTCAATCCTTTAAATATTTATTATTCTTTAATTGTAATTGTCCCGCGTTGTGAGCCAACTTATAATATTTTGTCGCAGCGACAATTATTGTACATGCAACTTAAGTACGTATTCTATTTCAATTTTGCCAGTGGTTGTCAAAAAAATATGCCCGGCGCCAATAAATATCAATATAAAGATGAATTTATATATAATCGACCTATTACTCCTATCTCAGGGTGAGATCAAAGTTGTTCAAAAATTAATTCTTCAAATTTATATGTTTTTTTAAAACGTATTTCCAAATTAAATGATTCACTATCATCAAACTCTCGAATAACTGTTAATTCAATATAATAAAAGGCCCTTTAATTATTTATTTTATGACATTTACTATTTTACTGTCACTAAAAAATCAACCAAATGTCACTGATTAAATTGGAAATTCTATGAATGTAAAATGATAAGTTCAACGAGATTGGATACTGAATGAATACAAATTATATATTATACTATCAGATACGCAAATTCAACAAAATTATTATTCCCAAAAAATACCATAAAAGAACAACAGTCATAAACTCTACGAAAACTTAAAATTAGAATACAACTATGCTAGAATTTAACCTAATTTTTTATTATTATCAAAACGTTCAACTTGTGTAATTTACAATTGACGTGTATCAATGTCAAATAATGAAATTTCTGCTCAAATTGTCTATTCACTTGATGTTGAAACTGATATATGTATCGATAATTTTAGTATTTTTAAAAATTTCTTATATAGATGCATCTAAACTTTCAACTGTATTTAAAAAGGCCTGATATTTCTCGAGAAATAAATTCAAAAAAACTGGAGTGGACTCACCAAATGGATCAGGAAAACTCGTACTTATTCTAAACGTATTTAGAATTCTGCTAACTTTCTAAATATATACAATTTAGAAAACTGGAACCACATACACTTTTTACGATGCAATTCTTATTCGAATTATACACGCACTGGCTGTATTATATGGGTTATTTATCTGATTGTATGATATACAATTTATACAATCTACCAAAAAATTGAGACAACTCTGTCTCTTCAAAGGATAAAAAACTACTGACTAAATTTTTATAAAATAAATAATTCTCCTTTCCGTTGGTTACCGATTTTTCTTGTTTTTTTGAAAAAATTACTAATCTATGATTTTTAATAACCAAGTGAGATTTTGAAATTCTTTTATTACATTTGTAATGTTGCTAGCAGAGACCTCTATATTTTGCAATTTCTAATATTTTCTCCAAATCCTATTATGTTCTATGTATCATTAGATATATTCTACACAAATGTCATCGAAATTATGAAATGTCATGTTTGATATTTCTACTGAATCTTTCAAAATTTAATAATTTACATATAGTACAGTGTGTATCGAAAGTATGGCAGCCAAAATTAAATAAATTTCCTTATGTTTTACTTATTCTCTAAATTTCGAATAGAGGATCTGTATTAATATATATTAAAACAAAGTAACTCTTATTATTATCTTATTTACAGTAATATAATATTATTATTTATTTATGGAAATTTCTAGTTCTATAACTCCTCCATCCCTAGGATCGAAAAATAATGGAATTGTTTTTCGATTTTGAATTTGTTTCTTCCAATTCAATGTCTTCTGTTTTGATATCTTCTTTCTTGGTTTTTTCTTTCTTGATATTTTCTTTCTTGTTTCTTCTTTTACTTCTTCGGAATTTCCGTATGAACCAAAATATAATTATACTTATGCAAATAATTAAAATTATTGAAAATAAACTAATTGTTGTGTGTTGCTTTGGAATTATTACTTCTTGAATAGGTTTTATATTTTTAGCAATTTGATTAATTTCATATAATCCTTCAAAATCTATTTTAGTTAAGGTTGGTGAATTATATGGTTGAATTTCTAAAAAAATTGAATCTAGTTTTGGCAATATTATTGATTTTCCTTTCCTAATTTGGATGTTGGTTGAAAATATTTCTTCTCCAACTTGAATCTTGCAATCTTCTGGAATTCGGATAATTGGTGGATGATTAATTTCCAAATATTGATCAGAAGTACATCTTGTTAGTATTTTTATCGCTGAATTTGGAATAATTAAAACTTCATTATTTGTGACTTGTTCTATTATAGGTTCTTTAAGGTGAGCATCATTAGCATAGCAGTTCGTAGGAGAATGGCCGTTTAATATTTCCATAGTACAATTATCTCTTGACTTCATTTCTTGTTGACAGTAATATTTTTCTTCTAACTTCGGACACTCTTCTTTTATTGAAATTATTTCTTCCAGAGTTTTTGCCAAGTAAAGTTGTATTGGGATAAATATTTTGTGGTTTTGAATGATGGGGTATAAGTGATAGAATTCTGCAGTTTTGGATTTCAGGATGAGTACATGGACAGCAAAAATTATTTCTGATTTTGAAAAAGTTACTTGAGAACCAAAACATAGATAGTATGTTAAAATATTATTGAATTTCGGAATTTGTTCTTCTTCATATATTGTATGTAAATACTTTATCATTTCTACAATTTCTTGATTTGGAATCACTGAACTATGAATTGAATTTAATTTGGAAAATGTAATGGAATTTTCAATATTGTCAATTAACGTTATTAAACTTTGACAATCCAAGTTAATCTGTGAAATCGTACTATAAAAAATGATAAAATTATTTAAAGTTATTATTTTACTTTCTATTGGTATATGAAATGTTTTCAAATTATCTTGTAATTTCTGTTGATTATGCCACAAGGTAGTTAATGATTTATTATAGTGGTCGATTAATTATTTTATTTGAAGATATTTGCCTATTTACTCCGTGAATTATTTGTTTTTGGTTTTGCTGTAATATATTTATAGCATTCTCGTATCTCTCTTCATCATCTGAATCAAGAGTAACAAGAAGCCATTTATCAATTTTTCCAACAGCATTTACTAATCCTCTTTTTGTTCTAACATGAGGGTAGATATTTTCTGATTTTCTATCCAATGTATTGATTAAACTTTTTGTTCTTTCCATCATTTGCTCAGCCAAACTATGGTATGAAATAGGGTTTGTTGCATTAGCTTCTACTAGACTACTTCTTAATTTATAGAAATATTGTTTAACTGTTTCTATTTGCTTACTCATTTCTCTTAAATTTATATAATATATAAAAGTATGTTTAGCATAAATAAGCTTACATAATCCTAAATTAATTGGTAGTATTAAATTATTCAATTTGGTAACTTGTATGTCTTCGGTTTTGCATTTGGTATGAAAAACCAGGAACGGGGTTACCATTATTATCAATTTCATTTTGCTGTAACAATTTGTTTGAAGTAGTTTTTTGATTTTTTAATTACATTCTTTTATAATAAATTCCGTTATTAGTTTCTAAAATTATTTTTGAATCTTGAATGATTTCTGCTTTTTTATATTTTGGTAATAACTTTTTTTATCTCTAAAATTTTTTTGTATAATAACTTGAAGAATTTTTTTATGATTTTGTATATAATGTGACAGTATTAAGTGATCGTTCCGATCAAATAGATTCATTTAAATCTAAAGAAGATTATTTAAATCAAATGAAGATTACTTAAATGAAATCAGTATCATTTAAATCAAAAGTAAATTATTTAGTTATTTTAAAAGATTTCAATTTACATTCTAGAAAATTGAGTTATATTTTGTTAAAAATTTTTTTTTGAGATAAAATTACAAATAATGTGTGTTATCTAAACATGTTTCACGTTTGATTCTAACTTCTGGTAAATAATCAATTTCTTTTTGAATTATCGAATCAAAATCATCAATTTATATTTTGACAAAATGTTGAAAATTTAAAATGAAAAATTGAATGTTTCATATTACTTCTTTGAAAATTATTATCATTATCTATATATTTCTATATCTAATTATCTTATTCATTTATAGTTCTACTGTAACTAAATAATAAGTATTTAGATTGTTATTATTGTTATTATGATATTAATTCTTATATATATTCTTATTGTTATTTATTTCTAGCTTTGAAAATGATTATTTTTATGATATTAATTACAATTACTTATCTAACTACATATGTACATAGAATTTCCATATGTATTATGCCATTTGATGACTTCTTGTATTGAGTACCACCTTAATGCAAAGTGTTCCCAATACTTCCTTATAAACTCTTGCAACTCTTGAATATCCTCTCGTCTTTTTATTTTATTTTCATGATTTAGAATTTTCTTGTTTACTCGTACACTCTTTTCTTCATTTCTTTTGTTTACGCTCTTGTTACTTTCTTCTATTTATGTATTTCTATCAATTATTTTCATATTTCTATTCTTCTTTACATCTTCATTCATTTTCTCGTTACCTTCTTCTATTCTCTTATTTCCACTAACAATTTTCTTACTTCTATTCTTCTTTATATTTTCATCTGTTTTCTCGTTAATTCCTTCAATTTTCTTATGTATAGTTTCACTTATATACTTGTTTCTTCCATCCATTTCATTATTTTTAATTTGATTGTTTCCTTCTATCTTCTTGTTGAAGTTTTCATTTTTCGTATCATTTTCGTTCACTTGACTTACTTCTTCTTCCATAAGAACCTGTATATTTTCATTTGCTTTCATTATCTTTTTATCCATTTTTCTTTTATTTCTTTTTATTTCAAAATCAATGTCATTCAATACAATACTTTTATTTGTTGATTGAATATCAGACACATAAATTTCATTAATATCAATTTCATTATTTTTAATTAAATTATTTTCTACACTATTCTCAATATTGAATAAATTTGATAAATGAGGTACTAAATCTACTTCGTTATTTTCAATTTTATGATCAATAATAAATAAATTTGACAAATCAGACATAAAATCTATTTCATTATCTGGAAGATATTTAAATTTTGGATTTTTTATTTTAATGTATTCAAACGGTTCTTGATTGTCTTTTCCTCCTGTATAAACGAAAGTTTCAAAATTATCTAACGGTTCATTTGAAATAATTTTAATTTCTGCTACCTCGGATTTCTTTTCTGAGGAGCTTTTCAGAAAATTTTGATTTTGTTCTTGATTGCCTTTTTCTACTGTATGAATGAAAGTTTCAAATTCTTCTAACGGATTAACTGTTTATTTTCCTCAATGTCTTCTATTTCTTATGTTTTATCACAATAATTGTTGTATAATTCCTCTAATATAAAATTTGATTGTTGGTTATTATCTTGGAAGTAGTTATTATTAGTATTTCTGAATCTATTATCATTATTATTATTACCAGTATAATTATTATTATTATTTTTATTTATAAAATTATTATTTCTCCTTGGAGAATCCGTAAAATTTCTCGATGTGGTCGACATAGGCTTCGGTCTAGGTAAATTATGTACAGGTATTTGGTGTGGCCTGAAAACATTTTTTTTTGGACCAAATACTTGCGCATTAGTCGGATAATGTCGAGGTTGCTGTGGTTGTGGCTTTATATCAATTGATTGGCTTGGAAAGTTCTGTCGTTGTTGGAAACATTGATATTGGTTATAGTTATTTCTAGCATAATTTGAATAGTTATCATTCTGATTTCGATTATTATTATTATTGCTATTATTATAATTATATGAATTATTTTTAGGTAATTTATTACTACTAGAATTTTTGAAGGATCTCGGCTCATTTAAATGACCGTATAATCTTTCAAAATTCTCGAATTCTTCGACATAAGCCATTGCATCCTCTAAAGAGTTAGGCTTTTTCAAATGCATATTGTTTTTAAGGACACCGGTACATCCTGAAACAAAGGTGTTCAGTGCCGTCTAATCACAACGATTTATGTTGCATCTCTTATCATTTTCAGTAATAGTAAAGTCATTACTGTTTCTCTGAATAATTTTACTTTTTAACAGTTGGAGTCTATCTCCGAAATCGATTAGGTTTTCATTTTTAAATGGCCTTGTTCGTGTTAATTCCTGCACGATGCAGTCCAGATCTCTTCGATCTGAGAAACACTGTTTCAAGGCTTCATTAATCTAGTGCCATGTGTTTAATTCCATTCGATTGCCCACCATGGCTTCAGCTTCTCCTATAAGTTTTTCCTGTATACAATTCAATATATGGTTGTTTATTTCGACGTCATTATATATAGCGTATGTTTCAATTAATTTCTCACACTTGACTATAAACGTATTCAACGTATTACTATTACCATCATATGGTTTAATATTTTCTAATTCTAATTTAAATAAATCCCCATTGAGGGTTTTTACAGTAGCAGTAGCCATTTCGTTTATATTCACAGATGAAATTGAATTCTCAAAATTATTATTAGTTATATTATTTTCTTTAATAATAAATTTATTGAATGTTTCCAATAAATTTTCCAATTCGTTCATAAAATAAAATCAGCAGCAAGTATATATATATATATAATAAAAATATCTCTCCTACACTTTTAAAAAGGCATGGAAAAGTAAAGAAGGGAACTTGGCACTTACAATTGATTTGAAGAGCTCCAGTTTCTTCTTTCTTCGTAGATAGTAGATTCTGGAATCTGCACTCGATGTTGAAACACCAAATCGTGAGTTCTTTATACGAACGATTCGACAAAGTTTTTACACGACCGCACAGATCCTACTGACTGCGCCAATTATATATTTTTAACAACGAAAACTATTTTTAAAAAACTTTATTTTCACAATATAATCAAAATATTACAATACTTGCTATTGAACCGACTAATAATAAACTAATTATTAAACAACGACTTTTACCAACTAACTTCAATAACTGATTTCAACAACAACAACTTGAATAATAATGGATATGAATATATATATATATATATATATATATATATATATATATATATATATATATATATATAAACAAAGCTAACTCTGCATTTCTTATCTTATTTACAGTAATATAATATTATTATTTATTTATAGAAATTTCTAGTTCTATAACTAGAGATTGTTTTTTAGTTACTTTCTTATCATGAACAAGCTTTTTACAGATATTGTAATTATATTTTCACTATGTTTATATTTTGAAATTAGGATTTACTGGGTTGGGTATACAAATTGTATTATTTATAAGCATCATTCTTATATCGTTTTATCTTTATCAACTCAGAGTTGTCAAAAATTATATCATATTCAGATAGGCATAATTTGAGTATCAATTCTGTTAAATCCGAAGTTTCAGGACAACTATATATTAACATTAATGGGACAAACATATCCTGTGTAGACTCGGCGAGAAATTTTGGGCTAGATTTAGATATTTATTTATTTAAAGTTCAAAAGTTATATTAACAAGTGTATTAAACGTGCCTATGCAAATCTAAAAATGCTTTTTCTTCATCGGTATATTTTAGATCAAAAAACAAAAATTTTATTATCTGACACTATGGTTCTTAGCCACGTCAATTACTGTGATGTTATTTATGGTCCATGTATTGATAGTGTTGATAGTATTCGTATTCAGCGTGTCCAAAACTCCTGCCTTCGTTACATATACGGGATAAGGAAGTATGAAAAAATAACAAATATAAGTTAACTGACGCAAACTGGCTGAATATGAAGAATCGGAGGCAGTTACATTTGGTAACATTATATCATAAACTTGTTATTTCTAAAACACCACCGTATTTATATAACAAAATCACTTTTCGCAGTGATGTGCATAACGTTCACACCCGCTTCAGGGGGCACATATCACCCCCACTCCATCGTACCGCTAAATTTCAGGGTTCATTTTCATACATGATATTCAAGCTATACAACCGGGCTTCTCTGCACCTGAGGAATCTTGCAAACTTAAAGAACATTATAAGCAATTATTGCATACAAATGAGAATAATTAGTGCTAAACAATCTGTATCCATATTTTATTTGGTTCTTTCTGTTTTGTGTTCCTCTCCTATTCATTTACCATGTCGTTTGATGAACCATTATATGTAAATATATTGTATCTATTTGTAGTACCTTAAGGGATAGCACCATGTATCAGCACTGCTGTATGCTATCTCTTTTTTGTTGATAAATCGAAAAATGGGCGTTGTGATCACTTATTCTGGAGACAAGTAGAACATTTGGAAATATATCGGGCTACATCCAGGTTAAGTGGCGGCCAGTAGTATTTTCTGGGGAAATTTGTACTTGTTTTGAAAATTCATAATTGGGCTGAAGTTGAAGAATCGTGCTGAGCCGATATGATTTTGGATATTCCCTCTCTTGGGACAATTAACAACCAACCATCAGCGTCTTCGGTTAATACGGGGTAAATTACATCAACTCTCTGAAACAGCTTCCCATTCTCTACTCGCCATAGTGGGAATTTTGCTAGTTCATCTTGTTCTTTCTGACGAATGCTGCGATACCACTTATCTAGGACGTTCACGTTTGCAGCCGCATCGATTCGACGTACGGCTCTCGAAAGCGCATCAGAAGTGACCTGTTTACTGCCTTTCCGATTAACCACCTCAAAATCGTATTGCTGCAGGAGTACCGCCTATCTGGCGAAGCAACCAACAGGGTCTTCCAAGTTATTGATCCATTTCAACGCAAAATGGTCAGTAACCACCTTAAATGTAGCCTCTTTTAGGTACGGTCTTAATCAGTCGAGAGCAAAGGGGACAGCTAGACACTCCTTTTTCCGCAATAAAGTGTCTCCTTTCTGCCTTTGATATCGACCTACTCAGGTAAAATTTACCCTTTCATCCCCATTCTCATCCGTCTGAGACAGCACTGCGCCTAAGCAATAGTCCGATGCATCAGTTTACACAACAAAAGGTTAATCAAAATTAGAGCACGTCAGAAGAGGTGCTGACACTAAACATTCTTTAAGAAACTTGAAACAGTTTTCACATTCTTGGCTCCAAACAAAATTCGGATTCTTCTTTAGAAGGTTGCATCAAGGCTCTGTCGTAGTAGAGACTTTGAGCTCAAACCTTCTGTTCCATGAGGCAACAACAATTAGTCGTCGAATATGAGTCACCGATTTTGGTTGGGCCCTGCTTTATTTAATCGAGAGAGGACTTCTCGAAGTAATTTCAAATGTTCCTCGAATGATTTGGTGCAGATGATGATGCCGTCGAGATACACGGAAACATACTTTCCCAGGTAAACTCCGATTACGCGATCGATAAATATCTGCCATGTCGCTGGCGCGTTGTGAAGACACATGGGCTTCGTCCTTAATTGGTACAGTCCTCGATTCAATACGACAAACGCAGTCAAAGATTTAGACTTTTCTAATGAAGGTATCTGCCAATAAGCACTCTCAATATCGAGGGTAGTGAGGTAGGGTACATCGTGTAGCTTGTCGAGGGTGGCATTTTCGAAGAGTAGAGGATAGGCATCCTTCATCGTCACTTTATTCAATTATCAATAGTCAACAACAAAACGATAGCGTCCATCGGGTTTTTATATTATAAGAATTTTGGAAGATCATGGTCAATTCGACGGCTCTACAACTCCATCCTCTAACATTTTTTTTAGCTCTTCATGGACTAGCTTTTGTAGCGATGGCGATAAGAAATAATATCGCTGTTTCAGCGGACGTGAAGAAGTCCTGATCTCGTGCTCTACCAAGTTCGTGCATGGTAGTTAATTTTCCATCGTCTTGAATATATCATCGACGAATTTATCCAATCGGACCTATTGATAACTACTCAAAAATTCAGCTTAGATTAAGGCCACTTTAGTACAATCATCTTTTGACGACAATTACAGGAAATATCACTCTCCAAAAACATATCAGGAACAATGCTCATTTGCTTCCAATAATCGATTCCCAATATAGGAGAATGAAGTAGGTTTGGAACAATAAAAACTTTACTGCACAATGCCATCTGAACCGTGACCTTGCCAAGGATATCACAAGATCTACCTGATGTAACCAAACATGATTTACGTTTACAGTCTTCTATTCTGCAGAAGAATATCAGCACACTCCATCCCAGTCCACCTATAATAGTACTGGTAGCTACTAACCATATATATATATATATATATATATATATATATATATATATATATATATATATGTATATATATATATATATATATATATAAAAACCTGCAGATATGACCTTGCGTCTTCTTTAGCATCTGACAACGCTTTATTTCTCTTCGGCCGGTCAGACAATTGGCCTACTGTCGATCTTCCCTCAAGTTTTTTGACAACTTGGGCAATTGTACAATGAGAAATTATTTCCTCCGCACTTAAAATAGAACTTTTTCCAACGAGGTTCAGAGTTCAAACAAGATACTGAGGCTGGCGAATTAGTAACTGAATTCTCTGTAGTACAGAAGAATTGTTGTCTTCAGCATTAGGAGAGTTTGCTTCTGGTTCCGAGATGATGTAGGATGACGTTTAACAGCCGCAACTGAAGGTTGGTTCGGTCTCTTGAAAGCCAATTCAGGCTCCAACAAAACTTTATTGGCAGTAGGAGGAGGAACAAATTCCTGAATTCTAGCTTCGGTTTCTTCCACTGCTGTTCCCAGTCCACCCAATTAATCGATGGTACCAGTATTATGTAGAGCTAAAAGATAGTGAATATTGCATAATAAGTTACATCTTATTAATCCGATCCTATTCATTTGGAGATTATTTCAATTTTCGAAAGAGATTCTCCATGACGGTAACGAAAGCCAATACCTTCTCATGAGCTCCCTGGGTACGTCTCAAAATTTCATCCACTGAGCAGACCTCGTAATCGTAGGACAACTAAGCTTAAGCCATTGTAAGTACTCTCAGTCAGTACATGTATTGTAGGAACCTCATAAGAATGAGTAACAGCTGTCCTTGAATTCCGAATATTTTGTACTGGTGGATTTGGGCTATATCTGGAGTTGAGAGTAGTACTATAAATTGTACAAAGTTCCTTTTTTAGCTACCTGCTTGTAATTTTTCTTGCTCATCTCCCTCCTTTCCTTCCAGCTTGCCTATCCTGTCGAACATATGCTGAAGTCTGGTATTGATTCTTTTAAAATTATTTTCCGTATTTTTCGGATCGAAATTTTCTACAGCTCATTCTAAATCCTCGATTTCAATTTCAAATATTCATAATTTCTCTTCAAAATTCAATACTATATCACATTTTATTAATTTCTCTTATAATGTCCCTTAACTCCGATACAGTTTTTCCTTTCACTTGTGATACTCCGCGAATAAATAGCTCATAACTTAATTCATCCTTAGGGAGTCGGTTAACTTCCATCCTTACCAAATAAATTCTAGATAGACACAAAAGAAAGGAAATATATATTTATATAAGTTATTTCGAAATAAATCAGAAAAAAACGACTAATATTTCAACACTAAAAGTATGCAGAATAAAAATAACCAAAGAAACCCAACGAGATCGCTGTTTAGACATGATCCGAGAAATTTATCAACAATATGTCTTCTAATTCGTTCCATGTGTAACATGTCTGAATATTAATGACTGTTTAAGGTTTACCCTTTATTTTAGCGATTATAGAATTCAACAAATAAATGTTTTGAAAAGTATTTGGATTTGCCCTACCAATAAAATTATTTAGGTATGAGTGATTCGCTAACAGAAATAAATCTATTTAGGTCGTTTGAAATTCCGTCAAAATCGGGGATGCAATTTTAATACTCCCATCTGAAAGATTGTACCGCCATATCTATTTGATTATTTACTGTACTAATTGGATTTGTCGGGTTTGAGTCAGTAGTGGTTTATAACAATAAATTATTAAATGCACCAGTTAGTTCATTAACAGTTACTTCAGAATTCATCAATTGTACTAACAGAACGTAAAGGATGATTTTAAACATGCCTAATTAGCTATGAGAATTCACAGCTGAATTCTCGCAGATTTTGGGCAATATGGGTCCCAGATTTCGTTCCATGTTTGGTAGCGGCTCGAACAGGTCCTCGGTAGACAGGAGAGTAGTCCAAAGATATGGTATCTCGCTGCACGAATGTCCTCACAAACTTCAACAATATAGTTTAGTGTTCGATTTATTTCGGTAAATCCTTGAAACGAAATCGCACTTACCATATGTTCAACCCGAAATATCCTACTGATAGCGCGAAATAAACCACCGGAGGTGAAAAGTCTATTTTTTAAAATATTTATTTATTATTGTTTTAAATTGAACTTACTGTTTCTAGTTGACTCCACAGTATATTGAAAAATGTTAAAAATTCTAGAAAATTGACAATTGTTTCGATATTATTTAAATATCATCGTCAGAATGACAGAAGTTACATTTTATTTGATGCCTACCTGATGTTTAATTATTTTTAGCTACTCCAAGAAGTGTGATTGACTTAATATATATGTATATAGAAAAAAGAAGTTATGATATTACAAATATTAGAGCTTAGATATTATTAGCCCTATGGGGATATCCTGGATGTCATTTTCCCAATTAAGATCAGTATAACTGTGCAATGATATGGAAAGCCAGGAAAACTATATCTGCTGATCTTTACAATTATCACTTAAGAAGACAGTTTAAAAGTGGAGGACTCCCTAGATTTATCTGTTCATTAACGACTTCATATTGTGGGTTTCTTAAGTGTCTTTCCAATTCTGCAAGGAAATCCAGTTCTTGTTTCTTATAACAAATATGTAGTACTTCTAGTTCTGTGTTAGGTGTCAATGAATGATTGGTGTCAAGTAGATGTTTTGCGTAGTCGGATTTATCTGGTTGTTTTAATCTGTATGCTCGTAAGTGTTCACTGTTTCAGATTTCAAAATTTCTAAGGGTCTGACCCAAATAGACAGCATTGCATTCTGGACATTTAGGTTTGTATATACCAGATTTCTTTAATGGTGATATTTTTGTTTTTACATTTAACAATTTTGTACTTATGTTACTTTCTGTTTTAAAAGGAATCGTTGTTTTTGTTGGTAAAGATATCATCTTTGAAATAATATTAGAAATATTCCCTGCATATGTGATGGTTTTATAAGTTTTAATTTCTTTAGTTTGTTTAGGAAATATTAGTAATAATGCCACTTATTCCTCTTTTTTATTTATCATATGTAATGGGTAACCGTTGGATGTTGCTATTTGTTTAATTTTGGTAATCTCTCTATCAAAATTACATTCGTTCATAGGAAGTGAAAATGCTCTATGTATCATTGAATTATATGGCGCTAGTTTACGAGACATGGGATGATTAGAACTCTATGGAATAGTCACATCAGTGTGTATTGGTTTTCGGTGAATCGAATAATCAAGTACATTATTAACTCTTCAAATTTTTAAATCAACTTCTAATGTAAATCTAATTTTTGGGTGTAAATTATTATTGTGGTTGTAAAATATATCTAATTGTCGTTCACTACCCATAAAACAAGCTAATGTGTCATCTACATATCTATGCCAAAATCAAACATTTTTTGAAATATTACTTTCAAAGATTTTTCTTTCTAGACTGTCCATAAAAATGTTTGCCAAAATTGGCGATATAGGGCTTCCCATTGGTAAACCTTCATTTTGAATATTTATCTTATTGTCGAAAGTGGATTAATTCTGATTAATACATACAACCAATAAATTAAGTATATCTGATATCATTCCTGGATTAATATTTTCATCTACTAGTAACTTTCTTACAAGTATTAGACATTCTTTAGGAGGAATTTTAGTGAACATATCAGTAACATGAAATGAGATAAGCTTAGAGCTATCTTGCAAGTTGAAGGCTTTTTAATTTTTTGATCAGTTCCATTGAATTTATAATTGAATATTTAGATGTATATCCGTAACTATTAAGTATATTGTTAAGTTTCTTTGCCAATATATTATTAGGAGTATTAACATAAGTAACTATAGGCTTAATTGGTTTCGTTATTTCATGTAATTTAACGGTTCCATATAATTGTGGGGAATGAGGATTCTGATTCATGATGGACCTCTTTTCGTAATCACTGAGAAGATAATTTCAATTATTAACAATATTTCTAACATTATTAGAACACGGTCTACTCTAAGAAGTTTTACATCGCTAGATTCTATAAAGTTATATATCTTTGAATTATAATCATTAGTTGTCAATATGACAGTAGCGTTTCCCTTATTAGATTTTGTAACTGTTAGGTTATTATCTTCTACTTTCTTTTTTATTGAATTCAAAACTGTAATGTCATTTTTTGTTTGACGTTTAACTTTTGAAGGTTCAATATTTTTTATTAAATTGGCAATTTTTAGTTTCTCATAAAGAAAATTATTTGAATGAGATTTTATAGCTATTTCTGGTATGCTGTACTTCAAACCTTTATTTAATAATTATATTTCTCTATCTGTAAAATTAGTGTTTGGAAGGTTTTCAAATCGTGGTTCAAAGTGTGTAGGTATGTAATAACTACCAGTTTCATGATGTTTATAGTATTTAACTCTATGTTGTGTGTGTTCAAGTTTCTGTAGCTTTTGTTCTTGTTTCTCAAATTTCTTGTGCTTCATCGTGCTGACACTTTCTCTAATTTTGTCATCTTAACAGTCTAATTCTACTGGATGTAGTTGGAACGTGAGTTTAGAATGTACAACTTTCATGTAGTTGTCTAAGGAGTCCCTTATTTTAAACCATTTCTTACATTCTTCTCTAAGCCAAACTCGTTGAGCACGTTTTATAGCTTTTTGTGGTTGAGATGTTTTAGTATGGCATTTTATATTCACAGAAATAGCTTTAAAATCTCATTCAAATAATTTTCTTCATGAGAAACTCAAAATTGCCAATTTAATCAAAAATATTGAACCTCCAAAAATCAAACGGTAAAGAAAAAATGACATTACAGTTTTAAATTCAATAAAAAAAAAGTAGAAGATAATAATCTAACCGTTACAAAATCTGACAAGGGGAACGCTACTGTCATATTGACAACTAATGATTATTATGCAAAGATATATAACTTTATAGAATCTAGCGATGTAAAAGTTCTTAGAGCAGACCCAACAAAAAAGTTTCCTAATAATGTTAGATATGTTGTAAATAATTCAAATTATCTTTTCAGTGATTACGAAAAGAGGTCAATTATAAATAAGAATCCTCATTCTCCACAATTATATGGAACCGTTAAATTTCATAAAATAACGAAACCATATAGACCTGTAGTTTATTATGTTAATACTCCTAATAATATATTGTCAAAAAAACTTCAATAAATGTTTTATTTTGGTATAGATATGTAAATGACATATTAGCTGGTTTTATGGGTAGTGAACGACAATTAGATATATTTTTCAACCGCATTGATATTTTACACCCAAAAATTAAATTTACATTAGAAGTTGAGGAAAACAAACAGTTCAATCCATTTTCTTGATTTAAAAATTGAAAGAGTTATTAATGTGTTTGATTATTCGATTCACCGAAAAATAACACACACTGATGTGACTATTCCATACAGTTCCAATCATCTCATGTCTCATAAACTAGCGGCATATAATTCAATGATACATAGAGCATTTTCAGTTCCAATGAACAAATGTAATTTTGATAGAGAGATTAACACAATTAAACGAATAGCAACATCCAACGGTTACCCATTACATATGATAAATAAACTAATTAGTAAAAAAGAGGAAAAAGTGGCATTACAGCTAATATTTCCTAGACAAACTAAAGAAATTAAAACTTATAAAACCATTACATATGCAGGAAATATTTCTATAAATTATTTCAATGATAATATCTTTAGCAACAAATACAACGATTTCTTCTAAAACAGACAGTAACATAAGTACAAAATTGTTAAATGTAAAAACAAAAATATCACCATTGAAGAAATCTGGTATATACAAACCTAAATGTCCAGAATGTAATGCTGTCTATTTGGGTCAGACCCTTAGAAATTTTGAAATCCGATACAGTGAACACTTACGAGCATACAGATTTAAACAACCATAAAAATCATCTACTTGACACCAATCATTCATTGACACCTAACACAGAACTAGAAGTACTACATATTAGTGATAAGAAACAAGAACTGGATTTCATTGAAGAATTGGAAATTAGAAGACACTTAAGAAACCCACAATATGAAGTCGTCAATGAACAGATAAATCTAGAGAGTTCTTCACTTTTAAACTGTCTTCTTAAGTGATAATTGTGAAGATCAGCAGATATAGTTTTCCTGGTTTTCAATATCTTTGCACAAATATACGGATCTTAATAGGGAAAAATGATATCCAGGATATTCCCATAAGGCTATTAATATCTAAGCTTTAATATTTGTAATATCATATTCACTCTTTTCTATTAACATATATTAAGTCAATCACAAGATAGGTCACTTCTTGGACTATCCAAAAATAATTAAACAGCAGGTAGGCATCAAATGAAATGTAACTTCTGTCATTCTGACGATGATATTTCGATAATCGAAATAATTGTCAATTTTTTAGAATTTTTAACATTTTTCAATATACTTTGGAGTTAACTATAAACAGTAAGTTGCATTTAAAACACTAATATGAGTAGATTCCACAAAGTAAGGGTCGAGACAGTTAATTTCATTTATTTATTACTTATTACACTTAGAATTTTACCGAAATAGTTATTTATGTAACAAGTGTGGAAAGTAGCGTTTTTTCGACTAATGTGAATACTGTCGCATGACCCGCTGGCAAATGCGACAATCACATGAGTTGAAAAAAGAACTTCACACACGAATTGCATACAGTATTTTTTCTACTACCGAAAATTCTATCAAAATACAGAAGCTTAATGGTAATTTTCTTTGCGCACTAAAGTAGGTTTAATTTTTCTTTAGAAGAAACTATAGCGCTTTTATTGATTCTTAATAAAATATATTATATATCGATTATTAACTTGAACATTTTAATCAAAATTACAACAAATTAACAAAACAAAATAGACGAATTCAATTATTAACAATACTAATATTAAAGGTGCAATTTGTACACTCGGACATTTTCGGAATATTTTGTTATTTTATTTTTCCTACATCATTCTCTAAACAAATTGTATTTTGTTTCGTAAATATTAACAGATTTTTGGGGCAATAAATCATTAGAAGCATTCTGTGATACGTGTAATATGTTTGATGGTGTATTTTCAAAATAATCTCCTGAGAGATCATCAGAGGAATCCATCTTGATAATTATATGTACCTACCTATTCCGTTTTCTAAAAAAATAATCTAAAATAACATCATAGTTTCCTAAAAATGTTCAATACTTGAATATAAATACGTTTGCCTACCCTAGGTATAGTCGGAAGATCTCAATTTCAAATTTGCATGTCAGATTCAATGCACAAAGAAATCTCAGTCACTCACAGCCAACTTATAGGTACCTACCTATGCACCCTATTCTATTATTTTCCATTACCCAATAATTATTACGTATGTACTTTACTGAATTCTATATGTTTCAATCTCTGATTTAAAGAAAACTCACATTCATCCGTTTATTATACAAACCTATAAGTCTAGATAAAACTACATAAAAATTGGAACTTTTTCTTTACGCACTAGTGCGTAAAGAGTTTTTCTTTACGCACTAGTGCGTTAAGTGAAGTTTTATGCACTCGAAAGTGTGTCTAAAGTACGTACTTTACGCACGGTAGTAGAAAAATAATTTTACGTTTATATTACTTGAAAGTTAACAACTGACTGACTGTCTGAACGAATTTATGGGGCTACTTGAAACAAAAACCATAATATTGAAGACTTGAAACGAGCTATAATTGATGCCGTTAACGAAATTACCCCAAAAATGCTGCGAAATACTTACAAAGAATTTAGAAAGGGAATTGAGAGATGTTTTGAATGGATGTTTTTTGTTTACTTAGTGTTTCTTACATTATTATTCTGTATTGTTATTTTTGATAGTGAGTATAATTCTTGAATAGTTAACATTGTTGTCAGATATTTCTTGAAGAATGACAATTTGAAAACTATTTATAAAAGTTGTCAGTTACTTGGTACATCGTAAACGTCACTTGGGGGTTTCAGAACAAGCCTACTTTTGGTAAAGAATGACATTTTTCAATAAAACTAATATTTAAACATATATATTTTTAATGACCATGAATACTCAATTTCTTATATTTTCATGGGTTTCGGTCAGAAATAAAATCACTTGCTTATAGTGGTTACGTTTCGGTCTATTTTATATTTAAACATTTTTCAACTATAGGATACCCCATCCGTGGACACGCTGTATAACTATTTAAAAATTTACTGGAAATTAGAAATATTGATCAACTCATTCTTATATTAACATAATTTCCATAATTCTGCAAAATACGGGTTGATGCTAGGATCTTGTCTAGCTATACAAAATTTGTATTCCTCCCTTCGTCCGCTCCTCAACCATTTATTTACATAATATCCCGGTTGAAATTGATGCAAAGTTGGCCCCGCCGTTTTTATGAAAATATAGTGAGATGTTTCTAAGGCTAACTTATTTCTTGTAGATGTTAATAAATCATTCATTGTACTGAAATCACACTCACATTCACTTGTGGAAGTTATTATTGTTTTCACTGTTATAATTAATGATTTTATTTAATCGGGAATACATCTGTTCTCATTAATTTTGAATGTTTCGCTGAGAAACGTTACATTTTGTTTACATGTAGATGATGTGTTTACATGTGATGAAATAGTCCTATCCAGTCTTTTATGTAAATTGATAATTGAATTTCGCAAACATTGTTTCTCTGAAATTGAGGGAGTTTTATTGTTCAATTTATTTGTGGTCACATCGTTAAAAATTGAATGATACTTCTTTTTAACTTTCCTTCATGTTCCTCCTGAATTATCATTCTATGATTCCTATATTTTGATCATTCGGTCATGTATCTGATCTGCAGTTACTACATCTCTTTTTCTATCTTGTAATTGAAGACATACATCGGATAATTCAGTTAGTGCATCAACACAACACATAAATTTAAAATTAAATTTTCTTCTATTGACTTGTTTCTTAATCCTTTAAAAGCAGCTCCTTCTTTTGAGTCGTTGCTATGGTTCTTTCTCCAAAAAAAATTTGAAGAGCCGGATAAATATTCCAACTAGCTCTTATTATACGGATGCTGGAAGATACCCATATTGTATATAATATTTCACCAATTGCTCGCGAGCAAAGTTCTAGTTCCTAAGGACCGTTCAACATTTCATTACGATTTTTAGATGACGTCGAAACTAAACAGAATAATTTATCGATAAATAATTTCAAGTGATTACTTCCGGTAATATTTTTAACAGTATCTCCCACTGCTAATTCCAGCTTGTGTTTTGTCTTGTTTAAGACAGAGGTAACTCCAGATTTGTGCCCAACCATATTGGATATTCCATCAGAACAAAATGAAATTGAGTGCTGTTCTGAATATTTATCAGAAAAACCTAATGTTTGTAGTTATTTTAACACAGTATTGACAGTTACGGCACTAGAGGTATTTCCAGTTGAATAAGCGACTTGGAGCACTAGAGAGATCGAGCAGAAATGAAGGATGGCAGGTTAAGAAGTGGGACAAACAGAAACTTAAACAACTTACAACAGCCCGACAACAGAACATGGCCCCCTCAGCAGAGGCTCTCACTCGTACACTGAAGCAGATCTGCAATAAAACTATGCCCAAGCGAGTGCCCATGTATTGGTGGAACGAGGAAATCGCCCAGAACCATAAAGACTGCACTCGGAAGAGACGAAACTATACGAGGAGCGTAAGAAGGAATACACCAGAAGAAACATTGCGCCGGTGGAAAACGAGTATAAACAGAGCAAGAAAACACTACAATACAGTATTAAAAAATCCGAGAGAGAATGCTGGAAAACAATATGTGATGAAGTAGACTGTGATATCTGGGGGAATGGCTACAATATAGTCATGAAGAGCCTAGTTGGCTACCCACCCAGACAGGAAATGTCCATGCCAACAATTGAAAAGGTTGTTAACCACCTATTCCCAGTGCATAAGGAAGTGAACTTTGACTATGATAGTGATGTGAAATTTCTAAATTTTAACGTAGAAGAATTCCGCATGGCATGCTCCAAATTGAAGGAGAATAAGGCTCCTGGACCTGGACATATTCCAGCGGAAATAATTAAAGCTATGTCCTTGAACAAGCCGGAATCAACGCTTACTGAATATAACGGATTAGCTGGCCGAGTAGAGGAATGGAAACGAGCCAAACTGTTGCTCTTGAAGAAAGCGGACAAACCCATCGAGAATCCCTTAGCACACAGGCCAATATGCCTACTCGAGGGAAAATTATACGAGAAACTGATCCTTATAAGGTTAAAAAAATAAATGGGACGAACAGGCGGTTTATCAAAGCGACAGTTTAGATTCGTTGAAGGTAAACAAGCGGTGGGCGCTATAGAAGAAGTTTTAAAAATTGCCAGGGCAGCGGGAGAAGAATACTATTGGGCACATCGAAGACTTTGTGCAATAATAACGTTGGATGTCAGAAATGCGTTCATTTCTGCAAGCTGGCAGAACATCCTTGAAGAGCTGAGAAGCAGACGCATTAATGAAGGCCTCATCAGTTTAATTAGGGCCTGATTATCCCACCGAGAAATAATCGTGGAAACAGAGGAACAAGTTAAAATAAGGGAAATGAATAGTGGGATGCCACAGGGGTCGGTCTTGGGACCAACTCAATGGAATATTGAAAGTAGCGCAACCAGCGGGTATTACGTCGATAGCCTTCACTGATGATGTTGCAATGGTTGTAGTTGCAAAATCCTAAGAAACCCTGATAAACACAGCCAATACCGCACTACAACGGGTATCAAACTGGATCGAGCATTAAGGGCTAGAATTAGCCCATGAAAATACAGAAGCTACTCTACTTACGAAAAAGAGAAAGATGAATCCGATTCAATTCGAAGTACAGGGCGTAGTAGTAATGCCCAAAAAAGCAGTTAAATATCTAGTAGTTTGGCTAGATACGAAACTGACTTTCGCTGAGCATATTGCAAATGTTTCTGGAAAAGTAGATAAAACAGTGACTGTCCTGTCCAGACTTATGCCCAATATTGGTGGAGTTAGATCTTCCAAGAGAAGAGCACTAATGAGTGTTGCATACTTGCAAATCCTTTATGCTGCGCCTGCCTGGCACTCAGTGACATACAATAAAAAACAGGTTTCCAAACTTGCCAGCGTCCAACGCAAACTCTGTATCAGAATATGCTCTGCGTATAGGATGATATCAACAGAGGCAGTAGGGGTGATAGTTGGGGTACCTCCAATAGACCTGCTCGTACAGGAAAGACGGGAAAAATACCTAGGGACTAGCAGTGCCATCGCAAGGACAAACCTCATGATGCAATGGCAATACCGTTGGATAACCGAAAAATGGGGAAGATGGACTCATCACCTCATACGTAACATTGAAGAATAGATCGGCAGACCGTTTGGCGAGGTAGATCACTATAGCACGCAGGCAATCTCTGGACACGGTTGCTTCAGGGAATACCTGTACAGCCGCATGAGATCGTTTACTAGGGATTTTCCGTATTGCGGAGAACAAGACGATGCGGAGCATACGATGTTTGCATGCGCCAGGTGGGAAAGAATCCGGACAGGATTCCTAACCGGAACTGGGAAAAAAGTTCGATGCGAGAAGTATGATGACATCATTGGTCTCAGGCGAGAAGGGGTGCAATATAGCGTATAAGATGCTAAGACATATAATTGACACAAAAGAAATGGAAGACAGAGCACGACCATAGACGCAAGTAATACAAACATCACTATGAGGATAGTATGACAGCCCTCTCAATGAAGTACTGCGAAAGCCGTTCCAGTGCGAGGAGCGAGACGATGAGGGGAGGGGCTTTTTTTAGTTAGTAAGAATCTGACACTACCCACCTTCAGTGGGTGTCTTTGGAAGATTTTTCACCCTCTTCAACTATAAAAAAAGTTTAGTCAGCGACAGAAATATCATAATAGGTTCACCTGATGGTGTAAGTGCCGCTCTTAAACAAATAACTAGTGTTGCTTTATGCAATAAAATTAATGATGTTGGCGCAGGCTTGGACACCAAGATCAATCCTACCAACTATTCTCCCGACATTTTTCTCATTAGTCCGTGTATAATGTTTTGTTTCTGATAATATTTTGTTGCTCTCCGTATTTTACTATTTTTCTCTATGACCAAATATTGTGCTCGAAATTTAATGTAATTGTACAGCTTACGAGAAGATGAACATTATTCAATGATCCTAGTATCATTCTTCTTACCTTTAATGAATAAAAAAAGTTTACTTTTCTCACAAAAAAAATATCCAATAACAATTTTACTGACGTTCGCTGTTTGAAAACTCCTATGTACTAATGACAAAGCTGTCTTATTTGGCATCAAAGAAAAGAAACCATATGTTTGTTTGCGAACGTACATTCTAAATGTACTTCAGGGTTTTTTCTTTTGGAAAACCTCCCAAATTGAATGACGTACGTATAAAAGATTGCATTGAAGTTGAAGAGGGTATTTATTTCATTTCATAGTAAACGGAAGTCAAATTTTATGAGATCCTTTTTTCATGAAAACCATATATAACGATTCAATGAATACGGAAGTTGGCTCAAGGGGATTGTGACATTCTTTTTGACGCGTAGTTGACACAATTCTCCTCTATACGCTCATATCTCTGTACCGTCTCATTTCGTCAATTAATCCCAAGTGCCATTCTCGTTTTTACGATACACAAGAATTTCACACAAAAATAAGGCTTATATTTTGCAGCAAATTTGTATATTTAGATCGGTAACGCTTTTTATGTCCAAGCACTTGCTTGAAAATATACGCAAAACAAATAAATAATAATAATAATAATGTTTTCAGTATTTTTCCAAAAATCAATAATAATAATAGTACGATATATCCATATACATAATAGAGAAATAAAGAGCAAAGTTCATTCCTTGCAAGTACATAAATTACCTACAAGCAATGCTCTTCCATTCAACCCTAAAATCACATTGAAATATGTAATTCAAATTTGTAATAGTTGATATTATTCACAATTTTATGAGGAAAACAAAATACTATATGAACACGCACCAACGTCATCATCATTGATCAGCAAACAACTGATTTCTACAATTGACATTAAACCTGCCAGTACCCACTTTTTTAAGATCGTTGGGTGAAGAATTGTACAAACAGTGAACAAACCTGATAACTGAAGCGCCGTCTGTAGACTTCAGTTCTGAATCTTGGAACCGTAATCACTCCCCCGAATCTAATGTTAACTCCTGAAACCTTAATACTGGATCATGCTACTTACTTTGTGAGTGAAAAAGTCAAACGTATCCGTAGAAATTATAACATAAAAATGAATACATAATCTTATGTACATCTGTCAGACATTTAATTTTACGGTGGAGATACGACGACTTTTTTGTTCTCATAATTTTATGAAATAGACATAACGCATGATTCTTCTGTTATACATATTCAACCATCTAATTCATTGGAGTTTGTGCGAGACTCTCTGGCACTTGCGAATCCCATAAATTAACCTAAGACAGGAATTTTGAACCTTTTGAATTCTATTTTTAGACTGGACAGTTAAATGTGGGCCATAGACTGAGCTAGCGAAATTAAAAATTGATGAGATCAGTGATTCGCATAGACATTTCTTGATATAAAATTGTGAAAGGTGTCTATTTCCATAAATGTTTTTTAAGGTATAATATGCGCGTTATATTAATTTAATTATATGACTCTCAAACCTCAAATCTGCATCCATCACGACACCAAGATTTCTCGCTTCTTTCACAATTGCCAAGGACTCTCCCCGAAGGTTTATATTTACCGACTTGTATATATTTTCCCTATGATGTTTTGGCCCAAATATCAAGACTTTCGACTTCTTTGAGTTTATGCATAATCAATGTTCCTCTGCAGCAGTAACAAATTTATTTAAGTCTGTGTTAATCAGGTTAGACGCATCTCTTGTTAAATCTTCTGGGAAACTAAATAAAAGCTGAGTATCGTCAGCATATAGATAAATTTGACATGATTGAATAGCAGATAGTAAACGAGACGTATATATTGATAATAACAAAGGTCCCAGTATTGATCCCTGTGGTACACCAGATCTGAGATTTAAGTAACTTGAACTACAATCATTTATCGATACTTTTTGCCTTCTATCTCTCGAATAGTTACCCAACAATTCCAGCGCACCTGGAGAGAATCCTATAAATTTAAGAATATTTAACACTAAATCGTACTTAATTGTATCAAATGCGTGGCTAAAATCTAACAAAATCAGAATCGTATATTGTTTAACATCAGATGCAGCTATGATATCGTGGACAATATGCGAAAGCGCGATAGTACAGTTCAGGTAATGAAGAATACTGTATTCTTTAATTTGTCTTCTACTGCTCTCTCAAAAAATTTTGACATAGTAGGCAATATACGTATACCTCTAAGGTCCTTAATTTCCGTTGGGTTTTGTTGCTTCGGTAACACCGTCACCACAGCACTCTTCCACACCGATGGAAACACGTTTCTTGTCAAGCAGAAGTGTATTATGTGAGTTATATAAGGTATTATGTGGGGGCAACAAAGTCTAATAAGCTTTATATTTATATCATCACACCCCCTTGCGTCCGTTTTAATTTGTGATGTAGCTGTGTACACAAAATAATCATTTATTTACTCAAATTCAAAATTACCATCATTTATTTTGTTATTATTGTGAAATTCTAAAACACTCTTGTATGGTTTTAAATCAGGAACTGAGTTTATAAAGAAATTATTCAGTTCGTTAGGCTTGCATAAAGTTACTGGTATTTTATTATTTTTATCAGAAATTAATTTATGTGTTCTGTCCTCCACATTTCTTTTGTTGACTTATTGTTAAACTGATAGATGAAATATGCTTTTTTTCCCTGCAGCTAGTCTGGTTAGTTAAATTCCGTATTTGCCTGTAAAAATTTAATTGTCTCTGTAATTTTGCTGCCTTAAATTTAACTAAGGCTTTGTCCCTCTCTCTCATCATAATTTTAATAACATCTGTTATCCATGGTGCTCCTACTTCAGTGATTCTAGACGTAACCAAAGAAATATGTCTATCGAACAAGTTATTTAGACAGTTAATTGAATATTATAATTTTGCGTCAACAGTTTCTTGGTCGAATATTTGAAAAAAAAAGATATTTAGAAGATCCGTTTGAAAAGCATCCTGATTAAAATATTTAAAACTACTATACGTACATATTTTTGGCATCAGCTTCTTTCTATCAATTTTAAATTTACAATGAACAATAAAATGATATATTACTATGAATTATACCTTTCTCCACTCCTGCGTCAGATTGAACAATGACATTATCCAATAACGTCGCTGAAGTAGCCGTAACTCTTGTAGGAACATCAATTATTTGTCATAAACTCAATGGTCTGCAACCGGTCTTATCTCAATTGAACTGTCCTCAAAATCGTCCAGAAAACTATTTGTATTCTGATTATGTGGTTTATAAACAACTCCGATTGCAAATGTTCTCCTTCGCGTGGTGATCTTAATCCATAACTGTTCCCAAACAAACTCCTGCCTTGTTTGAATAACTTCAAAACGGAGTGAATTTTTAACCCATACGCATAAACCTTTACCTCTGGAATTTCGGTCCACCCGGTTTATATTAAAATGGTCAATATTTAATAATTCATCACCTGTACAATCACCCAACCAAGTTTCACATACTAAGAATATATCCTATGAATTACCCAAAATTAGATCATTTATGTCATGCAAAGATGGCAATAGAGACCTAGCATTACAACATCCTATTTTCAAATTCATCTATTTACAAGTATAAACAAAATACGCTCTCGTGTCAAAGTAACGGAATTAAATATACAAACAGAACCTTTTTACTACAAAACTGGAAACAAGAATTTTTTTTCAACTGATAATTGCACAAAATGCCGCAAAATAAATCCACATGAAATAGGCACTTGAAATATTAACCATAATAAAATTGTAATAAGTTCATAACATCTTCCAAAGTCGTGATCCTTCTGGTATTATGCTGGTTATTTAATTTGACAAAAATTCTTCCAGAATTTGTCCATACAATTCCCATCTGCCAACTTTCGTTTCGTTAACTATTTTAAGCAATTCGAGTGTAAGATCCTCTCTGATAACTATTTTTGTAGACTTGAGCAGCCTTTTATCAGAGTATAATATTGAATTTTTAAAATACATTGAAGAAAATCTTAACTTTATTGGCCTGCTTTTATTAATTTCCTTTTTTGCAGGTCTGTAACATGACTCATCTAGTTTAAGTTTCATTTTGGTGTTAAATATATCCAACACCACTGTAGATGGTTTTTAGTTGCAGGTGGCTCAGGAACTCTATAAATTTCAGCAGCCACTACTTTGAAACTCAAGCGTTGTTTTTTGCTTTAGTCACTTTAGCAAAATTTGGTTTGTTTTAAGACGTTAACGCAAATCTTCAACCACATATCGACTTCTTCAACATTTTTTGGAAAAGTCAATTGATCCTAAGCTTCATGTTATATTATCGGCGTTTTCGCGCAAAAACTTGAAATTGCGATATGAAAATTAAGATTGATTCATTTTCGCAAATCACAATACGGAATATGCATGTATTTCTACTTTTCCGCCCATCCCTATCTAATATGCGAGAAAAGGATTGGTTTGCCACATTTTTGTTATTTTTGGAAAAATTTCGGTTTGTTATCACGATACATCCTCCGAAGTGTATACAACTGAACAATTTCATGATTGAATGATGGTCAAGGCATCTCAGACGAATCCTGTTACTTTTCAGTTCACTAGAGTACGGTTGCTATGGTACTCACAGTATCTCGTTTTTGGTTATTTTTCGGAGAAATTTCAGGTTGTTAGGCCTCCGTAGTGTATCCAAGTGACCAATTTTATGATTGGATATAGTTCAGGGTATCTAACAGTTAAACTCTTGATTTTCAGCTCCCCAGTGCCAGTACAATGGACCCTGTAACTCCAGATATACTATGTTTTTGATCACTTTTGAAAACATTTCGGTTTGTTAGAACCCTCTACAGCCTCCAAAGTGTATACAAGTGAACAATTTTATAATTGGATATTATTTAGGGCGTCTCACAAATGAATCTCATTGATTTTCAGTTCACCAGTACAACTGGTCCTATCAATCAAGATGTACTTCGTTTTTGGTAATTTTTTGAGAAGTTTCGGTTTATTAGCAAGACACAGCCTCCAAAGTGTATATGTTACCGTAAAAACCCGATTTCAGTTGAAACCCGAATTTCCTAGGAAAATCTAGTTTTGACTACGGCTCACAGTCAATTCTAGATTTAACTAGTTAAATTTAGAATTGTCTAAAAATTTCAGTGGAATCTAAACATTTTAAGAATATTAAATTCAAAACAGCTGTTAGTAGTAAAAACTATTACGTGCTGTCGGTAGGAGCATCTATTCTGTGATTGGACACAAAAAGTCGTATGATCTAATTGTAGTTTATAATTTAGTTGGTGTAAGCTCAAAAGCAAATGCGTAAAGGACGTTGCGACTTGTTTTCTTTCGGTGAAGGATACATACAGGGAAATTTTTAAACTAAAGTTATTCTAAGCATTAATAAACGTGTTGTCCGGGTAGTGCCGTTTAGTTGGTTGTATCTGGGTAAAGTATGTCGAGTTAGGACCTGTTTAGCCTGATAAATTGGGTACTTTTAAGAATTGTAGTATTTTAGTACCGGTAATTAAATTGTTTTTACTTTTGATAATTCTTATATAGAGTTGTTAGGCGTTGATGGTTTCTAGATGTACGCGTGCTGAGTTCCGACTTGGTTTCATCTGGTAAGTCACTTCAAAATAGTAATTTTTGGATTATAGTGAGAAAATTTGTAAAATGCCATTTAGTTGGTTGTTTCTGGTAACGATTTAAAGGAATTTTGATTTGTTAAGTCTTGTAAGTGATTTTCAAATGGTAATTTTTAAACAATAATGGTAATTTATTTTTTATAGGGTTAATCAATTATTCAGTGCGATTTATTTTGTAGTTTCTGGTTAAAATTATCAGAATTTAATTTTTTTTGTCTGGTAAGTGATTTTTAAATTGTAATTTTTCATTCATTTTGTAAAATAGATTATTTTAGCATTATTATAACCAACTACAGATATACCTTTTTGATTTGAAAAATGACGGATATTGCCGAAAATCTGTCTAGAAATGGAGGTTTATGGAAACAGCAATATTTGGAACGGATTTTGAAAGAAGAAGAAAAAAAGAAAAACTCTACACCGCTATCACAGGGGACGTCTATAATAAACTAATGACTGAAGTACAGGAAGCTGAAATGGCTGTGAAGGAAACCCCATTACAATATAGAAGACTCAAAAGGTTCAGAGTTTTCGAGGTTAGCATAACGAAAAAACTGGCATCTAGAAGTGAACCAATTCAATACTATTTACTTGCTGAGGACGCTTTTGATATCATTGAAGCAGCACATGTTGCCGTTGGTCATGGAGGGCGAGATAGATTAAAAGCTGAAACTTCAAGGAAATATGCAAATATAACTATTGATATGATAAATATTTTCAGTGTGAGGTTTGCCAGCGCAAAAAGAGTAAGAAAAAGAGGGGTCTTGTTTCCAAACCCACAATACATTCAGAAACGAATAGTCGCTGCCAAGTAGACCTTATAGATATGCAGTCACAACAAGATAATGGTTTTAAGTATATTATTGTGTACCAATATTATTTGACAAAATTTGTTTTCTTAAGATCATTGCAAAGCAAAAGGGCTGAAGAAGTTGCTTTGCAATTAACAGATATATTATTGACTTTTGATGCTCCGTGTATTTTGCACTAAGATAATTGCAGAGAGTTCGCTAATGCAGTGATTAATGAGGTAATGACATACTGGCCTGAAGTGAAGTTGGTTCATGGAAAACCAAGGCATAGCCATAGCCAATGGTCTGTAAAGCGTGCTAACCAGGATGTGGAGGAAATGTTAGCTGCCTGGATGCAGGATAATGATACCACACACTGGTTCAAAGGTCTTCCATTTGGACAGTTTATGAAAAATAGAGCCCTGCATTGTGGTAGAACCCTGTTGCTCATTTCATATCACTCCCCCTCATCCATCTAATTCGGACACTTCACTGAATCTTCACTCTTCTACTCAGAAGTCTAATGCATTCGTTTCACTATCAACTGCAATCGTAAATATACTTGACATAAATCAAAGACCTACAACATGTAGAGTCATACTAGATCATGGAAGTCGGTCTAATTTTATCACAAAAGCTCTTTTAGAAAAGCATAATCTACCCTACGAAAGGATTGGTATGCCCATATCCTGCATAAATAAGTCATCATTTACAGCATCAAAATGAGTAAACGTTGAAATAAAATCTATCCATGGCAATTACAACTATAAAATGCCTGCTCTAATAGTGCCAAACATATCAAATCTTACACCCCAGCATTTCATCAGCACTCAAAGGCTCAAAATTCCCCTCGACTTGCCACTTGCTGATCATTCATTTAACAAACCAGCTGAGATTGAAATATTGATAGGTTTAGGATTATTCTTTGATATGCTGGAATCTGGCCAAATTAAACTAGGCAAAAACCTCCCCATTTTACAGAAAACTAAATTGGGATGGATCGTTAGTGGCCCAATTCCATTAATATCTAATCAAGTACCGCATTCGCAATTTTATTTCTTAGCAACTTCGTCCGGATACATCCACAATTCCTTGGAGCGATTTTGGCAAATTGAGGAAGGGTTTCAATCCTACCCACCTCCTTATACCAATGAGGAGGAAGAATGTGAAATCCATTTTCAATCCTCCACCACTAGAGATGAAACTGGACGCTTTACAGTGAGCCTACCACTTAAAGCCCAATATGTATTACTCGGTGATTCCTATGAAACTGCACTTGAAAGATTTCTTGCAGTCGAGCGAAAACTTCAAAAAAAATCCTTTGCTGAAGCAATCTTACATAGACTTCATGTCAGAGTATATTAACCTAGGGCATATGAAGCTAGTCAATCCTCAGACTAAAGCAACCTCCAAATATCCTATCTACTATATTCCTCACCATGCTGTGCGATAGACTCACTACAAAAATCAGAGTTGTGTTTGATGCATCCTCCACCACTACTTTCGGCCTACCTCTAAATAATGTTCTAAAGATAGGACCCACAGTCCAAAACGATTTTTTAGTATAGATACTGATCCGATTCCGACAACATAATTATGTTCTTACTGGCGACATTGCGAAAATGTACCGCCAGATTCTTCTTGAACCCGAACAATGCACTCTACAACATATAATTTGGCGAAGCAATCCAGTTGACATACTCGAATCATATCAATTGCAGACTGTAACCTACCGAATGGCTAACTCTAGCTATCTAGCTTCGAGATGCCTAAAAGAGATATCTATCCAAGTAGAACCCGAATTCCCTACGGAGAGCCATATCCCAAACAGGGACAATATGTAGATGACATTATCACCGGAGCGTCGTCCGAAGAATCCCTCATTCAAATACGCCTAAACCTAACTTCCATTTTAATTTCATACGGATTCAAATTGGAAAAAATTCATATCAAATAGCCCCTCATTACTTTCAGACTTAGACCCTGATAATTCGAATATTGAATATATTATAACAGATGACATAAATGTCAAAGCATTAGGAATCAATTGGAATTCCCAATCCGACACATCTATCTACAAGTCTTGCATCAACCTTAAATCTACAGTAATCACGAAAAAAATAATCCTGGCTTTGGTCTCCACCATTTTCGACCCAACAGGACTCTTAGGACCCATGATTATTCCCCTCAAAATCCTCTTACAGCAACTATGGTTATTGAAGAAAAACTGAGATGATCCTATTCCCGCGCATCTGTGCAGCATTTGGGAAAACTTTGTAGCGAACCTGAACTCAGTTCATATCTTCCAAATACCCCGGAAAGTAACTTTACCTAACTCTGTTCATATTGAGTTGCATGGTTTTTGTGACAGCTCGATTAACGCTTATGGCGCATGCGTTTACGTACGCTCCATTGATATACGAGGAACAATGCTAAGTCGCTTACTCTGTGCGAAATCCCGCGTTACTCTTTTAAGAGCCATATCCTTACCCAGGGGTGAGTTATGCGGAGCGGTGATTTTAGTACGCTTAATGAGCAAATTAAAAGAGTGCCTCGATTTAAAGTTAGATAAAATATTTTATTATACCGACTCTACCATAGCTCTAGGTTGGCTGTACTTGGAACCTCGATCGCTAAAGACATTTATCTGCAATGGAGTTGCGGAAATTCAAAAATCATCTCATACTTCCGAATGGTATCATGTAACATCTTCCTAAAACCCAGAAGACTTAATTTCCAGAGGAGTCAATCCCGATGAGCTGCGGAATTGTAATCTCTGGTATAATGGGCCAACATTATTGTCTTTATCTACCGAGAATTGGCCAACTAAGAATCATATATCCCATTTTGCAAAATCTACTTCTGATCCTAATATTCCCGAATTCAACCCGAAATCAATCGTACTGTCAAATGTATGACCAGAATTTCAGTTTTTCATTTATTAAAGATCTGTCCAACTTGCAAAAACTGCTTCGTATTATCGCATACTTCTTAAGATTTATTATTAATTGCAAAAATCCTGATCAAAGAATATCTGGACCTCTCACTCTTCTTGAAATCGAGAACAGCCAAATTCAAGTGGTCTAAGTCGTCCAAAATCAGTGTTTATCTCAAGAATTACATTCCCTCAAGACATATAAAAGAGTAAAATCTTCCAGTATATTGAATGCATTTATAGATGCTCAAGGAATCCTTCGAGTAGAAGGAAGATTAAAAAAGTCTACTCTCCAATTTGAAAGCAAACACCCCATAGTTCTACTCTACAAGCACATCCTCACCAATCTTATAATCAGTCACACACACCAAGTTAATCTGCATGCTGGTACCCATGCCACCCTAGCCTTTGTTCGTGAAAGATTTTGGCCTCTAAATGGCAGAAGCGCTGTGAGAAAAATTCTAAAAGAATGTATAACCTGCTTCCGCGCTAATCCACAACCATTATCCACCATTATGGGAAATCTGCCCAATCCACGCGTCACTGAATCATATCTATTTGCTAACACTGGAGTAGACTATACCGGCCCTTTTCAATTAAAGGCATCCAAGTTCAGAAATCGCCGTTCACAAAGGCCTACGTATGTATTTTCGTGAGCTTAGCTACCAAAGCAATTCATATAGAATTGGCTAGCGAACTAACTGCTGAATGCTTCATAGGCTTATTGCGTAGATTTATTCCCAGGCGCGGCTTTTGTAGTGAAATTTATTCAGACAACGGAACTAATTTTACAGGAGCTCACGCCGAGCTGAAAGGTATTTTTGAAATCCTCCAAAATGAAAAATTACGATATTTTTATAAGGGCAATAAAAGTTGATGGCATTTCAGTTCTCCCAGATCTCACTTTGGTGGACTTTGGGAAAGCGCGGTGAAATCTGTCAAAGGACACTTACGCCGAATAATTGATGATAACAATCCGCTAACTTATGAAGAATTGTACACATTTCTAGTACAGATCGAAGGTGTTCTCAACTCCCGGTCTCTAATGCCTTTAAGTAACGATCCCAATGACCTGGAAATACTAACTATTTATAAGTAAGCAAAGATACATATTAGACTGGGTGAAACAACTATCACAAACAAAATATCATTGGAAAGAGGAGTGAGTCAGGAAGATACCATCTTACCTAAACTATTCACGCTGGCCCTCGAAGACATCTTCAAAAAATTAGAATGGGGGACCAAAGGCATTAATATAGACGGTGCCAGACTTAACCACTCAGATCCGCAGACGACATAGCCCTAATAAGTGACAACGTCACAGAACTAGGAGAGATGCTAAATGAATTAAATTTAGCATTTATAAATATCGGGTAAAATGTGAATTATAGTAAAACAAAAATAATGAGTTCTGAAAATATCAACATATCCATTCAAGGTAATAACATCAAATGCGTAAATGAATTTATATATATATATATATATATATATATATATATATATATATATATATATACCTGGGATACACTATTTAATTGGGTAAAGGAAATCAACACGCGGAGATCAAAAGACGCATAAGATTGACATGGGCAGCTTTCAGCAAGCTGGGGCACATTCTTAAAAACAACATGATCCCTATGAATTTGAAACGCAAAGTATATAATACCTGTATACTGCGAGTGCAAACATACGGATTGGAAACAGTTAGCATAACAAAAGCATCTGCAAACAAGCTTTTAACAATCCAAAGAGCAATGGAACGCAGCATGCTAGGGATATCATACAAGAGGCGGCTAAGATGGCAGTGGCAGTGGGCCGGTCACCTAGCCAGACTGGATAAAGGTAGACGGGCACATATAATAACAGTTTGGAGGCATAGACAGACCAAGCGAAGCATAGGAAGCCCACAGAAGAGATGGGTAGACGACATTAAGAAGGTGGCAGGCAAGAACTGGTTAAGTACAGCTAGAAACAGGGAGACATGGAAACAAATGAGAAAGACCTATATCCAGGAGTGGACAACTATAGGTTCAGGAAGAAGAAGAAGTGCTTTGTACCAAAGCTCAAAAACTCTATTAGAAGTATACACGATAAAGTGTTTTTTCTTATTACAAGACATGAGAAAATACGAAAATAATGGTATTAAGTTATGAGAAGACATGAAGTATCTGTAATATCATGTTTGTATTATTGTCAAGATCATTTTTAAGTATTATTATATCTGGATTACTTCAGTAACTCGAGTCCATTAAAAAATATAGGCAGGTATCTTTAAGTATTCTTCTTGTTTTTGTGCAAAATAACATTATTAAACAATAAGGGAACTAGGAGTTTTCCCCATATATTTCATTGTCAAAAACGAAATAAATCACCACCACTTGAAAGAAAAATTAAAATTACGAGACACAAATTACTCTCGTGAATGAAGTTATCTCCGTTTACTGTGAAAAGTAGCAATTCAGAAATTGGCTAGCCTCACAAACAAGTGATTATGATGCACGGTGTAGTATTTTTCATATTGTCTATAATGATCACAAAGTGAAGACCAATACTTCTCATATTAAAGCCTTTGATATTGTGATGAATTGACAAAATTGAGCACATATAACCAACTTGTTGTGCACACTTAGCGACAGAATTTTGGTAATCCCTTTAAACTAGCTTCTTGAATGATCATGTCCCGGCACATGCCCTTTGAGGGAGTTATACTGCCTCAAAATAATGTCATTCCAACTTTGATAAGCTTATTTGTGAATCGACTAGATATGGGGAATATAATGTGGTTCCAACAATCCATATTCAATTATGTTCTTGAATTATCATAAGCAGAAGCTTCATTCGTTCTCAAGAAATATAATCAATTTTAAAGTTTGTTTTCGAACTGATATTAATTATATCTGAATAGTCACAGTAATTCACTTTAAGACCATTATTCGAGCATAGACTGAATTACGCCAATAACATTACCATAATAGTATCATACAATTTCCTTGAGAATCTTCTCTCTTAGATATTTAATAAAATTAAGCTAACACTAAGAGGCCAAACTTGAGATTGATGTTTACACTGGAGAATACTGCGTCGTGTACTATCTCAAAGGTTATTATCAATAAATTATGTAGGTATATTAGAAAGTTAGAAGCAGCATGTTCTTTAATAGTGTTTAATCGTGGGAAATTTGGTATTATTTCATCATTTATCAATACAACGGTATACCAATTATGATACTGAATACACTTCATTATTTCATCTGATAATAAGCTTTACTGGATACGTGTTGTAATCTTTTAACAAGAAAATTTTTTACCCGTTGTTTAAGCCAATCAGATGCCTTGGTTTTGACAGGTGGCTATGACGACAACCTAAATTATCCGAAAATGTTCTCGGCCACGTGACCTAGTTGCAAAATAGTACTTTTCATCAAATAACATGCGCATGGGCAACCACCATGTTGAAAGAGCGGTAGTTTAAAAGTTTCGTACTTTGTACAAACATGACTGGAAATGCAATATTATCTCCATCATTTAATCAAAATATTGATTATTTTGAGATTGTTGGCAATTCAGTTGAAGTGCATAATTGGGAACAATTAAAAAGGCGGTTAAAGTGTCATGGGCGTTCTCAACAAGGCAATATAAATGAGCTTGTTGAGAGGTTAGCTGTCAATACAATCTAAATATAATCTTAATAAAATTATGTGAATAATTATTGAATTGTAATTAACCCTGATATTCATTGTTATCACATGTAGAAACTCTAAAATTTACATCTACTTTGATAATTAATATTATTATTAATTTTAAAACTCAAAATTATTAATCAGGACTACGCGTATATATTACTACCATATTCTAATTGCAAGCAAGGTTTAGGAAAATGTATAAAATAAAATTATAGAAATAGTAGAATTTGTTTTACGAAAATTGAAGCCACCTGAAGTTGCAGTCGTAAGCGCCAACTTGTTGTCAAAACTACCGCCGTATTGTGAAATTGAAAATCAGTAGAGAAACGATTACATTATATAGGTTAATATATCGATTAATGTAGAGAATTGAAAAGGACGACTAATTTCTAGAAATGTTCCTTCATACACAAAATGTCTTAATATATTCATGAATACTGTTCTTAACCCTCCGATGGGCGCGCCTTCCAGTGTTTCATAAGCGAGCGCGCTGCGGCATTCACACCGTGCGTGAAAATTTCTAATTTCGACAACAAAATCTCACAAAACAGATGATTATATTTTTTATTTAATGTTTCAAATGTTACATAAAACTAGAGTAGTTTATAAAATTATAATAAAAAGTATTGAGGAACAAACAAAAAAATTATAAATTTTATCTATGATTACTTAGTTACAACTTCTGGAAAATTTAAAAAATAACATTGTTGAACACTCAATACATGAAAACTGTTTACTCTACTTCCATCTTGTTCTGGTCACACTTTTCATTACACTCTAGGCAATTTATGGTTATATATCTGTGCCTTTGGCAAACATGTTTTCCACATAATTTAGAGACGGATTTTGTTCTGTTATTTTTATGAGTGCCACACACGAAACAAATAACAGGCTTTACAAGGTTTCTGACAGGTGTTACGGGTTTGAATAGTTTGCACTGATTAAATAGGTATAAACAATGCAGTCTTTTAAAAGGATGAACTCCAAATAATTTCAAATTTTACCTATAAACAAAATGAATTAGTAAGATGAATAAAGACAGATTATTCTAAATAAATTCTTTTAATATTCTTCAAGTGTTGTTTATGAGTATATGTTACAGTAATTGACATTAAAATTTCCATGGAACTTATAATTATATGTTAATTAATTCGGAGAATCCAATCTGGTTCTATATCATATATAAATATGCATTTCTATGATTAGGCAGGTTCAAGGTTATGCAGGTAAAAAATTCCTCAGCATGAAACTTTAACTTCAATCATGTCAACTCTTTCTTTCTGGTGATCCTTTTCATATCTTATCTTTTTTTTTGGGTTTTCGATTTTTAAGCATGAGCTTAGCATTCTAGAATCTCTAGGATTTTCGCTGAAAAAGAGAAGAAACGCTATTAGTTGCTTTCAAATTGTATTTAGTTTTTAAAAACAATCTGTAAGAAGAGGATTTTAAGATTTGAGCAATTAACATAATCCATCTAGGCCACACAAGATCTTCGGTGAGTGCACACATTGTTATTGATTAACGAATTCACAGTATGTGACATATTATTGTTTCAGGCCTTTTTGTTCACCTCATCATTTCCCTATCTACTTCCTAAATGTCTCTACATTATTATAGTAAAATATAAACTTCCAAGACCTCAACTGTATAGTGATCAAGGCATCTAATTAACTGTTACCTCCTGGATGGTGGTTGTAGTTCACCACCACTGCAGTAAGATAGTCCGATAAAAATATTGGCGTCAAACATAACTTCAATTGGAGGAATACAGAAAACCAGCCAAGTAAGCTCTTTCTAATTAATAACAAACTCTAGGGTGACCTCACAAACTTGGCAGCTGAACTAACACTATCTATATATTATGTATAATACAATATTAATTTAAGACTGCTTACTTATAATTTTTTTTGGAAACCAACTGTTACCATTTGGGTTATCAATCAATTTTGTTCAATCACAATTTACAGTGTAAACGGTGATAATAAATCAGTTTTATATTGTTACGAAACAGCACACTGGTATAGACCCTAAATCCGACTCTGTCTAAGCCAGGTATGAAAATTAAAATTATGGTGGATACGCAGTGTTTTTATAACTGTTTGGGACTATCTTATCTAAACATTGTTTTCGTAACCAGACTTATCTAGAAAAGACCAGAAAAATGATTTGTGCCTGTGTAAGCCGCAGCCCGGAATTTTCTAGTGAGATAGGCATTAATATAAATGAGGACCGATCAGCGGAGGAGTTGATAAAGTGATCTTGACAAATAAACAGTAAATAAGTGAATATAAAAGTGTTGATATAAATTGATAATTAAGTTTGTGTGCATATAAATTAAATTTAAGTGATTAGTTAAGTACATATAAATTAGGTGTTAGTGAGTTGGTGTTTAAATAAATTAGTAAGTAGTATGTTTAAAATTTATCCCACCCGTTTATTGTTTAAATAAATAACAAAAACATCACATTGGTGTCAGGTGTGGGGTTATATAAATAAATTGCAACGTAAAAATGGCCAAGAAATTAAGGGATCTGAAAGTGGCGGAATTAAGAGCGGAATTGAAAGATCGTGAGTTGGAAACGTCCGGTAAGAAAAGTGAATTAGTAGAAAGACTTAAAGTGGCACTGGAAAATGACGGCTTTGACCCAGAAACAGTTTTATTTAATGACGAGGCTTCCAACTTAATCTCGTCAATTTCTGCTAATATGGACGAGAAAATTTCTGCCATGGGAGAGAACATTTCTGCTAACATGGACGAGAAGATTTTTACTATGAAGAATGATATTTCTGCCAACATGGACGAGAAGATTTTTGCCATGGAAGAGAAAATTTCTACGAACGTGAAAAGCGATATTTCGGCTATAAAGAACGATATTTCTGCTATGAAGAATGATATATCTGCCGATATCTTATTAATGAAAATCGACATTGCCGCTGACGTTGAAAATGAAATTTCGTCTCTAAAATCTGAAATCGAGGATAAGATGTCAACAATGGACGAGAAAATCGAGAATAGGATGTGAACGATGGACGAGAAACTCGAGAATCAGATTACAACGATAGACGAGAAAATCAAGGAGTTAGAGGAAAAGATTGCCGATTCAAGAACGCGAGGCACGCCAGAGGAAGAAAACAAGACCGAGCAAACGAAACCTTGCAAGCCCGAAACACTACCCAAGTTTGAAGACATTGGCAGTTTTACCCGAGTCACGGCCCCAACGTTCGATGGAAAAATGTCTTGGACCAATTATGTGAAACAATTTGGAGCAACCGCTAGAGCGAATAATTGGTCCGATAGAGAGAAGGCAGTGAACTTAACCATCGCGCTTCGCGGAGATGCCTTAGATGTACTTCAGACGTTACCTCCGGAAGAAACGGACGATTTCGAGCAGCTGAAGAAGGTGTTGGACATGCGGTACGGTCATGAACATTTGGAACAGTTGTACAGATTCCAGCGGAAACGTGACGAAACCCTTCAAGAGTATGAAATGGATATTGCCCGACTAGTCCGATTTGCTTATCCATCAGCACCAGAGAACATTATGGAATGTTTAGGCACCCAGGCCTTTATTGACGGCTTGTGTGACCACGATATGAAGAAGACGCTTCGATTAGCCCATCCTAAAACATTGGTCGATGCATTGACTGCTGCTCTTGAATATGAAGCAGCCACGATGGCTTCGGGATACAACAAAGATATGACCATAACGGAAGAAGGTGACGATGACAGACTTGACCAGATCATCAACTTGTTGAAAGGTATGGTAGACAAGAAGCCGAAGAAAATCAGGTGCTGTAATTGTGGCGAGCAAGAGCATGCACGCAGTTCGTGTAAGCGTCCTACGACTCCTGCAAACCAAAAACCTCTTAAATGCAAAGCAGCCACGAAGGGCTCGCGGTAAAACAGAGGTAGGACCATGCAGGAAGAAGATGACGATGACAAACTTGACCAGATCATCAACATGTTGGAAGGTATGGCAGACAAGAGGCCGAAGAAAATCAAATGCCGGAAGCACGTACACAGTCCGTCTAAGCGCCACAAGACGCCTGTAACCCAAGAACTTCAGACACAAGGGAAAATCAGACAGGGGTGAACATCCAGCTGATGTGAATCACCGAAAAGCCAACTCCTTGCCTAGACGGCCATGCCCTGTAGACTATTCACAATGCAACAAGTCGAAATCTAAGGAAGCTGCAGTTTCAAGAACTACTGTAGTCAATGAAGAATGGTCACCCACCCGTATCAGAGAAGATCAGGAGACTTATCCTCATCTGAAGATGATCCGGCAATGGAAGAAAGAAAATCGGCGACCTACCTGGCAAGAAGTGTCAAAATTTTCACCGAAACTCAAGGCGTATTGGGCTCAGTGGAACTCTCTTGTCCTGGAAGAAGGGCTGTTGAAAAGAGTCCTTGAAAACGATGATGGTTCTGAGATGAGAAGACAGATAGTTATCCTGAGAGCGAGAGTTGCTGAGGTACTGAAGAAGTTACACGACAGTCCATCGGGAGGTCATCTGGGAGTGAAGAAAATCCTCCAGCGAGTTCGTGAAAGGTTTTATTGGATGAACAGCTCCGACGATGTGAAGGACTGGTGTAAGAAATGTACGACTTGTGCTACGAGTAATGGATCACATCTCAAGAGAAAGGCACCCATGAAACAGTACAATGTTGGAAGCCCTTTCGAACGGATTGCTTTAGATATCGCTGGGCCATTTCCAATGACAGAAAATGAGGGCAAATACATACTGGTTGTAATGGATTATTTCACAAAGTGGGTGGAAATTTACGCCACAACTGTCGTAGATGTATTGGTGAAAGAATTTATCAGCCGATATGGAGTGCCCTTGGAAGTCCACACTGACCAGGGAAGAAATGTCGAAAGTCATCTATTCCTGGAGATTTGCGAGAAGCTGGGAATGAAGAATACCAGAACAACAGCATTACATGCACAGTCAGATGGAATGGTCGAGAGAATGAACAGGACTATTGGAAAATACCTGTCCAAAGTAGTATCCAGCCATCAAAGAGATTGGGACCAGTATCTCTCCCCATCCGTATTGGCTTATCGATCTGCCGTCAATGAGTCCACGGGTGAAACACCTGCGAAAATCCTGTTTGGACTTGAAATGAGGCTCCCTTGTGACCAGGAAATTTGGCTGTCTGCCTGGAGTAGATCTAGCAGGCGAAGACTACGTAATCCAATTGAGAAGAAGGCTGGACGATATTTATTAATTAGTTCGAACCAATCTTCAAGTTGCCAGCGACAGAATGGAAAATCGGTGCGATACGCAGGCCACAGAAGGCGGTTTTAAAGAAGGGTACAAAGTATGGTTACACAACCCGACGAGGAGAAAAGGATTTTCTTCAAAATTACAAAAATCCTGGGAAGGTCCATACTTAATCCAGAAAAGGATCAATGATGTTATATATCGCATAAGCAGGATCCCCAACGGAAAACCAAAAGTAGTTCACCAAAACCGACTAGCCCCATTCGAAGGAGACCATGACCTAGAGGAAGGAGGAAACCTTATTCAAGATGTGTCTAACCCTACCTTCGATGAATTTATGGGCGCGTATGGAGGTACCGGGAAAGCTAGATATGGAGTCACTTCGGAACAACAACAAGATTTGTTCACTCTACCGGAAGATTATTCACTGGCATACAACATCCCCGCCCGTATCAAGAACGCACGAGGGTTCGTAACCGTCTTTCGAAAGAAGTTCGGGCACAATATACATAGAGAGGGCTATTCATTCATAAACACGTTTATTTTTGTGGCTAACAATTCTAAACGCCAGTAGTAAAATCATGAATGAATTACAAAAAGTGGGGATACTTCGCCTTGGCGTCATCGTCCAAGCATAGGCGTACCAAATCTATTTAAAAACAACAAATATAAAATTATATTATTGGAATTTTGGTGTTTATAAATATTTCATCTGATGAAATTAATGTTTGTTGATTTTAATTAATGTATTTTTGAACGGAGAAGATTTTTACACTATTGTTACGAAACAGCACCCTAAAACCGAGTCTGTCTAAGCCAGGTATAAAAGTTAAAATTATGGCGGATACGCGTATGGAGTTACCGGGAAAGCTAGATATGGAGTCACTTCGGGACAACAAAAAGATTTGTTCACTTTCCCGGAAGATTATTCACTGGCATACAACATCCCCGCCCGTATCAAGAATGCACGAGGGTTGGCAACCGTCTTTCGAAATAAGTACGGGCAATTAGAAAAACTTGAAGACCAGATTCCAGCCCCTGGCAAGACACTGAAACTGAAACATAATTCGCGGTACGTCTTCTACGTGGTAACTAAAGATGAAGTTAGAGACCCATCTACCTACCGCGATGTGTGGTAAGCACTTCGTAACCTCCGAGACCATGTGTTACATTCCAGCGTGAAGAAACAGGCTATGCCTAAGATAGCGAGTAACCAGTTGGATTGGCAAGTTATCAGGAACATGGTAGAGGTTATCTTTAGAGATACCGGTATCTAGATATTAATTTGCAGCTACAACCCCCGTTATCAGTATCCGATGAAGAGGGTGCCCTGCTATTTCCATAAGATCGGAAAGTGTAGAAATGGGGCCAAATGCCGATTCAAACATCCAGTTTCGGCTACACAAAAGTTCCAGGAGGAACTTCCATTTAAGGAGGGGGTAATGTTACGAAACAGCACACTGGTATAGACCCTAAATCCGACTCTGTCTAAGCCAGGTATGAAAATTAAAATTATGGCGGATACGCAGTGTTTTTATAACTGTTTGGGACTATCTTATCTAAACATTGTTTTTGTGACCAGACTTATCTAGAAAAGGCCAGAAAAATGATTTGTGCCTGTGTAAGCCGCAGCCCGGAATTTTCTAGTAAGATAGGCATTAATATAAATAAGGACCGATCAGCGGAGGAGTTGATAAAGTGATCTTGACAAATAAACAGTAAATAAGTGAATATGAAAATGTTGATATAAATTAATAATTAAGTTGTGTGCATATAAATTAAATTTAAGTGATTAGTTAAGTACATATAAATTAAGTGTTAGTGAGTTAGTGTTTATATAAATTAGTGAGTAGCCATACCGTGTGTTTAAAGTTTATCCCACCCGTTTATTGTTCAAATAAATAACAAAAACATTACAGTATTATAAAGTACAATCAACTTCATATTAACCCACCCGTACTCTACCGAACTAAAATTACATTCCAATGAGCTAGCCGTATAAGGGATAATAGAGGCTCTTCTTCATCCCTATATTTGGACAAAAAGTAATTAACATCTTTAGGACGTGTTTGAATTAGAGCTCTTCTTTTAAAATGTTCCTGCATGAGTTCCAAAGACAGTTTTTTCAAAAAAACACGTCTTGCGTCTTTGTTTTCAAAATTATTCAATTTAAATATAACACGAGCATTTATTCCAGCTATATCCAGATGCCTATAAAAAACAGCAAGTGGCCACCTTCTTGTAATTCTGGAAGTACTGTATGGCGCACACATTTGGTCTACCGTGTCAACCCTTCCTTTCGTAGCATTGTAGTCTAAGTTTACTAAAGCTCTGTTAGAATTATCATCTACTTCGGATGTGTCGTGCATAGTTGACAAGAGTAGCACGGCCTTATTTTTTTTGGGACTGTTGACACTAAATAATATTCTTTTTGGAAACCAAAAACATGCGTGTTTACTGTTCTAGTTTTGTTAGGTAAAAAAAAATTGTGTTGCAAGTATGATGGCTGTTGACGCGGGACTTCAAATGAAGAATACTGTGACGTAAACAGATTCGGTTGCGCATGTAATTTGGAAACTGGTTGATAATGGCGATATGGGTCGATGGAAGTGTGAGTAGTGGGTATGAGTCTTGCACGTTTGTTCTTGATGTTTTTTTATCGCATTCAGAACATCCATTTCAAATTCCAACGTTTCATCATCATCAAAAGTTCCCAGCTAGGGCAAGAGGCTGACAAAACGTTCATATGAGGTTTTCTGTCCATTGTGTCGCCTTTTCCTGTTGGTTTTTCCAAAATATCTATTATTTTTCTCTCAAATTCATCAGGCTTGTGTTTCCTGCTGATCATTCCATCGACTGGCTTGGATGTAGATTGAGAATTTGAGGGAGGCTGTTGACCATTACCTCATTCTTCACTGTCAATGGTTGCCGGTGCTTCTGGCGTTAGTGTGGAGTCTTAACTTGACGAACTTTTATGTGTTCTATAATTTTTTTTTAAAAATAAGAGTTGATCGAAAAAGATGTATTTGCGTCCAGTTTTTGCTGCAGCGCCAGATGTTTTCTGGAGTTTAATTTTTTTGAAGCTTCTCGAAAGTTGGTCCCGGACATTATTCCACTTTGTTTTGATCGATTTTCCTGAAAACGACAGTGACTTAACAAAAGCATGAATAAAATATCTAGCAGTTCAATGCAAAATTTCCTTTCAGGTACTTAGCTAGCGGATGTTCGTTAATCGATCTCCATTACACCTACCGATTGGGAATATCGACCGTGAGTAATATTATATAACACGTTTGCTGCAATTTATGGGACTGTCTGCAAGAAGAATTTATGCCGCTACCTAATGAGGATCAATGGAAAGCCATTGCAGAAAAATTTGAACACAAGGCGAATTTTCCCAATTGCATTGAAGCAGTGGACGGGAAACATATCCGTATGATAAACCCCGAAAACAGTGGATCCATGTTTTTCAACTATAAAGATTATTTTTCAATTGTCCTTCTGGCAATAGCAGACAGTGATTACCGATTTGTATTTGTTGATATCTGGTGATACGGGAAAGATTGTGACTCTACAGTTTTTAAACAAACTGCGTTTTGGAATTTATTAGATCAAACCACATTAAAAATTCCGAAAGCTTCATGCCCACCTGGAACAAATACGCCGCTACCATATGTATTGCTAGGCGACGAAGCATTTGCACTAACAAACCATTTACTGCGTGGAAATCATCTTTCGGTTGAATTTTTTTTTACTTATCGACTGGGCCGTGCACGACGTTATGTTGAGTGTGCTTTTGGAATATTCTCGAATAAATGGCGCATTTTTCACCGCCCTTTAAACGTTTCGCAAAAATTTGCTATTTCCTTTGTTAAGGCAACTTGTATATTGCACAATTTTGTAAGGCAGGATTTACTAGAAGTGGTTGAATTGGAAGATATTGAACAAAATGGACATGGAGTACGTGGCGGACGATCGGCAAACGAAGTTCGAAATCAATTTGATGATTATTTTAAAAGTGAAGCAGGTTCTGTACCTTGGCAGTTATCGAAAATTTAATTTATAACGAATATAAATATAGAATATTAAAAACTAATCAAATTCGTTTTTTTCTGTATCACTGCAGTTTTCAAAATCGTGTTTGAACGCGCAGTAAACCTCTTTCCAAGCCTCTCTTGTTTTGTTCCTATCTTTATAGGACTCCAGAGTTTTGTCCCAGAGTACTGGACACTGCTCAGTTAATGTTGTTAAGATCTCGATGTCGATTTCTGAATCCATTGCAGACCGTAGCTATAACACCACTGAACGATTGTAGCAAATTTCATGCAACTCTCCTACCGGAACAAAATAATACGAAAAAGTCTGAACAAGTCCATAAGCCTTCATGTGTTTTTAATAAACAATCCGTTGTTTTTGTCGGACCGGTGACGGACGACGTAGAAACCCCTACGTTGATGCACCGATACCAGGCCGATTTCTTTACGGACGTTGATAACTGTGAAGGATCCAATTTAACTCAGTTTGTTTCTACGGTATCGGGTAATTTCACCGGTCCGTCAGTTTACCGGTCCGTTAAAAAACCGGATAATGTGAAAGACCTGTCTTTGAATAAATAGCCCTCTTCATTGAATATTATTATTCTAAGAGCTTGAATTAGTCTCCGTGTATATTTTTTCGGTTGCGAATTTTTCCAAGAAATGTTCCCCGGCTTGCGCCTTCAAAAAACTAGCACCTCGATAAATTTTTCCGAAATTATTAGAGGATAATTCTTTAGGGAGATTATAAGTGATAATTTATCAATCAAAACGCATTACCATTATACAGTGTGGACATAAATTATAGAATAGATTCATTATTAGCTAAATAAACTACTGGTTCCCAACGGAAAACAGTCGTAATATGAATTTCATCAATCATATTTTGTTTACTGGTAAAGCTACCTTCAATAGAAATGGCACTACGAATCAATATAACGCACACATATGGGACAAAGGAAATCCTCACGCAAAAAAACGACTCATCACCAAAGGATTTGAAAGGCAATGTATGGGCAAGTATTGTGAATAATAATTCAATAGGACCAGTACTTCTTCCAAATAATTTAATTGGTGCAAGTTACTTGCAGTTCTCAAAAAAGTATTCACCAGAGTACTTGAAAGAGGTAAATTCAGGAATAAGTTAAAATATGGAGCTCCAGCGCATTTGCATAACGTAGTTCGACAATATCTTTTCAGTCTCTACTCTGGATGTCTGATTGGAAAGGGCCCAGATGCACCTATAACTTGGCCAGCCAGAAGTCAAGATCACCCATTTGACTTTTGCTTCTTGGGGTATATGAAAGAGGACGTGTATTATGTTGAAATCACTGACGAACAACAACTGAGGTATCGAATCATTGAAAGTGTGAATCCATTTCGTCAGAAGCTAACGATGTTCCAAAAAATTCGGTTGTCCTTTCCAAAACGGAGCCAAATGTGTATTCAGGAAAAAGTATGCCATTTCAAACAATTTTTATAGTAAATACTACACATTTGTACATACTTTTTATACCTGCGAATAACATGAATAGTCAGTTGTAACTTACTTTTTGTTGTTTTGAAGAATAATAAAAAAGAGGTAGCATCTCGAAAAAAGCTGGCTTTTCGACAAGTGCTGAGAGGTAAAGAATTTCAAAAATGATGTAATAAACCAATGGTGTCACAATACCATTTTTAATTGTAACGCATAGAAAAGTTTGGGGGTTTTTATGGGCTGTACATATTTCGTAGTTCTATATGAAAAGCTATTACGATAAGAAAGGCATGTAAATAATTTTTTTGACGACCTGCATGAGAAATGTATCATTTCGCACTCTAAACTAGCGCACAAAGTTATCTATTTCGCACTAGTGCGAAATATTCATTTCGCACTAGTGCGAAATATTCCGCAGTCACCTGTTCTGATGGATTGCTGTGCTTATTCACCTAATAGGTACCTATACTCTCATGTTCACACAATTGTAGGCAGCTGTGACAATGACATATATTCAAATAAATTCATGGCATATTAATACCTACTGTCAGTGCGTTGATATGATTTATTTAGTAATCAAATTGATACTTATTTGTATAAGTTGAATCTGCTGATATCTGTAACGAAAACATGGAATATTCGTCAGACGATGAAACAGTAGATTTTATTTCCATGGAAATGTCCAATCGTATAACCCAGTCTATAGAACATGCAACAGTCTTTACAGAGGAACTACCATCAAGATAATTCACAACCAGTTCGGAATTACAATCAGTCACTGTGAGACCATCAACTTTGAGTACAGTATTTGAAACTAATAATGTGACAGGAATGGAGGCTCAGGCAGTTCAAAGTGTAATTGAAGAGAATGGTCATATTCCATTGGTGTTAAACAATTGTTCCAATATAACAATTAATAATCACTATTCTAATAGTACCTGAATACATACCAAAATGTACCTGAATGTATATGTTGGATGTTCAATAAAATTTCACCTTTCTCCCTGTACAAATATATCTTTCTTAATAATGCAATTCTCTTGAAAAATGTCTATGAGTGAAAACTTGTATTATTAGTGGTTCAAACATATTTTTAAAATACGATATATTTTGTTTTGTAGGTCGTCGGAAAAGTATAGTGTATAACTCGTGCGAAAACTGGATATTTCGTACTCGTGTGACAAGATGATGAATCACTCGCCTGCGGCTCGGGGTTCATCATCTTGTCACACTCGTACGCACTAGTTGCACAATATACCATATTGTTTCGAGCCTTATTCTGCCATGTATTCATTTTCACTACAAAATGCAGTTCATGAAAGATTGGGAAAAATCTACTTTCATATGGCACTTTCCAGTGGCTGTAACTTTTTGTGTGTGTACATTTGCATTAATGCAATTTATGTTCTAGTGAGTTAGTTTCGACCTCAGAACATGTGGTTCCATTTATGACCCACCTTTTTGTTCCACCTTGTCTATTAATACAACAGTAAAGTATGATCCTAATTATATATTAAACCAAGTTCAGAGGTTGTGATATGAGAGAATTTATTATCATAAAAATAAGAGTATTTACATTACTTCATTCTTTAAACGTTTCACTTAATTTTCTTGATAAGCAATGCTTTTTCTTTGCCTGGATACTTATTTTGTTATGTACCGCAGAAGGTTGAACTTATTAAGGATTTTTTTTAATCTTCTGTTGTTGCATCACCCATATACACCAACTACTTCTTTCACTAAAAAATGTAATTATATAAATGTTAAGATGAACTTCAAATAAATTTGTGTGACTTGATAATAGAAGAATTTGTTTTAGTTGTTTTGTTTATTGAGGTACGAATAATATCTTAAATTTCTACTAGTTTTTGGTTAATTACATTCCAATTTCTTTGAGTATCCCTAGAGACCGACCAGTTAGTCATTTCAAATTCATGTGTCATCTTATTTTCATTTTCTTCAGTTAAAGTGAGGTCGTGTTTGGAATTTGAGTTTGAAATTGTTCAGAAACCGATTATATTTCTCCTGTAGCAATAGCAAGAGTGGCTGGTATTGAATTTGAAAATAGGTAACGGATTAGATTGTTTGGAAAAAAAGTATAATCATTTTTATCGGATACAGTTTGTAGGATATTGCTTCAATAATTATTTCTTCGCCGATAAGAATCCTATTGTGTATATTTCTAATATATTTTTTTTATTGCAATTAACGTGCTCGGCTACAAAGGCCACTCGCACCGGTACAGTAAAGGTATACAATAAATATATTATATTTTGTGGTATAGCTGTACATCTTTCAGGAACTGGAGAACGGAGGGGACATTATCTGGATTTCCGAGTATCTCTTGGATACTTCCTTTGAGGTTGAGCTGTTGTCTTCTAGCTGTGTACTGTTGGCATTCTAGAATAATGTGTTCAACGGTGTAGATGCAGTTACAGGTTGAACAGAATGGCCGAATGTTGGATGACATAAGGTAGCCATGAGTGAATCTAGTGTGACCGATTCTCAGTCTTCTCAGCACCGCTAGGTCTTGTCTTGGGAGATTTGAAGCTCCAATATAGTAAGGATGGCTTAATGAGGGTTGAATTTTTTGCAATTTTGTCGGGATGGAGTTCCAATGATTTTGCCATAGAGATTTTATCTTATGCTTGATGACTTGCTTGAGATCGGATGCAATTTGGATGTTATCTGCATAATAGTTTAAAGTTGTGGCCCTTTTAGCTAGTTGATCAGCTAGTTCGTTTCCCATTATACCAATGTGAGATGGTGTCCATAGAATGGTAACTGTTATATTTTGGGAAAAGGAGAGTTGGTAGGAGTCATGGATATTCTGTAAAAGAGGATGGTCACTGTATATATCTTTAATGGAGTGTATAGAGGCAAGTGAGTCTGTACATATGCAGACATTTTTATTAGGAGCGGAAATATGTTTGAACGCCTGAAGTATACTATAGAGTTCGCCGGTATGTACAGTACAAGTTGATGATATTGTGGAAGAGAAGATTGGAGAATCTAATGTTGTTACGGCACAACCGACTCCTGTTTCATTTTTCGAGGCATCAGTATATAATACTAAATCGTATTCATTTCGGTATATTATATCCAGAGAAGTTTTTTTAATTAGATCGTTTGGTGTTCCATTTTTATTCAGAGTTGTGAGAAATATGTTGGTATGAGGAATGTTTTTCGTCCATGAGGGCATTAAGGAAAGAGGTAGAGGAAATGTTTGAGAAATATCAATTTTGATTGGCATTGTTTTTAGTATTGAGTGTAAGGGTCTTATTGTTGAGGATATTGGAAGATACCGAGATAATAAAGTTAAGTAATAAATGTTGACGTCTTATCCATAGAGGAGGTTCATTCGCTTCGCAGTAGAGACTTTCTACCGGGCTAGACCTAAACGCCCCCAGACACAGGCGAAGAGCTGTATTGTGTATCGAGTTCAAGACATTGATATGTGATTTAGATGCAGATATATAGAATCTAAAACAACCGCATATGCATCTATTCAAGCTCTACTGCTGTTGGCGATAGTATATATATATATATATATATATATATATATATATATATATATATATAAATATATATATATATATAAATATATATATATATATAATATATATATATATATATATATATATATATATATATATATATATATATATATAACTAAAAACCAAAAGTTGGTAGTTAGTCACGGCTGACTAGTTAAAAAATAAAACTTCAAAGAGTGGTCTTTGTTAAAAAACCCTCAAACTCGTGAAGATAGCAGCCAAAAAAAACTTTACAGGTTAGAGATAAAGTGAATCAAATAGTACATTACCTAAGCTTTCGAAGAGCACTGTCTTCATTTTCAAAGGCTATAATAAACCAGAAAGAAAAAATCGGTTAACTTAATGAAGAAAATAATTTTTGAAATCATTACGACTTACTTGTAGTGTTGATTTAAAATTAAACTCACATCAAATTTTAACAAAGACCACTCTTTGATGTTTTATTATATAAATATATATATATATATATATATATATACGAAGCAGCCATAGTCTAATTTAGATCGAATAAGGGATCTGTATATTTTTAAGAGAGAAGTTTCGTCAGCGCCCTAAATACCCAATATTTTGCAGTGATTTACAACCTGAAGGGGGACGTTGTTGATTATAATATTAGGGGTAGAGTTTATTGAAGATTTACTAAAATTGATGATTTTGGATTTTGTTGGGGATAGAGAGAGTCCCAATAATTTTATCTCGTTGGACAGGAAATTTACCGCGGATTGAATTATAGAGGAGGTAGTGAACACCGTGGCAATATAATACTAAGTCATCGGCATACATCGTGCATCTAATAGGAGCAGAGAAATCAGAACATAGATCATTTGTTACGAGGTTGAAAAGTGAGTACAGAGTACAGAGCCTTGGGGTAATCCGTCGGTTTGATTGAATGTTGAGGAAAGGATAACATTAACAGATACTTTAAAGGATATAAGCGATAAAAAGTTTTTGATAAAAAAGAATTTATTTCCATTGATATTGTGATGGGATAATTTCTCAAGTATGACATTTCTGTGTATTGTATCGAATGCACCTTCTATATCAAATGTAGCAAGTATAGTTTGTTGTTTTTTGGTTAGAGCGGTGGAGATATGAGTTTGCAACGTTATCAAATTGTCCTTTGTTGACCTGTGTCGCCGAAATCCAGATTGGTCTTCTGATAAAATGTTGTATTTATCTAATACCATATCAATCTTTTATTGATCGTTTTTTCCATGACTTTGCACATTGTACAGGTTAATGAAATGGGCCTATAGGATTTGGGGGAGGTTGTCGGCTGATCAGGTTTTTTCAAGGGAATTATAATGGATAGTCGCCAGAGGCTTGGAAACATGTTAGAGGTCCAGATTAAGTTGAACAGTTCTAAGAGTTTGAGTTGACCTAAGAAATCAAGTTTTTTAAGGAAAATATATGGCAGGTCATCAAAACCATCAGCGGAATTTTTGCACGATTTTAACGCAGTAATAAGTTCCTGGTGAGAGAAAGGTAGGTTGAGTGAGTCTATATCTTGATTTGATGGAATTGGGCATGATAAAGGGTTATTAGTATTATAAGTTTTTGCAATGTTTGGGTATAGCCCACTTCGGAATTTTGCTTCGAAAATTTCAGCAATGATCTTCGCTATTTTATGGTCAATATTTATCACCGTATCATATGAAACAAGATGGGGAATTCCATTATTGGTGTTGTTTCCCTGTATAGCTCTGATCTTTTTCCATACTTGACTGGGATTTGTGTTTTCGCTTATTGACGAAACAAATTTTTCCAGGAGGATTTTTTGCTTTGTTTGATAATGAATTTAGATTTTTTCTGGCTTTTTTGAGATTAATGAGGTTTTCAGGAGTATTGTTTTGTCGGAACAGTTTTAATGCTATTTTTTGTTGTTGTACAGCGTCTTTGCAAGAGGAATTTCACCAAGGAACAATTTTCTTAGGATGGGATATATTAGTTTTACTTACATGTAATTCAGCAGCTGACAAAATAGAATTTGAGAATGTTGCGATATTATCATCAACGCTTTCGGAAAATCAAGAGAATGTAGGACATCTTCTGTTTGTGAGGTAAAACTTTTCCAGTCAGCATTGTTTAGTCGCCAGAAAGTCCTGGTTGAGATTTTTGGGTTTTGAGAGGCAATGGAAGATATAACGATAGGGAAATGGTTACTATCATGTAAATCATCAACAGTACGCCAAGTGTAATGTGGGAGCTAATTTAGGATCGCATAGACTGAGATCTATGGCGGAGAAAGAACCAGAGGAGAAGTTAAGATGTGTATTGGATCCTGTATTTAGTAGGCAGGCATTTGTACAGTTTATTACATTTTCCACTATTTTACCCTTACCATATGTTGAGTTGGATCCCCATTAGTTATTATGCGCATTGAAATCTCCTACTAGAATGTAGTGATGAGGTTGTTGAAAAATGAGGTTTGCTAGTTCTTCTTCTTTTAGACAATGGTTTGGGGGAATGTATATACTGCACACATTTAATTTATTCGGGAGCCATATAGTTACAGCAGCAGCTGCAAGGTCGGTATTAAGGGGAGGAAGGGATGAAAATGTGTCATTAGAAACGAAAATTGAAGTACCGCTACTGGCTCTATTGCAATTATTGCGTATGTAATGGTAGCCTTCAAAGTATTTTAGGTGGGGAAGTTACGAGATTGTGGAATTTGTTTCTTGGAGACACAGGATTTGATTGTTTTCATTGGATATGTGCTGTTGGATTCTTTCCAGGCGGGAAAAAATCCATCACAATTCCATTGGATTATCTTGAAGATTATTATTGTATATAGTGATATTGCTAATATGGACTGATGGTTCTAACGAGTTCTGTGCTAGTTAAGAGATGAGATTATTTGACTCTTCGTCAGTTTGGGTTTCTGATGTGTAGCTCTTATCTTCAGGGTTTAGTTGATGCTTTATTTATTTCTGTAATCTAGTCAACCGATTTTTAAGAGACCGTTCTTTGGTTATGTTGTACATAGGAGTTAAGTCATTTAGTAGACCTTGTATATTTGCTGTGACAGAGAGAGCTTCGTTCAATGGCTCTGACAAGCCAAATGAATTTTCTAGGAAGGCGGTGAGTTGTGTTTCAGTCATTGTTAGGTGAGTAGAATTGTTTTTGCATAGCTCTTGTATAGTAGAGTGAGTAGTGGGTGTTAGTTTAAAGTCCTCTTTTCCGGTCGTTTTGGGTTTTTTCTTATGCTGTTTGATTGCGTTTTGGGGTATTGTGTATAAAGAGGGGAACATCGGGTTGTCGGTCGGAGTATCTATCGGTGAGAGCTGAGAGGGAGTTTCGAGGTTGCTATCCGTAGATAGACCTCTCTTTTGTCCTTGAGTTACAGGTAAATTTACTTGCTCGATAAGTGTCAGATTGGGTTGATCATATTCGACAGGTATACTCTGAGTGTTAGATACAGGAAGATTATAAGAGTGTGTAGTAGTTGTTTGCACTATAGGAGATGGGGGTGGTGGATTTTGATTTTCAGTGTTAGGTGGATTGGTGCATGAATCGGCGGTGTGTCCAAGGAGTTTACATAAGAAACATTCCAGTTTATCCGTGGAAACAAAAATTCTGTAAGGAGTATTTTCGAAAGTAATTAAAAGGGATGTTTGGAGTGTGGAGTTGTCATTTTCTGGTATAATATATGTTATTCTGCGAAAACTCATGATATGAGAATATTTATCATCCAGTACGCCACATTTCACGAATGAAACAGGAGAGACTAGCTGTAGGCCGATGTCTTTTAGAGCTTTTTCTATAAGAGAGTGAGGGATAGTGGGAGAAACGTTGGAAATCAGAATTCGTTTGGCAGGTGTGATAAGCCTTCGAATAGGTATATTGTTAGATTTAATATATATATGTATATATATATATATATATATATATATATATATAAAGTAGAAGGGTAGTCACGGCTGAATAGTTGAAAAACTAACTTTTAAATATTATGGGGTACAGCCAAAATGTATTTTTATTATTATCTTTTTTCAAGGCTAAAATACAATTTTGTTAAACTAAAAAACAAGGTTTAGGTTTTATATAAGTAAAACTTACTAGTAAATTGAATAAATTCTTGAAGGATATCAAAATTGATAACATTATTATGATTTCAGTTTCATATAATTAAAAAACACTGATATCATTTGCTGAGAACGTTGTCTGTAGTATCAAGGAATAAAAATTTTTTGAAATGATTGATCAGTCATAGTTTTTTTGACTTTTTTTGATAACAGTGACAACTGACAACGTTAAGGTTTAAATACCTTAACTTACACTAACTTTTTTATCTAGTGTGAAATTACATCTTGTCATTCATATATTAATGACAAATGTAAATATAAAGGTTAAAGGTTAAAGGTTGAATATCCTGATTAACACTAACATGTAGATTTAGTATAAATTTTCATTATATGATTTGAAATTCATTTAATTTCATTTAAATTAGAAAATTACCAATAAAAAATTTTTTTTAAAATGACAAGTTAAATTTATTTAAAAAAATGGATATGAAAGAAATTGAAACTTTATAATAACTATGTTAGTTATCATAAAATCATGCATTTTATTTAATATTCATCATCTGATGTTATGTGTAGGAAATCCGTGTCATTGTTAAAGGTTGTTGGTTTATTTTGTAGGTAAATAAGTTGAGTATATATTGCACTGACATTGTTGATATCTGACCTCTTATTCATCGATGGTTGATTTAATTTTATGTTTACTAATTCTATGAATTCTCTTTTAGTTTTATTAGATTCTATACTCAAAATTTTAGTTTCTTTATAATTCATTCTATGTTTAGTTTCTAAAACATGTTCTGTGGGTGCACAAGTTTTTTTATTTAGATTGCAATCACTTTGATGTTGGGTTATACGTTGCTTTAGGGTACGTGAGGTCTGGCCAGTGTAAGTTAAGTTACAATGTATACATGGAATGTTATATATTACGTTAGTTTTCATTACTTTTTCATCTTTCTGTTTAACTTTTGAAAAAACGTCTCCTACCTTTAAAATATTCCTGTTAGCAATTTTAATGTTTTCATTTTTAAATATTATATTGATTTTGTCTGAAAGGTTCTTAACATAAGGTAATGACCCATATTTAGTATTCACTGTTTCATTATTATCTAAAGGTACATTTTCGTTGCTTGTATGTGTATGATTGAGGTTTGTATCAATAGTTGTATTAAAAATCAATTTTTTTAATAAGGTTCTAGGATAACTATTGTTAATGAAAATATCGAAAAGAACTTTTAAATTTTTGTTCAAAAGGGTGGGATGACAAATTCGTGCTATTCTATTTTTCATGGATAGAACTAGATTTATTTTTATTTTTTCGGAATGGTAAGAGTTGTAATTCAAGTATCTTCCTGAATTTGTGGGTTTCCTATACCAATCTAATATAACTATATTTTTTGGATTACGTATCAATAAACTGTCTAGGAAAGGTATACTATTGTTGGTTTCTGTTTCAATTGTAAATTGTATGTTGGTATTATAGCTATTAAAAACTTGTAGAATCGTGTCTATACCATTACTAGGAATTATCGAAAGCTTGGTATAGTGAAAATCGAATTTTCTTAACCACCCATACATTTTGGCTGTACCCCATAATATTAAAAAGTTAGTTTTATATATATATATATATATATATATATATATATATATATATATATATATATAATAAAGAGATTCTTGGGTAATTCACGCAAAAGAAAAAGGGCTACAGTTACTTCTCTGTTTCAGTAGCCCTTTTTCTTTTGCGTGAATTACCCAAGAATCTCTTTATTGTTGTTGTTAACATATCACGCGATATTCCTACATCTTCTTTTTATATATATATATATATATATATATATATATATATATACTATCGACAACAGCAGTAGAGCTTGAATAGATGCATATGCGGTTGTTTTAGATTCTAGAGGCAAATGTTACATTTTTGGGGGTTACAATTTCTCCTACGGCTTTTATATACTCAAAGAGAGTGGAATTGGTTATTGCGTGCATGATGATTGCTTGTTCTCTTTTAGGGAAGGTTGGTGGGGCAGGTTTTGTTTGTGCAGCAGCAACATACGACTTTGTAGCATTAGGTGAATTATGGGTAGGAGAGTTTGAAGTTGATTGGAATTGATAATTATTCATTTTGTAAGTGGCCCTGGATACCAAAGCCAATACAAATGAAAAGGAAAGACAGGGGTCCCTAATGGATCCCTGAAAATATTTTGTAGGAAATAAGAGTTACGTGACTTGATGTTACGCTACTGATGAAAATAAAATGTCTTCACTTGTTAAAACTTCTGAAAATAATTATGTTCAATTGTTCATAGCATCGATCACAAATATTGAAAAAATCACATGATGATTGTTAATTATTCACTACTTTCAACAATACACAGAAAAGAACTCGTATTTTGATTTGAATTTAATGTATTTTGATTAGAATTTAATTAGGTATAATTACCGATAAGCGATGTTTACTCGTCGGCTACCAGCATAGGAGTGGATATTTTTAATATTGAAATCGTCAATACGACGTACGTTCAAAAATAAAGTGAGAAAAGAGTACAGGCAATGATCTTTATGTTGGGTTCTGTTCTGCTCTGGTTTGTACTTTGCTTTATTTTTGTTTTCGTTAATATTATAATGTAACTGTGCGGTTAGGTATACATGAAAGAACCGTTTTAATAAGAAACATGTACCTATGTTAGGAAAACTGTATGTTTCTTTCTAAATAAATAAATGATAAGCTGTAATAACTCATGTCACAGTGCATTTTATTCGAGATGAACTGTCAGTCTCATTCCATATATTCCATTAATATAACCAGGAACAAATTTAGGCAATGCCTACACTCTTTTTATTCCACATATTTTTCGTTTTATAAGTATAATTTGACAACTGAGTATTCTCAATTCACAGCAGAAAGCGTAATGGGAATGAGAATATTCTCGATGTCAGCCCTTCTTTCTCATTTTTTTGAAGCAAATCGATTTAAATTGAATCTACCAAACTTTGATTAACGTTATTTCTTAGATCGTAAGAAAGTAATTTGGGATTCATCAAAAAGCGACTGAATCAGAATAATTTTCGGAACTGTGGCCGAACGGTTTGGAAAGTTTGAAAACAATTTTGTAAGGAACTTCAGGATTCCTTATTGATGGGGATATTTACCGGGTTCAGTTTTAAGATTACGGAAATCAGCTATTTACTAGGGAAACGTAGATGTTGAATCTACTCAATTGATTGAAATATGCAATAATAGAGAAAATTGAATAGATATTCAGTTCAATTCATGCAGTAATAGTGTACACATCGCCCACGAATTGAGCGCTAATAGTTATTTATTTAAGTCGAAACGATTTGAGAATTTTGAATAATATTAATTAAAGTTTAGGTACAACACAGAAAAAAAACAGCTAGTAACAAAATGGATCATGATTCAGGAGAACATGGGGGGTCTCCCGAAAAAAACACCAACAGTGACAACAACGAAAAATATGGTACGACTAATGATAATTTACCAGTTTATGATATTGATAATAAATACCGATCGACTGATAACGGTCCTTATATATGTTGAACATAAAAATAAACAGCTATGTAGATTATTTCCCATTCGTATTGGACATTATCTCTTTCAAATTAGCGAATTTAAGGAAAACGTATTAGATATTATGTCAGTAACAAGAAATCGAGTTAAAGTAATTTTTAGAACACATTCTATTGCAAATAGTTCAATTGATCAGAAAATAAATATCAAAAATGATCTTATAGCTTATGTACCTACATTTTTCATCCAAAAAAAGGAGTTATAAGAATATTAGATACATTTTTTGATAAGACTTATTTAGTTAACAATATTAAATCTAATAAAAAAATTATGAACATAAAAAGATTGATGAGGAAATTTAAAAATTCAGATGGTACAACAAAATGAATACCAAGACAAATGATAATTGTATCATTTCTAGGTGGTACCCTTCCATCTAGAGTGCAAATTAATTTATGTAATTTTAAGATTGAACCGTATATATAAATATATATAAATATATATAAATATATATATATATATATATATATATATATATATATATATATATATATATATATATATATATTATATATCTAATATTGTATAATAGTTATATATACTATTTTGTATTGTATTCTATTATAGTTATAGTTGCCCCACGATTGGGTGACAAATTATAATATATCTAATGTTGTAATAATTATAATTGAATGGATGTATGATATATAACAATATAAAATATTAATTGTGGACGTTTTCACTATTTGTGATTGTATCTACACTATTGTGAACACACCTTTACCACTGAAAATAACCTATTTGAATTTTGACAGCAGTCAAATTAATATGCCCGGCTCAGATGAATATTGAATTTTGTACTTTGAAAGATAAATCAATACACAATCGACTTACTCACTCTTATCTCAGAGAGGGATCAAAGATTTTAAATAATAATTAAAATTTATAAATTTCAATGAATTCTCCAAATTACGTATTACGCTATTCCAAATCTGGAGTAACTGTTTGTTCAATATACTACAAGACACTTCAACAACATCTTATGACACATATAATTTTACTGTCACTGGAAATTAAATAACTGTCACTTATTTTATCAAATTTTCTATAGCATGAAAATTATCAAACACAATGAGAATAGATATGAAATTAGTACCAAAGTGAGTTGGAATTCAAATTTATATAATATATGATCAGATTACAAATTACAAAAAAAATTATAACCTCTCAAAAATATTATAAACGAAAAACAAAGATAGAATTTTCTATCAACCTTAATACTAAAACAACCTATATTAGAAATCTACTAGCTAAATATTTTTATCAAAAGTTCAAAATGTCTGATTTTATACTTGATGTATATCAATGTCAAATACGCAAATTTCCGTGCAAATTGTCTATAACAAAATTTTCTTCACTTATCGTTGAATTTTTTATGTGTAACGTTACTGTGATTTAGATCGAATTATTATCATAAGATGCATCTATTTTTCAAATATATTTAAGAAAGGCCTATTAATTCTCGAGAAATAATGTAAATAAACTGGACATGACTCACCAACTAGGTACTGGTTAACTCGTTCGTATTCTAAAACGTATTTAGAATTCAGTAACACTTTCTAAATTTATAATTTAGAAACCGGAAAACCACTTGCACTTTACCTATGTTATTCTTTTGTGAATTATACACGCACTGGCTTTACAATGCAAGATTTGACGATCTGATAATATTCATATAAATTACTATTATATTCTCAAATGAATTTGAGACAACTCTTATTTCGATGTTGTCTCGTGGGGATATCAAATTCCACTGCCTAAACTTAATACTTAAATAAATCTCTTCTCCTTTGGTTACCAAAAGTTCTTTTTTTAGAAAAAAATACAAATTTATGTTTTCCTATAACAAAGAGAGATTTTCATTATTTTATTATAATTACAATTCTGCTAGCAGAGACATCTGTATTTTTGTTTTCAAATCGTTATAAAATCTATCTATCATTAGGTATATTCTGCATTAATGTCATCCGAAATTGAAATGTCAAATTTTATTTCTATATTGAATCTTTCAAATTATTGATTATACAGTGTGTATCACAAGTATTACATACAAATATGCACATTTTTCCTTATTTTAAGGTTTCCTCTAAAATTTAGATAGAGGATGTGTATTAATATATATATTCACCAGTTTTATATATTTATATATATATATATATATATATATATATATATATATAAAACTAGTGAATATTGGGGGATTGCAGCAAAAAAATGGGATAGATATACTCTTAGCGGAAAATGTCCAAGCTTTCGAGGATGTTTGTCCTCATCATCAGGGAGACTAAAATCAAAAACAACAGTTAAATACTGTGGTCAATAAAGAATAATTAGAAATGAAGTTCACAACCACGTGTGTACTTACTTCCGAAGTGAGGTTAGACTCCATAAAGTTGCAAAATTCGTAAACTACAGATCGTAAATTGTGAAATGTTTTACAGGAATTGAGTTAGCGGAAGGGCAAACCAACCGCATCACATCACCAAATGAAAATGTCGCAACATTTTATAAAATAAAATAAGTAATTTCATCTTCATGCGTAACCATGTTGAACGCCGGCAAGTAAATGATATAGTTTGCCTCCAAATGGGATGTAACAAGTAACCAGTGCTACCAACTGTCAAATCAGTGAACTGTGGGACAATGCCACCATTCTAGTAATGGACTCTGCTGTAGGGCCAACAATTGGTTTAATAAGAAGATGTATTATTTTCGAATAGAGGAAGAGGGAGAAAGAGTGTGAGACAGAGAGAGGGGGAACGCTCTAATTTTTTGTAATTTGAGCGTGTAGAGAACATAACCTCAATATGAATAACACAAAGAAAGAAAAGAGAAATAAAACAGTACAATAACAGTATTAATATGTAGTAACAATAGTATAATATAGTACTTAAGTAAATTTTTAATATTATACAATTTGAATGTATCTATCAACACCAATACACTCAAAATTAAGTTTTTATTATTATTATTTAAATAATTTGAATGTAGCTACCAAACACCAATACATTCAAAATTAAGTTTTTATTATTATTATTAGGTTACAGTAATAAGGGTGGTGCTGTTAGGAGCAACATGGTGGTTTAACACAACTTGATGAGCAAAATTAGTATCTAAGGACAACAAAAATGAGTAGATCTCACTTAAGTGATCAATATCAGTTTTCTTGTTTATTACATTATTGTTTTGTGAAATGAAAGCCATTTCCAAGAATGATATTTTCGTTCTGTTAGACTCAGTCGCCAACACTTTCACAGCCTCATAATTCATCTGATGATCAAGAGAATTTACATGAAAAGCTAACGCGCACCTCTCTGGGTGAAATCTAGAGTCACTCTTATGTGAAACTATACGGTTAGATAGAGATCTTAAAGTCTGTCCGATATACTGTTTATCACAATCTCTACAAGGAATACTATACACCACGTTAGTGAGTGAGGTCAAAGGATTCTTATCATTTACTCTAGTGTAAATCGATCTGATTGAAAGAACAGTTTTATTAGAAATTTTAAAATCGCCATATGAACGGAGCAGTCTGGCAAGTCTCGGAGTTATGTCCCTAATATATGGCAAAGTAGCGAAAACCGGTCGAGAAGGGGACACATCAGTTCCAACATCCATCTGGGCTAAGTTAGGATGGATATCTTCAAGCAACAAGTCCACAGCATTAGATGTGCTGAATAATATTTTATTCAATAAAGGTCTTGGATAAGAGTTATCCAAGAAATGGTTAAGCAAAATATTAAGATTTTTATTATGAAAATATTATTTGAAATTCTTAGTACTCTCTGCTTCATTTGTTTAACCAAATTCACTTTCATGGAATGTTTGTGGTAGGAGTGATAATTAAGATATCTACCAGAGCTGCATGGCTTCCCGTACAATTCTATAATAATTGTATTGTTGTTACGTATAAATTTTGTATCGAAGAAAGGTACGGAATTCTCGAAGTCTTCCATTTCAATTGTGAATTGGATATTCGGATCAAAGCTATTAAATGTATCCAGAAGTTCATCAAGGCCTTCTCGAGGAAGTGCCAAAATAATGTCATCGACATACTTTTTTATAAAAAAAGGAGTGAAAGATCAGGTATGACTGTATCCAGAACATCGTCCATGACATATGCTCCTCAGATAGAAGAAATTGAAGCTCCCATTGGAGTACCAAAGGTTTGTTTGTGAATTTTGTTATCAAAAGTGAAATAAGTACTATCGAACAGAAAAACTATTAATTCAAGAAAAGCTTCCTTCAGGATGGAGCAATGGACACCGATACGATCCCAACTCTTATCGATTGCTCTCAAACAAGCATCAAGATAAACATTACTGAACAACGAGACCACATCCAAACTGGCCAGAACATAATTTTCTGGAATTTCTAAATTATTGAATTTTTCAGAGACTTCAAAAAAGTCTTTGATGAAATACAAATTGTCATAATCATACGCTTTTGTTAGTATTCCCGTACAAAACTGTGCAATATTTTCTGTGGGGGCTTCGATAGGAGGAGGTTGGTTTGCCCTTCCGCTAACTCAATTCCTGTAAAACATTTCACAATTTACGATCTGTAGTTTACGGATTTACCACTTTATGGAGTCTAACCTCACTTCGGAGGTAAGTACACACGTGGTTGTGAACTTCATTCCTAATTATTCTTTATTGACCATAGTATTTAACTGTTGTTTTCCATTTTAGTCTCCCTGATGATGAGGACAAACATCCTCGAAAGCTTGGACATTTTCCGCTAAGAGTATATATTTTCCATTTTTTTGCTGCAATCCCCCAATATTCACTAGATTTATTCCTAACTAGTCAGCAAAGACTATCCTTCTTCTCTCTCTCTCTCTCTCTCTATATATATATATATATATATATATATATATATATATATATATATATATATCTGGTTGTCCAATGTTTCAAATCCATGAGATACGGACATACGACATAATTATGCAAAGGAGTTGAAAAGGGTAGAAAATGATAAAATGGAAGAAAATCATAATTGTAACGTTAACCATGAATATTGTATTTGCTGTGAAAAATTTGATCATAATGCATTAAATAAAAATTATCCCACATATCAGTTTCAATCTAATATAATAAAACAATGGCATACCATAATATATCCTTCAAGCAAGCTGAAAAAATAGTTCATAACCCATCATATCCTAAAATTACCACTAATAACAGATTTTTGATACTTAATAATCTCAATAATTTTCCAGAATTAACACCTAGCCCAAAAGACTCACATGTTGCTACTCAATCACTCACCCAAAAACCCCGGACACAACCGACTAAACGTAAAAGGGTGTCTCCTATTAGAGTATCTAAAACTACAAAAAAAGTTCCACCACGCCCACAATCACAACCTGTCATTCCAAACCCTCACCGTGATGATTTCATGGCTCAAAAGGAAAAAATAATATTTGAAGTTGATTCGTTAATAACTAAAGCACTTACTGATCCTACATATTTTCAAAGTAAATACATAAATTTAGAAGAAATCCATAATAGTACTAGAAATCAATTTAGCTCAATTATAAATAATCCAGTCAGTGATTTAGAGAGTATATATTATGAGGACTTTTGGTACATAACATTTGTTTCAATGGAATTGTCGTTCAATTACTAATAGAAAAACAACTTATTACAATTTTTAGAAAGCTATTCATTCGATATTCTAATACTACGAGAGTTACAAACTAAAAAGTAAGATATTTTTTCTCTTCGAAGTTATTATCCCATACAAAAAAAGGGATGATGGTTACGGAGGTGTAGGCATTCATATCAAAAAAGATATCAACTTTAGTGAAATTGAAATGATAAAAATTTCTAACGCTAGCATAGAAATTTGTGCAATAGAAATCAGAAAATAACCTTGGTAAACATATATAAACCACCTAACACAAATACTGTTAATGTCAATGACTGGATATATAGTTTCTCACAATTTTCCAGTAAGGTTATTATCTGTGGTGATTTTTATTGTCACCATAATTTATGGGGATCCCACAAGGATGACGTACAAGGTAAAAGACTTATGGATGCTTTAGATCACTGCAACTCAATCTGTGTCAATAATGGTAAACCAACTCGAATACACAAGCCTAATGGAAATCCTTCTAGAGTAAGTAAGCTTTTACTACTCCTAACCTAGTTTCCCATCTAGATTGGCTAATTATGGAAGAAACTCTAGGTTATGATCATTTTATAATAAGCATTTCTCTTCATTTGTCAGGTAATCGCGCAAACATTTTAACTTCGAATAGATGGAATGACTCGAGAGCTGATTGGATATTATATCAGGACTATATTGATCAAGTATTAACTGAAAATTTAACTAATACTAATCTCTCAGAAAAAGCTGACTTGTTAATTACAGCCATGTCAAAAGCCGCAGATTTCTATATGCCTATCAAAAAACCTTTTATTCCAATTACTAAAAAACCTATTTGGTGGAACATAGAATGTACAGGAGCAGTAGAAAAAAGGAAACAAGTTCTTCTTGAATATAAAAGATTAACTAATTTCCGAAATTTTATTAATTATAAAGGAAGTGTAGCAATTGCCGAGTTAACTTTTAAAAAAGATAATCAAGATAGCTGGATCTCCTTCATAAATTCTATTAATAGGAATACTCCTCAAACTAAAATTTACAATGTCTACCAGCAGAGCATATTTCTTGCCATTCACATCGCCATCTACATATACACTGTCGTTGCTATATCTGAGAGGAGCTATCAGTATGAGTATGATCATGGGTCGGTGCTGTCCCCTGGAAGCCGACCCGTTCTAGTTTTCCTGTGACTGAGGTTCTTGGTTTGTAGGAGTCCTGGAACACTTGCACGAACTGCGTACATGCCCTAGCTCACCACAGTTCAGCATCTGATCTTTTTCGGCTTCTTTTTCATCATACTTTCTATCAATCTGACGATCTGGGCAAACCTATCCTCGTCTCCTTCTTCTCGGATGGTCCTAATTTTTCTTATAACCTGAAACATTTGTTGCCGCTTCATAGTCAAGAGCAGCTGTCAATGCGTCAACTAATGTTTTGGGATGTGCTAAACAAAGCGTCTTCTGTATATCGGGGTCGCGTAAGCCATCAATAAAGGCCTGGATGCCCAGACATTCCATCATGTTCTCAGGTGCTGATGGATCAGCGAATCGAACTTATCGGACAATATCCACTTCATACTCCTGAAGCGCTGCGTCAAGTTTCTGCCTTTGGTTGTCCAACCTCTTCTTCAGCTGCTCGAAGTCATCCGTTTCTTCAAGTGGTATCGTCTGTAGTACATCGCCTCGAATCGCTATAGTTACGTTCACTGCTTTCTCCTTATTGGACCACTTATTCACTCTAGCGGCTGCTTCAAACTATTTTACATAATTGGTCCACGACATCTTTCCATCCCACTTTGGGGCCTTGACTCGGGTAAAACTGCCAATGTCTTCTTACTTAGGGAGTGTTTCTGGCTTGCATGGTTTTGTTTGCACGGCCTTCTTTCCTTCCTGTTGGCGTCTCCTGGGTTCTTAAATCAGCTCTATTTCTCTTTAACTCCTTGATTTTCTTGTCCATCTAGTTTTCCATCAATGACATCTTATTTCGATTTTATCGTCCATCGATGTCATCTTATTCTATATATCCAGTTTTAGGGACGAAATCTTATTTTCAACGTTAGCCGCAATGTTATTTTCAAGGATAAGAAATCGGCAGAAATCTTGTCCATGTTAGCAGAAATACGAGTGTATGTTAAGTGAAATGTCATTACTTATAACAGATAGGTGACTATAATAATAGTTTTTTTCAGCAAATTACATTTAAAATGTGGTATGTCCTGCGTATTTCTTTGTAAAGTGTCCGAAAACCATGCAGGAAGCTGGGGCATGCGCAGAAAAAAAATTCAACTATTGAAAAATATATTCAAATTTCTCCTTGAAGTGGTTAAAAGAGGTTGTTGAACCATCATTGAAAAATTAATAACAGAAATTAAATGGTAAGAAACAAATAATACACAATCAAAGTAGTTAAATGGGAGTTGTTGAAACATAATTTAAAATTAAATTGGTTATAACAAAGCAATACGCAATCGAATGAGCGTGCATCGACCATAGATAGAAAAATAGATGACTAAAATTAGTACAATTTTTTTTAAAAAAGAATAAGCCTAAAATATCAAAAGAAAATCCGAATAACAGCATTAAATATATAACAGAAAACAGATATTGAAAAGTTGAAATGCTATCAACTTAAATAAATGATACAAAGATAACAAGTTCCAGGAAAGCAATAAAGAGAGGTTACAATAGTAAGCTATAAAACAAACAATAAACATCAGACTCATGTTAAAGGAAAGTTATTTTAACGTCATCGAAACGGAAGATTAAGGAGCATGTATGGTTCAGCAGGCATCAATTGTTCGTTAAGATAAACAACGTTGATATCGGAACTAATCTGGTTAATCTTAAACATCTCAAGTAAACTCGTCCTAGGACCCTTAGAACACTTATGTCGTCTATAAGCATCCGATAAGAAATAATTATAGTTCTCAGAAAAAATATGTTTTGCAATAGCTGAAGGGGAAGCAGGGGATCAGTATTTGGATACCTTCTAATAAAACTAAGATGTTCTTTAATCCTAGTGTCTAACAAACATCCAGACTGGCCCATATAAACAACATTACAGTCCTGACAACACAGTCTGTTATTTTTTGTAGCCTGAAGATGCCCCTTATGTAGGCCGAAACTAGTAGCTGTTCAACAATAGAAAATGTGCTGTAAAATATTTACTTTGAGTTTTATTAAAAATCAAAGAAGATGATGATGAAAATGAGCTAGAATTGACTATGGTAAGAAATGCCATCAAAAACAAAAATGGCAGCAACAAATATGTTGATTTGTGGGAACTTCTCTACTCTATAATTGATGTTTGCTACTCATGCTGTAACTATACCACTTTAGTGTAAAATAAAATATACCCTTCATTGTTTGTTCAATTTATGCTAATTCCAGAAGGGCGTATGAACCATAACACTTAAAACAAAAATATTTGAATTATAATTAAATATTATCTCAGTAATATACCTCTAAAACAATGGAAACAATAATATGTCTTATTAAGTATACAGGTGTTGATGCAAGTATGAATATGAATTAAAATATTAAGAATTTTGGCATGTCACTCAATGATTTTCGTCTAATTGCAACATATCAATAATTATTCATAGTTTGTACTTAATTTCGCTTTTTATGATAATGATGATAATTATAATAATCATGTCCAATATTCTCACAAACTCTAGCATGTCCTAAATAATTTAGATTATTAATGGAGTAATGATTAATTTTTATAAGTAGTTCATCTTCTTATTAACTTCTAACTTTGAAATAGAGATTTCATCTCATCTCACTGCATTTCATTTGTATAGATTATTAATTCAGTTCCCGAAAATTCTTTCACTTTTATGAAAATCGTCTTTGTGAAACTCAAAAACAAAACAGATTTCATCCAACAATAGTAGCTTTATTAACCCGAAGCAACTTAAACCTCGAAAACTTTTGTCATGGGACACAATGCTCTTATTAATAAAGTTGGTAATACCCTTTCATCATGCGGTTAAGTGTTATAACGTCTCCGATAGAGTTATCAAAGGTCCAAAAAACCTCTAGGGACGTGACACACTTTATCCTGCGAATCTCAAGAATTGTTCTCTTCTTATAAGTATGAGCAATATAGTTTTTGTACGAGTTTCTTATGTCACGATAATGGCATACCATTTTGGAGAAAAAGGGGAGTGTGCGTGTGAGATGAGAGTTGTATTTGGAAATAAATTATATTCATATACTCTTTTGTATTATGATAGAAGAAGTACACTATCGATTGAAGTAATTATAGATCTTTCACTATAGATACCTCAGAGTTTTAGTTAATACTGAAAACTAGTCCTATTTTTTATAGAATGGTATGAAATGCTTCATATATATATATATATATATATATATATATATATATATATATATATGTATATTATAATAACAAGATGTACGAATAGTGCGTGACATATGAACAATAAGCAACGCATAGGTTAGTGGGTATTGCACGCAAATAGAAGAAGAGGCTACTGAAAAGAGTGGTAACCACAGACATGCATGTTTCTGGCTCATTAGCCGTCATCGGTACGGTACAACCAAGGAAAGATGTGAAACATGGGAGCAAAGGTGTTGAATGAAACATGCATGTTTCTGGCTCATTAGCCGTCATCGGTACGGTACAACCAAGGAAAGATGTGAAACATGGGAGCAAAGGTGTTGAATGAAACATGAGAAAATATAACTTGACGTTTCGCCTTAAATATAAGGCTTTTTCAAAAGATTTCATTATAAATTCAAAATATAAAATACATAATTTGTAAAACAGTGACAATACTAAATTGACATTTAAGGTGACAAATAGAATAAACGTAGTTATGAATTTTCAAAGGAGTACGTACCTTGACTACTATCTTTAATGCAATGTGTCTTACTTAATTTCTAATATTTAAATTTAGAGAGTGTTTGAAAATGTTAATGGTTAAATATTAATTATATTATTGGTTTATTTTATTTTTTATAGTTATGAGGATATATGTAAAAGGTTATGATAAATTTTGCTTAATTATTCTATGTCTTTCTTATCATTCAGTGCTTCAGGTTCATTTTTTATTGCAATCATTTCTTTAATTTTGAGTTTAGTGATGTTTTGGTCTTTGTAAATAATTTTTGTGTTTTGAAAATCAAATTCATGTTTCTCATTTGTTTCATGTTTATGAAGTGCAGTTGAAGCATTTTTTGTGTATTTATGACCATTTAATCGATTGTCTAAGTATTGGGTGGTCATTCCGACATATCTTTTTGGACAGTTAAGACAAGAAATAGAGTATATTAAATTAGATTGTTTTTTAATTGGGTTTCTGCTTTTTAAAGGTGTGAAGGCAGTTGATGCACGGTGGTGTGACTTATGACATACTTGAATATTTTGTTTTTTAAGTATATATTTTAATTTTTCTGATAATTCATTTGTATAAGGTAATGCTACATATTTTTGTGGGGTCTTCATCATGGTTTTAAATTTCGAGGCATTGTAATATTTTAATGTTCGTTGTTTTTGAATGTTTCTAATAAAGTATTGAGGATAACCATTTTCTATGAGTATTTCTTCCATTTTCTTTAAAATTTCTGGACGATAATCAGAAGTTAGTTTTATGGCTCGATCTATTAATCCAATGACTACGCTTCTCCTTTGATTTTTAGAGTGATATGAATTAAAATTTAAATATCTACCTGACCATGTATGTTTGTTGTAAAGTTTCGTTTTGATATTGTTATTATTGTTGTTTCTAATTAGTGTTAAATCTAAAAAATTAATGCAACCATTTATCTCTATTTCATGTGTGAACTGAAGTTTGGAATTAAAGTTATTGAATTCATGTAATATTTTGGGTATTTGATTTTCTGGTATAGCTAATATACAGTCATCTACGTAACGTTTAAAGAAAATTAAATCTGTAGAAGTATTTTGTAAAACACGTTCTTCTAAAAATTCCATAACTAATTGTGCTATACATGAGGAAATTGGTGAGCCCATTGCACAACCATCAATTTGCTGGTAAAAATTGTCTTTATATTGAAAATAGTTGTTATTTAATATCATTTTTATTCCATTAATAAATTCTTCACAAGAAAGAGACGTATGTGATCTTAGAAGATTCCATTTTTCTTTAATTACTCCTAAAGCAAAATTCTACAGGTATATTTGTGTATAACGATATAACATCTAATGATACTAATTTATAATTGTTTGGTATTTTTATATTGTCAATGAATTGTTTAAAACCAAAAGAATCTTTGATGTAATATTCATTTCTACCAGTGATATTAGAAATACAGTTGGCTAGATATTTTGATAATTTATAAAAAGGAGATTGTATGCATGAGACAATAGGTCTTAGAGGCATGTTAGGTTTGTGTGTTTTTGGTAGTCCGTATATTTTAGGCGCTGTTGCATTGTGTATAGTTAAACTTTTATATTCTGTGTTAGTGATGAAATTGTTAGATTTAAGTTTTTGTATAAATGAGTTGTTTTTATTTTGATTCGTTTTGGTTGAATCATATTTAATTGTTTTGTATAGTTTTTTATCTTTAAGAAGTTCTATCATTTTATTATCATATTCTGCGGTATTCATTACAACAGTTTTGTTACTTTTATCTGGTTTCAAAATTGTTATTTGGGGATTATTACGGACAAACTTTTTTGTCTTTTGCCAAAGTTTATTTAAGTATTTGTCTTTTTTGTTTTGATGATTCTTATGTTTTTTCTTTAAAATTTGTTATAGCATTAACTACGTCAGCACGTATACCGTCTTTTATGTCTTCGGGTTTATCATTTATAGCTACTTCAATTCCAGAAATGAATTCTTCAATTGGTAAGTCTTTTTCATTTAATATTGGTAGTGAGAAGTTTGGTCCTAGTGATAACATTTTACTTATATCCTCAGGAATTTGTGTGTCTGAAAAATTATCTAACCATTTTGAATTTCCTATTTGTTTATTGGTAGTAGGTATATTACTTAATAATCTATTAAATTTTGCAATATTTTTTTCTTTTATCTTTAGAAATAATTTTTCATTTTTAATTTTTTCACATTCTAAAAATCTTGTTATAATATGATTGGGTAGTTGATGTTTCGTCGATCTAATAATATTATGTAGATCAAAATTTAGTTTATTTATTATCTTAGTTGTATCAGTGATTAGTAAGTTAAGTATTTTTTGTTTAGTTTCATTCATAATGTTATTAAGTTTATTGATAAGGTACGTACCTGAGAACTTCATATGATACATATTAAAATTTAAAAAGGTTGGTGAAACATTCATGTTTTTACATCGTAATCAAAATATTCTTCTATTTTTTTGCTTCGTTAGCTTTTCATAAATTTTAGATATCAGTCTCAATGAATCGGCGATTGGTTTTCCATAAGATTGTTGGATACTATTAAAAAATGTAATGAGAAACATGAATTTGATTTTCAAAACACAAAAATTATTTACAAAGACCAAAACATCACTAAACTCAAAATTAAAGAAATGATTGCAATAAAAAATGAACCTGAAGCACTGAATGATAAGAAAGACAGAAAAATTAAGCAAAATTTATCATAACCTTTTACATATATCCTCATAACTATAAAAAATAAAATAAACCAATAATATATTCAATATTTATCCATTAACATTTTCAAACACTCTCTAAATTTAAATATTAGAAATAAAGTAAGACACATTGCATTAAAGATAGTAGTCAAGGTACGTACTCCTTTGAAAATTCATAACTACGTTTATTCTATTTGTCACCTTAAATGTCAATTTAGTATTGTCACTGTTTTACAAATTATATATTTTATATTTTGAATTTATAATAAAAACTTTTGAAAAAGCCTTATATTTAAGGCGAAACGTCAAGTTAACTTACAAGAGTTTTAATCTGAACCTTTCCCAAGAAAAATACTTCAAAAATATTATATATGTACATATATATATATATATATATATATATATATATATATATATATATATATATATATCTGAAAAGCGAAAAACGCCGTGATCGTTGCTGATCAATTAGAACTCAAATTGAAAAATATCTTTTTGGGGATTGCAGCAAAAGAGGAAAAAATACACTCTATTCAATTCTCCAAGCTTTCGTAAATCTTTATTTACATCATCAGGGAACTACAATAAGGAAAGAAAAACATAAATTCTACAACTTACATTGATCGAGATTGCATCATAGATCTTGAATACAGGAAATGTGTAAAACAGCAAGTCATTAGAGAAATAGGTCCAGCCGGCAATACATTTGCCTACTACTGGTTCAAGTTTAAAACATTATTAAAAAATAAAAGTTAAGACATTAAAAAACGAGAATCCACACACCCACGCGGACTTGTGAGAATAATGGCGGAAACTGAAAATGTCAAGTTAAGTACAACATTCATCATTACTAAATGAATGAAAAGAATCGATCTTTGCAATGACGCGAGACACTGAAACAATCGAATTGAAACGTTCAAAATAATACCAGGGTGGTACTAAAATTATGGAACTGTTGTGAAATATCACTACAAGGAAATTCTCATTAACGAGAATTAATATGTGATTATTGATGTTATTTATTATTATTATTAATATTATTATGGATCTCTTAATAAAGGGGGAACACCCACCATGATGACACAGGTAGGAAACTAGTGAGAATTATCAATATTATCATTATTATTAATATGAAGACAATTGTGCTTATCAAGCGTTAGGAGGAGGGAGTAGAGATTACTCAAATTCTGAATGTCAGTCTTCTTATTCATACAACCTTCTTCTTGGAAGATGAAAGCCATTTCCAAAAACAATCTTTTGTTATAACTTCTCTCACGAGAAAGGATTTTAACTCCCTCAAAATCAATGACATGATCCAGCGAGGATCTATATATATATACATATATATATATATATATATATATATATATATATATATATATATATATATATATATATATATTAACATAGAAAGAAGCCTGCAACACTCTGTATACTGTAATATGGAATGAAAGACTATACACTGTAAGCAAATACAAAGTTTTGGAATTTAAATTTTTTTTAATCATCCGATATGAAGACAATCTGTATCGTTAATTATTCGATTGAGAAAAAAGACAAGAGTCAAAATGTAGAATTATGAAGGAAATTTTAAATACACTTTGTAAATACATATGTGAAATATATAACATAATTTTAGCCTTTGAGAAAGAGAATTTTGAACGTTGCATCATATAAATTATAACAATCTATTTCTCACATAGTAAAAGTAAAAACATTATGATTTGTTTTCAAAAGTAATAATTAGATATTAAAAGAAGTTTTCTGATAACATTGTGTAATTATTTAATATATGTCAAGGTAGAAAGTCAAATAATAACATTAAGTTTATAAAGTATGACATTTGTGAAATGAATTGTCATTCCGCATAGATCTAATTGAAATAAAAAGGGCTGTCATTTCTAAATATTTTGGAATATAATTTGAAGGAAGTAATATATAAAATTTAGTCATTTAAAGACTTTAAACAGAATGTCCTAGAAGGAAAGAGGAGCAATTTATAACTTGAAATGAAATTTATCAACAAGAATTTTTATAGCCAATTTTTATTGGTGGAGTCGATTTGAAATATTTTTATCAGCGACAAGCGTATGAATAACTGAAAAAAAATTGAATAGAAAAGTTTGTTGATAATATACACTATTCACTAGGGAGAATTCTTTTTTGGTAGAGGTGAATGGGTGAAAGGCAAAATTTTGAGAAAAATAATTGAAACTTCTCGAAAAGCAGCATATTGGAGTGAAAGGACTGGACTATGGAATTCCTTTTAAAATGTATTGATGTGGATGAAATGTAAGATCAACTTTAGCTATTATCCAAGCACAACAGGCTGTTTGGCTTTCCAGGAAGTAATCTAAAAACAATTATTGAGGTGTATTAGTATGGAACAGTGAACAGGTATTTAGAACTATTTCATTCATATAAAAAAGGTTAAATAAACTTACTTGTGTTGTGCAAAAATTTGAACTTTAATATTTCATATATTCTAACCATCATTATATTCGCCATTTTTATTTCATAGACAATTTTGTAACAAGATTCGTTTTTTCAAATGTGTATATAATGTTGCCTATTTTGTAATCACATATAATAATAATATTTCATTTGAGTGTATGTTTTGTTGAATGAATGATCATCATAGATAGTTTGTTTTCATGAGCTTTTTGTAAAAGAATGATGTATTTGTTTTCAAAATATTAAATAACGTTTTTCCACTTGAAAGTTTTGAAATTATATTGTTGAGAAGCTCCATTTCTTGATGATTGCTCCATCTGTATTCAGCAGTTGGCAGTATTGACCAGACATTTTTGAATCGTGGAGGGGTTGAAATCAAGCTTACAGGGCCGTCTCTAGGAGTTTATTAAGAAACTAAAGCAAGTATTTTCTTCGATTAAATTTTTTTATTTATTTAAATGCAAGGAATTTATTTTATTTTGGCGCTCATAATTGAAATTAAAATAGTTTAGTTTTAACATATAAACCCTACTTTGAGATTATAGAGTTTTTCATGCAAGGTATAATTATTTTATGACCTATTTTAAAATTTCCTGATATACCGGGCAAAACAAAAATTAATAATTCATAATAACCAAACATTAACAAAAATAAAGATATCACAAGAATACAAATCCACAATAATATGTCGGCCCAACGTAGGGCAAATTAGAGAAAGTCTATTTATATTTAAACATTAAAATTTCTCTCACCTATCTTATCCAATATAATATATATACATATACAGAAGAAGGATAGTCTTTGCCGACTAGTTAGGAATAAAACTAGTGAATATTGGGGAATTGCAGCAAAAAATGGAAAAGATATACTCTTAGCGGAAAATGTCCAAGCTTTCGAGGATGTTTGTCCTCATCATCAGGGAGACTAAAATGAAAAACAACAGTTAAATACTGTGGTCAATAAAGAATAATTAGAAATGAAGTTCACAACCACGTGTGTACTTACCTACGAAGTGAGGTTGGACTCCATAAAGTTGTAAATTCGTAAACTACAGATCGTAAATAGTGAAATGTTGCCGGTCCGTTAATTCAATTCCTGTTAAACATTTCACAATTTACGATCTGTAGTTTACGAATTTACAACTTTATGGAGTCTAACCTCACTTCGGAGGTAAGTACACACGTGGTTGTTAACTTCATTTCTAGTTATTCTTTATTGACCACAGTATTTAATTGTTGTTTTTCATTTTAGTCTCCCTGATGATGAGGACAAACATCCTCGAAAGCTTGGACATTTTCCGCTAAGAGTATATCTTTTCCATTTTTTGCTGAAATCCCCCAATATTCACTAGTTTTATATATATATAAATATATATATATATATATAACTGCAAACAATCTAGTAGGGATGCGGTCAATATAGGGCTGATCAAAAGAAAACTATTTTTTGACTAGTTGAGCTTTCGGAAAATGTTTATTTCCTTCATCAGAACATCTACAATGGAACAAAAATTCTTTCAAATTAACAAAGCTGAACATATATTTGAAAAAAAACACAGTTGACTCACCAAAATAAGTTTTGGAAACTGTCCATCAAGAACATCACCGGAGCATGAAATTAATTAACAAAAATCAAGACAAAAACAAATTTCTAACAGTCTAAACGTTTAAAATGGTCATATCTACAATATATTGTAGAACTGTAAAAAGTTTGAACTAACACAACAAGTAAAATAAAATACAGTCAGAATGAATATTAAAAACTAATGTTGAAGTCAAGAAATAAAATAACTTAGTTATTCTACAAAGTTAATAGATAGGTGTAGATTTTACTGAGTCCATCTAGATCAGACTTTTTATTTAGACAGTTATTCAAATTTCTATGTATGTGGCACATCTCAAGAAAAAGTCTTTTATTGTAATTTTTTCCTCTTCTCTCTCTCTCAGTTTTGTGTTCAACGGTCACTACCCTTCAGCTTTCGTATATATATATATATATATATATATATATATATATATATATATATATATATATATATGTAATTTTTTTATTATATCGAAAGATGAATTCATTTACTTCTGAATTATTCTTACTCCTATCTCAGGTGGGTTCAATTCATTATCAAATAATTTTTTTTCAAATTTTAAAGTATTTTCCAAATTCAATATCAATTGTTAATTTTGTTCTGTATCATCTACCCATTAATATCATGTGACTGTTCATTTACTATTATATAGGCTATTTAATTGATTTCTGATATTTATTATATTTCAATCAATAGTCTGACATCGTAATCAATAGGGTAGAGCGAAAACAGCGAAGAAACTTTTCTTTGTTTTTTTTGTTGCCAGACCTACCAAATAGTTCCACTTGATGAAAAATGTAGTGTAAAAAAGTTCCGGACCATTCCCAAAACATGTTCAGATTCCACAATAATGATAAAAAATGAATATCAAGTGAAAAAATTATTAAAACAAATGTTTTTTGCAATTTTTTGGCAATAAACTATATGAATTAGTTAAAAAATGAAATACAAAAAGTTCTTCTTACTTCATTCATGATTTTCAGAGTCTTCAGTTTCCCCTGGTGGCCGAAAATAATAGTTCTTTGTATCAAACTTGGGGAGTTCTTTTCTAGACTTAATACGGCTATGAATAAATCTATCTCTGGCTTCTGCACTTCAGGTCGCTAATGACGAGTGAAGCTTTTCCATCACGTGACTTAGTTGACGATACTATTTAATACATACTATGTTGGTACTGTCTTCTTCTAATAACAGGAGAAGTGCGAATCTCAATACAAGCGCTTGTCGTATTGTTTTGATTAAGATGCATATGGTTGATGTTGTATCAGTCACGTGATGTAAAAGACTCTGCGTTTCTACTGTACATATGCTGGTAATAGTTTCAATAATTCTTCAAAGATAATATTTTTAGCAAAAAATACAACAAATTCTTTCCAACAAGAAAGTAAGTGAGTAACACAGAACTGAAAGTTCTATATACTTGTGATAAGAAACAAGAACTGGATTTACTTGAAAATTTGGAAATTAGAAGACACTCAATTGACCCACAATAGTAAGTTATTAATGAACAGATAATTCTAGGTAGTGCTCCTCTTTTAAACCGTCATAACTACTAAGTATAAAGCTCAGAAGATATAATTTTCCTGGTTTTCTATATCATTGCAGTTATACGAAAAATATATCCAGGGTATGCCCATAGTGCTAATAATAACTAAGCTTTAATATATGTAATATCAAATCTTTTTTTTTCAATTCACGTGTATATATATATATATATATATATATATATATAGAGCGAGAAACATTTCACACTTTATTGTTTTTAAAAGATCAAGAAGTGAGTGGTTTCTGTGCAATGGTATCCTTTGGGAAAAAAATTATTTAAGGATTGACCTCGATTACTTGTAGGTAAAAATTTTAAATTAATATCTTTGCCTTTTTTACTTGTGTATATATTTTTGTAGTTGACTGATGAAGAAATAAAAGATATTTCGAAAGCTTTCAACATAAAGTAAAAAGAGTTTACTTATTCCTGAGAAGGCTCATTACCGATAACTTTATAACTATATATATGTATATATATATATATATATATATATATATATATATATATATACATATATATATATACATATATATATATATATATATATATATATATTTCACTGTGTCCACGGATGGGGTATCCTATAGGTGAAAAATGTTTAAATATCAGTTTTAGTGAAAAATATCATTCTTGATAAAAAGTTTTGCTTGTTCTGAAACCCCTTAATATGGAATACAATTCAAATTTTTCAAAACTCGTCTCATTTTATAACCAGTTTCATGAAAACCGTAATAATGTTTGCACTAAGCTCGACAATAATGTATTAATCTAGTCAGTGACGTTTACCATGTACCAAGTAACTGTCAAATTTTATAAATGAGTTTCAAATTGTCATTCTTTAAGAAATATTTGACACCAATGTTAACTATTCAACAAAGAGTATATCTTATTAAGTGTTAAAAAAATTAATATAGAAGTTTGATGTTTGATGAGACAGGATCTGTTCAAGACAAAAATAAATTGAAAAAGGCGTACGTTTAGTAGGATGATGCAGCTAGTGCACTAGCTATGTATTCGTTAAGGGAAAATCCCAAGTTGAGTCTACGAAAAAGAGCAGTGGAGGTTGGTTTTTGCAAGTGTGGAGTAACTGGCTCAATCCAGGTTTTTATCAAAGTATTCTCAAATACCTCAATGACGACGTCTTCGTCACCAGGAGGATAGCCTACACTAGCATCAGTTCCGCTGTCGGAGAGACCTTCAAACTCGACATTATCGTCTATTTCACTGCCACTACTCTTGTTCACAAGTTTTCCTAAACCAGGGTAACTTGGCCAGCAAGCACTTGTAAGAGCTTGTGATGGAGATCGCTAAGCGGTAAGAGCTGTCAATTGCTAAATAGTTATTTTCCTCTAGGACGTCAAGTTAGCTTTAACCGGGCAACCTAACCCAACTTATTTGTTTGTATAATATTATAATAAAAAATTATCTATTATGAATATCGTATCAAACAATGTAGTTGAAGATACGTTTGGTCATGATATTGCTTAAAACTGATTTCAAAACAAACAAAGTATATAAGAGAAATTGCGGATTGTGCTAGCGCTATTGAAGTTGCAAACGGGTCCTGGTTGACAACTGTATAGTTCGTTTGTCAGCGCTGGCAAGCGCTAACAAGTGCTTTTCTCTGCCAACCAAACCCTTTTTCTTAGCTCCCCAATCTCACTTAATACTATTACAACGCCAAAAAACGTACTACTCATAAATCGCTGAGTAGTGTTGACTTTTAATTTGACTTACCAACCACTCCCAACAAGTTTTAGAAATTGGCTAATTGATACGCATTGGATTACCGATAGTTCACTTGAAGCACTGCTAGACGCTGGAGTAGGGGACCCATGCGAAATTAAAGTTACAAGCAAATTAGTGGAGTAGACACTTAATTTTTACGTACGATAGTATTCTAGGTTTAACATTAAATTTGGTTATAACGGTGTAGTCCAAACAATAACAAAATGTGTTTATTAATATTTAATTGAATATTCGAGGCATTCGTACGAGAAGAGGTTGAACTAGTTGTTCTCGATAATATGAAGTAGTAATACCAAAAATTACCCTCAAGAGCCACATTTTCTCGAATATTTCAATGAAATGCTAAAATTGTTTCCTTTCTAAAAGTTAATTTTACAGCCAACTTCAGTTAATTTCTTGCGATTCTATAAATTTCCACTCGCATTGTCATTGAAAAATAATCTACATAAGAAATTCTTAAATGCACATTTGAAACTAATCTGAATTTTTGGTCTCATTATAATTCAATACTTTGAAAATTAATCAAATTGGTGAGTCGTAAGAATAAGTTTCTATATTTATTTGAATCGGTGTATAGAAAATTATTGGATTGTGTTATTACACAATGCCTTCTTTTCATATTCATGTGCTTTGGTACATCAAAAGAGCACAAAACACAATAAGTATAATGACCCTACGCCTGATCTAACACGGAATAACCGTGTATCGACTGACCGAAGTAAACTGCCGTTAACCAGTGTTGCCACTTCTAGTTTCATTGAAAATTCAGTGCGATGAAAGAATTTTGTCACGAAAGGAACACGTATGCATACAGCTCTCTTTAAACATTAGGAATATTGTGTGAGAGATATTTTAATATATGGCTGGGATATTCTTAATGCCAAAATCATTGTAGACTTATGTTATGGGCAACTCAATTGGACACAATGCTTTATTTAGTGTTTACAATGAGACAGAACTTGAAAATTGTATTGAGTTCATTATTGATATCTTTTTCTGGTAATATCGATGATTAGAATCATTAGAATCAACATGTTGTATAGTTTTTTGACGTTAGCAAGCGAGGGTTATCAATTCAGTTCAAAATGCATCATTGGTAAAACAAATATGACCAAATGATTAGATAAAGCACACATAAAAAGGTACGTCATAATTTCGTTTTGTAAGCCACAATAACAGAGATACGCCCATCATCATCATCATCATACAGCCCATTTCACGTCCATTGTTGGACATAGGCCTCCTCCAAACGTCTCCAGTTCTCTCTGTCCCTGGCTGTTGCAATCCAATCCCACTTTTGTGGAATTCCCCCCACCGCAACAATATCTGTAGAACGGTATGTCCGACCGAAAAGATTATTAGCGCGTTGGATAGGTAGGACAAAATAGAGAAAGATTTGTCCAATAAAATTTTTGTGAAATTGCGGGAACATATCTGAACTTGCAGTAGAACATTTGAAGAAAATTGAAATGGTACCGGAGGATATACTCGTTTTTACTAATCAATAAGTGTTCCTAAATTAGTTTTCTATCGATATAAAATCTATTATAATAAAACACACGTCTACTTGAGTTTGTTTGTATGCATGCGCGAGAGTTATGTCTGCAGCGCTATCAAGTGGGCACGTGTAAAACCGCATAATAGACACTTTTATACGATATTATATATTCTGTCTGAACATAATTTGAATTCATTCTTTGTATAACTCTCAGTACAGTCTACATACATTTTTTGTATTATTTCTGCTCTTTGTTAAAATATATTTTTGTTATACTCAATTTTAGTTCTTTTTAAAAAGACATTTTTCATGAAGAAAAATAAAACTGGCGCAGTCAGTAGGATCGCGCGAGTTGTGAAAACCGATTTCTATGGTGTTCGTATAAACTTTCATAACTTTAACGTTTTGAGTGCGAGTTCTATCCACCCTTTCTGTGGGATCAACAACTGAGAGCAGCCTTCTTGTGGACGTAGTGATAGGAACCAAAGAGTCGGAGAAGAAGATTTTCTAAACGTAAGTGCCAAATTTCCTCTTCTCCAAATTTCCTCTTCTCGCCGTCTTATACCATTCTTTGGAATTAGTGAAGATATAAATTAAGATATTTTTATTATTTTTGTTTAGAGTAATCAATAAATATATCTTTATTTATTAAAATTACACAATATAAATGATAAATATAGTTGTTAACTTACAAGGAACATTTTTAGAAATGCTTGTAAATTTCAATACATGTGATACATGTGATAAACTTCTAACACAACTTCGGTGATTTTTTTAAATGCAGATAAAAACAATAAAGATAGTTCTCTAGAGATTTTAATCCATTTTTTATCCTTCTCCGTCGATAACATCAGTATTACCTCTTTAAGATCTTCTCTAATGCTAACGTTTTCATCGAGTACTTCTTCAATGTTCGAAATATATAGTTGCAATTCTTCCTCTAAATCTCCGATATGTTCTTGAAGTTCGAATTTTGTTTCCTGCAAGGAACTTATTGTATCTTTAAGCAAAAGATTATTTTCAACTTAAGTTCCTACTTTTTGTTTGGCTTCATTTAATTCATTCTCTTTCATTTCCAAACTAGATTCAATGTTATGTAGTTTCATTTCTGTGGAATACTGCTTTTGTTGTAGTTACAAAATAGTAGCGTTTTGGCAAAGAATTTCTTGTTTTTGACTTTCTATTTGAGCCATCAAATCCATTTGTTCTTCCTTTCGTTTCATTAAGGTCTCTTGGTTTCTGCTTAACTGTTCATAACGATTTTTTAGGTCATATTTTGTTAGTTTTAATTGTTCCTTCGTATTGTGTAATTCCTTTTGTATAGTTTCCATATCCTGTATCAAAGTAGCATTAGCTTGTTTCATTACGTCAAAATTATTCTTCATTTGTTGGTATTCGCGAATTGCCTCTTCTCGTTTTTCACATTCAGATTATCTCATAGTTTTCAAAAAATTTACTTGTATTTCCAATTGGGTGATCTGGTTAAGTTGGCGTCCGCTTAACTCCGAGAGCGTATGTAGACGTGTCTTACAACGGCGCCAAACGTGCAAAAGTAGACATCCGTACACATTGCATACTGCCCTGTCTCTGTTGCAGCGTCGCGATGCATCAACTGCTGACGTTCCTTCCAAAGTTCTTGGATCGTGTTCATGACCTAGAGATCTATTTCAGTATGTGCCTTTTTATTTGGTTTCGATTTCGACGGGGTGATCTCCGCGACAGTTTGGGCTTCCGTAAGACAACTGTGTTTTTTCGGTTTCTTCATATCTTTCAAAGCTTATTCCAATTTCAACTTCATGTTTCCGTAGCGCGGAGTTTTCGCATTGAATTTTCTCGAAGAAGTAAAGGGAACTTTCGTCCTAGGTGTCACCTTCTTTATACCGTCCCCATCACCATTTCCACCTATTTTCGGCGTTGAAAATATGTCCGTGCTACTATTATTATGGCCCATGCTTCATTTGCTCTACTAGTTTTTATAGTATTTGTTGATATGATCTTGTTTAATTAAATTTGACTCCTTAAATATTTCCATTAAATGAACTAACAGCTAACGCTTCACATTAAATATATATGAACGATTTGAATAATAGAAACGTTGATAATATTGTAGAAGCTTTCAATAATATTTCATTAAACGAAATTAATAGTAACGAAATAGCTACACCTAAAATTAATTGGGATCTTTTCAGATCTAACTTAGCAAATATCAAACCATTTAACGGTGATAGTGAATATTTAAACAAATGTATCACTAGATGTGAGAGTTTAATCGAATCCTATAGAAATTTGAATGATGCCGAATTAAATTCACAGTTAATAGAATGTATTCAAGGAAAGTTAGAAGACTGAGCAGCTTTCATGGTCGGTAGTAGAGTAGAGTTAAATACTTGGCAAAAATTGAAAACTGCTTTGTTACAGTGTTTTGCTGATCGGCGTGACATAGATTGTCTAGTACAAGAATTAATTAGAGCCACGTCGTTTAAAAATGAGCACTTTATCGATTTTGGTAGTAGGCTTCAGTTAATTCGTAGTAGTGTAATTCAGAGATTCAGTAACGACCCAAATATAAATGCTGTTGAGAAAAATTCTCAACTTATTCAATACAATAAAACTGCACTAAATACTTTCATAGCGGGTTGTAATGGAACGCTAAGAAATAATATGCATTCAAGAAAACCCAGATCCTTAGAAGATACGATGGCCTATGTCGCTGAATTTAAAAATTTCGAAAGAGTTTATGGATCATTACATGATAAAAATTTTCGACAAAACAATTCTAATAATAATAACAATGGTATGCAATATTCGCGATTCCAAAATGTTCTAAGGTTAAATTCACATCAAAATCAAAATCGTAACGGCTATCGAAATTTTGTACCAAATAACAGACCAATTAATAATCATCAACTTTCATATAATAATAGTGTTTTAAATGAAACTCACGGTTTTTAGTTAATTCCACAATATAATAAAAGTTATTGAAAATTATAAAAAATTGACAATTGTTTCGATAAATCTATATCATCGTCAGAATGACAGAAGTTACATTTCATTTGATGCCTACCTGATGTTTAGTAGTTATTTTTGGCTAGACCAAGAAGTGACCTAGCTTGTGATTGACTTAATATATGTTTATAGAAAAACGAAGAAGATGTGATATTACAAATATTGAAGCTTAGATATTATTAGCCCTATGGTGATATCCTGGATATCATTTTTCCAATGAAGATCAGTATAACTGTGCAGTGATATAGAAAACCAGGAAAACTATATCTGCTGATCTTTACAATTATCACTTAAGAAGACATCGTCAAGAAAGTTCGGATATGCCGATGATCTGGCCCTTGCATCCCAAAGTAAAACCATCGAAGAAGCTAGTAACGTACTGTCAGAAGACCTGAACATGCTGGGAAAATACTTCGCCGATTGGAGGTTAATTCCAAATATGAACAAGACTGAAGCGATGTGCTTCCACCTAAACAATAAACAAGCACGAGTGGAGCCCCAAGTGTATTTCAATAATAATCTACTACGCTATAATCCTTGCCCAAAATATCTAGGGGTAACAATGGATCGAACACTTTCATACAAAACACATTTAAAGAACACCGCAGCTAAAATGAATACCAGAAACAACATAATCCGCAAACTCTGCGGCACTACTTGGGGCGCGAACGCATCCACTCTTAAAACCTCAGCGCTCAGCCTTGTCTAATCAGTAGCTGAGTACTGCGCCCCAGTCTGGATAAACAGCTGCCACGTCAAGAACATCGATACAAAACTCAACGAGACAAATTAGTGGCTGTCTAAAAAGCACACCTCTGCCCTGGCTCCCTGTTCTAAGCCACATTGTACCTCCCTCCATCCGCAGACAACAGAGCCTAGTTAGGGAATATAATAAAATAATAACAAATCCCCTACTTCCAATACATAGTGACCTTCCCGAAGCCGGCCTGCAGAGATTGAAGTCTAGATCTCCCCCAATATTGCTAGCAGAAAAACCTGTGAGAGATAATTTCAATTTGACCAATAAATGGAGAGAATACTGAGAAGCCTCGAAACCAGTCCAGGCTGTACATATAACTGATCCTACAGTGTCCTTACCAGGTATGGAGCTGCCTCGCCACGAGTGGAAAACACTTAACAGGATAAGAACGTCTCACGGTATTTGCCGTGACTCATTCTATAAGTGGGGACTCACCGAAACACCAACCTGTGACTGCGGAAAGCCTCGCCATATTGTCCACCATATTACAATGGAGTGCCCCCTTACTGCATACGGAGGAGAAATGAGCGACTTCTATGAGGCCACTGACTTTGTGCTGGACTGGATCAATGGTCTAGATTTTAAAATTTAACTTCAAACCGTGCTATATTTATGTTTATGTTTATATTTCATTTCTACTTTTCTACTTTTAGATATACACTTATATGTTTTTTATGACGTAATGTGAATGTGTACAGTTTTAACTAATTATAACTAAATCCATGTATGCCATACGCTAAATAAATAAGTTACCAAAACCTGCACCAATGTCGACAACGTCGCGAAATTTCACAGAAAGTAGTCGAATACCTCTCAATAATACTAACAATAATAATAAATTCTTCCAAACAAATACACGTGCTAAACCAAATTTTGTTTCCGAGGAATTATATTCAAATCAATGTGATAATCCAGAATATGATCCTAACCAATTCAATGAACATAGAGAAATATAATTTAATCAACCCGATACGAATGATGAAAATCAATTTGAGGAAAATTTTCGGATAACCGGGCCTTCCAAAACAAAGAGGTAGTTGAAATAAACGTTATTTCCGCTAATTCCTTCCGTACATAGAAATTAAGAATTCCAAAGCTAGATTATTAATCGATACCGGTAGTTCTAGGTCAATAATAAAACCTTCTATTATAGAGAAATATTTTCCAGATACAATTCACCATTCCAATACTAGATAATCTACTAGTCTTGGAAGTAAAGATACTTGATTTCAAGCACTTGTGACTGCATTTGCAGAATTAAAATGTAGAAATTATTATATTAATTTTGTATTATATGACTTCCTCGATTACTTCGATGGAATCATAGGTATTAAAGATCTTGTTAATATGAATTTAAATATAGATCTTGCGAATCAACAATTAGTAGGACCAAATCTCAAAAAACCATTTAAATTTAGACAATCTGATGTTATATAATTTTCATTTTTCGAAAAATTCGATTACAATATTAGATAATTAAAAAGTAAAACTAACAAGGCAGCCGATGCCCTGTCTCGTTTTCCTAATATGAATGCTTTAGAAACTGCATCAGTTGACGTTAATTTAGGTGACATTGTGATGAAATTGTAAATCAAGAACTCGAAAGAATGAGTTCATACAATGAATCTACAAATCAACTTCCTAATTCAGATGATATTGACTTTACTACTATTTTAGACGAAAACGAAAGAGATGTATCAGATATCATAATTAATTTATCCGCGTTGGAAGAAGAAGCGAACCCCGATAATGACGACATTGAAACAGTACACACATCTGCGGAAAATCCCATTTTATCAATTCCAATACCTGAAAAATCTTTTTTTTAAAGTAAAATAATAATAGTAGAAATATTCGAGAATATTCGTTTATATGTTACATTACCAGTAGTAGACACTGAATCAAACGTAATCAAATTAATTAAGGAATTTATAAACCCCAACCGAAATTATGCTACTCATTTTCAAAACGAACCCTTATCACGAATGTTTATAGTAACTGCACAAAAAACATTTAAACATTCTGCTTTTAAATTTATCATGTGTACCAAAATTCTCACTGATATTCATCAGTTGACGAACAACGAGAGAAAGTAGAATATTACCATATAAGTAAATCAGGTCACAGAGGTATGAATGAAGTAAAAGCATCCCTTAGTTGTAGATATTATTGGCCAAAAATAATAGAAGAAATAGAACATTTCACAAATAATTGTGAAACTTGTCTGAAGAATAAGTATGACAGAAATAGTATATCTTTTACGAGAATTGTCCTCTGTATGTACAGGATCTATAGTCAGGTAAGCATCCTCTTGTGTTAATATCGTTATTATGATTAGGCCAATTCTTTACGATTTTTAAGACTTGTAGTGCCACATTGAGTTGGTATAGCCGCTGGAACACTTGAACTAATAATCAGACGGCATAGAACTATCAAAGCCATAGAACCCTCCCACTGAATCGAGGTTAGTATTTTCCTGTTCGGCCCCACTAATGGTCCCTCTCAAGCTAAACAGAAATGAAATCAGAGGTCTAACTGGTATTGTTTGTTTTAGGGTTCACCTACGTCACCTTCTAGTTCTTATTCCTCCATCACTTGTCACTTGCTATGTTCGCCTAGATATTAGTCGTGACATTTGTGTCGTCCCCACCGAGCATACATAACCACCAAGTCCTGGAATCATAAGTAACTGTATTGAGAAACTGGAAGACCACTCAATCTATCCACTGTACTGGCATGGTTCATGAAGAGAATCATTTCGAAAATCATCAGCTACGTAGAGTGCTAGCAGATAAGTCAGTGATCGCCCCTCAGGCTTCATATTTACATGAGAAGCTCTCGTAAACTATCAGGGTGACGTCACACGAATAGTATTTGCTGTGGGAGTAACTCATTCTAATAACAAATTTACCATAATATCACTTACAATCACATTTGGCCCGGAAATACCTGTTTGGTGGTGTGACACATTTCTACTGCGAACAGTGAACATTCTGTGTAGACACATATTTCTAAATATATTGTAATTAGTAGGGTACACGGCTGTTTCTCTGTTTTAATCCAAGTAAACCATTTTCAGAATTGAAAAGGAAACCTCTACATATTATATATATTTTTTTCTTACATCCATATATTTGTTGCTTATTATTTTAGTAATATAGTGCAGTAGATTGTCCCATCTCATCAATATGGTTTCGGATTTCAACTGGCGATAAATCCGTGGCGCACCGGAAAAGTAAATCCCATATTTCAAACATATCGGAATCTGTATTTTATTGTCGAATCCACGTCCCACTGAGGTTCCTGGGTAGGTTACACCTCTAATACTTATTCAAACGAGTTCTTGGTAAGTTTGGAACAACGAGTATTATTAATGATGCAAAATGATTGTACAAACCACAAATTGATATATCGTAGTAGTGGGTAAATCGTACTTTTTTTGCTACTCAAATTGTATTTGCTAGTGGAGTAAGTCAAAATATCGGGTGTCAAAGAAAAAGCCATACAAATTTATAAATTATAATTTAACTAAATGCAGCTCGTTATATCATGTCTCTTTGGTTGCAGGACACAATACAACCCTCTTTGCAGAGATACATTTCTTAATAAGAATTTTCACATGTAGAGAATACCTGATTAGCTTGAACTCTTCGTTTATTGGAGTGATTTGTCTATGGAGCTCCCGAAAGCATTCCCACATAATTCGAATGTTAAAGAAAAAAGACGTTACCTTAGATTTATCAATTGCAACAAACATCAAACAAACCAATGAATCCATTTAATTATGGAAGGAAAAGTATCACCACGAACGTATTGATTTTCACAAATCTAATTGTTTAAAAAACGTCATTTGAAGCGTGGTTTATAAATAACCACCCAAGTTTATCTGGACTATATTGTAAAAGCAAAAGTAAGGTTACCTTTAATATGTTTCATAATACTGCTGAAAACACTTACCTGCAACAAAGAAACATATATTTTAAAAATTAGATCAATAAAGAATAAATATTGTGTATTTTTCAAGTTTACTTTGTATATCAAGGAAGTACTGGGAATAGGGATGTTTATACATATTACAAATTCATGTAAAGTAACGTTTCGCACATTAGAGACAGTTTTTAAAAACGACGCGACATATCCAGTTGAAATTTAGTACTGTTGGGGTGCAAGGTCCCTACCCAGAAAACACCGTACGTTTTATGTACGTACGTTTCATGTCATAAAGGCCGAATTACGTCCTTTGTTCTAAAATGTACGTCTCAAAGACGTACATAGTTATATATACTATGTACGTCTTGGAAATACAAACTATGTACGTACATTTTATGCCGCTTCCGACATGTATAGCATATTGCGTTGTTTTTACATATTTGTAATACAGAAGTTGAAAGTATTAAATTGGAATAAAATATATATAAGAATTTCAGAAACCCAAAACGTTTACACCTACCATATACCATCCATATTATTGGCTAGTTGTTGCCGGAAGAAAAGGCCACACCTATTGTTAATACAGAAATAAGAATACGGTCTTTCATTACATAACCAAAGATTTTGTTAGTTTATGCTGCCATACAGTGTTGTTCCTGCTATTACGTTGGTAATAGATCTATTACCTTTTAACCATATCTATTACCCTATTACGTTTTGATAGCAATATATTACCTTTCCGTGAATGATACATGGAAGGTGGCCATGAGTGATATTATGATTTGGCAATGACATTTGACCACAGGATCAGAAAAGGTAAAGGCCAAAATTGACAAAAGAGTCTAAAAGAGAAGAATTATAAATTGCAAGTGCAATAAAGAACCTCTTTTTGTACTAAATATAGTTCAATAAAGTGTTGAACGCAAGAAATAGTATAATAAGAAAGTAAGTAAGTGTCAAAAAGGTTACTTTAGTCACGAGTGCCTTGTGAAACGAGTGACTAAAGACGTTTTTAACACGTGGTGCTTACTATACTTTTTCTTCGACCGCAAGAAGGGAAATTTTCTATTATATTTTAATTATATTCATAACATTACGGACGATGGCTGACCAATCAAATGACACAGAACAACAAAATTATCACGGAATATGAAATTTAACATACAAACGATACACTTGATTTGACGTTTAAAAAACAAAAGATAAACGAGATGTGACTTTTCGCATTTTAAACACTAGTGTTTAAAGTCAAACCAGTGTTGAAAATGCGGTTTTAGTAACGGAAGAAGAAAAAATATGTTAAGTCGAAGTGTCAAAATTATGAAATGTCATAACCCTATAATTTATCCTCTAATCTATATATTTGCAAATAAAAAGAAGAAGAACAATCTATTACCTTTTTTAACATTCTATTACGTTTTTCCGTGGTATTCTGTTACTATAAAAATTTTCCTAGGAACAACGCTGTTGCCATAGTTTATGCTTTTGTGTGCCTGTTGTCTTCATTATTTTTAACTAAAAATGTGACTAGTTAAAGTGAGTGAATATGATTTAGGGGGAATATTTTACACTATTTTCTCGCTTTTTAGAGGTATATACAGGCGAATCGGGTAATATAATTCCTTTTATCTTAACGTCTCCATTGAAGTGTTACACGGTAAGTACCAAAGCTTTAAATTAATTATAACATGAACACTACTATGAGAAAACCGTATAAAAGAGCAAGAAGGGATATGCTTAATTTTGAAGCAGTTTTATTAGATTATGAATCTCCGACTACATCATCTTTAAACAATTCTCTGGATTCAATTTCGGACGATGATCCTACTTCCGCAAATTTTAGTGATTCACTTTCTAGTTCTGAACATTCGGATAATTCAGGAAGTGAATTTTTGATGAATAAAATTGTTTTAAACTCCAAACTTGATATTCCGTTTGATCAAAAATGTAATGAACAATCTTTCTCGGAAATTATTTCACAGTGGGCTCTTAATCATAATATTAAACACAATGCTATTGATGATGTTCTAAAAGCACTTAAGCAATATCATCCAGAGTTACCACTTGATGCTAGAACACTTTTAAGCACTCCTAGGCAGACAGAAGTTCAAGCAATTGTTTCAGGATATTATCATTGTAACGCGAAAAATTCGCCGAGCTGTCGTAAATTTAATATTGGCTAACCTGCCGACTGCGAGAAGTCACAGCGCTATCGGTACGAAGTTAAAAATTCAGTCCTCCGTTTGCCGTCAAGGTGTAAACACACCATTTCAACTAAAGATATTCGCATGTGCTCTGGGAGCCATTAGTGCTTATTGGAAAATCCGACATAGGGGAGGAGAAATACAGCTGGAACCAACAATTGGCAGCTCCGGCCCGATAGGTTTCTGGTCCCAAAACGGTCGATGACTGTGGGTTCCATAAAAATTTAGTGGAATTGTGTTTTGAGGTAAATTTCCGTAGACGGCTTTCGCGTGAAGGATTCATTAACAAGGTAAATGGTTGAAAAATACTTTCTCGGAATTAACAGTTTTGTAGGCAATTTAACGTAGAAATTCTGCTTTGATTCGTAATTTATTGGAGTATGTAATCTGGGTTTCGCGGGATAGTTTCGTTATATTTCATAAATTCTTATTAATTCATATTCTTCATGGCTTTATATTTTGTTGAAATAAGAATATATCACAGGGGTTGTATAAACATTCAGGGATGTGTCCAACGACGTAGTTTTTATATTATGGGTTTTTATTGGTATCGTAGTTTTTTTGCTAAGCGGAAAAAAACCAGTCATATAGTTTTTATTCTCAGAGTAGGTGGCTTTTATACAGTTGAAAGTCATGAGGTGTAATTATTTGCGAATTTCGGGTATAGTTATTATAGTCAGTATGATGGGATATTACGGGGGTACGTCGAAAATTTGACCGGGGTAAAATGTAAACCCTATGTAGAGGCTAACTCGTTTCTCTATTTTAGGGGGGTTTTTGTATATGGACTTTAAATCACTGATTGGAATTTAATGGGTCAGTGAGACCAGTTCCAGGAGGACTGGATTAGTCTGGAGAAGTTTCAGTTCCTGTTCTGGTGCCGGAAAAGGATAAGTTAACAGTTTTCCTCTTCTTATTTCTTCAAACTCAGTAGTAAACTCACATCTATGCTTCACGTATTACCGTTTTTTTTATATTAAGTTTTATTTCTTTTTTTCTTGCGGCAATTACTATAATCTCGCTTACACTTGTATTTTGTATTTAAAAAATTTGAAATCTTGCTCATAGATTAAGATACGCTGGAACACTATGGTACGTACCTAGTATTGCGATATTTAGTGGTTTTTACCTATTTCTAATGGTTTTATGTATATAATTTGCGCCGTACATAATTTTGAGTTGTATTTTCTCCAGCAACGCTAAACTCGTTGTTATTTAAATTTTTGGCTTAGGCAATTATTTATAATTATATTGATACTGGTATAAATTGCGGAAGTATGAACCCTTGTAACTAAACATTGTTGATTTTGATATATATATTATCGTTGTATTTTTGGAACATTGTACATGAACAATTTGGTCGATTCTCTGGAATCTTAAAATTGAGACATCGGTGTGGTTTGGGGCCCTCAGCTCTTCTGCACCCTGAGATTACAGCCTTCAGCTGAGCTCAGACGTTATTTGTAATATTTTTTTGGTAGTGATATTGTATTAAATATTTTGAAAAGAGACCTTTGGTCCACCAAGACTAATTAAAATTTCAATCAGGGTGTATTTGCTGACTTTTATTTACTTATGATAATTTACCTATCAGTTTAACCTCTGGAGTGTGTAGTGAGTGTTGTTAACCCACTGAGGAGTTGTGGGCTAACTTAGGAAGTCTTGGTTGCTTGCCAAAACTTCTCTGGCGCCCTTTTTGTATACTCAATAGTTTTTTGAAGAATCCACCCCTTCTTAGACTCGAAGCTAGTCGACTGGCGAGCACGGGTTGTACCACGTGAGACAACCCGCATACCTATAACGAGCACTGAGAGGGTTTGTAGGTTTTTCTCGTTATATGTTTTTGGTGCCCATAACGTGGGGCCGTTAGTATTTTATTTTATTATTGTCAGCAATACATATCCCGTAACTTAAACTTAAACTTTTGAAATTAAATTTTTTTTAGCATCTTTGATTAAACTTAAACTTTAAAAATCAAAATTTTGGTTGTAGCCATTTGATTCTTCTTCTTACAGTGCCATATCCGTGATCGGACGTAGGCGACCTCTCACTTCTACTTGTGTTATGCTCTCCATTTGATTAAACTTGAACTTTTGATAAGTTAAATTTGCAGATTTATTTTCAGTTTATTTTAGCACCAGATTTAAGTGTAATTGTTTTATTGGGGCGTACCTGGGGATAATTTCCCTCAATATGTTTTGATTGTGCCAGATTTAAGTGTTTTTAGTAAATCTGGGGTTGTGTTCAATTCGAAGGGAATTGTTTTATTGGACGTAATTTGTAAGCAACTTACCTTATTCTGTGAGATTATAATATATATCAAACTGAAAATTTTATGGTAGAAATCAGACAAGAGTTTATTGGTTCGTGGGCAACATTTATTTTCTTTTCATACTGATTGATTATTGGAATTTTGAAAAATTCAATATTGTAGATTTTATCTTTTTTTAAACTTTGATAAATTTTCAACTTTTTCCGAGAAACTTACAGTCATCGTAGATTTAACTTCAGTTATTGTGTCATTTGTAATTTATTGCACCGGATTTAATTGGGGTTTTATAGTAAATCTGGGGATTGCTTAACTTTGAAGGTAATTGTTTCAATTGTGGGCGCAACCTGGAAATAATTCCTCTTAATTAGTTATTGATAGTGCCAGATTTAAGTGTTTGTAGTGAATCTGGGGTTTTAGGTCTTGAAGGGAATTGTTTTATGGGGCGTAAGTGGTAAACAATTCACCGAATTTTGTTAAGCAGTGTTAAATATTAAATTGAAGTTTTAATACAGGAATTTTTCAACCACTGAACGCGAATGTCTCGCTGTGGTTTGGGCACTTGAACAACTTCGGCCTTATTTAGAGGGTGTTTCTTCTACCGTCATTACGGATCACTATAGTCTACTGTGGCTACAGAAGTTGCAGAGTCCGAAGGGTCGTCTAGCCCGATGGGCAGTCGAAATGCAACAGTATAACTTCCAAATTATACATCGCAAAGGTCGTGAACACGTAGTACTAGATGCTCTTTCTCGGTCCGTCCCTGTTGTCGATGAAGTGTCTGTGGAGGTTTCATCTGAAGAGGTACCGCCCCCTTCGTTTGATACAACCAATGATAAGTGGTATTGTAAGATGGTAAAGAATGTCGCTAGTAATCCCCTTAAATTTTCGGATTGGCGTGTGAAGGATAATCTCCTCTTCAAACATGTTGTCAATAAGTACACACAACCGCTGTCGCCTGGTGAATCTTGGAAACTGGTATTTCCCAAAGCTGGTAGGTCGCGTATTATCATGGAAGCCCATGTCCCTCCCACATCTGGACATACGGTTATTTTTAAAACCTTCCACAGAGTAGCTGAGCGTTTTTACTGGCCGAAAATGAGAGTTGATGTCGCTAGGTGTGTTAATCGTTGTGAGGTGTGTGCTGCGCATAAGGTGTCACAAGGTAAACCTGTTGATAAGATGGCGTCTCATCCAAAGCCTAGCAGGCCGTGGGAAATGATTTGCACAGATCTGATGGGGCCTCTCCCTAGGTCGAAACGAGGTAATTCTTTCATCCTTGTCGTTACGGATTATTTGACCAAGTATGTGCTGATATACCCACTTAGAACAGCGTCTGCAGCGGCCGTTGCTCGTAAGATCGAAGATGAAGTATTTCTTGTATATGGGGTACCCAAGGTGATTTTGTGTGATACTGGTCCCCAATACCGTAGTAATCTTTTCCGAAGCTTAGCTTCCCGATATAGCTGCCGAATCAAGCTGAATGGCAATTATCATCCAAGGGCTAACCCGTGTGAAAGAGTTAACCGTGTGATTAAGACTATGATGGCTTCCTATGTCTCGGATAATCATCGTTGTTGGGACGAGCATCTCGCTCAGATAGGATGTGCGATTAGAACATCTACTCATGAAGTCACGAAGGTAACACCGTATTTCGCTAATTTTGGTAGGTCTATGCTGTTGTCTGGTGCCGATTATGTTGATAATTCAGATTTAGATCTGGGAGATAGTGTGAGTACTCCCGAGAGTAGTCGTAACGAGAGTTTTAGGAAATTGTTCGCTGATATCAGGAAACGGTTAGAGGATGCCAATCAGAAGGCTTGTGATAGCCATAATCTGCGACGTAGGCATGTGGAGTATCTCCCGCACGATTTAGTGTGGAAGAGGAATTTTGTCCTTTCGGATGCTGCGAGGTATTACACGCGTAAGCTAGCGCCTAAGTATATAGCGCCCTACTCGTTAGCTAAGAGGATATCTCCGAGGACGTATGAGTTGCACGATAAGGATGGAGTTACGGCAGGAGTATGGCACTGCAAGGACTTGAAACCATACTCTACGCAACCGCCTGACGATGAAAATTAACCCTTCCGGGTAAATTTTCTTTGACGAAAGGGGGGGAATCTGTAACGCGAAAAATTCGCCGAGCTGTCGTAAATTTAATATTGGCTAACCTGCCGACTGAGAGAAGTCACAGCGCTATCGGTACGAAGTTAAAAATTCAGTCCTCCGTTTGCCGTCAAGGTGTAAACACACCATTTCAACTAAAGATATTCGCATGTGCTCTGGGAGCCATTAGTGCTTATTGGAAAATCCGACAATTCCGACATAGGGAACCAACAATTGGCAGCTCCGACCCGATAGGTTTCTGTTCCCAAAACGGTCGATGACTGTGGGTTCCATAAAAATTTAGTGGAATTGTGTTTTGAGGTAAATTTCCGTAGACGGCGTTTGCTGGAAGGATTCATTAACAAGGTAAATGGTTGAAAAATACTTTCTCGGAATTAACGGTTTTGTAGGCAATTTAACGTAGAAATTCTGCTTTGATTCGTAATTTATTGGAATATGTAATCTGGGTTTCGCGGGATAGTTTCGTTATATTTCATAAATTCTTATTAATTCATATTCTTCATGGCTTTATATTTTGTTGAAATAAGAATATATCACAGGGGTTGTATAAACATTCAGGGATGTGTCCAACGACGTAGTTTTTATATTATGGGTTTTTATTGGTATCGTAGTTTTTTTGCTAAGCGGAAAAAACCAGTCATATAGTTTTTATTCTCAGAGTAGGTGGCTTTTATACAGTTAAAAGTCATGAGGTGTAATTATTTGCGAATTTCGGGTATTGTTAATATAGTCAGTATGATGGGATATTACGGGGGTACGTCGAAAATTTGACCGGAGTAAAATGTAAACCCTATGTAGAGGCTAACTCGTTTCTCTATTTTAGGGGGGTTTTTGTATATGGACTTTAAATCACTGATTGGAATTTAATGGGTCAGTGAGACCAGTTCCAGGAGGACTGGATTAGTCTGGAGAAGTTTCAGTTCCTGTTCTGGTGCCGGAAAAGGATAAGTTAACAGTTTTCCTTTTCTTATTTCTTCAAACTCAGTAGTAAACTCACATCTATGCTTCACGTATTACCGTTTTTTTTATATTAAGTTTTATTTCTTTTTTTGCCTTGCGGCAATTACTTTAATCTCGCTTACGCTTGTATTTTGTATTTAAAAAATTTGAAATCTTGCTCATAGATTAAGATACGCTGGAACACTATGGTACGTACCTAGTATTGCGATATTTAGTGGTTTTTACCTATTTCTAATGGTTTTATGTATATAATTTGCGCCGTACATAATTTTGAGTTGTATTTTCTCCAGCAACGCTAAACTCGTTGTTATTTAAATTTTTGGCTTAGGCAATTATTTATAATTATATTGATACTGGTATAAATTGCGGAAGTATGAACCCTTGTAACTAAACATTGTTGATTTTGATATATATATTATCGTTGTATTTTTGGAACATTGTACATGAACAATTTGGTCGATTCTCTGGAATCTTAAAATTGAGACATCGGTGTGGTTTGGGGCCCTCAGCTCTTCTGCACCCTGAGATTACAGCCTTCAGCTGAGCTCAGACGTTATTTGTAATATTTTTTTGGTAGTGATATTGTATTAAATATTTTGAAAAGAGACCTTTGGTCCACCAAGACTAATTAAAATTTCAATCAGGGTGTATTTGCTGATTTTTATTTACTTATGATAATTTACCTATCAGTTTAATCTTTGGAGTGTGTAGTGAGTGTTGTTAACCCACTGAGGAGTTGTGGGCTAACTTAGGAAGTCTTGGGTGCTTGCCAAAACTTATCTGGCGCCCTTTTTGTATACTCAATAATTTTTTGAAGAATCCACCCCTTCTTCGACTGGAAGCTAGTCGACTGGCGAGCACGGGTTGTACCACGTGAGACAACCCGCATACCTATAACGAGCACTGAGAGGGTTTGTAGGTTTTCCTCGTTATATCATCATTTTGGTTTGGAAAATTCTATTAAAGAACTCATCAATTCTCAATCTAAATTGGTTTGTAAGAATATTTAAATTCTGGTAAATGTTGATGGTTTGCCTATCTCCAAAAGTTCAGGTAGTCAATTTTATCCCATATTGTGCAGTCTATTCAACAAAAAATCTAGTGTTCAACTAGTTGGACTCTATCATGGCTACGAGAAGCCAAAAGAAGCTAACATGTTCTTATCAATGTTTGTAGATGAGTGTATTAACTCCAAAAGTTCAGGTAGTCAATTTTATCCCATATTGTGCAGTCTATTCAACAAAAAATCTAGTGTTCAACTAGTTGGACTCTATCATGGCTAGAGAAGCCAAAAGAAGCTAACATGTTCTTATCAATGTTTGTAGATGAGTGTATTAAGTTGTCAACAAATGGTTTGATAATTAATAATGAATTATACACAATCAGGATTTGTGGCTGATGTTCCAGCAAAATCTTTTATAAAATATACTAAGGGACATACAGGATATATGTCCTGTTCTGAATGTGAAATTGAGGGTAGCTACATTTCTAACAATGTTTGTTTCCCAGGAATTTCCAATCTAAAGTTACTACTAGATTCAGATTTTCGAAAAAAATTAAAAAAGCTGAAGAGAGAAGTGATCTAGGAACTGATGGAGGAGAAATAAACAAACGAACAAGGAGAGCTAATAAACGTATATTATCTTCCTCAGATGATGAAGCCAACATCAGCTGTTCCTTTATAAGAACACCACCAAAACCTAAACGGAGTTTGAAACATTCAAATGTGAAAAAAGGTGTCATTATATTACTCTGATTATTAGACATTATCACGAAATTTTTGTATTATGGGAGGTGAAGGAAATAATTAATACTTTATTTATTTTAGATGAACTACCTCCTTCGGACCTGCCTCACACACCCTCGACTTCCAGTCAAAAACTAAGAACTTCAAATACTCTGTGTGTCACACCCATATCTACAGCTACATCAGAAAAAAATACTTGTAACCAGTGTACAAAAAATAGTAAGTGCACCTAAATAGTGTGAAATATGTGTAATATGGTCTGTTCAGTATCACATGTTTTTTAACAAAATGATATATATTTTTACTTCCTATTTTTTTAATTAAATCATAATTTGTTAATATATTCAAATTGTTTTTAGATGACTATATAAAAGAAGTGCTGAGTAAGCAATATTTCATTGAAAATGAGATTAGTGACTTATTGTTAGAAATCAGAGGCTTGAAAAAAACATCTGTACAGGAATTTACTAGTTCAGAAGATAGCATTTTTAAGAAACTGTCCGTACCTTGTAAAATTGTTACAGAGTTAACACAGTTAAATAAATATTTGCAAGATGCTGAAAACTTTTAAAATGCTGTAAGTGTTTTCACAAAAGTAGTATAGCCATTCAAATTTTTTTAAGTACATTTAGTTTATTGTCACTGTTGAAACTGCTTCTTAAATCTGATGTATCACAGATTATTTTTAACCTTCATATTACAATTTTAGCAGATGGCACAACGTTCCCTTTAGTAAACCATTAATTTGTATTCTTATATTCAAATAGCGATAAGTAACCAAATTATTTTAACTGCATTTCTTGCTATTGATTGAGTGTTTAATATCTGATCAGTGTTCATGGTGCTGACATGATAATGTTTTATTGTAATATTTTCATATACTTGGATTATTGGATCTTTACCCGTGCATCATTAATATCTGAACACGTAACCGACATAATTATTAAGTGGCATCTTATGTGGCATGTTATCAGATATTAATGACGCATGGGTAAAGATTCAATAATCCAAGTATAGTTAAATTCGATTTTTTATCAACGCAGGGAAAAAAATAATGATTTTATTATATATTATATTTGTAGATCACTGAAATTTCCCGAATAGGAGGAAGAGATGGTTATGATTTTGTCAGAAGAGTGATGAGTAGACTAATTACTAATGGTCTAGCTGCAAAATATAGTTGGTTGAAGAAGGGATGAATCTAGCTTTTATAGCCTGAGAGTGGCCAAACTTGTAATTGGTGAGTATGTTTTAGCTTATTTAATAGATTTGACTTTATGTGACAGTATAAAAGTTTGCAGTTTATGTAGAAAAAAGTATTTAAGCAGTGCTTAAGGAAATAAAAGAGTGAAGCTGTTTTTTGTCGCCTATTTTATTTGAACCTTTTAGTAGTATTTTTTAGATCACTTTTCATATTTAATCATATATGCTTGTGTCTGCTCACGAATTTTCTTAATGTTGTGTCACTAGTCTCAAGGTGTTTTAGTAATTACTATTTAATAAATTTTAGATGGAGCATTAAGCCTCGAAAAGGGAAATGAAAGAGATATTGAGTCACACATATCAGCGTGGTTAAGAAGGTCTGGTGAACGACTAAAGTCCCTAAAAAAGAAAGGCTGTGATGAAAATTAATGTTTATATTTGTTAACTGTAAGACTTTTTAATTTTAACTTTTTAGAATCATTTTACTTTGTTTGTTTATTGAAAGAAAAATGCTTATGTAGTGAAAGGGATAACTCTTATTTCTATTTTTTCAAATATGAAGAAATGAACAAGTTTATGTTATTTTAGAAAATTTACCGAAAATTATCAAATTTTGAAAATCTGGCCAGATTGGAGTACAGAGTTAACATTTTTCATACATGTTTATTCTTTCATTTTTTATAAATATATATTTTTGAAATTTTCATAAGTGTTTTTTTGTATTTATTTTTTAAGAAAATAAATATGTATTATCATATAATCTACAATTTTTATTCCTTTTCTAATTACAAGTGAACCTTTTTATTATGATATAGTTTAAAAAATAATGTTTAACTATTTAGGTCTAACTTTGTACTTCGCTAAATTTTGGCAGATAATATACTCTACCCAAAAACAAATATTTTCGGAATTCATCAAATTATTGAATATCATAATGTATATTCTGATTCTGATGTTGAGCATTTCGATGGAATTTGAAAATATTTGTTTTTGGGTAGAGTATCTGCCAAAATGTATCAAACTGCTAAAGAAGACAACATAAATAGCTTCAAATTGTTTTTTGAAACGTTTTTAAGACGTACGATTACGTACGTAGGTGCGTATAAGGGTACACAAAAGTACGTACCAAAGACGTACATTTAAATGTCCGTCATAAATACATACTTAATATGTATAATTACGTCTTATTTTGGTTATCAGATGACTTAAATCGTACATCTTCAGTACGTACTTTTGTGTGCCCATATGACCACTTGTACGTACATAATATGTACACGCGACAAAAACGTACATACATAAGACGTACTTAACGTCCAGATGATACGTTTTAGAAATGTACGTCAGACGTATCTGTGTTTACTGGGTATTTGTTTTTATTAAAATCGGTTCGGGGGGAGGGGGCGAAAACGAGGTTGAAATTATACTTTTACGCAATTTTCCTTGATTTACTCACATTTATCGAGGTATATTTCAGTTTACATTTTTCAGGGATGAAAATAAATTTCATTCATCCACTATGTGGGGGTGTAAAGGGGTGAATTGCTTAAATCGAGTGATACATCGTTTCCTATATTTTCGGGGATGAAGAAGTCAAATATTATGTTATTTCTCAGAAAATCTCTAAAGAATAATCTCCTTCCACCCTTCATGTCGAAAATATAAAATATTTAATTAGTGAGAGTGACTAATGTGGAAGTACTGATTCCATTGGCAGCGGTATTTTTGTACCTAATATGTTTTCAATAACGCTCTATATTGGGGTGGAAGGGGTTAAGGTAGAGATAATAATAAAACCAGCCCACACTTAAAATAATTAAATAACCTACAGAAAAACGAATCATTTTATGTGGCAAACAAATTGAGGGAACGACATATATCTTTTAGCAAGCAAAAAATGAATGTGAAACTTGCAGCTCAAGTGTTTAGTGAGAGTGTTGCGACTGCTTTAGCTTTTTGTGAAGATGAACTCCATATAAAACAATTTATTGGAGTTGGTGCCGCTATAAGATTTATATATTAATTATAAACAATTTATTTTAAGTTTTAAACTCAAGAAATTTGGCACAATGTTCTTTCAAAAAAACTGTGTTGGCATCTACTTTACTTTTGGATTACTTAAGACATACCGGATTTTTAAGGATTAAAATATGTATAGCCATCCTTAAAATTTTAGTTACTATGAATATTTTGCAGTTCTCGCAATTTTTCTTAGGACCACTTAGAGTTGTTCTTTGGGTCTATTAGCTCCCAAGGAGGTTATAACAATAACCCCACTGCTCGTCAATGTCAATCGGCGTATAAAACAGTACTTGTTCATGTGGAATTGCGCCACAGCCTCGCCACGGGGTTTTTCTCACTGTGACTACGAAGTAGTCAACTGTACCTGATTCTTTTCAGTTTTACTATGAGTTCTCTCACGCTGATACTTTTCTTCTTTTGGAGGACGAACATCATTATGCCCGTACCACCAAAATATCAGTGGTTCAGCCGAATTTTGTTTGGTAATTTGAGTACCTAACTCAATATCGAGGTATGATCTTGAAACATCCTTGAAGAATGGTTCTAATAAAAGATTCAAAACATTATAACCATTTTTTATAATAATAACTGAAATTTTTAACGTTTGACAGAGCAGCAATTTGATAATCATTACCAAAAATTGGCTTCCATATATTTTTTCTCTCACATCCTATTAAACAACTGTGAAATCTGAGACCGAGGAACAAGTTTTGTGAATGTTAAATTGTATCATTCCAACATATGAATTAATTATTCGTAATATTACTATAACAAAATCAGGTTTAGACGTTGCTGTCGTTAGGGCACATGGTACGGTTGTCTTCTGTCTGTAGAATGAGTAACTTTTAACAGTAGCATTATAATTAATCGAAGTTAGGTTGTTTCTCCATGAATAATCACAACAACTTCGTCCATATTAATATGAGCTAAATAGTTACAGAGTTCTATATTTGTTTTCAAAGTGCTAAACCATCTAAATGGTAGCGAGCTGTTTAGAATTATAAACTCCAACTACATTTTCATCAAGATAACTTTCTACTCTCTATTTACTCACTGTAATGACCAATTACTTAATTATTTCCCGCGTTCAACATGAATAACATATCAAATTTTGTCACTTTACAAATAACTAATTAGTGTTTTTAAGTTAATTCCACAATACAATACAAGTTATTGAAAATTCTAGAAAATTGACATTTCATGTAACTTCTGTCATTCTGACGATGATATTGATTTATCGAAACAATTGTCGATTTTTTAGAATTTTCAATAACTTGTATTATATTGTGGAATCAACTAGAGACCTTGAGTTTCATTTAAAAACACTAATATGAGCATATTCCACGAAGTAAGGGACGAGTCAGTCAATTTCAATAACTAATTAATTTAAATTTCATATGTAATTAAAAATACACACTGAAAATGATTTTTCCTAATATTCCGAAGACTTATTGCGATGGTCCTAAGAACCAACAAGACCTAAATGATAAGTACGCGTCATATTATTCCATAACAAGTTCTACACAATGTTATTTTTCCATATTTACTGGCAACCCAGTTGATCAGCTATCTCACCTTCTAAAAGTTGAAGGGGTTATTTAAAACCTAAAACTTTTTTTTCACGAAAAATTGATCGTATAGACAAGTAACATTTGATAAATAAATCTTTATTCATAATAGTAAAATAACAAATAATATTTATTATAAAAGAAATAAAACATGTATGTATTGTCTACTTGTTACCGTCTTCGGTCCGCGATAGATCCCTTATACCGGTAAATTACGCTACGATTAGAAGGAGGTAGTCCATTCGTACAGCGACATCGATGAGCGGAAGCCGGAACTTCACGGCGACGTTCATAGGGTTGCCAATTCTTCAGGCGTCTCGTGTTGGCCGTTGTGGTTTGGGTTGTGAGAATTACGGGCGATTGTTACAATCTACCCTTCTGGCTTCGAGTCCTCCTAGAGGATGAGGAACCAGGATCTGCTTGAGAACTGTCGTCCGGAATAGGTAGTGTCCTAGGAGTTATAGCGATGCCGTCATCGATTATCTTTTTCCACGCTTACGAATTGGTCTTATGGGTTCAGGTTTTACTTCCTGACTACCCTTAAAGGGTTATATTTGCGATGCGTGATATACACCCAGTGGCTTCTGGGGTGTATTGGGATCGTCTACTTCATAACTAGCAGGTCCTCTTTGACGAAGGATTATATAGGACCCATCTCTTCGCGGTGTGAACTTTGGAGTGAATCCTTTTGGGGTATTGCTGAAAAAATGTCCTGTTATCAATATTATTTCGCCAATGTTGTACTTAGTATGGGGGCAGCGATTTTTATTGTGGGCTTGTTGGTTCTGATCTTGTTTATTTTCTGTAATTTCTTTTGCTGACAGAAGCGTAGCAGCTAATTGTAACAGCTTAGGAATGACGTCTTCAATGAAGTTTTCACTGGTTACAATCGTTCGTAAATCTTCTGTAATATCTTGGGGGTCCTTAATTCTCTGCCAAATGTCAAAAAAGCAGGGGTTAGCTTGGTACTGTCACATCGCGTAGTATTCATAGCAAACCGTATGGCTAGTAACTGTTTAGGCTATTTTTGTTGTGATTTCTTTCCACAAGTATGCTTAATTGTGTCTTGAGATCCCTGTTTTTTCTCTCCACCATGTTTGCTTCTGGGTGATACAAGGGAATAAATGTTCACTTTATTCACAGGCAGAAAATAAGATTTCGCATTACAGCAGACAAGAACCGTGTCCCGTTATCACTGATTATTCGTCGAGGTAGACCGAAACGTAGAAACACCTCATTCAACAAATGTTGTGCGCAATTTTCAGCAGTGGTTGCAGTCAGTGCGAATAATTCGACCCATCGACTAGTAGTATCTTCCTTATTGGTATCCATGTTTATCTGATATTGGTAGGGGACCGGATATGTCCACGGCCAGGTCTTCAGAACGCTGATTGACGACTTGAGTTTGCATTAGCCCTGCGGGTTTTCTGTCAGTTATCTTATATCGTTCACATTCCAAACAAGCAGATACGTGTTTGGCGATGTCATGTCTCATTCTGTTCCAGAAATATCACCTCGAGAATTGGTGAGTGGTCTTGTCAATACCGTAGTGGCCTGACAGGGGGATGTCGTGATAGGCGTGTAAAATATTTTTAACTTCTTCAGCCGGTACCACTAGCCCAGCTTCTTCATCCTCTTGATCGTCCGTATAATGATATAGTACCCCTTTATGTAGCAAAAATCCTCTATTAACCCACCTTTGATTTCGTTCATCGTTGGAAACATCTTCCAGGGATTCTACTATAATTTTTAGATCCGGGTCTTTCATCTGCTGTTCCCGTAGTTCTTTTTCAGTCTCACTGGGAACATCTATTTGGAGGCTGAAAATCTGACAGGAGTCGCTGTGATTGCTACAATGTGGTTTGTCTAGGAAGTCAGCTACTTGGTTTATTTCCCCTAGTGCGTAACGTACATGTGAATTATAGGACTAGAGTTGTAACGCTCAACGGGCTAACCACCAGGTTGGAGTCTTTATAGTGAGTGACAATTTTGAAGGTTGATGATCTGTTATTACGATTAGTTCAGATCCTTCTATTTATTCTCTAAACTTATTAATAGCCCATACGATCGCTAAAGCTTCTCTTTCGGTTGTATTGTAATTCCTTTCAGCGCCATTCAATAGTCTGCTGGCATATTCTATGGGGTGTTCATTGTCTCCCTCCCCCTGAACTAAAACGCCTCGTATAGCATAGGAGCTAGCGTCCGTATTTATAATGTAAGGTTGGGAATCGTCGGCTTGGTTTAGGACTGGGCTGGTTGTAAGACAATTGTAACGATGTTCCGGTGAACACCGCTGATGATACGCCTATGGTTCGAACCAATCCAGTTTTTATCGACAACTGATGGATATATAAACCGACCAACAATTTCAATGAGACAGTCCAGGCATTGACTCGAAAGGACTTCTCCTCCAGTCTAGCGAGGTATTGACTCGTTAGACTCTACTCTTCCGTCGGCAAGGTATTGACTTGCCGAACATCCTTCCTTCCATTTGGTAGGGTATGGACCTACCAAACTACGGGGTATGGACCTACCAAACTACGGCCACCCGTGTGAGAGGTATTGACTCTCACATATTTCTGTACTTCCCGCCTCTAAGGTACTTCGTCTCGCCCGAGGTATTGACTCTGACGAGCATCCAGAACCCGCATCACCGCTTATACCCGTGTATCGAAGTTTCAGCGTTCGCATCGTTCAAACTACTATACCGTAGGTATATCTCCCCGGTCGACGAGGAATAATTAGATACGCAACCTTATACGGGCCGATATAATAAATATTTAATTTTAGGCCATGTATTGATTTTGTTGTACATATGTAAATAGCGTCTGTAAATATTTTTAAAGGAATAAACTTATTTTATTTTGGGATCCTGTCTCTGACTGTACAACCCTACCCTGCAATCCGTAACCACCCCCCTACGGAGGGTTACAAATGGCGCCCGAGCAGTAAAAAGATGAATTAAGAGCAGTCCATATTCCTCAAAATATACATACAGTACAGAAAACTACAGATAGAGTTATAAACAACAGAAATATACAGGGCGATCCGAAACAGCCGGCGGACACTGACACAAAATGACAGACGACGAAGACACCTCAAACCAAGACGGATCAGGCAGAGTTGGGTGGATCTACAAATTAAGAGAGGGAGAATTAATAACGGAACTAGGAAACCGAGGTAAACCAACGGAAGGTAATGTCGAGGAACTAAGAACAAAATTGGTGAATGAAATTAGATCAGCTAAGAAGAAAAATATAGAACCCCTCCCCGTAGGCCAGGCCATAAACACAGACATGACGAAAGAAGACATATGCAAACAAATGGACGCACTCAGAAAATGGGGATTAAATAACAACGGTTCTGGAGACCCCATAGAGTTCCTAGAACGCATAGAAGACCTCCAAACCGCATACGAAATACAGGATAAATTCATGCTAAGAGCGCTACCAGAAACTATGAAGGGCAAAGCAATACTATGGTACCGCAACAACAAAAATTATTGGGACAACTGGAAGGATTTTGTAAGGGACTTCAACAATTTCTTTCCGACGACAGATAATACACAGTTACTAGAAGCCCAGATACGCAACCGAATGCAAATAGAAAATGAAAAAACCCGAGAATATATCACAGACATACAGACACTCATCCGAAGACACAGCAATTTCGACTATCAAGAGGAGCTAGTTAGAATTTATACAAACCTAAGACCGCAATACAAATTGTATATAAAAAGGCAAGACGTCCTATCAGTAGAGAAGCTGGTCAAAATGACTGAAGAATTCGACGCGATTCAGGCCAGCATACACAAGCAAGAGTCCATGGGACAGCCACATCATCAACCCCCGTACAACACACAAAGACTCTCGTACCAGAGACAAGCAAGACCAACTAGTGAGTTACCAAACATAACAAAATACGAAATTTCGACAGACAAACTTGTTGCTGGAAATGCGGAAAGAGAGGACACAATCGAAGAACATGCCGTTCAACTCCTATTCTATTCTGCAGCCACTGCGGAACTCTAGGCACAACTTCTAACAACTGCACATGCCATTACCAGATGGAAAACTCTGAGAGGACATGGGGCCAGACAAGATCACGAGTGGAGACCTTGACGGCCAGCCAAACCCCAGAAACACCGATAGACGAAAGACCACACGTAATCCTAACTTGCAACAACGGGAAAACTCTAAAAGCGTTACTAAATACCGGGTCCCATAGATCGTTCATAGGGGAAAAGGGCAAACAAATCGCCAAAGACTGCGGATCAGAGGTCTACACGCAACAAAGCATGAGAATTACGTTGGCTGACGGTAGATCCACAAACGTTAAGCACAGTTACATGATAGAATATTCTGTAAATAACAACCGGACCAAAACCGAATTTCATTTTCTACCACACTTAGCATCAGAAGCAATCATAGGAATACAAGAGATGAAAAAATGGGGACTGGCACCCTCTAACACTCTCAACGAAATCAGTCTAACGAACGAAGACATAACCACCGCACCGCAAAACCAATTCGACATAAACCCGAATCTAAGCCAAACCGAAAGACAAGAATTGGCACTCCTGCTCCTGTCAGAATTCGAGAAGTTCAAGGGTGTTAGAGGAGTTACAACTATCACCCAGCACAGAATCAAACTTAAACACAACACTCCAATAAAACAGAGATACAGACCAAGAAATCCCGCAATGCAGAAGATAATAAATGACGAGATAGACGAGATGCTAAAAGATGGAGTGATAGAGAAATCCAATAGCCCGTACAACTCCCCAATCGTTCTAGTAAAGAAGAAGAATGACGGATACCGATTCTGCATAAATTTCAAGAAGATCAATGAAATTTCAGAAAAGGGCGCCTACCCACTGCCATATATCAATTACATTATAGAAAAACTAAAATCGGCAAAATATTTCTCTACACTGGACTTAAAGAACGGATATTGGTAAGTACCGCTCGCAGAAGACAGCAAACCCATAACAGCTTTCACAGCACCCGGCAAAGGATTATTCCAATTTAAAGTACTTCCATTCGGCGTCCATGCCGCATCAGCCACGTTCTAACGCCTACTAGACGCAGTAATCGGACCTGAAATGGAGCCTTACGCTTTCGTCTATTTAGACAACATCATAGTCCTCGGAGCAACATTTCAGGACCACCTCAAGAACCCAAAAGAAGTGTTCCAAAGGCTACGACAAGCCAATCTAAAGGTGAACGGTAACAAATGTGAATTTTGTAGGGAAGAAATCACGTACCATAATTGCTCAAAAGCTTCCTGCTCGACTTGGGTCCATTTCCAGATTGCCTTTTTTTGTAAGATTGATAAGAAGGCGTGCCATCGTTGCAAAATTGGGTATAAATCTTCGGTACCATGAGCATGTCTGGATGAATGATAATAGTTGCTTTAGATTAGAAGGCGGCTGTAGATCTACAATTGTGGTAACCTTTTCAGGGTCCATGATTATCCCTACAGGAGTAACTATGGCCCAAATACTTGACCTGTGAACAGCTAAATCTACACTTCTTCCTGTTAGCCCTTAGCTTGTAAGTGCGAAGATGTGCAAACATTTGCCTTAAATCTTGAAGATGCTGGTCGAAAGTGGAAGATCTATCTATAAGATCGTCAAGGTATACCAATAAGTTAACCTTACTGAGTCTTACCCTAAATATGTCCATTAGTCGCTGGAAGGTTGCTGGCGCGTTACGCAGGTCGAACGGCATTCTATTAAATCTGTAAACTCCAAAAGGAGTAATGAATCCGGTTTTAAATTTATCGTCTTCGTGAACTGGTATTTGCCAATAGCTGGACTGTAAGTCTATGACGAAGGGGTGTAACGATTAAAGCCCGTTACATGCTTTTGTCGCTTATGAGAGGGTTTTTCTAGCAGTACCCCTGGATTACCATTTCTCCACTAGCCTACTCTGGGATCGTTGTTAAGTTTTTAACGAAGAACGTGTATTCTCCACGTTAACGAGGATTGTCGCTCGAGGCATATCGCTCTGCCTAGGGTGTCATTGTCACCCATTTCTGGCAAAATTCGCTTGCCTCAGAATGGTACGTTACTGTAACAATATATTAAACCAAAATACATGATTCTGTTTCTCATAACAACTGAATTAATTTAGTTTTTGGTGTAGTTTTATCAGGAATCAGAACAAAATGATGCAAGTATAGACTGTACCTACCCCATTCATGAAAAAACGCTTGTCATAAACATTTCCAAAGTTACGGGATACAGTGAGTTAACTAACCAGCTAAATAATTCTTCCATTAAGTGATTTTTACCAGAGTTGGGAAACATTAACCGTACGAAAGAGAAACGGGAGGTATTATGTACGGTTAATTAGACCTAAACACGAAAGCAAATATTGATTTTGTTGATAAACTCTATAATACTGAAACTTCTGTTATATTCAATTTAAACTTATGTATCCATTAATTAGGCCATTATAATTTCAGTATTTGCTCAGGACATGAAATAACAAATTAGTTGTATAGTAAATTAATAAGTGTTAAAGAACATAATATTCCGGATTGACGACATTTTTTAGTTTTAATAAAGTACCAGAATTATTTAGACTCAAACACAATGTTTCCCATAGATCATCTAAAAAAATGTTCATTATGCTGCTCTAATTTTACTTCGGATCAACATTTAGAAAAGTTATGATAGTCTTGAAAGTTTTGACTAAGTGAATATTTCTTAAATAATTTATTTTTAATTTTAAGGTTTTTAATGACCAATGCGGATATTGTTTTTTAATAAACCATTTTTTGGGGACATATTGATCATAAAAATGATTAAGTTGTGCTTTAAGGAGATTTACGCTGCCGTCAACATTACCGAGGAAGTATAAGCTAGCCCAATCAATAGGTTTTATATATAGGTACAAAGCAAGGAAATTAACCGTCATGAAATTATAATATGTGCCTGATTTAGGTGCTAAGCAGTTATTTTTATATTCAATAGGGAGATCAGGTGTTAGAGAAGGGTGATGCATATTTTCAGGAAGTAATATGTCGAGTGCAGTCTCTACTTCACACCAAAATTTCGTAGAACTAAGTCGAGTGAGACATGTATTTTCGACAAAAATAAACTATTTAATCACTTGTTGATTTTTATGATCATAGTCCTAGATTCTCTTGGTTACTAATTAGTTGAACTTTATCGACTGTAGTAGACGTATTTAACTATGTTTGTAATCTAAATCTGACAAAGTTAATAAGGAAATTAATAGTTTATCATGTTCTAATTTACAAAATGAATCGGAAAAATTGATTATTGTGTGAACTAAGACGATATTGGGACCAGAAGGTAATAACGAACTTAATGTTTTCGGGAAGACGTTACGTTTCGACTTGATAAGGTGACCACTTGTTGCGCTGTATATCTCTACTTCGATATTACTTTTTTTTCTTGGCTTTGACACTCGTCATTCGGCCAGTCACAACAGGAACAAATTATTAATATATTAAAAAAATATTCACCTCACTCACACCTATCCACACCTAAGAGAAGACAAAATTACCTACCTAAAAAAAATACAATAAGGCTATACAGGGTCACTCGCTTTTTGTCTAGGGTGTGATGATCTCGAAAAAGACAGTATTGTAAAAAAAAGACATTTCCATAGAAAAAGATTAAATTGTGTATATTATATTTTCCAATGTTAATAGCGGCCATCGATCTGATTAAGGTCAGGCGAACACCCAGAAATCACGTTTCAATTAAACGTAAACATCGCGTTCACATACGCGGAAGGTCGAACCTACAGGTGAATGACTTGAATGTGTCCTATAAAAACAAAGTGTAATTAACCAGTGATGCATTCAATTATTATTATTTTGAATAAGTTGATATTGTAATTGTAACGGCTACTAGGTAAGTGTTTTCCTCAAAAATATAATGGCTTTATGGTAAACGTAGTTTATACGAGGGGCACTTACTGAGTAACTACTACAAGGGGCCCATCAAGACATTATAATTTATCACAAACAAAACTAGGCCACGGAAAGATAGGAATAACTACAATTGGGATGAACAGAGGTAAACAAATCTGGTTCAAATATTCACAAGCATACCTTTGATTCTTATATGAATTTCATCAGAACCTTATATACTTCCATTTTGTTTAAAGCTAAAAGATGGCAGATATTGAAGGATGGGAAAAATCCGATTCTTATTAAATCATTAATAAGGTTTTGAGTTTGTTGGGAATATATGCATTTAAAGAAAATATGATTCAGATCACTTTTGATATGACAGTGTTGACACAGGCCTGTATCAAGAATTTTTATTTTTTATAAGTGTGCCGGATAACATGCATGTCCCAAGCGTAGTCTAACAATAGTTGTAATGTATTTACATGGGCAGGAATAAGAATCGAACCAACAACAATTCGGAATTTCTTGTTGAATTGATGAATATTGGGTATTAGATATTTTACAATAATCGTTCCAAGACTTTTTCCATAAACAACTTTGTTTTTGCCTAGAATTAGAAAATACGTCTGGTACAGTGCGTGGATAGATAGATAAGGTGCTATTTTCTGCTGCATTTTTAGCTAAGCGATCTACATGTTCATTATGTTTAAGTCCTATATGTGCTATGATCCATATCAGCTGTACATGTTAATTATCTTTTTTAATTGAAATAACATTTTTTTATATAGAATATATGAAGATTATCTGATAAAGCAGGTATAGTTGGATTTTGTATAGCTGTTGAGACAGACAGAGAATCAGCTAATATAATAGCAGAACTTTTTCTGGACGAAGAAAAAAATTTGAACGATGCATAGATGACCACAGCTTCAGCGCTGAAAACTGAGAAGACTGAGGGGAGCCTAAACAATTTTTCGACATTATCACCTGGAATGTAGAATGCACAACCAATTCCATATAAACTTTTGGAAGCGTCAGTATATATCTGTATGGAATCAGAATAATTTTCTAATATGGAGTTTAAAATTGTAAGACTTATCATAGGATTTACATGATACCTAGGTTGAATGACATTAAACATATGAAAAAAGTATTAAAAATCATCTAAAGTCATTTTTTTCCAATATAATAACACATAGATTGTTGTTGTTTCGGAAAGCATCACAGAGAGGCGGTGAATTTTTGCGGATCCAGTAGTTGTTAGTTAAATCAAATTCGTTTAGTTTACATATGTTGTGATATAAAGATTCGTTGGAAGACATAATTTTTATGAGGAATTTATGGCTAAGATGATTTCTCCTAAATTTTAAGGGAGGTTCTAAAGCTTCCACGTGAAGTGGTTCAATGGGAGTAGACCTATACAAATACGTAAGGCTTTGTTTTGAAATACGTCAATTTTTTGTAAATTATTTTTACTTGCGGATCCATAAAGTGTAAATCCATAATATATTATGGATCTAATGTATGATCTATAAAAAAGTAGCGAAGTCGACACATCAGCTCCCCACCAAGTTTTAGAAATGGATTTTGAAACAATTCATATCTCTGTTGCATCTATTCAATATATGATCGATATGGGTTTTCCAGGTTAACTTCCTATCAACTATTATTGCCAAGTATTTTATTGATTTACATAAAGGAAACGCTTGTGTATTCAACTGAATCGTATCGATATTCGGGATGTTATGTCTAGAAAAAATGCAAACTGATGATTTCGTGGGAGATACTTCGAAACTATTTTTAATGAACCATTTATAAGCCGATCCGTATATTTTATCTAACGTCTCTACAGCATCATCCGCATACTGAATTATTTTTGGGCTGATATTTTCAACGTAAATACTATGAAAGTCAGCCGTATACAAATTAAAAAGCAGAGGACTCAATACTGAACCCTGATGTAGTCCTGAAATATTATAACGAGGTCCTATGAGGTGATTATTATGAGTTCTTATGTACAATTTTCTATGAGAATAAAAGTTAATGATTGCATCAGTTAATCGAGTCGGTATTAAGAAGTTATTATTCATTTTTTCTCTTAGAATGGGTAAGTAGACGCTATCATAAGCACCTTCGACATCTAGGCAAAGTGTAGGTAAATATCTATTGGTGGAATAAGTATTTTGAATATCGGTAACGAGAGTTGTTAGAGCGTCAATTGTACCATAACCTTTTCTGTAGCCACACTGGGTTCTTGGAAGGAGATGGAAGGAGAGGTTTTTCTGAAATAACCACCATTCAAGTCTGTGCTTAATGGTACGTTCTAAAGTTTTCCACATACATGATTGGGATCTTTACCTGGCTTGATAATAGGGATAATGATGACATCCTTCAACACATTAACTATGGATAGATTATTCAGTATGTCAACATACATTTAGCAATAACAGGAAGGTTATCAATCATAGGATATTTAATTTCATCAAGTCCTGGACTAGTACTGATGCGATTTTTAAGAACATAGTATAACTCTGTTGAAGTTATGGGTTTTGAAAGAAAATGGTTATCATCACTAGATGAAGCTAGATCAGGAAATAACATAGCGAAGGGAGGAGAGATTTTGTCAAAAAACTTTGCCATCCAGATATCATCTAAAGACGCTGGAGATTGGTTTTCTATAAATCTTTCTAGCTTGTGTCCAAAGAGAAGAAGACGAGACAGACTTATTAAGAGGAGAAACATACTCAATCCATTTTTGTTAAGCTATAGCCTTCGAGTAATAATATACATAGAGAGGGCTATTCATTAATAAACACGTTTATTTTTGTGGCTAACAATTCTAAACGCCAGTAGTAAAATCATGAATGAATTACAAAAAGTGGGGATACTTCGCCTTGGCGTCATCGTTAAAGCATAGGCATACCAAATCTATTTAAAAACAACAAATATAAAATTATATTATTGGAATTTTGGTGTTTATAAATATTTCATTTGATGAAATTAAAGTTTGTTGATATTAATTAATGTATTTTTTAACGGAGAAGATTTTTACACTATTGTTACGAAACAGCACCCTGGTATAGTCCCTAAAGCCGACTCTGTCTAAGCCAGGTATAAAAGTTAAAATTATGGCGGATACGCGTATGGAGGTACCGGGAAAGCTAGATATGGAGTCACTTCGGGACAACAACAAGATTTGTTCACTTTCCCGGAAGATTATTCACTGGCATACAACATCCCCGCCCGTATCAAGAACGCACGTGGGTTGGCAACCGTCTTTCGAAAGAAGTTCGGGCAATTAGAAAAACTTGAAGACCAGATTCCAGCCCCTGGCATCTGAAACTGAAACATAATTAGCGGTACGTCTTCTACGTGGTAACTAAAAATGAATTCCAAGATCGATCTTCCTACCGCGATGTGTGGGAAGCACTTAGAAACCTCCGAGACCATGTGTTGGAATCCAACGTGAAGAAACTGGCTATGCCTAAGATAGCGAGTAACCAGTTGGATTGGCGAATCATCAGGAACATGGTAGAGATTATCTTCCAAGATACCTGTGTCCAGATATTAATGTGCCGCTACAACCCATGTTATCAGTATCCGATGAAGACGGTGCCCTGCTATTACACTATTACACTGCATTACACTATTCTCTTTGTTGTAATTTCTCACCAGGTAGCGCTGCAGCATATAAAATTCTACACCGTTCAACCGATTACCCCTCAAAATGGGCATATATACAGTATCCGCCAAAATAAACAGTACCGAAAATAAAAATAAAAATTAATTTTTAATTTCTGTAATGTGAGTGTTCAAAATGTTCACCATTTCGACGCAAACAAGCTTCATATCGATTTTGTAAGTCAATAAACATATTTATAAAAAGTGGTTGATGTAACTACCGAAAAATATTTTGTATTCTTTCCCGTAGTTCGGCAATATTCGCCGGCGGATTTTCCGAGTGAAATATTTTGTCCTTCATTATGCCCCAAATGTATGCGTCAGGTGGCGTCAGATCAGGTGAATGAGGAGGATATTCGAAGTCTGTTCCCCGAGAAATTATTCTATTATCGAAATGCTGACGGAGTAAGTCTAAGGTGGGCACAGCTGTATGGCTCGTTGCACCATCTTGTTGGAACCATTGTGTGCGAAACTGTAGATTTCGTGCACATCAAAAGTTATTTAGATCTCTCACAAAAGGTATAATAATTTTCTCTCTATAACGCTCTTGGTTGACAGTAAGTGGATTCTGATTATCATCTTCAACGAAATAAGGACCGATCATTCCATGACCAGATACCGCGCACCAAACGGTAACTCGAAGACTGTGGAGTGGTTTCTCTACAATGACATCAGGACGATCAAATCCAAAGAATCTGGTTATTTGTCGATTAATATAGCCGCTAAGATGAACGTGACTTTCGTCTGAGAACCATATGTTTTTCAAAAATTCGGGGTCTTCGTAAATTAAACTCAACATGCGACCACAGTAAATTTCTCTTGCATGTTTGTCCGCAGCATTTAGTCGTTGTCCAACTTTAATACAGTATGGATAACCACCAATTGATTTGAACATGCAACGTAAAGACGTTTCACTAATGTTGAGTTTACATGCAGTTCTTACAAGACTTCTTTGAGGTGATTGCACAACTTGGTTAAAAACACGTCTTTGATTTTCGTTAGTGCATACTGTTTTTCGACGACCTGAGGAACCTTTACGTTGACACAATACACTACCAGTGTAACGAAATTTTTCAACAACAGCTAACATCACACTTTTACTAGGAGCTGCTTTATTAAATTTTTGTTGATATTTTATTGACACCTGTTCTAAGCTTGGACCATCATTACGACCTTTCCCGTATGAACGAAAATAATGCTCTACCAAAAAAACTTTTTCTTCCGTTGTTAGCACCATTTTTAAATCAAATTTAACTGCAGCGTACTATTAATATATCAACTAATGACAATTAAGTCAAATATGACAAATCCATATTACATAAACAACTCCACAGCTCTCTTTGTCTAGTTAGTACCTTAATGTGGTGTACATCAACTTTTACTGACTCTTAACATCTTGTCTCCTGATGATGCTATTGAACAATAGCGAAATATTGAGAATGAGAATATAGTTTTATTTCTTATACTGACCGCATACCTGACAATCATCACCTTTTGCTTATATATATATATATATATATATATATATATATATATATATATACATCTCGTTGTTATTTATATATATATATATATATATATATATATATATATATATATATATATTTGTAACTTCCCACCAGGAGACGTTGCAGCATATGAACTTCTATATCGTTTACTTTTTGAATTTTTTTTGTTGTTGCCATCATTTCTTGACAAAGGAAAAAGTTTTGGAAATTCGAAGTTTTTTTATAAGTCGAAAAAGCCAAACGTCTATCTTCCAAAATCTATTCGCAATCTGAATTCCACCAAGGTGGGGGGTAACGTTTTAAGTTTTCAATATTTTTGAATTGTGATATCGCAATGTGTGCAGCTTGATTCATACTGCTGATTAAGATTTGATATTTATCTGATGTGGAGTTTAATGAGAAATCTACTTGAAGAATATTTTCAATTGTCCCAGTATACAATCGCCAGTTAGCTTTTTTATGTTCCATTCATTTTTAAGGGGAAATTCATTGATAACTTGGTCAATTGGAAGCTCCATAAGAATAACTAAATGATTCGATCCTAATGTATCATCTAATACTGATATCTATCGCAGAAACATTTTGATTAGGACGAGTTAAAACTGTGGGTTGTCCATTATGCAATACTGTTAGATTAAGATCATCTGCAACTTGGATTAGCTGTATACCAACTGTGTCATTATGATGTGCACCCCACAACGAATGATGTGCATTGAAATCACCACCCACGATTTTTGGTATTACTTGAATACTACCTAAGAAACCGTATGTTTGATTTAATAATTTAACTAACGACTTTAGCTTGTTGATATAATTAACGAAGAAACTATGAGTTTAGACTTCGCACTAGTCCTAGAAAAGGTACGTTTCTGGATTTTAGCTCGATGAATACTGATTTAGAAGCGGTATGTTTGACTTAATAACTTATCTTCGCGGAGAAACGGGTTAGCCACTAGATCTCGACTTAACTCTAGGATGCATAGATGAAATTCTTGACTAGAATGCATAGGATGAGTCTCCAGGACTCTTATTTAAAAAAAAACATCAATTTATATTTTACGTTTATTAAAATTTTTAATTCAAGTATATTGTGCTTACTAAAACACTGTGTTCTTTGCATGTTGGTTTATTACACTTAGTACAAGTCAGTGTACCCATTCTTCCAATTCGTGTAGGACATTGCGAACATCTTCTTTTCTTTTTCAAAACTGAGCCGGCTAAGATATTATATTCTTCCGAAAGCGTAATAAAAATTTCCATACTACTTCTTACAGTATTTGTAAGTTTTGGGTTTTGTGCTCTTCTTCTCATAAATGGTATCACTAATTCGGTTGCTAAGTCTTTGATGAACATTATTCTCTTGTTATTTTTTTCATCGTGAAATTTTTTTATTTTCATGGGTGTATATAAAGTAAGCATTCAGAGCTGCCAAATCAATTATCATGTACCAAACTGCGATAGGCTATCTTGTTTGTCGCTTTGTGGTATAGTTGCCTATCATTTGATCCATATGAATAACACCTCCTTCAGTTTCATTATAAAATTTAATTATTTCCGATTTTTTTCTAGTACTCTCATTATCTACTAAATCGTCGTGATGCATTGAGCTAAGAAGTAGCACAGATTTATTATTTTTTGGTACATAGCTCACTAACGTCAAATCTTCATTGAAACCAAAAATAGAGGAATAAACACTTCTTTTCCTAGAGGCTTGAAACTCTTTAGGAATTTCCTTCTTGTTTTTGCGCAAAGTTTCCACACAAGTTATTCCAATAAGCAGCAGATGTTGTGTTAGTGAAATACTTGTAAAAAAATTATCAACTGTTAAGTTCCGTTCTGAGTTTTTTATGGAAACTGTTAGAGCTTTTACAACATTTTCTGCTACGTTGTGCTGTACTGGTTCTCCAGGTTCGCGCCCCAAATATACTTGTCCATCAATGGCATATCCTGTTTCACTTTCACAAAGTCAAGAAAACTTTATTCCATATTTTGCTGACTTTGAGGGCATGTACTGTATGAAACTACAATGACCTCTAAAATCAAGCAATTGTTCATCTATGGGAACGTACTCTTTTGGAATCATTTGTGTTCAGCACGGAACTAAAAATAATTCCCATATATGACGAATATGAACAAATTTATCAGTTTCAAGTTTAAGCGAACGACTTCTTTTGTCATCGAAACGAAGATACTTTTTTATATTTTCAAAACGATTTACTGCCATTGTAGCTTTGTACATTGGATTCTCTTACAGGAGTATCCCAGTTTTTTTAACCCCAGCCAACAATAGCAAACCGAAAAAAGCATACATCTCTTCTTTTTCGATTTGTGTCCAAGTCTTACCTTTTTTCCAAATTCGAGTTTTGCTTCTCGATTAGTATAAAGTATTATTTCATCAACAATTTCAGGCGTAATAAATATATCCCATGCATCTTTGATACACCAAACTTGATTTTTTCTTTGAGGTCCTGATGTAAATCTTACTATATTGTGTAATCTCACCCTTCCTTGTGAGGGTGAGTAGAATTCCACTAAAATTATTTATTCCAATAAACGTACCATTTGAGACGTCTGAAGGTGAGTTATGATCCGGAATATTTTCTGTTTCGCTATCTGAAGAGCTTTCTCCGGTGTTACTAGATCCTTCAGGTAGTTGATATTGTTTGTCAGTGTCTTCTGTATCGCTTTCACTAACAACAATATTCTCATCTTCTTCATACCATGTTATCAAAGTTTCCTCAAAATTAGAGTCACTAGATGTACTTGTTGAAGCCATAATTTACACTATGTAAAAAACAAAAAAAACCTTATAAATATCGAAATTTTGTAGTTTTTGTAAATGAATACCTCACCTAAACTCATACAAAAATAACTTATCAGTATTGCACGATAAAATTACATATTAAAGTCTTTAGAAACTGTGAGCGCTATTATTTTAGGTTTAGTTCTAGAAAAGAACAAAGCTAACTGAACAAACCAAAACTAATGATAAAAATCACGTGTTAATTGCACATGCGCATTGGAAAAAATACATACATAGATGCCGATGTAAATAGTACAGAGCCGTCAAAACCAACAAGAGTCTGCCAGACTCATGATATGAATTTAGCGAATGTAAGTGAAAACAATTTTTTTTTGTAAAAATTTGTAAAATACAGATCTTATAAATACAGTGATACATATTTAAACTAATAATAAACAAATTCTAAAAATACTAATGCTGTAGGGAAAATACATTAGAATTTGTACCTGTTCAAATTTGTTCATAAGTCTCTGACACTCATGTTATGCTTGCTAGGGTTAAACAGACGTGCATGTACAAAAAAAGATATACAAAGCGAACTACCTACTAAGGCCGCGTTTCTTAACGCATTTCGATATTTATAAAAGTTGTGTTTCTCAACATAACCGAATATTGTTGAAGCGTTTTTAGGAATTCATCATTTTATTTATGAAATAAATAAATTGTCTGGTATTATTGAAAATACAGCAATCCAACGAAAATAAAAAGCCAACTGTCAAGCGTTGAACGTGCGTTCTAAAACTAGGCCAGGCACTGAACCCAACGGATACTATAAAAGGTAAGTTAAATACTAATATTGGCTTCTGACACCTAGCCAGGTCAACACACAACTATGTGTCGGCAACGATACATGGTTCGTCTTCCACATCTAATACCCATATTCTGACACTTTTTGTCACGCCATCTCTCCTCACTTTTGAGCTTCGCTGCTTCCAATCAACCAACCCCTAACACCCCAAGATAAGACAACCTCCGTACACTTTTTAGCAAAAGTTTCCTAGTCACTTCTTAAAAAAAAAAATTCTAGACACTTCTAAACCCCAACCCAATTTCTCGATCAACGCGCACAAAACCGGCTACACCACCTCTGAGGAAGTAGCCTACAGCATCCGGATCAGACACACGGAGAAGAGAACAGGAAATGATGGCATCACCAACAACGCCCTGCATCATCTACCAAGAAAAGGAGTGGTATTCCTGACAGTCATCATCAACGGAATACCGAAAACCAAGAGCTTCCCAGACAAATGGAGAGAAGCGGAGACCATCATGCCGAAGAAGAGCAAAAAAGACCCGTTATTACCCCAGAACTACAGGCCTATCCATCTCCTCACCACGATGAGCAAGATGACCGAGAGGGTCATCTTGAAGAAACTTCACGAGGAAACAGAAGCCATCGGGATCCTGCCAGAAAAATAGTTCGGATTCAGGAAACTACGAAGAGCCGAGGAGCGGAAGATCCGAAGTCCTGAGGAGAGTAGAATACCACACATAAGGATTCAACAGAAATCAAGCAACGGGAGCCATATTCTTGGCTGTTAGTGAAGTCTTCGACCGTGTCTGGCACGAAGGCCTAATATACAAGATGAGAGATGAGAGAGCCTTTACGAAGCTGCTGCACAACTATCAGAAAAATATTCCAGATCAAGATCAAATCCGAACTGGGGTGGATGGAAGCAGGAGTATCACCATCTCTCCGGTGCTCTACAATATTCACACGGCGGACATCTCCAAGACAGACAACACCATGAGGGCTCTCTACGCAGACGATACTGCCATTGCAACCAGAAGCACTTAGCCAGTGATGGTAACGAGAAGACTACATGAAGCCGAGGAGCGAATCGACGACTGGTAAACGAAGTGGAACATCAGCCTCCACGCAGAGAAGACCCAAGCCGTGTTCTTCAAAAAGAACAGGAAGAGACCCGAAGACAACGTGGACATAGCGGGAGAAAACTGAATTACCAAGGCGAAGTGCTTAGGAGTCATCCCAGACCAAGGACTAACGTTCAAGAACCACGTTCACTACCTGGTTGACAAGACGAAAATGCAAGAGAACGAATGGGTGGACTCATCGGAAGAAAATCCAGATTGGAACTGAATACTAAGCTCCAACTTATCAGGGCCAATATCCTCCCTATCTTACTGTACGCATGTACAGCATGGGGAGACACTGCAGAGAGTCGCCGAAGGAAGCTCGAAGCCCAGCAGCCGAGCATCAGCCTGAAGCAAGCAGTGAACGCCCCTTGGTACATCAGGAACCAGCGGATCTACCGAGAGTTGGTCCAAGAGCAGATCGAGGACATCATGGAAGAGACAGCCAGGAGAAGATTCGAAGAGCTGAAGATTCACCCCACCATCCAGATGAGGGAGCGGACGAACTACAGCAAAGAAGACTACGCCAGGCATCCTGGGCCAAGAGAAGAGCTGGGCCGCGTCCAGCAATGAAGACCAAGAAGCAAAGAATATAGACCTATTAGAGGGCCTGCCCATCCCTAGAAAGATGAGGATCTCGAGTACGGACAGCTTTAACAAGTGGATCCACTCATTGAGGTCGTTCTTAGACGTAGTAAGCCGTCTAAGAATTTGCCCCTTCCAGAGGCCGCGAAACATACACGCCCAAATCGAACGACGAGAAAAAGAAGCCAAAAAAGGAGTAAACTACATTGCACTACCCTGATGAAAAGAAGAGGAGAGCCAAACACTTTCACAAAAATACAGGGAAGTAGAATATAGGATTCCTCAACAGCGACGAATGAGGTCACTATCGGATGAAAGGGGGGTGGTGGAATGCCCTTCCCAGAATGCAACGTTCTTTGAAGAGTGCATTCTGGAAGAGGCGGGCTTAGACCGAGATACGATGATTTCCTACTTTGACTATACGCACTGTCTCTGTTTTGTTGATAAGCGAATACTGACTGCATTCCTGAAAAGCACTCGGTGAAGTACAAACTCTAGTAGGAGGGGCTTTCACAAATATTAGTAAGCCGAGAGCAAAAGCGCTCATCGCCGATTGGTCACTAGAGCCAGTACAACGAGACCTATAAATCCGGGTATACCACATTTTTGAGGAAATTTCGGTTTGTTAGCAACCGGAAAGTTTAAGTGCGGAAAAGTTAGTTTTAAGTCTTAAAACCTATATTTTTATCTCAAATAACTCTTTTTTTGAATATTACCTCTTGTTCAGTACCTTGACAACATCTCATAGTGCGCGCCTACGAATAAATATTGCAACAGTGTAAAACAATGCTGTGTTTGTTCTTACTTCAAACTTCTCGGTGGTGGGGAAGTGTAGTGGGTACCACGCCGTCAATTTGCTAGGCAGTACAAGAGAACAATCGAACGACGTTACAAGCGAGCCGTTACAATAATAATTTATGTACTTCTGCACTCTTATATTCATTTTAAATATATATTTATTTTCCTTTGTAAACTAAGTTTGAAGTTTAGTATTAAAGTTTTCAGTTCTACAGGGAAGTTTTATTAAACGATAGAAGTGGCCGAACCAGGCCTTAACTACAGTTCACATTATTCAATTACAAACTTAAACACCTCTTGTTGGAAACGAATTCATATTAATACTTACACTCTGAAAAATCAATCAACTTCAAAAAACTGCAATTTTAACGATATAACATAATGTTCATTACAGATAACATCGACCTGTGTTGAAGAACCAAATTGAATAATTCAATTAGCACAGCCAAGGATAATGAGAAATTAATTCTAGTCCCTCAAGATGTCTGGAAACTTGAAAATTATTTAAAGAACATGTCTCAATTTCTTGATTATTTATAAAAGCATTGTTGAATTCCAGCATGAAATGAAACTAATCAAATTCTACAAATTTTCTTGAGAACAATGAACTGAAACGGGATGAAATAATTACCGCTGAAATTTTCAGACAAAAATTCGACCCCAAATTTTATTAGATTATTCAATGAGAGTCTGTTGAACTTTATTATTAGAATTGAATTAAATTATGAAATTACGCTTTTATTTTTAATAAGTATAAATTTAAATTGGATGTTACCGACATTACCTTTAGAAAACTATGTTATTACATCCGCTGTAACGTGAGGATCTCAAATTCAACTATTCATAACGATTTGAGTAAAAAAATACAGAATACCTAGAGTAATACTCAATAGTCTATTTCAAAAGTTGAAAATATAGATAAAATATAGTCCAGTTAATGAAGGGACTCAGCTGACAATTATGTGGCGGTTGTTAGTTGTGGTGGAATTTGTAGATCTTGAGGGGATGAAATTTATCAATGATTCCATTCTAGTTCGAAGACAAAAATGGCCGTTAAGAGTTTTTCGGCCATATCTCTCAAAATGTAACACTTGTAGAATTTTTATAAAACAAAAAATGAAGATCACATCATTATCTACAAAAATTAACGGATTCTTGGAAGGTGTAGAACCTTTTTTATATCCCTATTTGTTAAGATCACGTCAGAAAAGTTGAAAAAACTTCAATATTTTATTAATTATAATGTTTAAAGCTAGCAAAAAATGAAAATTGAAGTAACGCTGTGAAATATTTTTTAAATATTTATTATCCCATTTACTTATATGTGAATTAAAATATATTTCGTGTAAATTCAATGAGTGTTACTGTTGCTGACGCTCTCAGCGGATGTGAATAGTATATTAAAGTATAAGTGGATGAAAAGATTTTTGAAACGCGCGCGATTTTTCGAGCACGACGGTGCAGCCGGAGTGCTCGAAATAGAGCAAGTGTTTGAAAGACCAGTTATCCACGAATACTTTACGCCATTTTTTTTATTGGTGCACTTTGAAATCATGAAATATTATTATTATGTTATTACTACAAAAAAATGGAAGTCCCTCTGCGATGCCTAACCAAACCTCTTAGAAGTCCATCCTCGATGCCCAGCCCAGTTTCGTAAAAGTCCATCAGTATTTATTTTTATTAAAAATATATTTACAATTACCGGAATTGCAAAAAATACCGTATACACCTCTCGACTAAAGTGACAATAATCCCTTAGGTGGATTGCTTCCTTTGGGATCCGCTGCGCTCCGTCCTCAGGAATCAAACACCACCCGCGGGATTAAATTGGTCACCTAAGTCGCTTGGTGTATAATATACATAGATAAATACTTTTAATAGGGGGAAGAATGGAATCTCCTGTACTGAGTCCGAAACCACAAAGTTTTGTCGAGTGCTGCGCCATCTATTGTGGTGGAAGGCTACTATTCACCAACAGGGAAAAAATAAAGGAAGAGTCCTGCATGATTAGTCAGTTTACTAGCTACTACTAGATGACAAGCCAAGCAAATACTGAAGGTTTTTCAAATTATGCATATATTGTTTTTTTCTTGAATAAACAAATAAGAACAGTCACACAAAGTTTAAACACTTTTTGAAACAACCTGTTATTTTCTTTTGGCTTAAAATAGGATAGGTTGTTTCAAAAAGCTTTCATCCGTTTTTATTAACCTGGATAGTTTATTAAAAGATGAATGTCCACAAATAGTTTCAAAAATTTAATATAAAATTTTGTTTATAAAATAGTACAGATTTCTTCTCAAAAGTTAAGCCATTTTTTTTGGTGGTAGTTGAGGTAAGTAAAGCATTTGTCATCCATGGGGAGATCTTAATGTTTTTCCTTTTACATTTTTTTGTATATGTACAGTCGTCTATATATTTTTGAAGTGTTGTTACAGTTCACAGATCTCTTCCACTCATATTCAACAAACTTTATTTTCCATTTAAGTATTTTTAAATTTTTAATATTTATTGGGCATATATCGTTTGGGGTTATAACGTGAAAAACCTACCAACCCTCTCGGTGCTCGTTATAGGTATGCGGGTTGTCTCACGTGGTACAACCCGTGCTCGCCAGTCGACTAGCTTCGAGTCGAAGAAGGGGTGGATTCTTCAAAGAATTATTAAGTTTACAAAAAGGGCGCCAGAGAAGTTTTGGCAAGCACCCAAGACTTCTTTAAATTAGCCCAAAACTTCTCAGTGGGTTAACAACACTCACTACACACTCCAAAGGGTAAACTGATAGGTAAGTATTCCCTGATTGAAATTTTAATTAGTCTGGGTGGACCAAAGGTCTCTTTTCAAAATATTTGTTACAATGTCACTACAACAATATCGCAAATAATGTCTGAGCTCAACTGACGGCTGTAAACACAGGATGTAGATGGGCTGAAGGCCGAAATCTACATAAATCCAAAGAAAATTCCTAACTAACTTATCAGTTACAAACAATTAAGTAACTGTCGAGCAGATTCTATAGTTCTAGGGAAACGACCAAATAGTTCATGTACAATATCTCAAAAATACAACGATAATATATATCAAAAATCAACAATGTACAATTACAAGGGTTCACCCTTCCGTAAGTTATACCAATATCAATATAAATTGTTACATAAACCTGAAATTTAAATAGCAAACGAGTTTAGCGTTGCTACAGAAAATACAATTCAAAAGTATGTACGGCGCAAGTTATATGCATAAAATCGTCAGGATTAGAAAAATCCACTAAATGTCGCAGTACCAGGTACGTACCGTAGTATCTTAGCGTATTTTAAACTATAAGCAAGATTTCAAATTTTTAAATACAAAGTACAAGTGTAAAGCGAGATTATAGTAATTGCCGCAAAAAAGGAAATAAAACTATACGAAAAACGGTGATATGTGACGGAACCAGAACAGGAACTGATATTACTCCAGACTATTCCTGCTCTCCTGGAACTGGTCTCACTGGCTCATTAAATTCCAATCAGTGATTTTAATATCCACATACAAAAACCCCCCTAAAATAGAGAAACGAATCAGCCTCTACATAGGGTTTACATTTTACCCTGGTCAAATTTTCGACGTACCCCCGTAATATCCCATTATACCGATTATATTAACAACACCCGAAATTCGCAAACAATCATACATCCTGACTTTTAACTGTATAAAAGCCATTTACACTGAGAATAAAAACTATATGACTGGTTTTTTTCCGCTTAGCAAAAAAACTACGATACCAAAAAAACCCATAATATAAAAACTATGTCGTTAGACACATCCCTGAACATTTATACAACCCCCGTGATATATTCTTATTTCAAAAAAATATAAAGCAATGAAGAATATGAACTAATAAGAATTTACGAAATGCCTCGAAACTATCTCGTGAAATCCAGATTACATGCTCCAATAAACTACGATTCAAAGCTAAAATTTCTACGTTAATATATCTATGGACCTGTTAATTCCGAGAAAGTATTTTGAACCATTTACCTCTATAATGAATCCTTCGAACTACGCCGTCTACGGAAATTTACCACAATTACGCAATTCCTCTAATTTCTTCTGGAATCCACAGTCATCGGCCGATTCTGGACCAGAAGCCTATCGGGTCGGAGCTGACAGTTGTTGGTTTCAGCCGTATTTTTCTTTCCCTACAACGAAATTGTCGGTTTTTCCTATCGAATTCTAATGGCTCCCAGAGCACATGCAAAAATTTTTAAGTTAGTAATGTGTGTGTACACTTCGACGGCAAATGGCGGACTGACCACTTCTCGCATACCGTGCTTTGGATTCTATCCCTCGACAAGCTTGCCAATCGTTAAATTTACGACAGCTCGGCGAATTTTTCGCGTTACAGGGTTCACTTGTACGCTGTTTATAAAGTGGAAACAATAGTAACAGATACGTCGTGGAAACATAAAAGATTTATTATCACCCCAATACATTTTGAAATTTAAACTATTAAAACATACATCAGTAAGTGGATTGAATTATATCGAACAACTTTTCCAACTTAAACGGTACGGCTATGTTTCTATTGGTACTATCACTCTGGCCTCCTTATCAGAAATGTCTATATTCGTGAAATATCCAGTCAACCTTCCTGACCTTGATTTTATTTGTCCAGATGGTCAAGTCCTCTTCTTCGCTCATAAACCATTGGAACAGGTTTTGTTGGAGATACCTCGATATTGGTTTTTGTTTGGTTATAAACTCGAAAACCACATGGTGATACGGTAAGTATTTATCACGTTGTTTTACGGCTCTGCGGTTTCGAGAAATATCAACGAATCGGTAATAATCTGGTGCAAGATTTCATGATAGTTCATGGATGTGAGCACTGATTCGACAAACCCCACATGAGGTCACCCACCATCTAAGGTAAGTCTTGATCTAGTATCTATCTCCTCCCTCAAGAATGTTCCAATCGCTCTTACAAACGTAATTTCTTTTCAGACCTTCTTTTTTCCTATGTTGTATTCTGTAACTGGCTGTTGATGTTGGCGTAATTTGCTGTCCCACTACCACCAAAATCAAGTAAGATTAGCTTAATTAATTTAATCGTTAGGAAGTACCGTTTGAGGGACCTTCAGTGTCAATTGGTAGAGAATGCTTGTCGTACCTGATGTATGAGGGATCCGGATGCATTAATTAAATTTAATTTTAGTTATAAGATTTACGCTTATACGATTAATCAATTACATGTGATCCCGGAAGTATACTTCGGCGGAATATCTATTTTAATTAACTTTATAAATTCAATCACTCCTTTTTATCAGTTTTTATTGTTTGGCAATTGGTATTATACGGTAAATTATTAAATATAGTTCCTCCTATACCGATTAATTAATGAATTTTATTTTTTTGTAACTTGGAACTATTAGTACAGTACATTAGTATAATTAGAGGTGGTCTTGACCCACCCACTCTCCGTAATCGAGTAGCCCGGAGCACAAATTTACCAATACAGCATTAAAACCACTTCTTCTTGCAACCCTCTCTGGTCAACATAGAGAGTCAGGTAACAGTGTTTCAATGAAAGTATTTGTTGCATAGGTGGGATCTGGATTCAAGTATAAGAAATCCCAGGATTTTTGTCTGATTGTATTTTTAAGTTTTGTTTCATCTATGTATTTCACTATTCCTCATTCCTTGGGGCATTTGGTCTTTTCCAGTACTATCTGTAGGGAATAATAGGGACAGTATTTGATCGAGTACGTTTAATTTGGATTTTAAAAATATGCGTCGAATGTCGAATTACTGGAATTTTTTCATATAACGTTTTCACATTATTTTCAAACGATGTTACTTGCAGGCTACTCGGAATTCTTTGTGTTTTCAAGAGAGTACCAACGCTTTCAATTAAAGTGTTTTTCTTTAAATTTAATTGAGATATTTTATCTATCATCTATAAAATTTAATTAAAATTATTTAGGTTAGTCATCTTGATCATCAACTGTTACTATTTGTGGTGATGATTTATCTCTTTTATTCATGTGATTCCACTGCCACAAGGTTTTGACTCTAAGAAAATTAAAAAAAAGGTACATTATAAAATTAAGTATTTTTATACTAAAAGTCAAATTTAATATGCAAACTTTAGGTTATTATAAATTATGATTTAACTTAGGAAACAAATTACCTCTAGCAACAGCAAATCTCGCCATATCATTTGATTCTTTATTCTCAAGGGAAATTCCTGTAGCTTCAGACCTCATAGTTTCGGCAATAGATTCCACTTGAATCTCTGGAGAAGTACTACCCGATTTATAATTCCCGACTTTTTATACAATACTGAAAAATATATTATTTGCACAAATCATTCTTATTAATTTCTTTAAACACTTACAATTTGTTTGTGGTGTTAGTTTGAAAACAAGATAAATGTTACGATTGAATGAGGGACTCTCGTCTGAATCAGAACTAGAGTGATGGGACATATACCTTGTATTTTTTTCCGTATCCTTGATCCCCGTCCTTTGTAAATAACGGAACTAGACGAAAGCTCTGTTGTCATTGAAGCCTGGGTCCGGTGAACTATAGGGAGACACGAATTTTTGACTGATTTTGCGAAAAATCGATAGTACTCACCAATTTTGAAGATTATCCGTCGAAAATTTTGCGGGTTATACACAATTTACAGAGAAAAATCCAAAAAAAGATCTTTTTTCGCCACTTAAACCATCACTTTTGGATTAAATATTTTATACAGAAAACAGTTTAAATATATCGCACTGTACAGGAAAGTGATCAACAATATATATTCTCACAAATTATAATAAAATTACTTTGCTAATAATATTATTTAAATTAACACTTTTATAAATAAATATAATTGTAAGACAACAAATTTGTATGTGAATAATTTTAATGACAGAATTGACAGATACCTTTCCGTGAAACGTAATACGTAATCAAAACCATAAATCTAAATACGTATTCTCTAATATTTTCTTTTCACCATTCAATGCGAATGAGAACATTTTAAATTTGTTAGGTGATTATAAAAAATAAAATTGTATGAACCATTTAATTATAAGTCAATATCACGTTTGGTTCTCTTAATTTTAAACTTTATAATATACCATGAAACCAAAACTTGAACATTTATATCATTAGGGGTGCGTCCACAAACCAACGTCTTGAGTGTAAGAGTTATACTTAGGTACAAAGTGACCGTTCATAAAACATTCAATATATATCTCACACTCCGTAACACAGCGTTCATAAACGCACCACGGGAATCGCCGTAAGTGTTCTCTTAGTTACCCGCTCGAGATCGAGGAAATTATTACCCTGACATGCGTAATTCTTATTACACAAATGTTCTTGTTTATAGAGGTTAATGCGTCAGTAATTGTTATTCTGTGGGTTGAGGTTAGCTATAAGTTTCCATCAGCAGCATTTTTTCAAATTCCATTGTTAATAATGTTTAAGGTTAAAACACTCCACAATCCCCGTTTTCCGCAACCAACGTAAAATAATTTCAATGTCAAAATCAAATTTGGACAGTGTCGACCTACAAATAGGTAGGGCGCGCTCTAATCGTTCAAGTTGGTTTCTCCCTAGGTTTCTATCTGGCGTTTGACTGACATGTTACCCTGTCAGAGTTCTCTGCTCACCCTGCCAATATATTATGAATGCACTCTAGCAGTCTAACGTATATATACATATATGCAACCCATAATACAGAATACGATACTTTGTAGCATGGTTGCCAGCTGTAATCGACTACTTGAGAATCATGGTATTTTTTACATTATTATTAAGATGCGAAATCAAATATTTGATTAGAATATATCTTTATTGAATTAATTTAACCCAAACTCATGAAAATAAATGAAATTATAAACACATTTATATATGATGATATGTTTATATTGTGTATTCGAAGAAGGACAATGAAATATAATCATTGCATTCATCCTTCCCCTTCTTGAAAAAATCCAATACTTTGTAACACGCACATCAGGATATTCAAGAAGGGGAATGGAATATAATCATTGCATTCACCCTTCCCTTTCTTGAATAACCTAATGTGCATTACAGATTATTGGATATTTTTGAAGAAGGGGAAGAGCGAATGCATTCATGCATTCGCCCTTCCCTTTCTTTGAAAATATGCAATACTTTGTAATGCACATTAGGTTATTCAAGAAGGAGAAGGATGATTCCAATGATTATATTCCCTTCCCCTTCTTGAATAATATTTGATTTCGCATCTTAATGATATTGTAAAAAATACCATGATTCTCAAGTAGTCGATTACAGCTGGCAACCATGCTACAAAGTATTGTATTCTGTTTTGTTGGTTGCATATCTGTATATATACGTTAGACTGCTAGAGTGCATTCATAATATTTTGGCGGGGTAAGGAGAGAACTCTGACAGGGTAACATGTCAGTCAAACGCCGGGTAGAAACCTAGGGAGAAACCAACTTGAACGATTAGAGCGCGCCCTACCTATTTGTAGGTCGACACTGTCCAAATTTGATTTTGACATTGAAATTATTTTACGTTGGTTGCGGAAAACGGGGATTGTGAAGTATTTTAACCTTTAACATTATTAAAAATGGAATTTGAAAATATTCAGCTGATGGAAACTTATAGCTAACCTCAACCCACAGAATAACAATTACTGACGCATTAACCTCTATAAACAAGAACATTTGTGTAATACGAATTACGCATGTCAGGGTAATAATTTCCTCGATCTCGAGCGGGTAACTAAGAGAACGCTTACGGCGATTCCCGTGGTGCGTTTATGAACGCTGTGTTACAGAGTGTGAGATATATATTGAATGTTTTATGAACGGTCACTTTGTACCTAAGTATAACTCTTACACTTAAGACGTTGTTTTGTGGACGCACCCCTACTGATATAAATGTTCAAGTTTTGGTTTTTTGGTATATTATAAAGTATAAAATGAAGATAACCAAACGTGATATTGATTTATAATTAAATGGTTCAAACAATTTTATTTTTTATAATGACCTAACAAATTTAAAATGTTCTCATTCGCATTGAATGATGAAAAGAAAATATTAGAGAATACATATTCAGATTTATGGTTTTGGTTACGCAATACGTTTCACGGAAAGGTATCTGTCAATTCTGTCATTAAAATTATTCACATACAAATTTGTTGTCTTACAATTATATATATTTATAAAAGTGTTAATTTAAATAATATTATCAGCAAACTAACTGAAATTTTATTATAATTTGTGAGAATATATATTGTTGATCACTTTCCTGTACAGTGCGATACATTTAAACCGTTTTTTGTATAAAATATTTAATCCAAAAGTGATGGTTTAAGTGGCGATAAAAGATCCTTTTTTGGATTTTTCTCTGTAAATTGTGTATAACCCGCAAATTTTTCGACGGATAATCTTCAAAATTCGTGTCTCCCTATAGTTCTCCGGGTAAAGCCTTTTTGGCTCTCTTTGTGCTACAGTAAAGTCATCTACAAGTTAAAAAATTATTTCTCTTCAAAAAATGACAAATACAATAAAACTCTGTCGAAGTCTCTAATATACTGATCCATTTGTTATTGTTTTACTCCTGACATTGTGGTGTATTACTTTGACGGTATTACAACAACCAGTAAAGTAAAGTTCGTTAGTAACCTTGGCGTTAGAAATGCAGTTTAGCAGTGGCTATAAAATATCGCAGGGCATGATAATATAGAGCGTTTTCACATCCGCCATGTTGGCCCCCACTACTCACCGCTTGGGGGTAAAACAAAACCACTGTTTCAATGCATTTATTATGAAGGCAAATGTAACCATTGCATTTTTTATTCAATCAAAATTGTTTATGTATTTATTAGAGTGATTTACGTTGGTGTTGATTATCTATAGACAAATTTCTTTTTATTTAAAAAAAATACTTTCAATTATCGTACAGTTTTCCTGCAAAATGTGGTTCTTATATCGAGTGTCAGCCGCAAAATGTTAGTATGCTAATATGGTTTACGAAATTGTTAAAGTAGTAATTTCAGAGTGATGTAATGATAGTCTATTTTTACTTAGTTATATTATAACCTGAACTTTGTTTATAAAACTAGGCAGGTTAGGATATTAGCACTTCTTAATTTTAGTCCAGTTCATTTTAATTCAAGATTGTATTTATGTTAGTTTTTACTTTAGTGTCAAAATGGTTCACTCATGCATTGTGTTAAATTGTAAAACACATTCAAAGAAAGATGATGGTGCTCATTTTTATAGAATACCAGCAATAATTAGTGATAAGAATTGTGTACTAAAACATGATGTAGAAAAGCATAAAAAATTGATTGAACTTCCAAAAAAGAGGCAAACCGCTTGGGTACAAGCATTAAAACTGGGACCATTAAGTGAGTCTGGATTGAAGCATTCAAGAATTTGTCATAAACACTTTCTTTCAGGTAATATCATTATTCAATTTTCTTGTTATTCTGATATCATTTTATAATTATCAAAAAGTACATAATCATTATAGGAAAGCCAGCCGCATTAACTGAAGAAAACAGTCCAGATTGGATTCCATTTCAGCACTTAGGATACAGTATTGAAACATCACTTAAAAGAAAATCTGTATTACAAAGATATAACAGGCATCAGAAGAGAGTTAGTCATTTTGTATATTTATTTTATATTATAATTTAAAAATAATTAAATTATTTATCTTAGATTAAAACGATGAATGACAGTTCAGATGGAGAAGTCATGGAAGCAGGCAATGAAATAATTAACGAAGGTGATGCTGAACTATTTGAAAATGAATCTTGCAAAAGCACTCAGACAGACATGACAATGGAAGACTTAACTGCTCTACTGAATAGACTTGACATAACGACTACTGAAAATGCCAAGATAAGAGCACAAATGGCCACGTTAAATTTGGATAAAAGCTCGTTCCAAGGAGATGATAAAAAAACTAAGTATTTTGCTGGTTTGAGTAATTTCAAATTGTTACAAGCTCTCCACAAACTTGTGTCTCCATACCTATCCAAGAATTCTAAACCAAGTTCCCTTCCTACATTCAAACAACTGCTCCTTATGTTAATGAAGTTACGTTTGGACTTACCTTTCCAATATTTATCTTACAGGTTGTGCTTTTTTTCAGTGGATTATTCATAAAAATTGTAATTATTGATTAAACATTTTATTTAGGTTTGGAGTAGCTGTTTTCACAGTAAGTAGGTATTTTAGAAATAGTGTGCATGTGTTCTATGACCTTCTACTACCACTCATCCACTGGCCTGACAAAGAAACCCTTCATTCTACAATGCCTTCCTGCTTTAAAGAAGCTTTCAGTGATGAAGTTAGTGTTATAATTGATTGCTTTGAAGTATTTATTGAAAGCACATCAATTTTAAAGTCCAATGCACAGTGTTGGTCATCATACAAGCACCACAAAACTGTCAAAATTTTGATTGGAATAACACCCCAAGGAACCATTTGTTTCATTTCTCCAAGTTATGGAGGACGTGCTAGTGATAAGTTTATTACAGAAGATTGTGGAATTTTGGAGAAAATTGAACCAGGAGATCTTGTTATGGCTGATCGCGGCTTCTTAATCGAAGAATTTCTTCATCCTTTAGGGGCTTCTCTTAAAATTCCTATTTTTACCAAAGGTACACAAATCATGATTAAAAACGAAAACTTCTTATAATTTTGAAATCATTCTACATTATTTTTTACAGGTGAAAGCCAATTGCACCCCAAGGGATTAGAAGAGACTCGACGCATTGCAAATGTTCGAATTCATGTGGAAAGAGTCATTGGACTTTTAAGACAGAAATATAAGATCTTAGCAGGTACGATTCCAATCTACATGCTTTATCCTGGTGAAAATGGTGTATACTTCTTTGATGAAATGGTTGTTGTTTGTTGTGGTTTAATTAACTTGTGTTCTTCCATAGTTACATAAACATTCATTAACCTGTTTTTTATTTATAAGATACAGTAATTTTTTACTTGATGTTTCACTAATTTATTACTTAGTATGAGAAATTACTCATATAATAACTCTCTTTTAGTACCTAGTTATGTCTACAGCGTTATCAAGTGGGCACCTGTGAAACTGCATAATAGACACTTTTATACGATATTATATATTCTGTTTGAACACCATTTTAATTCATTCTTTGTATAACTCTCAGTACAGTCTTTATACATTTTTTGTATTATTTCTGCTCTTCGTTAAAATATATTTTTGTATAGTTAATTTTAGTTCTTTTTAAAAAGACATTTTTCGTAAAGAAAAACAAAACTGGCGCAGTCAGTAGGATCGCGCGAGTTGTGAAAACGTGAATTATACAGTGTACCGATTTCTACGGTTTTCGTATAAACTTTCATGACTTTAACGTTTTAACGTTTTGAGCGCGAGTTCTATCTACCCTTTCTGTGGGATCAACAACTGAGAGCAGCCTTCCTGTGGACGTAGTGAGAGGAACCAAAGAGTCGGGGAAGAAGATTTTCTAAACGTAAGTGCCGAATCTCCTTTTCTCGCCTTCCTATACCATTCTTTGGAATTAGTGAAGATATAAATTAAGATATTTTTATTATTATATACATTAAATATTTATGAACGATTTGAATAATAGAAACGTTGATAATATTGTAGACGCTTTTAATAATATTTCATTAAACGAAATATACAGTAACGAAATGGCTACACCAAAAATTAATTGGGATCTTTTCAGATCTAAATTAGCAAATATCAAACCATTTAACGGTGATAGTGAATATTTAAACAAATTTATCACTAGATGTGAGAGTTTAATTGAATCCTATAGAAATTTAAATGATGCCGAATTAAATTCACACTTAATAGAATGTATTCAAGAAAAGTTAGAAGGCCGAGCAGCTTCCATGGTCGGTAGTAGAGTAGAGTTAAATACTTGGCAAAAATTGAAAACTGCTTTATTACAGTGTTTTGCTGATAGGCGTGATATAGATTGTTTAGTACAAGAATTAATTAGAGCCAAACCTTTTAAAAATGAGCACCTTATCGATTTTGGTAGCAGGCTTCAGTTAATTCGTAGTAGTGTAATTCAGAGAATAAGTAACGACCCAAATATAAATGTTGTTGAGAGAAATTGTCAAATTATTCAATACGATAAAACTGCACTAAATACTTTCATAGCGGGTTGTAATGGAACGCTAAGAAATAATATGCATTTAAGAAAACCCACATGCTTAGAAGATGCGATGGCATATGTCGCAGAATTTGAAAATTTCGAAAGACTTTATGGATCATTACATGATAAAAATTTTCGACAAAATAATTCTAATAATAATAATAATGGTATGCAATATTCGCGATTCCAAAATGTTCAAAGGTCAAATTCAGACCAAAATCAAAATCGTAACCAATATCGAAATTTCGTACCAAATAACAGACCAATTAATAATCATCAACCTACATATAATAATTATCGATATAATCAACCCAATGTCTCAAATAATGTAGGACAAGACAGAGAATATTGGCCTAACCAACCGATACCTGTTCAACCTATCCCACAAAATAATAGATATTTGACGAATCGACAAGTATTTGGTCCAACAAAAAATGTTTTTAAACCTAACCAAATACCACAAAATCAGTTACCAAAACCTGTACCAATGTCGACAACGTCGCGAAATTTCACAGAAAAAAGTCGAATGCCTGTTAATAATACTAACAATAATGATAGATTCTTCCAAACAAATCCACATGTTAAACCAAATTTTGTTTCTGAAGAATTATATTTAAATCAATGTGATAATCCAGAATATGATCCTAACCAATTTAATGAATATGAAGAAGTAGAATTTGATCAACCCGATACGAATGATGAAGTTCAATTTGAGGAAAATTTTCAGATAACCGGGCCTTCCAAAACAAAGACGTAGTTGAAATAAACGTTATTACCGCTAATCCTTTACCGTACATAGAAATTAAGAATCCCAAAGCTAGACTATTAATCGATACTGGTAGTTCTAGATCAATAATAAAACCTTCTATTGTAGAAAAATATTTTCCAGATACAATTTACCATTCCAATACTGTATTATCTACTAGTCTTGGAAGTAAAGATATCAGATTTCAAGCACTCGTGCCTGCATTTGCAGAATTAAAATGTAAAAATTATTTTATTAATTTTGTATTATATGACTTCCACAATTACTTCGATGGAATCATAGGTATTAAAGATCTTGTTAATATGAATTTAAATATTGACCTTGCGAACCAACAATTAGTAGGACCTAATATAAAAATACCATCTAAATTTAGACAACCTGATGATATAGAATTTCCTTTTTCAATAGACGCCGGAGAAAAATGTTTAAAAAATCTCCCAGTAAACATATATAATGGTGATATTATTGTAGAATCGCAAAGTTTAGAAAATATATTTATACCACAGTTACTAAGTACTGCCAAAAATGGATTTGCACCTATTGAAATCCAAAATCACACAAATAAAGCAATAACGATAACATTAAAAGAACCAATACAAGTAACTCCATTTGAACATTCTCAATATGAGTTATTTGAATTTGAAACTTTTGCTAACGATTTTGAAGAGAATAATTTAGCTAATCCTAACGATATTACTAAACTTATCCGAACAAACCACATGAATAAAGAAGAAAAACAACACATTATTAAATTATGTAAAGAATATTCCGATTTATTTCTTAAACCAGGTGATAAGTTAACTTTTACTTCAAATGTTAAACACGTTATAAGGACAAAAGATGAAATACCCGTCCATACAAAATCTTACAGATATCCGTACGTACACAGAGAAGAAATCAGGAAGCAGATACAAGAAATGTTAGATAAAAATATAATCAGACCATCTTGTTCTCCGTGGAGTTCTCCAATCTGGGTTGTTGAAAAGAAAATGGACGCATCCAACATTTAAAAATGGAGATTAGTCGTCGATTACCGAAAGATAAATGAGAAAACCATCGATGACAGATATCCGATTCCAAATATATCCGATATTTTAGACAAACTAGGTCGAGCTCAGTATTTCACCACCCTTGACTTAGCAAGCGGATTTCACCAAATACAGATGAGCGAATGCTCTATTGAGAAAACAGCGTTTAACGTAGACGGAGGACATTACGAATATCTTCGAATGCCTTTCGGGTTGAAAAATGCTCCATCCACATTCCAAAGAGCCGTAAATGAAGTTTTAAAGGACCTTCAACATAAGATATGCATGGTGTACATGGATGACATCATCATATTTAGCACGAGCCTTCAAGAACACATCCAAAACTTAAAATTAGTATTTTCAAAATTACGCGAAGCACAGCTAAAGGTACAACTTGACAAATGTGAATTTCTACGTAAAGAAGTCGAATATTTAGGCCACATTGTAACCCCTAATGGAATAAAACCCAATCAGAATAAAATCAGGGCGATTCAAAACTTTCCTATTCCAAAAACACCTAAAGATATTAAATCGTTTTTAGGACTCTTAGGTTATTATAGAAAATTTATAAAAAATTTCGCCAAAGTAACTAAACCAATGACAATATGTTTAAAAAAGATCATACAGTCGAACATACACCTGAATTTATTAATTGTTTCAATACTTGTAAAAACGTTCTAACGTCAGAACCAGTTCTTGCTTATCCTGACTTTAATAAACCCTTTGAATTAACGACTGACGCTTCAAAATTTGCCATAGGCGCTATATTATCCCAAAATAATCATCCTATTTGCTACGCTAGTAGAACTCTTAATTCAGCCGAAATCAATTATTCCACTATAGAGAAAGAATTGTTAGCAATCGTATGGTCATGTAAATATTTCAGGCCATACTTATTTGGTCAAAAATTCACAATATTTTCAGATCATAAACCCTTACAATGGCTTATGTCTTTGAAAGAGCCTAACTCACGACTTGTGCGTTGGCGATTGAAATTAGAAGAATTCGATTACGATATTAAATATTTAAAAGGTAAAAGTAACAAGGCAGCCGATGCACTTTCTCGCTTCCCTAATATGAATGCTTTAGAAACTGCATCACTTGACGTTAATTTAGGTGATATTGAAGAAATTGTAAATCAAGAACTCGAAAGAATTAGTTCATATAACGAATCTACAAATCAACTTCCTAACTTAGACAATATTGACCTTACAACTATTTTAGACGAAAACGAAAGAAACGTATCAGATACCATGATTAATTCATCCCCATTGGACGAAGAAGCGAACCCCAATAATGATGACATCGAAACAGTACACACTTCTGTAGAAAATCCCATTTTATCAATTCCAATATCTGAAAAACCACTAAATATGTATAAAAATCAATTATATTTTACTAGCAATGAAAACCTTTCTTTCAAAGTTAAAAGAGAAAAAATATTCGAAAATATTCGCTTATATGTTACATTACCAGTATTAGACACTGAATCAAACGTAATAAAATTCATTAAGGAATTTATAAATCCTAACCAAAATTATGCTCTTTATTTCCAAAACGAACCCTTATCACGAATGTTTATAGTAACTGCGCAAAAAACATTTAAAAATTCAGCTTTTAAATTTATCATGTGTACCAAAATTCTCACTGATATTCAATCAGTTGACGAACAACGAGAAAAAGTAGAATATTACCATATAAGTAAATCAGGTCACAGAGGTATAAATGAAGTAAAAGCATCCCTTAGTCGTAGATATTATTGGCCAAAAATGATAGAAGAAATAGAACATTTCATAAATAATTGTGAAACCTGTCTGAAAAATAAGTATGACAGAAATCCCCCAGTTATAAAATTCAATTTAACACCCACAGCTTCAAGACCTTTCGAACATATCCATTCAGACGTTTTTTATATATCGAATAAATCGTATTTAACAATCATAGATTCATTTTCAAGATATGGTCAAGCTTATCCGTTAGACAGTATAACAGGAGTATCTGTAGTTGAGAAATTACTTGAATTTATTTCCCATCACGGTCTACCTAGCAAAATTACGTCTGACCAAGGTACAGAATTTAAAAATTTCGATCTTCAAGATTTTTGCAAATTACACCACATCCATCTACATTTTACAACATCAAAAAATAGTAACTCTAACTCTCCAGTCGAGAGATTCCATTCAACACTAATCGAGCATTATCGATGCTTGCAAGAAGAAAATAAAAATTTGAAACCTGATCAACTAATAAAAAATTCAATTTTCTGTTATAATAATAGTATTCATTCAGTTACGAAATATACGCCTTTCGAAATTATTAAAGGTCACATAAACAATCCCGATCCTTTTGATTTAGACGATCATTTAATTATATCAACTTACGTACAAGATCATAAAGAAAATAGTAAAATATTGTATGAAAAGATTAAGCAAAATAACGAATCCATCAAAGAAACGATTATTCAAAAACGAAATGAAAAACGCGAAAATCCCCCAGATTTTGCAAATCAAGAAACATGCTACATAAAAACTAAACAGAGAAATAAAAAACTACCCAAATTTAAAAAGACGAAAGTACTAAGCCAAAAAGGTATCTTTATTAAAACTAATAAAGGCACATACCATAAAAATTTGACTAGAAAACCGAGGTTAGTAACAAACAAATTGTTACAGGAATCTAACGATGATGAACCTCCTGACATTGATGACAACATACATCATGATTCTGCAGATACAATGCATTGAAGAGGATGTATCTACCACTAAAATCGAGAGCCTAATCCTTCCAATCCAATTAGGAAATTCTCGTATTATATACAATAAACATACATTTATTCACTATGTAGATTTAGACATTATTTTTAAGCAAGTAAATAATCTAATAAAACATTATTATATCATTAAAGATAGTATTAAAATAATTAATAGTAGTAACCCCATATCGTATCATAATTTAGCACAAAGTATTTTGACAAGGACAGAATCTTTAATTAATTCTTTAGAAATAAAACTGAATAATCTATATCCCCATATCAGAAGTAAAAGAGGACTTGTAAATGCCGTAGGCAAAATTGACAAATGGCTTTTTGGCACACTAGATGCAGATGACGAAGAAAGATATAACAAAGCAATTGATTTACTGCAGAAAAACCAAAAAAATATTATTACAGAAGTTAATTTACAAACCTCTTTATACAAAAAACTTATTGAACACTATAATAAATCTATAAATATTTTAAACAATAATCAAGAGATACTTAAAAATAACTTAGAAAAAATTCAAGCTTCATTTTACCATAAAATAGAAACTCTTGAAAGCTATTTAAGTTTTCAGGGAATTATAACACAAATTAACTTAGATTGCCAGTCAACGATTACATTATTAGATAATTTAGAAAATGCAGTAGTATTTTCCAAATTAAACTCTCTTCATAATTCAATAATTTCTAGTACTGATATTTTCGAAATGATTAAGTATTTACATAAAATATATAACTCTAATCAAATTCCTAAATTTGAGAATTTATTAACTTATTATCAATTTTTGGGCACTCAAGTGTCTATATCAAATTCAAAATTAATTTTCGCTATCCATATACCTATCCTTAAAGAAAAAACCTACGAATTTTATCATATTTTCCCAGTAATCCAAAATCATAAAACTTTTACCCCTCTATTTCGCTATTTGGCACACAAGAATGAAGATAACCAATTCGAGAAGGAAGAATGCCCTCTTCTAGAAGACACATATTATTGCCGACAGAATCCTGTATCCCAAGATAATTGTACAACGCAACTACTCCAAGGAGAAGACCTCTCACATTGCCACATCATTGAAGTAAATTTACAAGAAACAGTCGTCGAACCAGTCACCGAAAACGAAATCTTAATTATACCCGAAAAACCTCAACAAATATTTTCAAAATGTAGAAGTAACAGATATATTCTTGTGACGTCTCCAATTTTAATCAAAATACCAGACTCCTGCGAAGTATGGACTAATAACCAGAAATACATTAATAAAATTCCAATTAGTAATGGCAAGCCGTTTATACTACCAAAAATTGAGATGCAAACGTTAAGTGGTTCCAGAAATTACCAAATTCCGAACATAACCAAAATAGACTTTGAAGAACTTAAAGAAATTAGCAGAATTTCGAAACAATTAGAACCAATTTCAGAAGTGGAAGACAATCCGTATAATTACACAAGCATATTAGGAACAGTTATTGGAATTGCAATTGCCTGCGCCTTAGTCTACATTTTCATTAAATATAGAACCCAAATTTTGAAGATTTTCAAGAAAAAACCAAAGGAAAACCCAACAGAAGATAAGAAAAATTCGAAAAGCCACTCCGTGTTTTTCGAAACTTAAGGAGGGAGGAGTTATGTCTACAGCGTTATCAAGTGGGCACCTGTGAAACTGCATAATAGACACTTTTATACGATATTATATATTCTGTTTGAACACCATTTTAATTCATTCTTTGTATAACTCTCAGTACAGTCTTTATACATTTTTTGTATCATTTCTGCTCTTCGTTAAAATATATTTTTGTATAGTTAATTTTAGTTCTTTTTAAAAAGACATTTTTCGTAAAGAAAAACAAAACTACCTACTATTTTTTAAACAATGATTGTGTATGTATATAATACGGATTAGTGGTATTCTTACTTAAAAAAAAATATCAGTAAAATTAACTATTTTCTTAAAGAAGTTTAAAAAAGTGAACTACTGACTTCAACTTACAATGCATCTACAAAATGATAACATTTTGTTATGATATAAAAAGGTTATTTTTAAATAAATAAAACTATTTTATTCAATTTTGTTGTTTATTCATTCGATCCCTTCCCTACTCTCTATAATTATTTCATTGAATTGTGAGGAACATTCTGTACAAAACCAAAATTGAGTTTCTTGTATTTCAAATACTGAAACACATTGTTTGTGAAACCATTTGATTTTACAATTTTCATTTGAACATCTTATCATATCCCTACCATCATCTGGCTGCAAACAATAACACCACACTTCTAATTGAAATAAATATCTTGACTGTGTATACCATCTCGCCAGCAATTCAGGTTTTAATATCAATGAGTAAAAATCACAAGCTTTTTCTACATTTACAGTCATAAATTCTAAATCAAACATTATTCTATCAATGCATATTTCTTTTTTTGACCATATAACAAAATCACAATAACGTCTTTGAGTACAATACATTTGTAATTGAACTTGATAAAAATATGCATGATCTCTTTTCAATTTTATACTATTGTTTTTATCTATTAATAAAAAACTATCTTTTAACTCGGCAATATTTTTTATTGCTACTCTAGAATCCAGTAACCTGTAGGGGCATTTAATTTCTATGCACCCTGAGCCACAACACTTACAAGAAAAGAACCCATCAGGGGATGCTGCAAACATAGGAGTGTCTATTGATATGACTAATCCTGATAATGTGATATGTAGATTTTGATGCAATTTCATTCTTCTTACCGTCCGTGATCGGACGTAGGCGACCTCTCACTTCTACCTGTGTTGTGCTCTCCAGTTACCACAGATAGAAGGGACCTACCGTTTAACGACGGATCGGAACGTCTATGTTGAGAGGCTGTACTAGGCAGAATACTGTCGGTGGTTTGCCATTGCCTTCCGACAGGTGGCTCTCCGAATTTTTAATTATGCTGTTAACTAGGGCCGGGTTTGATCCCGGGGCCTCTCGGTTAGCAGACAGAGCACCATTCCACTAGCCTACGGAGACACAATTTCATTAAACTTTCATAATCTTTTCTTGCAATATCTTCATGATTAATACTATACATTACTTGTTTTGTTTTGATCGATACTTTGAGAGGATAACATATAATTTTTATTAAAGATAATGATGGTTCATCGACTGATGTTTTACAAGCCAATTTAAAATTAGCTTTGTACTTAAACCAATTATGACTTTTTGATTGTTTCCATGTTATTTTCTGTACAGCTTCTTGTTCATTTTTTGCAATTGACAAGTTACTATTTACAATTCTTATTTCTTGTAACGAATAACTTTCATAAATTGTTTCATACAATTTATCTAAGGTACTTGGTAAATGTTCAACATTAATTATCGTTCTTTGATATGCAAAAGGCTGGACAACACTTAAGATGGCAGCTGAAGGATTAGCAATTTCAACTTCTGATAAAAAGTTATGAAAATTCTCTCTGCTTAAAAGTGAAACTTTTAATTGTTCAACATCTGCAATAAAATATGTAGGTTTATTTATAGTTTGTGTTAGAAATTAAATAAAAGCTTTACTATACTTATAAAAATACCTTTAAATGAACTAATATTTTTGCCCCAGTTGATATCTCGCACTCTTTGAGGAACTAAAGGTTGATTTGTTTTTGGTACATTCCAAGAATATAACTTATCAGTACATGATGAACTATCTTTATTTTGTTCAAAATGAATAGCAAAAATTAACGCTGCAGTATGACTGCAAACTTTTCCAAGTCCAGCCATACAATTACAGTGGGCACTTGAGATGTCATCTTCTGGTAAAATTACCACCCATGGATGAAGCGGAGTATCATTCATCCTCTGAGAATGTTTAATCTATATTTCATCAAATATAATTAGTAATGAGTATATTATTTACACTGACGACTATGAATAAATGAAAATATATTTAAATTATTACCTTTCCTACAGCCACATAATTTTCTTTTACTCTAGTACAGTTTATTTCCAAAACGAAACCAGATTCATAATATTTATAAGCTTCTAAACTTTTAATACTTTTTAATTGTTTCCCGGTATAATAACTGTGGGACAATACAAAATAATTAACTATATCAATGTAATCTACTTTAGGCAAATCTTTAAGATCAATATTATAGTGTTCCTTAGTGAATGTATATGGGTCGAAGTTATCAATTACACTAATTTTTTAAATGTGACGATCTCGGACATCAACACTGAGAGTCATGAAATATTAGCTCATGATGGAGCAATTTTATTCATGCATTTAATTATACATTCATTTGTAAAGGATAATATGTTCCGACACACCCGATATAAAAACCACTTTTTGCACGAAAACTGTACGATAATTGAGAGTATTTTTTTTAAATAAAAAGGAGTTTGTCTATAGATAATCAACACCAACGTCAATTACTTTAATAAGTACATAAACAATTTTTATTAAATAAAAAATGCAATGTTTACAATCGCATTCATAAGAAATGCATAGAAACAGCTGGTGTTGTTTTACCCCCAAGCGGTGAGTAGTGGAGGCTAACATGGCGGATATGAAAACGCTCTATACTATTATTTGACGTTACGAGGTACTGCTATCAGATCAATCAAAAAGTTGTCATTTAGACTTACGTTTCTCGAGTTGTTGTTGTTACCATGATAATTTTTAGAAACGCGCTTGTTTGAAAGTTCGATTCAAACACGCTGAAGAGTGCTCTAATGAGGTAAAATAAGGCACCAATAAAAAAAGTACTTCCACTGACGCTACCAATAGCAACGAGTGCAAACTTTTGGATTGGCAAATGGTTTCAAAAATGTCATGTTTTACAGGTCCGTCAAGCTGCCCCCCCCCCCGATTAGATTTTTTCTACCAAAAAGCTAGCACACATAAAGGGCACCTAGCACAATGTTTATAGCTAGCACACCAACTGCTAGCACACCAACTGCTCACAATCAAAATGCTTTTGAATTCGGGTGGAGCCAGGTTAACGCTAGCCTTCCCCCCGGTTGGAATTTTGTCGCCAAAATGCTAGCACAGATAAAGGACACCTAACACAACCTAGCACACCATTTTTTTTAGCTATCACACCAACTGCTTACAATAAAAATGCTTTTGAACTCGGGTGGGGCCAGGTTAACGCTAGCCCCCCCCCCCCGGTTGGAATTTTTTCGCCAAAATGCTACCACAAACGAAGGACACCTATCGCAATCTAGCACACCATTTTTTATAGCTAGCACAGCAACTACACTTTTAATTCTGGGGAGTGGGACGGAGGTCAGTTAAATAACGCTATACTTACTCAATGAATAAATAAATGGATGAATGAATAGGTTAAATATATATGTAAAACGGCTGGTTTAATTGTTTCTTACTGTAGTTACGAAAATTTTTCGGAATATTCCACTCATATGGTAAAAATTCCAAATAAAGCAGGATCTATACGGAGATAACTCTCCGGCAGTGCCGATAATTTCCCTTTTAAGTCCGTATCTAAGTAACGTCTAAGTAACAATTGCTGTTATTATCATAATTTTAATTTAAAATATCATAAAAATGTCACGGTTTAAAAAATATTCTTCAAGTTTAATCCAAAAATAAGTGGTTGGAAATTAACCAAAAAGGGTGATTAAATACCATGTAATGTTGTTTAAATAATATAAATTTCGCATTAATACAGTTTTATGTCGTCTAATCGAAAAATATTCTATCGAATTACACTCATAAAAATAGTTAGATCAGTAGTTTTACTTATATAGTCCATGTTACTTGTAATATTATTAGAAAGAATACATATTATTACAACCATCAGCCCTTCGGGGAAACCCTTTCTTAACCCAAACATCTGATTCGGCCAGTTTGGATGTACCTACAAGAATTTTATTTACTCAAGACCCATAAAAACGGCATTATGAAAATGATTCAAATTTTAACGATAGACTTGGTTGACCGACCCTTTTAAAAAGTCCGATGAGAACTTCAGATGGATTATACGTAGTTTTTAGAAAAATAAGAATACCTATGTCATCAATTTTGCTGCCTACCATTTAATACCCATATTGTAAGAAAGCAAAAAAATTAGTTCACTTTCTTTAGGCCGCTAACTCTGGTGATCCGCTATGTTGAATGTAGAATAACGTCACATACCTAATCATGGATTGGCATGCAAACTAGACGTATATACAGAATTTCAAATCAATCGGTTGAAGATATCTGCTTCAAAAGTGAGTTGCAAGATTGCGACCGAACAAACATACATTGCCAGTTACATACTAAAAATTTTGAAAAATACATAGTAGTGTTGGTGTCTTATGATATGCCACATAAATATTCGAAGCTCTGATTAACCGGCTATAAGAATTAAAAGCTGCACGTTCTAAGTTAACTTGGGAATTTAAAAAAAATCTGATAGTGAAATGCAAAATTTATGTTATCATTACAATGGTTAATTAACTATCAACTTCGGCAATAAATATTCTGGGAAATTTAAATATAAAGTTTGAGTGTTTCTTTTGAATAAGGACTACAGTGAACTACGATCAGTCTAAAACATGTATTCTCAATATATTGGAACATTTTTAGGGATCTCAGCCGCCCCTTCCCAGATTGCCCAACTTCGTCCAAAGTACATATCCAACACGGCTTCGCTTTTTTGGACATTTATTTACCCAACATGTCTGTACGCAAACGTTTGTCGTTGCCTTTTTCATAGTGTGACGTAATTTGCAACTTATTCGTGCACGGATTGTTTCTGATTCCGTGACTAAATGGTTGAATTTAATTATTTTGTTTTATTAAAATTACTACTATTTTAACAAGATTATTTTTGAAAGTTTTTTGTTTTCTTTCGTTTTTTAGCATTAATTGAAAATAAATAGATAATTATTAATTAAATAATAGTTAATTATTAATCAATCAAATACCCTGCTAGATGGAAAAATATAGATATCACGCACAATCTGGCAACATCTTTTTAGAGGCCATTTTTTATAGGAAAATGATGTTTAGGGACAAATACATCCAACATTTTCATTCATTCGTGTAACCATAGCATTATTTTGCAGACGCCCCCCACCCCCTGAATTCAAAAGCATTGTTGATGTACTAGCCATTAAAAATTTTGTGCTGGGTTGTGCTAGGTGTCTTTTCTTTGTGCTAGCATTTTGGCGAAAAAGTTCCAACCGGAGTGGGCTAGCGTTAACCTGGCCCTACCCGAATTCCAAAGCATTTTTATTGTGAGCTGTTGGTGTGTTAGCTGTAAAAAATGGTGTGCTAGGTTGTACTAGGTGTCCTTTATCTGTGCTAGCATTTTGGCGGAAAAATTCCAACCTGGGGGGGGAGGGGCTAGCGTTAACCTGACCCCACCCGAGTTCAAGAGCATTTTTAATGTAAGCTGTTGGTGTGCTAGCTATAAAAAATGGTGTGCTAGGTTGTGCTAGGTGTCCTTTATCTGTACTAGCATTTTGGCGACAAAATTCCAACCGGGTGGGGGGGGGCTAGCGTTAACCTGGCCCCACCCGAATTCAAAAGCATTTTTATTGTGAGCTGTTGGTGTGCTAACTATAAAAATTGTTGTGCCAGGTGCCCTTTATATGTGCTAACATTTTGGTAACAAAAATCTAACCGGGGGGGGGGGAAGCTTGACGGAGCTATGTTTTACTTACGTTTGAAGAAAAGAGATATTTATGAAGTGGAATTTTTGGGTCGAGCTACGAATGAAAGTATAAATTTAATTTAATAAGAAATGTTTGTGTAATCAACTTATCACAACCTTATGAAACAGTGATACGGTACTCAATGTTTTACAAAAACGTCAGAAATATAATTGATACAGCGAGTGTCAAAAATTAGAAATCGACAATAGTGACGTGATAGTATGCCCATGGGGATCGAGACCGATCTATAGAGGCAGCACTTCTGTCGAAAGTAGAGCGCCCTGGTATTAAATAAGAAAAACATTGTGATGTAAACAGTATAATAAACAACCTACAAAATGCAAAAAATGAATAGATCTTTCTATTTTCTTTGCCAGGAAAAATTGTTGGTATGTAAGATGGGTTTAGTGAATTATCTGATTTTTTATTATTGACAAAATGTTCACTGAAAATTCTAGTATTTTTATTTGGATCCCAATCCTCCCGATGTTTTCTGAAATGTAATTAAAAAATTTGAAATGATTCGTTTTGTACAAATATTTACATTCTTCCCCTTAATAGTATTTAATTATTTGAACTTATTATATAATATTAAAGTCAGTAAACACAACCAGTTTTTCATTTTATATAATCAATGAAATCATACAGAAAACAACATTTTGTTCTCTCGATGATAATCTTCTATTTATGTAAAAAAATTTTAGAACTTTTCTAATAGCTGCCAATTGTAGTATCATACTGATTATACACAAAAGAATTGGTAATAAAAATTTTTAATTAGAACATTTTACTTACATATGGGTTTTTACTGCATTTATCCATTTTTGACGTTTTAAAAGTTATCCACGCAGTGTTCAATGGACTTTCGGGGAAACTATAAAATTTCCACTGCGTAGTATTTTTATACAGCATATTTGAACAGCTATGAATACAGAAAGATACTTTTGATGACCTCACAAATATTTAATATCAGTTTTAAAAAATGAACACTTAAAAGCGCTGATTATACAAAACTACTAATAGTGTTTACATCACATTGTTTGTGTTTTTTCACGGCAGATGGCATAAACGTCATCTTTCTCGGTCCCTATAGACTTACAATCTTCTCACACCATTAATTCAGGAGAGCTAGTTTGCCTCTCAACGTTTTTAATATCTGCCCTGGTAGCACCTTCTTCAAAAAGTCAGCCACGATTTCTTCTATACACTTGTAAATGACATTCAGAATTTCTTGCTTAACACAATTTCATATGAAGTGTACCTTGAGGTCAATCTGCTTTGACTTGGGGGATACTATGGTGCTAGATCCTAATTTTATGGCAGCTTTATTGCCAAAATTTATACTCAAATCTATCAACAGTGATCTTAAGTATACAGCTTCTTTTGCAGCTTCTGTCAGAGCTGTGTATTCATATTCTGCAGTTGATAGGGCTATGCTTCTTTGTTTCTTAGATACCCAGCTTATAGCTACTCCTGCGTATATAAAAATGTAACCGGAACAGCACTGATGTCCAACTTGGAAGCACTCCAGTCAGCACCTGTCATACCTTCTATTGGCTTTTGTGACCTAGAGAATGTTAAGCGGATGTCCATCGAAACTTTTAAATATCGTGATATTCGATTTGCTGATTTGAAATGCTCTGGTCCAAAACAATAATTAAATCTTGATAAATAATTTACAGCGTACGTTGCGTCAGGTCCGGTAGCAGCTGAAACATACATCTGTGTTCCAATTATGTTTCTGTAAGGTAAGTTCTCTTCTCCATCTTTCGTATTGGGTTCTAGGTTTAAATTAATTTCCTTCGGAGTTGTAGCGATTTAACAACCCTCCATATTGAATTTCTTCAGAGTTTCTTGAATAAATTTCTTTTGGGTTAATTTTATTTTCTTTGTATTGCAAATCAACTCCGATTAGATATTTTGGATGCAGAAAATCTTTCATATCAAATATTTCGTCTAACTTTGCATTAATTCCAGTCAGTGTTCTTGGGCAAGAGTGAACAATAAGGAGATCATCTACATATATGACAATCACTGTCCCCTCTCCTCCTTTGGCTAATATGGAGATGCAAGGATAGGCTTTCGACGCTTGAAGTCCTATTTTCTTTAGTTCAGTGTCTAATTTTGTATACCATTGCCTTCCTGCTTGTTTTAGCCAGTAGAGAGACTTTTTGAGGTGATATGCTTTTGCTAACTCGATACTTTCAATGTCTTTAAGAATCTTCTTTGCCTTATCAATCAAAATAAAATCATCCTTACCGCATACCTATACCATAATTTCGGCTATATATTTCTCGGTATATTTTGGAAACATTATAAATCTATTTTCTGCCAGATCGTCATTCAGATATACCATCGTGACATCCATTTAGTTGAGGTTCAAATCACGAGTTTTTAAGTATTTATTAAAGCTTTCTTTTACAAACTACTGAAAGCTATCGCGCTGTCAAAGCTTGCCAATTTGACGTATGACCGCTCTGATTTTTCATTACTTAAAACTACTATTCTTGACAAAGACCTCCCTCTTTTACAATTTTTTATCAAACAAGAACACAAGAAATCACATAGTTTCGATCCACATAGTCTCTCAGGTAAGAGGGCTCTTTAACGTTTCTTTTAGGTCTTTGTAGAACTGGAGTGTTGGAAGGCACAGATTGAGTTTTTGGGGACAAATGCACACACTTAAGATTCAGGCGACACCGATTGAGACACTGGCATATTACTTTTGTTCAAGTTATTTTCTAAAACAGCTGAGTTTTGATTTTTTTCAACATTTGAATGGGAGGAAGTACATATATTTTCTGTATCCCCATTTCCGTTACCATTACTTTCAGAACTAGAAGAATTTGACTTGTTTTGTACTGGTTCAGATAAGACTAATTCCGGGGTAAACTGATTAGGTTTGGTATAATAAGGAGCGGGTATTAAATGCCATCTATTACGACGGTAAATGTGACCAGAATTGGATTGAAACAAATATGAACGCGGTTCTTCGGGAAAATCTATAGTCCTTGCATAGATTCTAAGGTCAGTTACCCAGACGTAATCTCCTATTTTCAAATCTGACAAATTCTTTGCCCGGTGTCTGTGGTTAGACTGTTTAGCAGTCCTATCCTTAGACCTACTCTCTTTTTCTTTCAGAGAACTTAAATCTACTTGACAGTTTAGTTGGTTAGGTTAACATGGGCAAAAATGACTCAATTCCGCGGGCGAAAAGCCGCATTCCAAAGGCGTAGTTCTATAGGATGACAAAGCTTGATGTATATCGTCATTATTCTTAATTAAATTGTTTGCCACTTTTACAGCCGCCTCAATACAGCCGTTGGATTGAGGAAATATCGGGCTACTTGTTATCAGTTTAAAATCGTATTCCTTGGCAAATTTATGAAACTCACTTCGGAATTGTGGACCATTGTCCGAACGCACAATTTTACAGATTCCATACCGAGAAAATATTTCTTTTACCTTCTCAATAATAACTGATTCAGTCATTTTATTGAGTTCGAATATTTCGAAAAATCTTGAGTATTAATCAGTTATTATTAAGTACCATACTTCGATACATTTATAAAGGTCCAATGCTGCTTTCTGGAACGGTCTTTCGGGAAATGTATAGCTTATCGGATTGGTGCGATGTTCAACCCATTGCGGACAATTCCGTACTAGGTTTTCAATTTAGGTAGACAGACCTAGCCACCACACTGAAGTTTTAGCTCTGTTTCTACATGTGACTATACCAAAGTGTCCGTCATGTATAAATTTCAGAACTATTAACTGCAAATACTGAGGGATTACTATTCTTGAATGTCGCAGTAAAATTCAAAATTCCTTCAGAAAACTAAAACTCAAATCTATATTGATAATACGATAGAAGTTCGTCAGGCAACTTTTTTTTGCTTGGCCAACCTGTTTCCGAGTATTCCTTTATTTTTGTTAAGATCGGATCAGCGTTTTGTTCGATTTTAATTTGCTCTAGAAAATTCGGTTTTACTTGGATCGATTGTGAAATTAAATTGACGTGCGCTTCGGTTCCAGACTCTAATTCGTCTTTCTCTAGTTTTTTTGCACGTTTAGAAAAATTTCGTGATAAGGCATCCGTTACCACGAGGTCTTTCCCTGGAGAATAACGTACTTGATAATTATAGCGCACTAAGCATAATCTGAAGCGTTGTAAACGTGGTGTTAGTTCGTCGATTGGTTTTGTCTGTAAAACCTGTAATAACGGTCTATAATCAGTCTTAAGTATGAGAGATGGTAGGCCAGTGACGTACTCTGAAAATTAATCCGCTACTCATGTTAAACCCAGTGCAATCTGAGCATACATTTTCTCAGTGTCCGATAATAATCTTGATGTATAAGCGACAGTTTCAGTTTTGTCGTTAGCAGTTTGCATTAGGCAAGCCACAATCCCGAAAGAGGAAGCATCGGCTTGAATCGAAATTTATTTGGTGGTGTCAAAACATGCTAATGTGGAGTAGTTGGGAAGTATTTTTTTGATATCTCAAAAGCTTCCTTCTGTGAAACTCCCCAAATAAAATTTACGTTTTTCTTGAGTAAAGAGATGAGTGCTTCTAAAGTTCCGAACGATTTGGGATGAATCTACTAGAATAATTTGACATTCCCAAGTATTACAAAACTTGTTTTCTGTTTTTAGGTTCCGAAAATTCGCAAATAGCGCGAATTCTTTCCTGATCTACTAAAATTCCTGCGTTAGAAATGTCATGGCTTAAAAAAGTTAAAGACTGGACTCCAAAAATACATTTTTGTTGATTTAAAGTTATACCCTTTTGTTCGATTCTTTTTAAAACTTCGTTTAAGATTTCGTTATGTTGTTGAAGCGTCGGTGTCAATATGACCAACTACTCCCTCTATACCTTCTAAAATTGTATTAATAAGACAAGAGAAGTATTCAGGAGCGCATGTTTTTTCGAAGGGCAAGCGTTTGCAAAAAAAATCATCCAAACAGTGTAATGAAAGATGTCGAAAGTTGGCAATCTTTGGTTAATCTAATTTGATGAAAGCCGGAATTGGTGTCTAATTTAGAGAAAAATTTAGAGTTTAAAATTTTTGCCAATATTGTTTCTACTTTTCCGATAGGGTAGTGAGCCCTCAAGACTGCCTTATTTAAATGAATATAGTCCACGCAAAACTTTATCTCATTATTTTTTTGAACCACAACGATGGGGCTGACCCAGTCAGTAGGACAATCAATCTACTCGATTATCTTTAATTTTTGTAGCCTATCAAGTACTTCTTTTGAAGGCTTCAGAAGCGGAATAGGCACAACTCTTGGTACTGACTGAATATAGGGTTGACCAGTTTCCCTTAACTTAATTTCGAATTTTCCTACACAACTAAATAATTTAGGAAATTTGAATACAACTTGTTCTTTTGTAATATGTGAATCAGTTATTTTGATTGGTGCAATTTCATTATAGTCCAGAACTTTTTAGTTTAAAATAGCTGATCTTCCAAGAATCGGTTTTGATAATTTATCAAAAATGTAAATTTCCGTTTCAAATGTGAGATCTTCATGTTTCAAACTGATATCAAGCGCCCCAAGGACCGACAATTTAACCCCATATGGACCAGTTACAATTCGAGTAGATGGCTTAATATAACTATACAGACCAGGATTAATAAATTTTTTTGGAAGACAACTAATGTCCGCACCGCTGTCAATCAAAAAATGAAAATTTTTATATAACTTAGAAACCCATACTGAGGAACCCATTCCTTAGAATCTACATGATTAATAAGATGATCGATTGTAATAGACCCCATGAAATCCCCTCCCTCCAAGTCAACTTCGCCTACGTCTGATTCCTCGTAAGAATCATAGTCAGCGGAGTTATATTTATTCTCTAAATCTAGTGTTTTAACAACTTGAAGAGATCTGACCTGATATAATTTCCTGCAGACGGAAGCCCAGTGTCCTTTCATCTTACATTTACTGCATCTAGACTGATTAGCCGGGCACTTGTTCCGTGAATGAGACTGTAGACCACAAAATCCTCACTTGAATAACTTTTTGTCTTTATTTATTCGCGTACTAGAGCCTATAGCACTATTTTTATCCATAGCTTGTACGCGAACAACTTGCCTGTGGTTACTTAAGAGCTCTTTATTTAGCGAAGCCTGTAATTCCGCTTGTTTGGCTTCTAGAGTACACTGTTGCAACGTAAATTTTTCTCTAAAATGAAGTCTTTTAGACGTTTTTGTATCTACTATACTCACTACTATCCTATCTCGGAATAATTCCTCTTTGAGTTGCCCACAATCACAATATTCAGCTAATGTATGAAGACTAGTTATGAAGGAGTCAATAGTCTCACCTGGTTGTTGAATCCTTGAATTAAATTTAAATCTTCCAAAAAATATATTCCTACGTGGAATGAAGAAATTTTCAAACATCTGAATGGTTTCTTGGATCGTTTGGGAACTGCAGAACAATTTCTTCAAATTCATCCCCCATAATACACATTAGTATGTCAATTTTTTCCTTATCTGGTTTGGAAAGGAGTCCCGATACTAACATATACCTTTCCAACATCTGTTTCCAACCTGGCCATGCTACTGGCATTGAAGAATAAAATTTTTCCGGTGGTGTAACATTGATGGGAGACATTACTTGTACATGTGAAGTTGTTGTCGTTGGGTTGTTTGTTGTAGACATTTTACTTTCGTGTGTACGATTTCAACACCGTTTCAGTCGAAAATACTTTGGCGCGCACTGCTTTCTTATCGAATTATAAGTTAGTTTCTATTATCGGATTCATACGGCCTAGCCGATTAATTTTATACAATGTCAACTCGCGAGGACCACCAAGCTGCCACCACGAGTTTTTAAGTATTTATTATAGCTTTCTTTTACAAACTACTGAAAACTATCGCGCTGTCAAACCTTGCCAATTTGACGTATGACATCTCCGATTTTTCATTACTTAAAACTACTACTCTTGACACAACAATTTTCATATCCGTTTCTTTCTTGACAATTTTCTATGCACTGTTTGTTCTTTATGTGAGCATTTATTTCACATTTAATTGTGACGTGCAATTCCTCATTATCTAATTTTTTTTCACACAGAAATGTGAGTTCATCTACGTCTACATTTAATGGTTCTTGATTCTCACCAGAATTTGAAAATATATTTATCAATTCGTAATCTTGATGCCAAGTCGGAGTTTTATGTTCTTGCTCTTCGTTAATACAACTTCTCGTGTTCAATGGTTCATGAGTTCTACCTTCTGGAACTTCAGGTTCTACGTTTACTTCTTACTATTTTAAGTTTCTCGCTCAACTTCTATGACAGGAAAGTTTTTGTTCTTCTTTCTTTGTTTTTCCATCATGTTTATTTCTGTATATTTATTAAACCTTTTTTCTTTTTCAGGTCTCATTTGTTCCTATTCATCATGATCCTTTGAAAAATCATCATAGTTTTCTTCGGTATGGTATTCATCCTTCTCATACATTTTATCGAAATTGACAAGAACTGGATTTCCTTGAAGAATTAGAAACTAGGAGGCACTTTCCTGGTTCTTTATATCATTGCACAGTTATACTGATCTTAGCAAAAGCAAAATAAAATCAGTGTAAGTAGACGATGTATTTATTTTCAGATAACAATGGTTCGATCAGCTTTCACGCCAGAGTAATTTTTGATTCACTATATTATGATAAACATTTCGAAAAATGTATGTAATTTTCTGAAATTTATGAAAGACGTCAATTGAATTTGAATTATTTCTAATTTTGAATAACTGTAATGTGTAGAGGTTACAAAGTGGGTTTCAGAAGTAACTCATACATTTATTTTAAGTTGAAAAATTGTTTACATCTTCAATTGTTCGGGCGGTACTTCAATCATGAGTAAGTGAGTAGTGGATGTGTATTATTGTTTTTGTTTCCTTGGTGCGACAAACCCAACAAAATATCAACTTTTGAAATAGACTATAAAGCTCAATTAATACTAGTTAGACTAATACTAACAACGAATAGTGGAAAGGCGCCTAATTTCGGATAGGTTCTCAATTTCGGATGGCTGCCGCTTATCTAAGAATCAAATTCTACATAAAATAACGTACAGTTATCTAAGAAACCAAAACAAATATTTACTGAAAATATTTTGTTATAGAGGGCAGTAATGAAAATTTATAAACACCTGTTATTAGTATTGTGTTAAGCGGCATTTCAAGTGTAATTAATTAAATAATATTAATTGTTAATAACTGAAAATTTTACCTGGCTAAGTTAGAAGGTTAATTGAGATGGAGTATTAGCTAGAGTTGATTATTTTTAGAAGATTTGGTAGTTGTAAATACATAACCTAACATAGAGATTTTGGCCTAATTTCGGACAGCTCGAAATTTATCGCCCGCACAGGATTAAAGATTTATAGATGTTCGACTGACACAAACTTTTTATTTTCTGAAAAATATGCCTATACAGGTTGAAAAACATGAACAGTGGGACAATTTTCAAATGAAACTGGCCATTAAAGCCGTTAGAGTAAAAGAAATGGGGTACCCCAAAACCTCAACAACGTTTAACGTTCCAAAATCAACACTGGAAGATTATGTAAAACAAACTGACAAAACTCCAGAACAATTAGTGACTGTTTCAATTAGCAGAAGACCCAACATTTTCCAGAGAAATGGAGGAGGATTTGGTATCTTATTGTCCGGAATTGGACAGACGTTTCTATGGCATAAGCGCTGCCGATATCAGAAATCTAGCCTACTAAATTTCAATGAGAAACGGTCTCAGCCATCATATTTCAAGGCAAAATGAGAATGCTGGAAAAAAATGGTTACGCGGTTTCTTAAAAAGGCATCCTTTATTAACTTTCAGGAAACCTCAAGGGATATCGAAGGCGAGAATTAAGGGATTTACACCGGAAAACATTAATCACTTCTTTGATTTATTGGAACGAGCAATGGAAAAAATCAATTATAACCCAGCACGAATTTACAACGTCGATGAAACCGGAATTACGACGGTGCAGACAAAATTTTTTCGAGTGATCACTTTAAAGTGGAAAAAGCAAGCTGGGGCAATAACTGCCACTGAGAGAGGAGCACTAGTGACAGTAGTGACGTGTATGAACGCTGCTGGTGAGTTTGTGCCACCATTTTTTGCTTTTCCGAGGAAAAATATGATAGCTTAACTGCTGGATGGAGCACCACCGGGCTCAATTGCAGCATGCCATACATCAGGATGAATACAGCAACACCTATTTTTCCAGTAGATGCAACACTTCATCGCTCATACAAAACCATCCCGTGAGGATCCAGTTGTGCTCATCCTCGATGGTCACTACAGCCACACCAGAAATATGGATGTGATTAATACAGAACGAAGAAACGAAGTCACAGTTATATGTATCCCACCTCATACAGTCAATAGATTTATCTTTCATGACCCTCTTTAAAACCTATTACTCTCAACAAATCAAAATGTGGCTTAGACATAATCCTGGTCGTAATATAACTGCTTTTCAGATTTGTAATCTAATGTGTCCTGCATATTTAAAAACTGCAACTGCTGAGGTTTCTGCCAAAGGTTTCTGAAAATCTGGCGCATATTCATTAAACAGGAATATCTTCTCTGAACATAAGATCTTAATTGACAGGCAACGGGAAAGAACACCACCTCGGGCAACAACACCGCAGGAACTTAACGAGAGAACGCCCCCAAGAGATCAAGAACAGGCACGACGAAACAAACAAAAGAGACACCTCCACAAACCAAAAAACATCCGATTTTTAAAGATGTCTATGAAGCCAAAGGAAAAATTGTGCGGGCCATGGATATTAGCCCGCTACCTTCGTGTAGTGGACAAGCAAATAAATCAAGGAAATCCCGACAAATATTCAATTGGGTTATAACCAGTACTCCCTACAAAAATCAAATTAAACAGAGCCTGAAAGAACAGAAACGTAAAAATTCACTAAAGGGGAAAACGCCAAAAAAGCGGCCTGAATTGGCCCAGAGCAATAAAGGAAAAGTAATGTCAAAGAAGCAAAAGGAAGTTCAGATTAATGACGACTCATCCAATTCTGGAGAGGATCCTATCCTAGATGATGATTCGGACATGGATACTGATAACGATACCTTGGATGCAGATTGCATGTTTTGTGGCAGTTTATATTCCGAGGATGTGCGCGGTGAAGAGTGGATCAAATGTGTAAAGTGTTTTCGATGGTGTCATGAACAGTGTTCCAATTCCAAATCGTATATATGTGATTTTTGCTTGGATTTAAGAATATTTGTCCAGGAAAGCAATTAGAAAAAAGGGGATAGAGTATCCGAAATTAGGAAACCTATATATCTCTGACAAAAAATGTAGCCAGTTTTTTTTATTCTATCTAATAAACGTCATATGTCAATTTTGTTCACTTACCTAGACTACCATGTAAACTTTGGGTAAACTACCAAAAAAATTTGTTTGCCGAAATTTGATTTATTGAAAAAAAGCTATCGGAAATTAGGTGCTTTTTCTCTACTGGTCAAAACTAGAAAAAAGAAGTTTTTCTAGAATCTATAGAAATTATATTCTTCACAAAATTCCAAATAGTATCTAGAAAGAGGAAAAAAGTTGAACAAAAATAAGCAAGAAATATACGTGTGAAAAGATGAGAGAAGTTGGGAACAAACTAGATAAAAAATAGAAAGCGCAGGTATACAAAAATGGAGAAATTTGGAAGAAATAAAGCACATGGCAGAGGAGGAATTAGAAACAGGCATGTGTTCATATATGAAAGATCCCTCATCTTCTAAGGGTACGAAGAATATGAGCAGAGCCAGATGGAGAGGTCAAAAATGAAATATTAGGAGATTGGATTCAATAATTTTTGTTCGCTTTGTGACTAAGCTCTCTTGAAATGTTCTGTTAATGCAATATTGGGAAGGTTGAAAATTGTGTGACCATAGCTGAAATTCGAAAATTTAATTTTGATTTTTGAATTTCTACTAACTGACTGAAATCAATAATATGATTTATCTTTTGATATAAAGTGAGAGAATCCAAACTGCTCTTCGAAATATCTAAATATTTATCATTTTTCATTAAAGTTTCAAAAGTCGTAACACTTGATTTCCTGAATAAAACCAATAACGGAAACTCGAAATTTTATGCCAACGCTCTTTGAAGTCTACAGTAACCTATTTAGATTTCCTGGTAAGAAGTGAATGAGTCACAGCACTTTTGAATAAATCAATTCGGAACGATTTCAATAATCATCTGGTTCTAATGGAAAATATTTAGGATATTCAGGATGATAAACGAAGAGAATAACTGCCGAAAACAGGAGAAAGATAAAAAATACGAAGGTTTATACAGTTAAGACATTACTGGTTTTATGAATCAGTTTTGAATGAAAATTACATGAAATAATTACGATAGAGGAGCATGCTAAATTTGAGAATAATAAAGTGTTCAAAGTTTAAAAGTATTTCTATCCATTCGTTTTTAATTTGATGTTAGCAACTGTCATGAATAGCCAATTATAATATCGTATTGTTCTATTTTGTGGAAAATGCCTTTAAATGGAAGTGAGAGAATTTAAATTTTAATGATGATTCGTGTTGGCAATAGGATGAGGATTCAACAATTGATATGCACATTATTTCTTGATATCCATCCAGATCGTGAACGTGTCCTTCAATCTACGGTAAGTCGAATAGAAAGGTAATACAGAGAATTAGCACACGTTGAGGATGCACCGAAGCAAAGTAGATCTACACTTAATTCAAATATTCAACAAGAGGTAATTTTGTCGGCAGTAGACGATACATACTGCACAGAGTGGTGTATCTAAAGTTGTGTGTTTATCAATTTGAATCAACTAGTGATACATTTTTGATATAAATTCGGGAAGATAAATCCTATAAAAAGGAAAAGAGAGTTGTTCTATTTAAAAAAATTGTTTCTGACTTCATTAATCAAACGCTATTCACTTTGTGTCATGGAATATTCGTTTAAAAAATAGTAAATTAAATTTTTTCTTCTTTCTATTTAAATCTTCAATTTTCTCTCAAAATTAACAGAAATTGTATTGAAAATTGTTAACATAATCCACAATCGTACCTAAACATTGCTGGTTAGAATATAGAGAATCAGCACACGTTGAGGATGCACCGAAGCAAATTACACTTAATTCAAATATTCAACAAGAGGTAATTTTGTCGGCAGTAGACGATCCACACTGTACAGAGCGGCGTATCTAAAGTTGTGTGTTTATTAATTTGAATCAACTTGTTCGATTTTTAGAATTTATGTTAGTAATTAATTTTTATTGGTCGAGCTCTTGGCAATATTGCAATCATTCCTTTCCTAATTTTTCACCTAGCACAAATAACCTGAACAAGAAATAAAATACACTTGAATAAAGTGACTCGTCGTGGATAGTTTTTAATTGAGCTTATCGGTAACCGGAACTAAGTGAATTGTTATGTGCATAAAGCGAAGGTGCAGATCAACGTTTATCCCATCTCCCACATCCTAAGGTAGGTGATATTGTTTTAAACTCGACTAATTGTTATTTTTTCTAATACAATTATTAATATAATTAAGCCCCCAAACTACAGTCCATTCTCTCTCCTAAATTTATATGAGCAAATCGAACATTTGATCCTTCGTAGCCGGATGTTACTTGCATTTTGTATTTTAATGATTTAATAATTAATTGCATTTTCATTCAATAATTACTAATTGTTTTTTCAAAGCCAAATTTTATTATTATTTTTTGATTGATTTCGCAGTCGCAATATGCATTTCAGTTAATTACACGTCGCATTCCACATTTTTGCTATTGTTTTTTGTGTGTTTTCTTTGGTTTCAAAACTTGAAATATTCGTTAGTTCCTAGCAATTACCGGTACCGAGTTATAATCAAATTTATTAGCTCTTTTTTCTCTGGCTGGTATAGTCCAGGGTCGGACTCGCAATCTCGTGAATTTATAATAAAAATTCTGTTCTTGGTTTTCTTCTTTTTTATCGTATCTGCAGCTCGTGCTTTACGATAAACTCGGGAATTTTTAATAAAAAGTCCGTTCTTGTTTTTTTTTATCCTATTTGCAGTTCGGGTTTGCGATAAACTCGTGAATTTGTAATAAAATTATGTCCGTACTTTTTTAAATTAGTTCTATCTACACTCAAAATAATATCTTTTCAGAATGGAAAAGCCAAGAAAATTTAAGAATCTACGTTCATCTTGTATAAATGATATGCAAATTTTATTTGATATATCGGAGAATGCTCAAGTGGATAAATCTGTAAGGTCAATGTATCAAGTTCGCTATAATGATATTGAAAACTTAGAAGAGAATTTTCTTGAACAACATAACAATATTATTTCGACATTGCTAACAAAAGAAACAGATGTAGATAGCGAGGATAATATTCGTACTTGTTTTTTGAATCAGTATTTTCAAGTCAAAGCCACATATAGTGAAATATTTAATAACACAGATTTAAATAAAATTTTCAATAATTCAGCAGCCTGTCAGAACTCGCAACAACATATAAAACTTCCGAAACTGGAACTTCAGAAATTTCGAGGTAATTTTCGAGAATTCGCGTCGTTTATAGATTTGTTTAATTCGGTTGTTCATAATAACGAATCTTTATCGGATATACAAAAATTTCAATATTTGAAAGGATTATTAGAAGGCCCGCCTCAAGGTTTGATTAGAAATTTACCATTGACTGAACAAAATTATAACGTAGCTTATGACCTTTTAGTAAAACGATACACAAATAGACGGCGATGTGCAAAAGCACACTGGGATGCCATTCTGAACGTGCCAAAGCTAACTACAGTAAATGTAATCTCTTTGTCAAACTTGATTGAACTTTTCAGGAAAATCTAGCAGCATTAAAATCTATCGGTCTACCTACCGAGCATTGGGATTATGTTGTTTTTATGTTCCTCTTCTCACGTCTTGATCCTGATACCATCAAATTGTTCGAATTGGGAAACAAATCAACAGAAATTTCATCTTACGGACAATTAATCGAATTTTTAGAATCTCAACTTATCGCTTAAGATAATTTCTCTGAAAAACACTTTTTCGTCTAATATACTTCAATCCCCTAAGCCAAATTATCATAACTCGAAACGCGTCTCAAACCTACTAGCATCAAAGTCGATTCAACAATGTGTATTCTGCAAAGAAGCCCATGGGGTATATGATTGTCCCGAATTTCTCAGCCAATCTCCGTTTGGCACATTTGTGTTTTAATTGTCTGAGCTTGTCCCATGGACTACGTGAATGTTCCTCAAAGTATTCGTGCAGAAAATGCAAATCTTCCAAACACCATACTTTATTGCACTTCGAATCGAAACCAATTTGCAACGAAAATGTAGCCACCTCGTCTTCACAGCCCGTTTCAAACCAACCGACTACTTCTCTAGTCATAACTCCACAAACACTAAAAGCTACTCGCTTACTAGAGCCTAAACCGAAAAAGAATGATGAGGTGCTACTTTCGACAAGTCTTGTTAATATACCCGATAAACACAATGTTAAACAAACTGTTCGTTGTCTGATTGACCCCGGAAGTATGTCGTCTTTTATTCTTAGGAAAACAGCCAATCGATTAGGCCTCCCTAAGACCTAATGTCAAATTGAAGTTCAGGGACTAAATTCCATAAAAACTCAACTCAATACTGAGAAAATATCTTTGTCAATCACTCCTCGAGAAAAGGAAAATCCAATTTTCTATGCCGAAGCAATTATTTTGGATCGAATTTGTAACGACATGCCTCCTATTAAGTTGTCATCCGAATCCTTGATCCATTTAACTAATCTGAATCTCGCAGATCCAAATTTCAATATTCCAGACCCAATCTAACTATTGTTAGGTGCAGATGTATTTTCGAAATTGTTGTTATCCGGAAAAATATCTGGAAACCCCGGTGAACCTGATGCCATTAACACTGTACTCAGTTATATCCTAAGCGGCCAGGTTGTTACCCAAAGACCATCTGTCACTTCTCTATTTTGTGGACTGGTGAACGATACACCCCTAGATAACATTATACAAAAATTCTGAGAGGTTGAAGATGTCCCAGAAACTAGCCATATAAATCTCGATGAACAAACATGTGAACAAATTTTCAAGGAGAATCATAGTAGAGACGATTCAGGTCGCTATATTGTTCCCCTTCCGTTCAAAGAATCATCTCCCACTTTTCCTGGTATACGTGACTTAGCTCTACAACGATTTTACTCTCGTGAGCATCGTCTGATCACACAGCCCGATTTGCATAAACAGTATTCCGACTTCATGCAAGAATACCTCGAGTTAAATCATATGGAATTGGTACCCAAAAACGAACTAGGTGAAGGACAATATTATATTCCTCATCAGTGTGTAGTGAAACCTGATAGTGTATCAACCAAACTGAGGGAAGTTTTCGACGCTTCAGCTAAAACTTCAAATGGCAAATCTCTAAACGATTGTTTATATGTCGGAACCAAACTCCAACAAGATATTGTGTCTATTTTAATCAATTTCCGACTTTATAAATTTGTTATGTGCGCAGACGTGAAACAGACGTACATAATGATCCTAATTTCTCCCGAATTTCGAGACTATCAACGAATTTTTTATAGTTTCTCACCATAAGAAGAAATTCAAGAATATCGTCTTGTCACAGTTACGTATGGAGTAAGCTCCGCCTCCTATTTAGTATTGGCTACCCTTCGACAACTAGCTATCGATGAAGAATCCCGCTTTCCTAAAGCCGCTTCGATTATTCTTAATTCTTCATATATTGACGATTTTGTTTTCGGAGCTAATACTCTTGACGAAGCTCGATTACTTTTACAGGACTTGATCGCCCTCATGGAAAGTGGTGGCTTCTCACTTAGGAAATGGTGTACTAACCATCCTCCACTCTTGTCACATATGCCACCCTCTCATGTTAACCCTAATACTTTAAATTTGGAACAAGGAGATAAATCTTCTTCTCTTAAGGTTCTTGGTCTTAAGTGGAACCCAGTCAATGATTGTTTCTCCTTTTCTGTAATTCCGAATAGAAGCCTTACCTGTTCTAAAAGATCTTTGCTATCTGAACTAGCTCGAATTTACGACCCATTAGGATTTCTGTCTAACCATTGCTTTTCTGACAAAATCAATAATACAAAGACTTTGGATGACAGTCCTTAATTGGGACGACTCGCCCCCTTCTGATATCGTTCGAATGTGGAATCAATACCTACTTGAACTCCCACTTTTGTCACAATTACAGATACCACGTAAACTATTCCTAAACATATCATCTAATTGTGAACTACACGGATTTTGCGACGCAAGTGAAAAGGGCTACGCATGTGTAATTTATTTTAGAACGTTTTACTCTGATTATCAACCTGCTCTTACTTTTATATGCGCCAAGTCGAAAATCGCTCCACTGAAAACTAAGCTAACTATTCCCCGATTGGAACTTTGTGCGGCTGTCTTATTGTCTAAGCTGATTTCGTATATTTTGAAGGTCTGTACAATTAATGTCCAATCCGTTCATGCTTGGTCAGACTCTCAAATCGTTCTACACTGGATAAATTCTTCCTCGCACCGGTTTAAAACCTTTGTGGCAAACCGAATTTCATATATCCAGTCAAAAGTCACTAGTGCCTCATGGAAATATGTTCCCACTCATCACAACGCAGCAGATGTTGCATCTCGCGGTCTCTTACCCCATGAATTCTTAGCAAATAATAGTTGGATACATGGCCCAAGTTTTTTATTCTCTTCCTCATTTTGCTTTCCCGACACTTCGACATCAGGATCCATTCAATTTCCTGTTGAAGAAGAACGAAAAATTGTTTTGCTAACAGAACCCTCTCAATCTAATTCTCTGGATGCTCTTCTCTAAAATCATTTATTTTCCCAAAATTCTACGTATATCAGCCTATGTATTACGATTCGTTCACAACACCAAGCCGTCGTCTTTAAAACAGTCGTCAGAAAGGCTACAAGCCGAAGAGTTTAGAAAAGTCTATGTTAATTCTGGTAAGGCACACTCAACACATTCACTTTGACAAGGAATTCAACTCGAAAAAACTTTCTAAACCTTTGCTAAAGCTAGGTGCATTTAAAGATAACCACCAGCTACTCAGAGTTGGTGGCCGTTTAACTCATTCTCCTCTATCATATGAGGCGAAGCACCCTCTTTTGTTGCCACGGAAATGTAGGCTGACTACATTGGTTATAGATTACTATCATATAAAACACCTTCATGCTGGTTTTAAAACCACGCAATTCCTTATATCTCAAAAATTCTGAATTCTATACCCAAAGCGAGCAATAAATGCTGTATAATCTAAATGTGTCCGTTGCTGGAAACAGAACACCAAGTCATATCAACCAGCAATGGGTAATTTACCCCAGTTTAGATTCAATGATGTGAAAGCGTTTAGTCACTGCGGTCTTGATTTTGGTGGACCCTTTTCCATCACCAATTCTCGTTATCGAGGATCTCGGACTATAAAAGCTTATCTATGCTTATTTGTATGTTGTGCGACGAAGAAGCAATATTTGGAACTCGTTAGTAATCTCTCAACAGAGGACTTTCTAGCTGCTTTGCATCGCTTTATCGCCCGACGCGGTAGAGTGTCACATATTTACTGCGATAATGGTACAAACTTTGTCGGCGCTGAAAAGGAAATTGCTCAATTCATGCAAAGCGCTGCTGATCGAGAAACCATTAAATTTCATTTTTCCCCTCCATCTGGTCTCCATTTTGGTGGCCTTTGGGAGGTTGGAATCAAATCTGTGAAACGTCACCTTATTCGCGTTGTTGAAATGCAAATTTTAACATATGAAGAATTTTATACAGTTCTGGTCTTAATAGAGTCGCTATTAAATTCACGCCCCTTGACCCCATTTTCTAATGATATCGAAGACATTACCGCTTTAACTCCGGGTCATTTCTTGACTCTAGAACCGTTGACCACTCTTCCGACTCCAGACTTCACCCCTATTCCTATGAATCGTTTGTCGAGATGGCAACTTCTACAAAGGTTGTATCGTGATTTTTGGACTCGTTAGCAGAGCGAGTACCTCCATTCGCTACAACAGCGCTCGGAATGGCTGACACCAATCTACCCTTCTCCAACCGTAGGCACCCTTGTGCTTATCAAGGAAGACAATTCACCTCCCGCGCGTTGGTCTCTCGCTCGAATTATCGAGCTTCATTTCGGTAAGGATGGTGTATCCCGTGTCGTTAGCGTTCGCACCCCCACGGGTACTCTGCGTCGACCTTTGGTCAAGCTCAGTCCCTTACCTTTCAGTGACGACTAGCATATTACGACGCTGCGGATTACAAATTCATTTTAATTTGACTGTATATAATTTTTTTTTAATTTCATTCATTTACGCATTTTTCAATATTTTTTTTTACCGGAGTGTTATAATACCTCCGCGCACATATTTGCTTTTTTTCCTAGATGCATTCTGCATTTTGGCGGGGAGAATATTCGATCTTTAGAATTTATGTTAGTTTTTATTTTTATTGGTCGAGCTCTTGGCAATATTGCAACCATTCCTTTCCTCAAAAATAAAAGTTCCCTCCGCCTATGTCCTAATTTTTTACCTAGCACAAATAACCTGAACATTCGATACACGAAATAAAATACACTTGAATAAAGAGACTCGTCGTGGATAGTTTTTAATTGAGCTTATCGGTAACCGGAACCAAGTGAATTGTTATGTGCATAAAGCGAAGGTGCAGATCAACGTTTATCCCATCTTCCACATCCTAAGGTAGGTGATATTATTTTAAACGCGACTATTTGTTATTTTTTCTAATACAATTATTAATATCATTAAGCCCCCAAACTACAGTGCACTCTCTCTCTCCTTAATTTATATGAGCAAATCGAACACAACTAGTGATACATTTTTGATATAAGCTCGGGAAGATAAATCATAAAAATGAAAAAGCGAGGTGTTCTATTCAAAATAAACGGTTTTAAAGATTAAAACTAACTTTTCCGCATATGTCGTCCTGAACAATATTCTATCATAAAATTGTTACTTGTATACACTTCGGGGGATGTATCGTTCTAACAAACGAAAATTTCTCCAAAAATAACCAAAAATTTAAATTATCTAGTTTTATAGGACCCGCTGTACTCGCTCTAGTTAACTGAAAATCAATAGGGTACATCTGTGAGACACCTTGAACAATACTTATTCATGAAGTTGATCAATCGTATACTCTCTGGAGGCTGTATCGTGCTAACAAACTGAAAATTCTCCAAAAATGACAAAAATTTGGTACTTCAAGTACCACAGCACCCGTTGTACTGGCTTTAGTGAGCTCAATATCAATAGGGTTCATCTTTAAGACGCTCTGAATAATATCTAATCATAAAATGCATCACTTGTATATACTCCGGAGGCTGTATCGTGCTAACAAACTGAAACTTCTCCAAAAATGACAAAAATATCGTACTTGAAGTACTGTAGCACCGGTTGTATTGGCTCTGGTGAGTTGAAACTCAATAAGGTTCATCAGTGAGGTGCCCTTAATAATATTCAATCATAAAATTGGTGACTTGTTGAACTCCGGAGGCTGTATCGTGCTAACAAACTGAAATTTCTCCAAAAACGACAAAATGTACTTCAAGTACCATAGCACCCGTTGTACTGGCTTTGGTGAGCTGAAAATCAATAGGGTTCATCTGTGAAATGTCCTTAATAATATTCCATCATAAAATTGGTGACTTATTGCACTCCGGAGGCTGTATCGTGCTAACAAGACTTGCAAGGAAAAGTAGCCGACGACAACGACGACGACGACGACGACATACACACAGGATTTTTTTCTAAAAACCGTTTTTTCGTGTTGTTGTTGATGAATAACGTAAAAATTACTCAAAAAAAAATTTCAAATTTTCAACTTTTTTGTGGGTAAACCAATACTTTTCTCGCATATTAGATAGGTTGGCGGAAAAGTAAAAATTGTTTCTGACTAACGCTATTCACTTTATCATGGAATATACGTTTGAAAAATACTAAAATAGATGTTTCTCCTTTCTATTTAAATCTTCAATATTTTCTCAACATTAACAAAAATTGCATTGAAAATTGTTAACATAATCCACAATCGTACCTAAACATTGCTGGTTAGAAATCAGTGCATATTATGTTTCAATAATGTGGAAATCATTCGAAACTTCCCAGGGTTACTCAAATAGTATGATGGAACAGATAGATATGCTCTGTTCTCCAATACACACTCTGCTTTGACAATAATAGAACTTCGTAGAATATTGAATAGTTCAGATGCTGCTCAATACCATTGATCAATATTAAAAATTGAAAAAGTGTGACTTAGGAAGGTGATTATTCAATAAAGGCTACTTCATATATTTTATCTACAAATAAAGTTCCTTGAAATTGATAAAATTAAATTTGTTTTAAAATAGTAGCAAATCACACAGTATCCAGATGCAGTGAGTACACTTTCTAGATGAAAATAATGAACTTCCAGCAAACATTAGAGAAATAAAAGAAGTAAGTTTTTTTACGGATCAAATTGAAGTAACTAATCTTTGATAATTATGAAAAAAACTTCCAGTTCCCAATTAAGAATTTAAAAATGACTGAAAGTTTCGTCCCCTTGGATTGAAGAGTAATCGTTTTCATGAATGATTTATCTAGACGCTCAGGTAGTGCGACCAAGAATAGTACATTATGTTACTAGGAGTAGAAGGCTATCATTATTGTTGAGCCCAGATTTTTTAGCCGAGGCTGTGCAAACTGGGCGAAACATATAATGGGTCTTCTGCTTCTGCTAGAAAAAAAATTGAATACATTATTTATATCTCAATTATTTATTAATACACAAATATGAAAAAAAACAGTTATGGCTTGCATAAGCATTACCTATTTATTAATTGTAATATTGAAGGTGCAGTTTTGTATACTGTAGTTATTTAAATTTAAGCCACTGCCACCGCTTTCGGTTTTGACATTCACAATCTTGTCATTGGTGTACATGTTATGATTAGTAAGATGTTTGTATATATTAATTATGTTAGGAATATTGTGATTTGAAAGGTTTGGTGAAGGTGAATCTCTCTTGATTCCAGAACTCGTACTTGATTGTTCTTCCCAATGAAGTATTTTTTGTGCAGTTTGTTTCTTGCTGGAAACAGAATCTTCTAAGCTCCACATGCAATGCACTGTTTTTTATCGCTTTGTAAAATATCACGTGTATTGGAAACATGTGTTTGTTTTATGCATTTAAACTTATTGCCTGTCATCTGATTATTTTTGAAATATCTATTTTTTAAATAAGCACCTAATAGGTTAAGGTCCTCAATACCGGCTGCTTCAATGGCTGAGGTAATATTTTCATCGTTTATTGCTCTGATTACTGAAGATATCTTATCAGCGTTTGAAAAGTTCAAATTCAATTTGTTGATTTTTGCTATGTGATTAAAATAAAATTCGTATAACGATGACCCCATTTTTGGTCTATTATTTGCAATATCCATGAATATGTCATGTGTATTTTTAGAACATTGAAAGGTATCTTTAAGAATATTCTTCTATTGTTCCCAAATTAACTGCGACCATCCTAATTCGCTTTCAATAAAACTTTTATACCGAGTATATGCGGTTCCGCGCAATTTTGATATAACTTGAAAAGTTGTGAAACTGTCATTCCATGCATAATAGTTTGAGTTATGTTCTATTATTTCTAACCATTTGTCTATTTGACAATTTCCGTATTTTTAATAGAGAATAATTGTTAAGTATCTGTACTACTTACTGAACAAGTAGGAGGTGTATAGCTTCTTCCTGGACGATTCTTATCAGCTTTATGACCTTGCTTTTTGGAACGTTTCCATGTTTTATCATAGCTGCTACTAGATGAATCTGATGATGAGCTATTTGAACTAGATGACGGTCGACAGCGTCTTCGTCTTTTCGGCATATTTAGCGTTCGTAATTTAGTCTTATAACTTAACTTAATTTCAGTTTTATAACTTATAACAATAACAAATAGTTCCGTTTTACCGTTTTCCGACCACACCCACGATTTCAAGTCAATTAGAAGAAAACGTAACAACACTCAAACAATCAAGAAAAATGATATTTCAATTATTTTTCATCGAGTTCCTAACCACTTCTGATGTCTTACAATAAAACAATCCATACTTTTAACACTTTTATTACTCAACGACCTATGTCATTCAGTTCAACCCTATAAAACGGAAAACTATCTAATATATTGTTAAGCTTATCAATGCCGCTGGTGTATGTATACATGCACTTGTCTCAACCAACCCATATACAGAGTGGACACTGCATTATTCTATGCATGGGAGTAATATGCACATGTTTTGTTTGGTATGTTTGTTTCATATTAACACCATGACCAACGAGAGCTGATGACCGATCGTTTCCATTGAACAACAAAATTGCCTTTAGATTTGTATTCGGAGAGTCAATAAATAGTCGCCACTCGGTAGGTACATCGGAAATGCCAAGTTCATTCATTAAACCCGGAATATCATGACAGTAAACTAAGTCATTTTCCTTTGAGAAAAATATGGCCAGCATTGACTGTGACTGCGACATTATATATTGTTATTTGCGGAAATATTTCAAAAATTTTATCATAATAAGAAGAATCTTATTAACATTGGGACATTTATATTATATTATTATTAAAATTATTTTTAGAGTAGTTTAGAACACTTCGTAAGAATTCAGAGGATAATTCAAATTACATCATTCTCCGGAAATGAAATTTGTTGGGAAGTTTATTGGTTCCGTGAAAATGAAGGCTGGTATGCAAATATAGATAGAAGATTTATGAAATAATTCGAAACTCCACTCGTGAAAGTGTGCCTTGGAGAATTGCTTGGGGGTTTCTCAGATTGCTGAAGCATATTCAACTACCACAAGTGTTTGAGTTAAATATAGAGTATGTTACGTATAATTGATCACAAAAGTCAATCCATGAGAGTTAAAAAAAATATTGATAAATTACATGAATTGTTGTATATGCAACAAAAGAAGGAGACAAAAACATGGATGCGGGAGAGCTATTTATACAGTGGTGTATGTCCGGTATATTAGACACTACACAATTACCTAACTTAACAAATAGACACATAGTATCACCTAACATATTATAATCTCACAAATACTCTGGCGACAGAGACGCAAATATCAATTTGTACTCCCATACCTAAGGAACGTGGATAAAACGTTAGAGTATTACATAAATCTACAGGTATGTTGACTCGTATCGACTATAAAGTAACAGTAAATTCTGAAAGGTAGACACATACTCACGCCCTTTCCTAAAAAATGGTCTTGAATTCGGAGGCTCCATTTTCATATAATCATCCACCCTAAGAATAGCTCTCGTAACAAAATGTAACATATCAATTTCATATGCATGATGACCAAAGCCGTGCATATATAACTAATATATAGTCTCATTACGGAAGTATCTATAGCTACGTTTCGTAGCTAGACGGGGTAACCCCAGTATCATTTATTCAGACAATGCAACAAACTTTCTTGGAGCTAGAAATCAGTTAAGAGAATCACTTTGAGAATAAAGCATTTACTGATACAATACAAAATTTTCTAGCTCGTGACACAGTGGAAATTCATTCCACCAAGATCGCCACATTGGGGAGGAGTTTGGGAGGCTGCAATTCATAACGCCAAGTATCATATCTCAAGACTCATCGGTTTAACAACATTTACTTTTGAACAATTCGCAACTATTACCACTCAAATCGAAGCAATATCAAAATCACGGCCTTTGAGTAACTTATACTCCTGGTGATTTCCTGATAGGATACAGTCTTACGGCTTATCCAGAAAAAGACCTATCTCATGTACCAGAGAACAGAGTTAAATTTTGGCAGCAATGCGCAAAACCTGCAGCTGTTCTGGAAAACGTGGTATATGGACCACCTGAATAGACTGCATAATTGACTAAAATGGCTAAAAACACATGAGATCCTATAAATGAACGATCTAGTCCTTTTAAAGTAAGAAAATATTCCACCTCTTAATTCGCCTATGGCAAGAGTCGTAGAAACCATAACCAGATCTGACAGAAAGGTACGGAACTAGAACTGGTGAGACTACCAGAGCTAAACAAAACTATGCCCTCGCCCCAAACAAGACAAGTCTTGTGAGGAAACTAAATATTAAAACATGTTAATCGGTCGTCAACTCGTCTATTCAATTAGCTGTCGTGACTTTCTTAGTTGTAAGTTATGTCTAATCTACAAGAACACGTTTACTTTTATCTCTATCTATATTTCAAATTCTTCTTTCACTCTTTCTCTTAAATGAAGCAGAGTTTTCATTTCCGGGGGAGAATCTTGCGATTTGGCGAGCAGTATATGTTGAGATTTTACCGAGCAGTATATATCACGAGAACACATTGACAAAAAATTTCTGCCTCAACATGTTATTATCGGACAAGTGTCGCTACAGGGACGACGTACTTAAAACATTTAACTAGTCCTAAAAGTCTATTCCTAAGAAACAATTATGGATCTTCCTAGAAAAATCACTTAACAATCATCTAAAATAACTGATGCTCTTTTAGAATGGTTGACGTAAATAATTTACCTAACACCAAGACTATTTATGGCTTTGTGACAATGAATCGAAACTTTAAATTTGGGTAAGATTACATCTTTCATTTTGTTACAATGACATAACTTATCTCTATTGTCAATTGGAAAGTTACCCGACGTCAAGATCTCAAGTGCCGACCTTAACATAATGAAAAGAGAAAGTTATCTTTTACGACATTCAGATCTGTATTACAAATGGTTTTCTTCTCAGTAATTCACTGTCGCAAAATTAATATATTTTACTTTCTTCTCCCTTGTAATAAAAAGACGAATTCTGGAGCAAAGCAGCCAGTACTGAAATTTTTCTCGGCGGGAAAGAAATAGTGAAGAATCTCTTGTGCGAAACGGTCGCAATTGAGTGTGTAAGAAGTATCTTAACATCTTCGTTAATCTCTCCGGTCGGAATAAAACTCTAAACTAATTAGAATTTGTGTACACACTGGATAAAAATTTAATGAATAAAACGACGAATACTAAGTGTGTATTTTATAATGAATTACGTTGAAAAAAATTTCAACATGTGTCTAAACACATTAAATTTCCTTAACTTGTTCTACATACGTAGATTAAAATGGTAAAATATACAATAGTTGCATTGAATTAAAATAAGTTAAAATTGATCCTTTAATAAGGGTGTACAATTATGATTTACATTTTAAACTATTGAAAATTATCCAATAAACGACATTGTGTCTAAACTGATAACTATAGTGATATTAATAGATAGTGGCTAATACGCCGGTGTACAAGACCACAATGAGGGGTTAATATTAAAACGTTATCTTAAGTTGACCATTGAATCAAGTTATATTTCAAAACCAATGAATAAATTATTACAAACAATAAACTGAAATTTGAAAGAAAGTTTTGCTTATTTATGAATGAAGTTACATTTATTCCTTTTTCCCTCTTGATTTCCCTCTTGCTTTCGAGTCAGGGTTGTCATTGATGGCTGCGTTCACTTTGCTAGAATGCCTTTCAATCCCTGGTCACTGCATTAGTAAAACTTCTCCATGGATGAAATTGAGACCAACTGTGTTGTTTTAGTTTATTACTTATACAGTGTTAGCAATATTCTATGGTAACATTGGGTTTTTGAAGGAGACTTATGAAATTCCCTAAGGGCTGTCAGAGATAACACAATAGAAGATGGTCAGGTTGCTATACACCATGTTGACAATATGACCCTGGGGAAGTTTAGGATTTCATGGTTCGAGTATAGAGGTCTTCATCTACACCACTAAGAAGAAAAATGAAACAGAAAGAATTCAGCCAGTAACAAGCAAACGACAACCAACATCATACGCCCTTATAGTCAACAAGTATAATAATAATTACCTAGAAGATTGAAAGACCATAAAGGATGCTGTTAATAAAAGATGCTGAAAGCATAAGGCAAATCAGAGAAACCAAAGACTGCAAGGTTCTAATAACCATGAACAAGGACCAGGAAACGACGAATTCCTTAAAAGCAGCAGCGTAATCCCCCAATATGAAAGTGAGTACGAGAGGTACCCATTGGCCTGAAAAGAAAATTTTCCACATTCATGGGATTGATGCAACAGCCACAGTAGAAGATGTGGCTGAGGCAATAGAGCGAAAGGTTGGGGAGCAGATTAAGAAAAACTGCTCTATTGGAAATCTAAAGCCGAATGCTGGCAACACTTTGGCAGTCACAATATCTGTATCGGAAGACAAGGCCCGTGAATTAACCCCGAACCCGTATATTCCTATTGGGCTATCGAATTGCAGGATCGAGACCAGAGTGAGCGTCGATCGATGCAAGAGATGCTGGTTATACAACCACCAGACTGAAGAGTGTAAGGGTCCAGATCGCAGAAATTGCTGCTATAACTGTGGAAAGGAAGGACATCTGTCAAAAGAATGCAAAAATGAACCCTTCTGCCCAGTTTGCAAAGAGACGCACATGTCAAATACCGGAAAATGCATTGGCTTCCGTAAAGCACTGATTACGACTAAAAGAATGAAACGTCAAAAACAATACTCCAGTAATGAAAATATTATAAATTAACGCCAATCGTAGTGTCCCAGTACATGACATTGCTGCACTTACTGCTGCTAACATGAAATCTGATGTTATTTGCCAGCGAGCCCAATATAAAAATGTGTGAAACTGAGAATAGAAATGGCCTGCTGGTTTTCCATTTTTAGCGATGTATGCTAGTCCCTCTTGGTCCATTCTGTCTATGTAATCACGCCAATATCTTCTTCTTTTCCTCCCCCATCTCACTATGTCCTCCACCTTGTATGTCGCTCTTATGTCATTGTTTCTTACGCTATCTCTTAGTGTCTTCCCTGCGATGGTTCTTAGTGTTTTCTTTTCCGCTGTTCTGAGGATGCTTTTTGTCTTATTCATGTCAGCTCTCGTCTCGATACCATAGGTTAGCACCTGTCTAAGTAATCATTAAGAAATTCGGCGTGCACGTTTATCATACGGGAAATTATTTTCCGTCCCATTATCTCGGTATAACTTCCACAACACCGATGTTTTTTTTTGTTTTAGAGAAATTCATTAACGTAGTTTCTATCATAAATACTATCTTATAAACATAAATGGAAAATAATTACTTCTATTAACAAATTATTTTCTTTGTTCGCAAACTCCTGTATATATATATATATATATATATATTTTTTGGAAGAATGTTCTTGAACCATTACTATATATTCATTTTTGTAATTTTCTTGGGATAGGTTCATTAATATACTACTAATTCTCTGTCATTCTTGACGTTTCGCCTTAATTACAAGGCTTTATCAAAAGATAAATATATATAGTATATTAATGAACCTATCCCAAGAAAATTACAAAAATGAATATATATATATATATATATATATATAAGTCGGAAACATGTAGACTTACCTTGGGCTGCTCTAAAATATGTTGTGTTTATCTAGTTTATTTTAATTGAAAGCCGGAAGCATGTAGACCTTCTCATTTTGGATTCTGGACGTAAGTATATAATTTATTATAATTTTTTTTGTGTTAATGAATTATTATATTTACTGTTACGAGTATTCTATTATTAAAAATTTTCATAAATATACCTTTTTATTATTTTTTTTAAAATAATGAATGAAATGAGCGATCTTGAGCTAAATTTATTATGGATAATGAATAAAAATGCGAAATACTGTTAAGAAATCTGTTTACAGAAAATTGTTTCAAATCAAATTTGAATTATTTAACCTACAAGAATAGTAGTTGTACCGCCACTGTACAATATTCAATCATGCGCTTTGAAATTCTATTAGGCGGAAACAATGCCAGCGTCTGTGCATATGAAAGTCACGTACACTTTCAGCTGGTCTAAAGCGAAGAGTATCATTCACGGTCAATGACACATACACACTATATTTACAAGATTTTAAACACACATGAAATATAAATTATCAACGTATCACACTCAACAAAACAATACAATTGCATATACAAATTAATATGTAAAAAAATGGAAATGGAATAGTGGTGAAAATTAAGAGTTTATACATGCATTATGATGAGAAATGGAAGATGAATGAAACTTATCTATTAGGTGAACAATACTGAGATAACATTAATATTAGAGGTGAGTAAAATTTCAATTTTTTTCATTATAGGGATTGATTATATTTCTTAGATATCCATTAAGGAAAATTTTATATTCAGCATCTTAAAATGCTTAGGCCTTTTTGTTAAAATTTTGTGATTTATTCAAAGAAATTATTTATTTCTCACTAGTTATGTCTCTGGATCCAAATTAATATTTAAAACACACAGACCTTGAGTCTTTTTCTTCTGTATAGCTATATAATGCCGCTTCTGGAGTCTCCCCAATTCTTGACGATTTCTTTTTACAAATTAAATGCACCTCTCTGGACGTTTTCTCGTTCTCACTAGACTTTACACACTTTATATTTTCTTTACTTAATAACTTCTGATACTATACTTTGATTTTATTCAATTTTTAAGAAAAATGTGTCGAAACCTTCCTACACGATAATATTTGTTCTCAAACCCACGCTAGACTTTTGTTTTCCGAATCAACAAACTTTTTCACACAGGAAGTTCAATGCCCCCTTGTTACTACTTATTACACAATAATTGTTTGTTTGGGCCTTTTTTAGTTAGAAATATTGAAACAGTTCGATGAAAAGTCTTGGAGGATATTAACAATTATGCACACATATGGATATAGTCTTAAACTTTTCATAATTTGTCCTTTCTCCTTACGACAATGAATCATTTTATTAATTATTCCCATTTTTGAGGTGTTCTTATATACATTAATTACATGAAACTTACAATCTAAGAAATCTACTATTATATATGCAATTGTACAGCTTTAAATCTTTTTATTTCTGTTATATTTATTTTATAGAAACTATTAATTATTTCAAAATTTGATTTTTATGTTAAATATTTTATTAGTTACCAATAAATTTAGGTTGGCAATAAATTCCCTATTTTTTTGTTACTTCCATTTTGTTAAGCTTCATGAATCCAATATTTAATTGACATATGGCTTGGCAGTGTTCCGTATGTCAAATAAATATTAATTGTTTTATACGTTCTTTTCTAATTATGTCTTTTTATTATTATATGTAAATATTCATAATCTGTTATTGATTCTGATACTAATTTTATTTCAGTTCAGATATCAAGTGATGATAAGTTTTAGTTCCCAGTATATTCAAATGGCCGTGATCAGAATGTTTATATATGTTTACATTGACTTGATCTTGGATTATATTCATGAAGGTATATTTTTTTAATTATTTAAACAATCCTTCTATTATTTTTTTTGACTATCCTTCAATTCATCTGATCAAATGATTTTCTGAATATTTATTAATACGACAGCTCATTTCATTCAATTAGTTTAGATAAAATTTTCAATTTTTCGCGAGGTTGTGTCTACTGATACAACATACGTAATGATATACTACCTTCCTATCTGGTGATTTCAGTTAAATTGTTTTAATATCTTATAATATTAATTCAATATATATATATATATATATATATATATTCCTTCCATTGTTCTTGGGCATCAGGTTAATCATAAATAAAGTATCAAATTATATTTTTATTTTTAACGTTTCGCTCCCGAGTTCGGAGCATTTTCAAAAATGTTTACATTGATGTTAAAATAATAAATTGGATACGATTGAACTATTAAAATTAAATGTACACATAGAGACGACAAAAACTGGTAACTAATAAAACAATTTCAAAAATGATAAAATCGAAAGTACCTGCCTTAGAAACAACGGTTTACAATATGCCAGGGACATTCAACAAGTTGATGTTATTATTATAATAAATTATAATATATCTGGCTTAGATTTTTGATATTATTATAGTAATAACATCAAGTTGTTGAATGTCCCTGGTATATTGTAAACCGTTGTTTCTTAGGCAGGTACTTTCGATTTTATTATTTTTGAAATTGTTTTATTAGTTACCAGTTTTTGTCGTCTCTATGTGTACATTTAATTTTAATAGTTCAACCGTTTTCAATTTATTATTTTAACATCAATGTAAACATTTTTGAAAATGCTCCGAACTCGGGAGCGAAACGTTAAAAATAAAAATATAATTTGATACATTATTTATGATTAACCTGATGCCCAAGAACAATAAAAGGAATTAATATACAAGGTTAAAGAAAAACAGATAATATATATATATATATATATATATATATATATATATACATATATATATATATAGAGGTTTTTCAAACAAACAGATGGTTGTGCAATGGGAGCATATATCTCAAGCGCAATTGCACAACTGGTTATGGAAGATCTGGAAGAATCCATAATTGGAAACTTGGAGTACCAAGTTCCTTTTTTCTTTAGGTACGTTGATGATTGTATAGCACTAGTACCAGTAAACAAAGTAGAAAATGTTCTTGACAATTTCAATAGCTTCCACAACAAATTGCAATTTACTGTTGAGAGAGAACAACAAAATAAAATAATTTTTTTAGACTTAACTCTTCACCACATTAACAACACGATTAAAACTGAATGGTACACAAAAGATACTTGGTCGTCTAGATACGTGAATTTTAATTCTCAACACCCGATGTCTCAAAAAAAATCAGTTGTCATAGGACTCGCAGATCGAGCCATCAAACTTTCTGATTACGAATACCGAGAGAACGCCATAAAAAAAGCTAAAGAAGCTCTCTGTCTAAATGATTACCCAAGTAAACTAATTAATATAATATTTAAAAACCGTATATACCTCTTTTACAATCAAACTCAACATAAAAATATTTCACACAATTTACCCCAAAAAAAATATCTCTCTTTACCATACGTCTCGGGACTCTCAGAAAAAATTGGAAGCATTTTCAAAGATCACAACATAACAGTGTCTCACAAGGGACATAATCTTTTAAAATCAAATTTTAGTAAACTAAAATCAAAAATTCCCAAAGAAAAAAAAAGCAATGTCATCTATGAGATCCCTTGCAAAGACTGTAAAGGTGTATATATTGGACAGACAAGTCAATATCTTAAAAACCGCCTAAATGGCCACAAGTATGATAAAAAAAACAGAACAGCCCTGACAAATCATAGTTCTGAACACAAACATACATTTGACTATGACAGCACAAAAATATTGAGAATTGAAAGCCACCAAAAAAAAAGAGAAGTGATAGAAATCCAAAAAAACCCATATTCTATCAATGCTAAATCTGACACAAATAATTTTTCAAAAATTTATGTTAATTTAATCAAATAGATGTCTTTTCCGGTGCATTGTCTATAAATGAAATGACATCCTGTAATATTTCTAAATCCTTATACCATAATAACATCAGTAAAAAAATTTTTCAAAGACAAAAATTGATGTGTATTGAAAACCTTGTTCCATCACAATTACTGAATACAATACAAAAAAAGAACTAGTTCCATTTACTAACAATAAAAATTTTTGTTCCTTTTAAGAAGTAATTATTGTCATAATATAATGTAGTGTACTGGCAGTTGTATGTGGGTTTTATATTGATACTAAATGTTTTTAATAAAAATGATTGTTTTCGTGTATTTTAACATATTTTAACATGCGCTCGCCAAGCTCTTGTTTTATGGTAAGTTATTTTTAGGATAGACATATGCAGTGTATAAATTGTTAATTTTTTGTCATCTATTTGTAGAATTATGTTCTGATGAAGGACACGATATGTCCGAAACGTAAACAAAAACAAAAATGTTAATTAAAGCCAAAAAAACCATTTGATTTGTTTAACTAGGAACCTACAATCCCAAGAAAATTTTTTCCAAAATATATATATATATATATTTATATATATATATATATATATATATATAACGACAATACTACTTACGAAATTCTTGATAAAGATCCTACTAATTCTATTCAAAACGGTTGTAATAAACTAGTAAAGAAGTTATATGATAAAGGTCAGGTAGAGGAAGCTGTGAGGAAGAAGTTGATGTGTTATAATGGCATTGCTCCTAAATTTTATGCATTACCAAAGGTTCATAAGCCAACTCTATCGGTACGTCCTATTGTGGCTAGCATTGGTGCTCCAACGCACCTTATATCTTCATTTTTAACTGATATTTTGACAAAAGCTTACAATACCGATAATGAGTATTTTATTAGTGATTCATTTGATGTCTTCAATAAATTGCATATTCCGGATAATTACATAATAGCAAGTTTGGATGTTGTGTCTCTTTTCAGTAACGTGTATTTGGACGCTGCACTGAGAGCAATTAGTAAGAGGTGGGGTGATATTAGCAGTCATTGTAGCATTGATAAAGACACTTTTATGGAATTAATAACTTTCTTATTTAATAACACCTATTTTTCATTTGAGAACAACTTTTATAAACAGAATTTTGGTACACCTATGGGTGCTACCATTAGCCCTATTATAGCTTGCTATGTGATGGATGACTTATTGGATACTGTAATCCCGGTTTTACCTTTCACCCTATTATTCGTAAAAAAGTATGTCGATGACATGATTGTTGCCTTACCTAGAGACATGTTTGATGAAATTTTATTTGTTTTTAACAGCTATGATCCCTATATCCAATTTACCATTGAGGTAGAAGACGCCCAATGCTCTGTGCCTTTTTTAGATACTTAGTTTATTCGTGTTGACAATACGTTGTATATAGATTGGTATCGAAAACCAATCTCGTCAGGGAGGTACATGAGTTACTGGTCCTATCATAAACACTCTATGAAAGTTAATTTAATAAAACAAATGAAGAGTAGAGTATTAAACATTTCTGACCCTTCATTCCATGATAAGAACCTTAAACACCTTTTCCAACTTTTCATTGATAACTCATATCCTAAGACTTTATTAAAAAAATTTTTATTCAATACGTCAGTCATCAATAATGGTAATATTAACAATACCAACCAAGTTGAAAGTGTTCAAGCCAGTGCTGGAGCGGTTGCAGTAGATACTCCATTTTTTTATGTTTCCATACCTTATGTAAGGGATGTTTCCCCTAAAATTTGTAGAATTTTTAAACAACTTAGTAACGTTAAGATCGCTTTTAGTACAGTTTTGACAATTAAATCCGTTTTTAGCAAACTAAAGGACAGGACTCCAACCTTAGCTCTCTCAAATGTGGTTTACTCTATACCTTGTGGTGATTGTGATAATAAATATATTGGCCAGACTTCTAGGACCTTATCCCAAAGGTTATCGTCCCATAAGTCTGACACTCGGTTGCATCCAGAGAGATGTGCTCTGGCAGAACATGTGAATGTTGAGGACCATCATATGAATTATTCTGATGTAAAGGTTTTAACAATGGAAAATAATTATCATAAGAGGCTCTTTTTGGAAATGACTTTTATCGCACAGGAGCCAAATTCTATCAATAAAAAATCAGATATAAAAAATCTTAGTGAAATTTACTCTTTTTTACTGTCTGTTGACACACAACAAAATTTCAATATGATTCGGGATTTACATAATTCTTCAATTTTATCATAAAAATATCTTTTCAATAATAACATTCAATTTTATTCCCCCACCTGTTGTGGTTTTTTGTCGCTTTGGAATGTGCACCTACCATTAACAGGAAAAAAATTATAACTAGTTTCGTATAATAACGTGATAGATGGATTTGCCGTTTGTGTATGAAATGTTTCAGTTTGCGGAAATAATATTTTGAAATGTAATATAAATTTTATTAAGCTTTTTAGTAATTTCGACTTTGTCATGTTTCTTGTGTCACAGCGTTATAACAGCTATTTTTATTAATCTCAACATAATGTAAGTATGAAGGAATTTTTTGATAATAGACGTAATTTGCTTTGAAACGGTTGGAATTGTGCCATAATACCCAATAAATGTTTTTTGTTTACTTTGATAAATTCAAAAATGAAATAATTCTATCACATACATATTTTAAATAGAATATATTTTTTAAGCTGGTTGATTCCTGCAACATACACTCTCTTATGTGAGAGATGAGAGTTTGTGGTGCTTGAATAGCCAGTTGTTTTTTACATAATTGATAATATTCTTCAAACATTTTAAATAGAATATATTTTTTAAGCTGGTTGATTCCTGCAACATACACTCTCTTATGTGAGAGATGAGAGTTTGTGGTGCTTGATTAGCTAGTTGTTTTTACATAATTGATAATATTCATCAAAATTTTTTGACTACAAAAGAATTTCAATGTATTGGCTTTGTTATTAAATATAATTATTTCAGTATTATAGTCGGGTAAAAATTTTGTCACAGTTTGACCTTTTCTGACAGTTCATGTTTGTGTCGCCATCAGTGCTTTTTGTTGAGTTGAAACGTGCTTGACTACTTCGCTGCTTTTTGTGAGAGAGAGAGATTTTGCGATTGGTCGGGGTTGTTTTGGCTTGGCGGATTGGGGTGTTGGTCGCATTTAGTTGTTGTAACGTTTTTGTGATTTTTTGTAGTGCTCCCTGATGATGGAAATAAACGTTTCCGAAAGCTTGGAAATATTATAAAGAGTGTACTTTTATTTGCTGCTACCCCAATATTTTTGCCAATTTTTCCTAACTGGTCAGCAAAGACTTCCAATCTTTATATATATATATATATATATATATATATATATATATATATATATATATATATATATATATATATATATATATATGATTTAAATTTTTATGTTTGTGCCTAAACTACGTTCGATTTGTTTGTTCATTGTAGACCATTCCTCGAACAATTATCGAATAACTCCGCATTTTTAGTGTTGAGTGATAATTTGTTTTTTATTTATGTATATATCGATAAAATTGTCGAGGTGTGTACGTATTTATATTATACCGGGTATACGTATACCTAAAGGCATTTTAGTTTTTTTGTAAAATATTGTATGTAGTATGTTGGACCTTATTTAATAAACGCGTTTCAGTAAGTACATCCCTACTCTACACAGACACCTTGCTTCTGGAAAAACCTCATTTATAATTTCTCTCGTATCGTATCGTATCGTAATTCTTAGTTTAAAGCCATTTATGGATGAATTTGGTTTGATTAACAAATGTAAAATTCAGTTTCGAGAAAAACACCATTCAATTATGCCTGGGCGTCACCATCTCACTAGACAAATTTTTGTCCATGAACACTTAAAATTGTATCACGGTGGGCCACAACATTTAATAACTTTCATTCGAGTATCATATTGGCCATTGGTAGGTCGGTGGTTATCCAATTAAATTGTGCATAAATGTTTAAAATATTTTAGGTATAATCTCAGAATCCTGAAGCCTATTAAGGGCGACTTCCTGAACAACGCTTAAATCCTAGTCGGGTTGGTCATGGCAGTGAAATTTCATAATCGTATATTTGTCAGTTTAATTGTTTTTTAACAATGGAGGTTCATTTAGAGTTAGTAACTGATCTCCGTAAATAAAGATAAATTAGTCTCAAATATATGTAAAGAAGATATAGAATGGCATTTTATACCACCCCAATCGCCTTATTTTGGAGGTCTCTGGGATCTTTGAATTTGTTATTTTGTAGTTAGTTAAAAGTTGGAGTCGTTCAAGGCGGACTTACATGTTTTGAATTAATTATTATTTTGAATAACATTTTATATCAAAATCATTATTATTGATATATAATCAAAATGTTTTCAGCAGAGTCGTATTTTGAAGCCAAGTTGGCACTTTAAGTAATATATAATTAAGAAATTCGATGTCGAGAGTCAGTTACGTAAGTTATGTAGGCAGTAATGTAATTAGTTGTGTATTTGTGAATAAATAAAATTTAAGTTAGGTTTAATTTTCATTCTACAATTACCCGCAGTTATTAACAAGCAAATATTATCAAGAAAAATATAAAATGTTGGAAAACGATAAAAACCTAAAGTGGTATCAAATTACATCCGAAAGTTGCATATGGGGTAAACTATACCGGAAAGTAAACGAAAATATCATGGAATGGAAGTTTAAAATCCATAATTTATAAGTGCAATTACCAACTATTGTAATATATGACAAAAAAATTCATAGGAAATTTTTGGATAAAATTTATCAGGAATCACCAGACTTCTATAATAAACTAGACTGATAATAAGTCGCAGATTACGGTAGATGAGACATTTAAAAATAATATCTTTATATAGATTGACGACACAAATACTAACTATGATTATATGATGAAAAGACCTCAGGAAAACCAAAAGTTGAGAAGATTATGGAGTTAATTCGAAAGGGATAGGATATTAACGTGGAAAGCAGGGAACAAAAGTTTGCCAGAACTAACTTTTGAGCCGTCAGAGTAGGTAGTGTTGTAATTAATGAGCACATTTGTAAGTTTGCCTAATAGTTGGTTGAAACAAATGGAAAAACCAAAAAAAATCAGATATACATGATACTGAATGTTTATTAATTGAGTGGATGCCTTAATTCCATGGTCCCATTCAACGTCCCGAGCTTCATAAATAACTAAATCGCCTTCATGAGCATGTTTGACCTAAGTTATCAACTTCAATTGAGCAGCATAATATAATTTAAATAAATGTGGCCTCAAATTGTGAGATATTTCCCATGGATTCAGCATCTAATAGAAATTGCAATAATAGAATCTCTTCCATTCCTTCTACATCACTTGAATCATGGTCCAAATGGTTCCAGGAATAATTTTAAGATAAATATAAAAAAAAAATCAGTAAAATAATTAGGTTCTGTTATAATCTGAATGTTTGTAACTCCAATCCAATATATTTCCCAAACACTATCAAGATTCAAAATCCAGTCCTGTATCGAACACATCCTGGCAGGTTAAATATTTATTCAATTACAAGGATGGTAAGGACTTCGATTTTCCAAAATTATATTATTGTGACTAGCTCAGTACAATAAATTTATTAAGATGATAATAGAAACAAACCCTCAAAAATGTTACCTTTCTACCAAAGGATCAAAAGTATAAGTTACGACAATGAGCAATTTAAACACTCTCTGACATCAAAATTAAATATCCCTCAATGGATAATTCAAATACCATCAATAGAAACATCCCTAACATTCTATCAAAAACAGACCACCACTTCCTCCCAGATACAAAATTCCTTCAATGAATTAGCATCAAAACTTTCTAATTTTTCTTTCATTTACACTGATATATCCAGAACAATGGTGCAGCTTACATATGCAAAGAAAAAAATTTGCTCTGCGTCTGCAACAAAATAGTACTATATTCTCCGGAGGGGCTTTTGCTATTCTCCATGTCCTCAAATGAAAACAACTTCTTCTCATCTCTGACTCATTAAGTATCCTAACAGATCTGGAAAATTCATATACTACACACCCAATCCATGAACTTATTAAAAAGGAACTTCTACTGATGATTTACCTCTCCTTACAAAATTTCCCCACACTGATCACAGATACCCAATAAAAAAACTCATATACCAAACATGGCAATTGATCTAGGAAGACACTGAAACCAATCTGACACAAATAGTGAAACCAAACTAACACTACCCAATAAAAGATTGTAACAAGTTATAATCAACCGTTTAAGAATTGGACATACACGCCTAGCACACCAACATCACTTAACAGAAGAAACCATACCTGTATATCAAACTCAACTCACAGTAAGTCATAGGTTACTTGAATGTCCAGAAAATGGAGAACGAAGAAGACGCCTCAATTTGGGTAACATTTTAAAATCAATTCTCTCTTAAACCGGAAACAAAGTGTTATCTTATCTCATAAACATAAACAACATCTGAAATTTAAATTTTGTTATTATATAATATGTACAACACTATTATGTAAGTTTAAAAAAAATTTTACATTTGTGAATATTTCACATCATTTTCTGGAATTTTTTGCCATCTTTCTGCGGTAATTGTAGCAAGAACGTTCAAATGACTTTATTAAACTTTTGAAAACATTTTTGGAGCGTGTCTTTTCATTCTGATTGTATCTCCAGCATCGTTATGGAAACAATAAGTATCATCAAGCGTATAAAAAGACAAATAAACTTCGTTCATTTCTTTTAACATAAACGGAGAAAAGTGGAAAGTGCATATCTTGTTAGTCGCTAAAATATACAATTTAAGATTTCTTTATAAAATTGTAAAAACTAAATAATACTGATGATATCTCTTCTTATGTTTAGATAGTCACTAATTCAGAATTTTGTGAGTATTTTTGATGTTGTGAGCATAAATAAAATGTAGCAAAGTTTTAATATTATTTATACAATTGTGTTGCATTCCTTTTGAAGAAAAATAATCCCCCTCGAACGTGGTGAGGGGGCCGAGTGATGGTTTCTCCTCGAGCCTGAAGAGATGGGTAGGGATAGTGAAACTAAGGACAGCTCAATGGATTTATTAGAGTTATGTGAAAATCCAAATTTCAGGAATGACAGCATGGAGACAGAATTGTTGTCTGGACGAACTCTCTCATAGTCGATCACAAGCCCGAGGTCAGTGGGGGTGTCGGGGCGGTAGAAATCTTGCGGGAACCTATCTGATATAAGCCGTGTCTAGTGAAATGGTAGTTGATGAGGTAAACTCAGTAGATGTGGGGATCTGCCTTAACCGGACGGCCCAGTAGAAGGACACCCCAATGGAAACGCCTACAAGTTAAGGTGGATCAGCATATGTCGAGGACTGCGTGGTCAAGGGAAAGCTTGGTCGTCAGTATGCGACATCAGGATACCTGGGAACCTCCAAACTAAGTACCCTTACTTCTGCATGCGGGGCTCTGCAGGGGCGGACCTTTATTTATCTAGCTACTAGTAAGAACAACCAATGAGAGAGAAAATTTTTATAGAAACCAGCGTGCAAATACCGCTAAGCACAAGTCGGGGCAAGTCATCCGTGGCGCTACAAAAACAGCAACACGTGGAAAGGATTAAAGAAGAAAAAAGAGGGCTGCTGAAGGAGAAGCCCCCCCTCAACATCCTCATTAGGTACAAGCGTCCGAGAAATATCTCGTGATAAGAAGACCAAAAAAGAACGTAGACCTACCCGAACTGGGAAAACCCGGCGGAAGGGACAATCCGCTAAGGTGTGGACTGAGAGCAACAGGGGTCAGACGGTACCTTCGCTTCCTTAAACAAGGATGAACACCTGAGGAAGCAAGGAAGAAAGCAGCCGAGAGAAAAAAACAAGGAGAGCTGAAGAACATCCCTCCCAAAGGAGAAAACGGGAAGAAACGTCGTAAAAACTCCGAAGGAAGAAGGGAGAGATCAAAGTAGATACCTCCTCGTCAATAGGCAGCTAAGCAGCTGCCATGAAAGAAATTAAAATTGCGGTTCTCCCCAAAGCCTACTCTGAGTCCATCCTTAGTGACGAAAATCAAATTTTGATAGAGAATGCAATTATGGAGGAAATGTTCGCTGGATGAAAGCATAAGCTCCAGTTCGGCAGCATACACTCTCAACCTGGGGTTATACTAATAGATTATGAGTCGCCAGAGTCTGCAGAGTGGCTCGAGCTAAAAGTCCCTTAGCTGTAAGGGAACAGAACTGATAGTGTGTAATGGAGAAGACATCCCAAAAATGCACACCGCTACGTTTTTTCTCCCAAGAAGTCGGGGAACAGAGGCTTCCACACCTGATAAGCTCCCAAATTGAAAGCTTAGCTACAGAACAATGGAAGGTTCTGAGATTCAAAGAAGAAGGAAAATGCCATATCCTGAAGGCAGGTATAGACAACCCATCCTGCCAGAAAATCAAGGAGAACGGGTACACCATACAGTGCAGATTTGTTAAAATGCGATGTCGGTCTCCTCCAAGGAGTGGGGTGTCTCGGGGAGTTTAGAGAGCCTACACATCTCGGAGCATTTGGAGGGTCAGGAGTCACCGTTGGTCGAGGAGAATATTGACACCGATGAAGAGGCACCACCCTGATGACAGAGGACAAAACCCAACTTCCTAACAAAATGAGACAGCAGCTTACACTTGGGCAGTAGGATGGCGGGGATTAACTTAGCCCAAGTTAATGATCACCATGCCAAGGGTGCATCGGCGGTGATTGCAAGTGCGTTCACGAAAGACGAATGGGAAATGTCCCTGATCCAGGAGCTATGGATGAATAACAACCAGGTTAAAGTATTAATAGGCAAGTATGTAAGGTTAGTATACAATACGGGTGATAGTACACCGAGAACATGTATTATGGTATGAAAAACATCAATTATTTTTATCGTTCAGAATAAATGATCCCAAACCTCGTTCCAGTTCGAGCATATTTCTAAAACGAGAAGAAAGGCATAAAAATGGTATTAGCCTCGTGCTACTTTGCGGGAGATGGGCCAGCACCACCTCCTGAAGTACTATGGCTTGAAGATTACTGCAAGGAGAAGAGACTATCTTCACTCCAAGGATGTGATGTCACCGCACACAATACAGTCAGCACCAACGATATTAAAGGGATGAGCAAATTTTATAATATATCTTAAGTAAGTGTAAACCTTATTTTACATAAGATCTTGAAGATCTGAATGGGGCAATAACCAAAGCATTCGAACCGAACAGTCCTCTTCAGAATCATCGGAGCAGCAACGATGTACCTTGATGGAATACACACCTTTGAAAACTAACCGGTAAATGGCAAAGATACACTGAGGCACGTAACTTATTATGAAGAAATGAGGAAACCTAAAAAGAAAAGCTTCTGTTAAAACATAAACACTACCTCTGCTGCGGTCAGACTATACAAAGTCATAGCGAAAGGTAGGGTCAACATAGATATGGCATTAAAACCCAGATAGCAATTAAACTGAAAATGATATGGAGAGATCACAACTGCTACTAGAAAATGATTTCCCCGGAAGTATACCAAACACCGGAGATAGTACCCTTAGAGGTCATAACAGGCCTTACAGAGAAAATATAGCAATGACTGAAAGGCTGAAATCGGCATTTAGTACCTTTTAATCTTATAAAACACCTGGTATAGATGGAATTATCCAGCTCTACTACTACAAGGACAAGACGAAATTCTACCACATTTGGTTAGAATAAGTCGAAGCAGCCTAGAACTGGATTATATACTAGAAACATGGAAAAGGGCAATAGGGACCTCTATTTCAAAAGCAGGGAAGATTGATGCAGCAAATGCAAAATCCTTTAGACCAATCAACCTCACTTCGTTTTTGCTTGAAACAATTGATAAAGCGGTTGATAACTGTATCAGAATGGAAATCTTAGAGAGAAACCTTTCCATCCACGTTGATATGCCTACCGGGCAGGCAGATCTACAGTGACTGCACTAGTTCAGTTGACCGAAGGTAATCGAGATGCATTAAATAATAGAGAAACAATTGCCTATGCGCTCAATAACAGAGGTGTAGATAGTATGGCATCCAGGTGGATGTCAGAGCCACTCACCGCTGGAGTAGCGGAGACAAAGATAGAAGACGATAACATCTCCATTATTATAACCAGAGGATGCCCACAGGGGGAGTAGCATCTCTGTTAATGTGAAGTCTGACGCCCTTCTAGATGGAGTGATCGACCTCGGAGTAGCCTGTCAAGGTTACGCCGATGACATAGCTTTGATTGCTAGAGGGAAGTTTGAGAATACTCTGTGTGATAGGTTGAGATGCCTCAACTACATGAATAACTGGTGCAGGCAGGTGGCATTTCAACATCAACACTATTAAAAATATTCTTATTGCCTTCACGAGTAAAAATGAACTCAGCCTCAAATCCATTAGAAGTAATGCAAGTGAGGTTGAATGGAAACAAGAGGTCAAGTACCTAGGCATGATACTGGACAGTAAACTCCTGTGGAATAATCACGAAAGGGAGATAACACATAATGCAAAAATGGCTCTAATGGTGTGCAGAAACCTTGGAGGAAAAATTGGGGCTGTAACTCAAATATCCTAAGGTAGATGTACACCGCCATTGTGAGACCTATCATCACGTACGGAGCTACTGTATGGAGTAGCGGAGCCAGACTACGGACAACCTCGTTAGGATCCAAATGATAGCCTGCATATGTATAATTAAGACATGCCCTTCAGCGGCTATAGAAATAATTCTGACCTTGACGACACTACATAATATATAGTAGTGGAAAGTGTAGCAGAGAGAACGAAACACATTTAAGTATAGAGGTAATTTTGCGGAAGAAATTAGAAAACAGGAATCCTGGAACTTGTCACAGGACGAAATGACGAAAACACATAGATTCAGCAAGAAATTTAATACAGAATATAGTAACAAAAAGAAGTGGAATAAGAAACTGTTACCTAATTCATCAATAGGTATGAAATAAATGTTAGATGCTTATACACATATAACATCATTCCAATTAACAGCTAGTTGCAGTTGTAGTGGAGAAATTGGTGGGTGAATCAATATCATAATGGTTTTAGTTACTGTGATCTGGCATAATCGTACTCTTCAGTACCAAGAAAAATGTAGAGAGAGTAAGATTACGACAATCTAAGAAGTTTATGATTTTTATTGTGGAATAGGATTTTAGATTTTGGTTTGACAATCTATTATGTCTAAAGAAAAGTTCAAACAAACTAAGTATTTAGCACTATAGGCAATTCCCCTATTAGTACTAATAGGTTCACATGGTAAGTAGGTAGTTATACATTAATTCAATGAAATTATTCAAAAGTTAAGTTTGTGGAGTTATATCTACATATGGTATCAGTGGAGTAGTAGTTAGTGTCGATGTTGTCCATCCCAATAATATTGCTCAGTCTCGCTATGAAAATGATGAAATACAAAAAAAAAGCAATAGTCTTCCTGGGTAGCCCGTAGTCCTGCTGTATTTAAATTAGTGGCGGCGGTTGTCGGAGAAGCTTATTTTAGGTAACCCATGCAGGTGATCACAGCAACAGGTACACTACAGTCGTCCCTAATAAGAGTATAGATGAAATAGCCTAAATAATGAAAACGCAGAAAGATGGTGGATAATCGAAATGTGATTCGGTTAGGTAGACTTACCGGAGGTGGAGTGGCTTCTAAATAGACTAATCGTTAATATTTCCGTGCGGGCTTTCCAAGATGTGAAAATAAAATAAAGTGGCTTCTGTTTTGGTGGGATTCCATAAAAAACGAAGGACCGGAAATAATGCTTTTTCAGTTTCCTTTTTGACTTCAGAAATACGAGAAAAAGTTCAATCAACCTTATGCGGTTAAGATTAAGCTATGAAAGACAAAACGGAAGAAGGGAGAACAATTAATATTGACAATAAGTCAATTAGATGGGTAATATGGGTAAGTCAAATAAACAACCTTAATGGCCAGCTTGACACTTGTGTAGGCAGAGGTCTTCATGTTTGGATCCTTTAAGGTGAGGGTACAATAAAAAAAGAATTTCTCATGTTCTTTTGTAAATAAACAATGTTATCATTATGCTCTTGAAATTGAAACTCATATCTTGCTTCGTTTAAATGGGTATGTTTTATTAAATTTATTATTATCATTATTAAATGCTAAGTTTTGTATTAACGTTTAACCTTTTCTATTTAATTTTAGTTTTCAACCAAGATTAACTTTATATTAAATCGATTTTAATTCATCTACTTCTCAAATTAATTTATTAACCTCGGTTTTCCTATAAATTTAAATTAATCAAGTATTAAACCGTAACAACACAACCGCCATAAGAATACCATTAAATGGCATACAGACGGTTCGAAACCAACTGGGATAGGAGTATATGGGCCTGAAATAAAACACTTCGAGAACTTTGGAAAACCCCCAAGCATTTTTCAAGCAGAGATTTACGCCATTGGGAGATACGCCTAGTTCAACATCAAAGAGAAATATAGAAGACATACAATTATCATCAAATCGAATAACCAGGCAGCCATTTAAGTACTGAGCTCTTCTGTAATCAGTTCTAAAATGGTTTGAGAATGATTAGGCATACTCAATTAGCTAGGTAAGAATAACATAGTAACCCTGCTGTGGGTACCAGGATATACTGCATTAGCTGATGAACTAGTTAATAAGGAACACAAACACCCTTCTGTGAACCAGAACCCTTTTTGTGGAATCAGCGCCAATACAATATTGGAAGAAATGAAAAAATAAAAGAAACAAAGAAAAGATTGGACCACTGGGACAACGCAATCGGACAAAGACAAGCAAAGATTCTACTGGGAAACTATGTCCAGAAGAGATAGGAAGAATGCACTAACCAGAGGAATTCCGCATTAAGCCGGGTTTAACAGGACATTTTCTCGAGACTGGACACCTCATACAACTCAAAATGGTGGAAAGAGACGACTACAGATTCTGTGGAATAGAGGAAGAATCATTCGTCCACATACTTGCTGATTGCAAGGCATTACAGATTCTCAGGGCTAGACATCTGGGAGCATACTGGATGGAACGTGAAGTCTTACCCAATCTGAAGCCGGCGAGTATCCTAAAATTTTTCAAAGGATTAGTAATTACTAATATCGGAGACAGTCTTTGGAAACTGAGTATATAAAGGGGCACAATAGATAGACCTTTTAGGCATCAGTGAATCTTAACCCGTCAAGCATACATACAAGTAAAATATTTCTTCTAGAGCAACCAATAATCAAATAATTTTCAAGACATTTTCAGTTATCGACATAGTACTCGGTGACTGCTCTTCCATATCTTCTATCGTCTAATAACGAGTACCTCAAAGTGGTTATTTGAGTTCCAGAAAGGGGAAAATGTCCTCTGGAGTCATATCAGGAGAATACGAGGGTTCTTGATATATTTTTGAGTCTTGTCAAGAAACTCTGCCTCAAAATTTTGAAATATTATTTTAATATACATTTTCGGCTACCTGTTTTGAAAAGAAGAGCGCCAAATTTCCTTTCATACTCATTCATTGGATATACTGTATGTGCAATATAGATAGAAATATGCAATAATCAGACTTTGTCATGAATTATTCATAAATACTATAATGAATTATCCTAAATGGCTGGTTATTACAAATGAACAGCTCAAACAATAAACTATAACTATCCCTGTCTGCATAAAAACAAACACCTAGTTTTGTTTTCCTTTACGAAAAATGTCTTTTTAAAAAGAACTGAAATTAACTATATAAAAATATATGTTAACGAAGAGCAGAAATAATACAAAAAATGTATAAAGACTGTACTGAGAGTTATACAAAGAATGAATTAAAATGGTGTTCTAACAGAATATATAATATCGCATAAAAGTGTCTATTATGCAGTTTCACAGGTGCCCACTTGATAACGCTGTAGACATAACTCCTCCCTCCTTAAGTTTCGAAAAACACGGAGTGGCTTTTCGAATTTTTCTTTTCTTCTGTTGGGTTTTCCTTTGGTTTTTTCTTGAAAATCTTCAAAATTTGGGTTCTATATTTGATGAAAATGTAGACTAAGGCGCAGGCAATTGCAATTCCAATAACTGTTCCTAATATGCTTGTGTAGTTATACGGATTGTCTTCCACTTCTGAAATTGGTTCAAATTGTTTCGAAATTCTGCTAATTTCTTTAAGTTCTTCAAAGTCTAATTTGGTTATGTTCGGAATTTGGTAATTTCTGGAACCACTTAACGTTTCCATCTCAATTTTTGGTAATATAAACGGCTTGCCATTACTAATTGGAATTTTATTAATGTATTTCTGGTTATTAGTCCATACTTCGCAGGAGTCTGGTATTTTGATTAAAATTGGAGATGTCACAAGAATATATCTGTTACTTCTACATTTTGAAAATATTTGTTGAGGTTTTTCGGGTTTAATTAAGATTTCGTTTTCGGTGACTGGTTCGACGACTGTTTCTTGTAAATTTACTTCATTGATGTGGCAATGTGAGAGGTCTTCTCCTTGGAGTAGTTGCGTTGTACAATTATCTTGGGATATAGGATTTTGTCGGCAATAATATGTGTCTTCTAGAAGAGGGCATTCTTCTTTCTCGAATTGGTTATCTTCATTCTTGTGTGCCAAATAGGGAAATACAGGGGTAAAAGTTTTATGATTTTGGATTACTGGGAAAATATGATAAAATTCGTAGGTTTTTTCTTTAAGGATAGGTATAGGGATTGCGAAAATTAATTTTGAATTTGATATAGACACTTGAGTGCCCAAAAATTTATGATAAGTTAATAAATTCTCAAATTTAGGAATTTGATTAGAGTTATATATATTATGTAAATACTTAATCATTTCGAAAATATCAGTACTAGAAATTATTGAATTATGAAGAGAGTTTAATTTGGAAAATACTACTGCATTTTCTAAATTATCTAATAATGTAATCGTTGACTGGCAATCTAAATTAATTTGTGTTATAATTCCCTGAAAACTTAAATAACTTTCAAGAGTTCCTATTTTATGGTAAAATGAAGCTTGAATTTTCTCTAAATTATTTTTAAGTATCTCTTGATTATTGTTTAAAATATTTATAGATTTATTATAGTGTTCAATAAGTTTTTTGTATAAAGAGGTTTGTAAATTAACTTCTGTAATAATGTTTTTCTGGTTTTTCTGTAGTATATCAATTGCTTTGTTATATCTTTCTTCGTCATCTGCATCTAGTGTGCCAAAAAGCCATTTGTCAATTTTTCCTACGGCATTTACAAGTCCTCTTTTACTTCTGATATGGGGATATAGATTATTCAGTTTCATTTCTAAAGAATTAATTAAAGATTCTGTCCTTGTCAAAATACTTTGTGCTAAATTATGATACGATATGGGGTTACTACTATTAATTATTTTAATACTATCTTTAATGATATAATAATGTTTTATTAGGTTATTTACTTGCTTAAAAATAATGTCTAAATCTACATTGTGTATAAATGTATGTTTATTATATATAATACAAGAATTTTCTAATTGGATTGGAAGGATTAGGCTCTCGATTTTAGTGGTAGATACATCCTCTTCAATGCATTGTATCTGCAGAATCATGATGTATGTTCTCATCAATGTCAGGAGGTTCATCATCGTTAGATTCCTGTAACAATTTGTTTGTTACTAACCTCGGTTTTCTAATCAAATTTTTACGGTATGTGCCTTTATTAGTTTTAATAAGGATACCTTTGGCTTAGTACTTTCGTCTTTTTAAATTTGGGTAGTTTTTTATTTCTCTGTTTAGTTTTTATGTAGCATGTTTCTTGATTTGCAAAATCTGGGAGATTTTCGCGTTTTTCATTTCGTTTTTGAATAATCTTTTCTTTGGTGGATTAATTATTTTGCTTAATCTTTTCATACAATATTTTACTATTTTCTTTATGATCTTGTACATAAGTTGATATAATTAAATGATCGTCTAAATCAAAAGGATCGGGATTGTTTATGTGACCTTTAATAATTTCGAAAGGCGTATATTTCGTAACTGAATTATTACTATTATTATAACAGAAAATTGAATTTTTTATTAGTTGATCAGGTTTTAAATTTTTATTTTCTTCTTGCAAGCATCGATTATGCTCGATTAGTGTTGAATGGTTTCTCTCGACTGGAGAGTTAGAATTACTATTTTTTGATGTTGTAAAGTGTAGATGGATGTGGTGTAATTTGCAAAAATCTTGAAGATCGAAATTTTTAAATTCTGTACCTTGGTCAGACGTAATTTTGCTAGGTAGACCGTGATGGGAAATAAATTCAAGTAACTTCTCAACTACAGATACTCCTGTTATACTGTCTAACGGATAAGCTTGACCATATCTTGAAAATGAATCTATGTTTGTTAAATACGATTTATTCGATATATAAAAAACGTCTAAATGGATATGTTCGAAAGGTCTCGAAGCTGTGGGTGTTAAATTGAATTTTATAACTGGGGGATTTCTGTCATACTTATTCTTCAGACAAGTTTCACAATTATTTATGAAATGTTCTATTTCTTCTATCATTTTTGGCCAATAATATCTACGACTAAGGGATGCTTTTACTTCATGTATACCTCTGTGACCTGATTTACTTATATGGTAATATTCTACTTTCTCGCGTTGTTCGTCAACTGATTGAATATCAGTGAGAATTTTGGTACACATGATAAATTTAAAAGCTGAATTTTTAAATGTTTTTGTGCAGTTAATATGAACATTCGTGATAAGGGTTCGTTTTGGAAATAAAGAGGATAATTTTGGTTAGGATTTATATATTCCTTAATGAATTTTATAACGTTTGATTCAGTGTCTACTACTGGTAATGTAACATATAAGCGAATATTTTCGAATATTTTTTCTCTTTTAACTTTGAAAGAAAGTTTTTCATTGCTAGTAAAATATAATTAATTTTTATACATATTTAGTGGTTTATCATGTTACGAACTCGCACACCGAAGCAGATACTAAGTACTGCCCTGTAACCTTATGTTAACGGAGTTGAGAAAAAGGCGAGCGCGCCGAATTCTGAGAAGGTCTATTGGGATCTATTGTGAACCGTCCTTTCTAAACATGTTCTGGAAAGGCATTTTAAGAAATATCGCGAAAGGCATGTCCCGTCCCGAATGTTCTAGTAAAGAAAGTTTTTGATATAAATACAGGACCGATCAGCGGATGAGTTCAGTTTATAATTTGCCATAGTGAGTTAAACAGTAATTAAGTGAATATAAAAGTGTTATAAATTAATAAGTTAGTGTGCATATAAATTAAATTTAAGTAACTAGTTAAGTACATATAAATTAGTGTTAGTGAGTTAGTGTTTAAATAAATTAGTAAGTAGCAATACCGAGTGTTTAAAATTTATCCCACCCGTTTACGTTTTAAATAAATAACAAAAACATTACAATCAGATATTGGAATTGATAAAATGGGATTTTCCACAGAAGTGTGTACTGTTTCGATGTCATCATTATTGGGGTTCGCTTCTTCGTCCAATGGGGATGAATTAATCATGGTATCTGATACGTTTCTTCCGTTTTCGTCTAAAATAGTTGTAAGGTCAATATTGTCTAAATTAGGAAGTTGATTTGTAGATTCGTTATATGAACTAATTCTTTCAAGTTCTTGATTTACAATTTCTTCAATATCACCTAAATTACCGTCAAGTGATGCAGTTTCTAAAGCATTCATATTAGGGAAGCGAGACAGTGCATCGACTGCCTTGTTACTTTTACCTTTTAAATATTTAATATCGTAATCGAATTCTTCTAATTTCAATCGCCAACGCACAAGTCGTGAGTTAGGCTCTTTCAAAGACATAAGCCATTGTAAGGGTTTATGATCTGAAAATATTGTGAATTTTTGACCAAATAAGTATGGCCTGAAATATTTACATGACCATACGATTGCTAGCAATTCTTTCTCTATAGTGGAATAATTGATTTCGGCTGAATTAAGAGTTCTACTAGCGTAGCAAATAGGATGATTATTTTAGGATAATATAGCGCCTATGGCAAATTTTGAAGCGTCAGTCGTTAATTCAAATGGTATATTGAAGTCAGGATAAGCAAGAACTGGTTCTGACGTTAGAACATTTTTACAAGTATTGAAACAATTAATGAATTCAGGTGTATGTTAGACTGTATGATCTTTTTTTAAACATATTGTCATTGGTTTAGTTAGTTTGGCGAAATTTTCTATAAATTTTCTACAATAACCTAAGAGTCCTAGAAACGATTTAATATCTTTAGGTGTTTTTGGAATAGGAAAGTTTTGAATCGCCCTGATTTTATTCTGATTGGGTTTTATTCCATTAGGGATTACAATGTGGCCTAAATATTCGACCTCTTTACGTAGAAATTCACATTTGTCAAGTTGTACCTTTAACTGTGCTTCGCGTAATTTTGAAAATACTAATTTTAAGTTTTGGATGTGTTCTTGAAGGCTCGTGCTGAATATGTTGATGTCATCCATGTACACCATGCATATCTTATGTTGAAGGTCCCTTAAAACTTCATTTATGGCTCTTTGGAATGTGGATGGAGCATTTTTCAACCCGAAAGGCATTCGAAGATAATCGTAATGTCCTCCGTCTACGTTAAACGCTGTTTTCTCAATAGAGCATTCGCTCATCTGTATTTGGTGAAATCCGCTTGCTAAGTCGAGGGTGGTGAAATACTGAGCTCGACCTAGTTTGTCTAAAATATCGGATATAATTGGGATCGGATATCTGTCATCGATGGTTTTCTCATTTATCTTTCGGTAATCGACGACTAATCTCCATTTTTGAATGTTGGATGCGTCCATTTTCTTCTTAACAAGGAACGCCACGGAGAACAAGATGGTCTGATTATATTATTATCTAACATTTCTTGTATCTGCTTCCTGTTTTCTTCTCTGTGTACGTACGGATATCTATAAGATTTTGTATGGACGGGTATTTCATCTTTTGTCCTTATAATGTATTTAACATTTGAAGTAAAAGTTAACTTATCACCTGGTTTAAGAAATAAATCGGAATATTCTTTACATAATTTAATAATGTGTTGTTTTTCTTCTTTAATCATGTGGTTTGTTCGAATAAGTTTAGTAATATCGTTAGGATTAGCTAAATTATTCTCTTCAAAATCGTTTCAAATTTGAATAACTCATATTGAGAATGTTTAAATGGAGTTACTTGTATTGGTTCTTTTAATGTTATCGTTATTGCTTTATTTGTGTGATTTTACATTTCAATAGGTGCAAATCCATTTTTGGCAGTACTTAGTAACTGTGGTATAAATATATTTTCAAAATTTTGCGATTCTACAATAATATCACCATTATATATGTTTATTGGGAGACTTTTTAAACATTTTTCTCCTACGTCTATTGAAAAAGAAAATTCCATATCATCAGGTTGTCTAAATTGAAATGGTATTTTTATACTAGGTCCTACTAATTGTTCGTTCGCAAGGTCAATATTTAAATTCATATTAACAAGATCTTTAATACCTATGATTCCATCGAAGTAATCGTGGAAGTCATATAATACAAAATTAATATAATAATTTTTACATTTTAATTCTGCAAAAGCAGGCACAAGTGCTTGAAATCTAATATCTTCACTTCCAAGACTAGTAGATAATACAGTATTGGAATGGTAGATTGTATCTGGAAAATATTTTTCTACAATAGAAGGTTTTATTATTGATCTAGAACTACCGGTATCGATTAATAGTCTAGCTTTGGGATTCCTAATTTCTATGTACGGTAAAGGATTAGCAGAAATAACGTTTATTTCAACTACGTCTTTGTTTTGGAAGGCCCGGTTATCTGAAAATTTTCCTCAAATTGAACTTCGTCATTCATATCGGGTTGATCAAATTCTACTTCTTCATATTCATTAAATTGGTTAGAATCATATTCTGAGTTATCACATTGATTTAAATATAATTCTTCAGAGATAAAATTTGGTTTAGCACGTGGATTTGTTTGGAAAAATTTATTATTATTAACAGGCATTCGACTTCTTTCTGTGAAATTTCGCGACGTTGTCGACATTGGTACTGGTTTTGGTAACTGATTCTGTGGTATTTGATTAGGTTTAAAAACATTTTTTGCTGGACCAAATACTTGTCGATTCGTGAAATATCTATTATTTTGTGGGATAGGTTGAACAGGTATCGGTTGGTTAGGCCAATATTCTCTGTTTTGTACTACATTATTTGAGACATTGGGTTGATTATATCGATAATTATTATATGAAGGTTGATGATTATTAATTGGTCTGTTATTTGGAACGAAATTTCGGTTACGATTTTGATTTTGGTCTGAATTTGACCTTTGAACATTTTGGAATCGCGAATATTGCATACCATTATTATTATAATTAGAATTATTTTGTCGAAAATTTTTATCATGTAATGATCCATAAAGTCTTTCGAAATTTTCAAATTCTGCGACACATGCCATCGCATCTTCTAAGCATGTGGGTTTTCTTAAATGCATATCATTTCTTAGCGTTCCATTACAACCCGCTATGAAAGTATTTAGTGCAGTTTTATCGTATTGAATTATTTGACAATTTCGCTCACAAGCATTTATATTTGGGTCGTTACTTATTCTTTGAATTACATTACTACGAATTAACTGAAGCCTACTACCAAAATAGATAAGGTGCTCATTTTCAAAAGGTTTGGCTCTAATTAATTCTTGTACTAAACAATCTATATCACGACTATCAGCAAAACACTGTAATAAAGCAGTTTTCAATTTTTGCCAAGTATTTAACTCTACTCTACTACCGACCATGAAAGCTGCTCGGCCTTCTAACTTTTCTTGAATACATTCTATTAAATGTGAATTTAATTCGGCATCATTTAAATTTCTATAGGATTCAATTAAACTCTCACATCTAGTGATAAATTTGTTTGAATATTCACTATCACCGTTAAATGGTTTGATATTTGCTAATTTAGATCTGAAAAGATCCCAATTAATTTTTGGTGTAGTCATTTCGTTACTATTATTTTCAATTAATGAAATATTATTAAAAGCTTCTACAATATTATTGTTAAGTATTCATTAATTTTATTTTAATTGGTTATGATATATAGTTAATATGTAAGGTTATTTAATAATAAAATTTAAATGTTTAAATCTCAAGCAAGTCGTCGGTGGTATTTTTATATCTAGCGGACACACGGTATATACACATTATGTTTAATTTAAAAAAAAAACCAGTTCTCAAAACGAGAAGCAGAACAGTTGTCGAAGTGAACAGTTCAAAGTAGTGTATTTACCGCGCTAGTGCCAAAACCTTAATAAAACCCATTGAACCCCTGATACAGTCCATTATATCACTTCGAAGAAGGGTTGCAACCCCGCAGAAGATCGTCCGGGACCTTCAGGTAAGAATACCAGTTTTGGGCGATTTGCTTGTATAATACTTTTTACATATAATTTGTAACCTTTCATATGTAACGAAAAACATTTTCATTCTCCGAAACAATTATCAACGTTTCTATTATTCACATCGTTCATATATACTCGTATTTAATGTATATAATAATAAAAAATATCTTAATTTATATCTTCACTAATTCCAAAGAATGGTATAGGAAGGCGAGAAAAGGAAATTCGGCACTTACGTTTAGAAAATCTTCTTCCCCGACTCTTTCGTTCCTCTCACTACGTCCACAGGAAGGCTGCTCTCAGTTGTTGATCCCACACAAAGGGTAGATAGAACTCGCGCTCAAAACGTTAAAACGTTTAAGTCATGAAAGTTTATACGAAAACCGTAGAAATCGGTACACTGTATAATTCACGTTTTCACAACTCGCGCGATCCTACTGACTGCGCCAGTTTTGTTTTTCTTTACGAAAAATGTCTTTTTAAAAAGAACTAAAATTAACTATATAAAAATATATTGTAACGAAGAGCAGAAATAATACAAAAAATGTATAAAGACTGTACTGAGAGTTATACAAAGAATGAATTAAAATGGTGTTCTAACAGAATATATAATATCGTATAAAAGTGTCTATTATGCAGTTTCACAGGTGCCCACTTGATAACGCTGTAGACATAACTACCTAGTCCGTGACTAGTAAACTACAACTCGATTAAAAAAAAAATTATTTTTATAGCGTATGAAAATTTCATTACACTGATTATGTGTTGATGTTTTCTCTATAAAAGCGGGTTGCGCCTTTCTTGCGTGCATGTATGAGAAAATTCAGGACATTAAAATTCTCGATAATCATAATTCATGATACGATAAATGGTATCGAAAATGCCTGGCGTTACTGAAGTAGCGGGTTATCAACACTCTCTTCAGACTCCGCCGAGTTTTTTATTATTGCATAAAAGCCATAGCTAAATTGCTTTTTTTGTCGTGTATTAGCTCTTAAATTTTTCACACCAATTCAGGATCAAAACGGTTTTTGTTGAGAGAAAATTTGGAGTAAATTGGTGTAATTTAAGTTTGGAGAATGTTCATAAAGAATACTAGAAATTGGTTGATTAATTCACAACTAATGTAAGAACATTTTTTATGGGTGTAACATGGTACAATAACTGATTGTTAGAATAAAAAGTCTTTCACCGAAATTCTAAAGAACCATTATTGTAATAGTTTCTATTACTGTCACTTTAGATGTCAATTGTGAATTGCTTTTGTGTTGTCACTGTAGTGTATTGCTACCAGCATAAGCGGCTATAGTCTAACGAACGAAAAATGAAATTAGTCAGCTACATTATCGGTAGATAAAAACACTCGACTTCCAGCGCCACCGGTGAGGGTGTGTGTGTTTTCAGGACTTGGTGTTCTGCCTGGTATGTCGGACTCGGAAGCCTTTCCAATACCGACTAAAAACCTCCTCTGTCTCCAACCTCTGTTTCCCCCGCGGTACCACCGTTAGGCATTACTTCGCAGAGGGAGGATCTAGCTATCGCCCTTCCTTCTATAAGTCGAACTCATGGTGGTTTCGTTCTACGAGGTTGTCTGTCTAAATCAAATTTTTTTTTATTCACGCGTTTCGATTTTTTGCACGTTCTCTTTCTAAACGACGAAGTTCTTGGAGTACCTCTGTTGCAAATCGACTTGTTGCCTCCCAGGCCTTCTCTGAGGATAGCATAGCTTTCACTAGTGACTCTGGTCGTGTTTTCGAATAAACGGTAGCTTCCCAGTCGCTGCGTATTGTGCTGAAACGGGGACAGACACAGAACACGTGCTCCGCGTCCTCCCTAGCTCCAGAACAGGACGTACATTCTGGAGAGTCCTCATGTTTAAACCGGTGCAAGTATGCTCTAAAGCAGCCATGTCCCGAGATCATTTGTGTTAGGTAGTAATTGACCTCGCCATTATCTCGGTTTAACCAAATATCCAATTGTGGTATAATGCGGTACGTCCACCTTCCTTTTTTTGAAGAGTCCCACAGTATCTGCCATCGCCGTATACTATTCCGCCGTTCTGTTATTCTTTGTACATCAGCGCTCAGCGTAGTTAATCCTTTTTGTCGGTAAAGAGCACTTATTTCTTCTGCGAGTACTTCGATTGGCAGCATCCCAGCAATAACGTATACTGCATCCTCAGACACTGTGCGAAATGCGCTGACTGTTCTTAAGGCACTCGGCCGGTAGACTTGCGCGATTTTCCTCCGGAATTCTTGTATACAAAGTGTACCCGCCCAGATAGGAAATCCATATGTGAGAACAGATGTAACTACTGACGACAGTAATGCTCTCCTCTTCTGCTTTGGTCCTCCTATGTTGGGCATCAGTCGTGACAGGCTCGCTCTGACTACTGACGCTTTGGCACCGACGTGTTCTGCCTGCTTTTTAAAGTTGAGCCTGGCATCGATCATTATCCCCAGATACCGAATGAACGGTTGTGATATAATATCGTGTTCTCTGATACTCAGCCTGATAGTTTCCACCTGTTTTCTACTAGTGATGAGCACTGCCTCGGTATTGTGTTCTGCTAACTTTAGGCCAACTGTCTCCATCCATTGTCTGATTTTCTCGAAAGTGGTGTCAAAGACAAAATTTATCTCTTCCAGATGCTTCGCGACTATCACTATGGCAACGTCGTCAGCGTATGCCACGAGTTTAGCTTCTCTTGGCAGTGCCAGTTTCAATAGCCCGTCGTACATAATGTTCCACAATAGTGGGCCTAGTACCGAGCCTTGGGGTACACCTCCAGTGACTCTGTGTTCCTTCGGGCCGTTCTGCGTATCGTATTTTAGTATTCTATTAGTGAAATAACTTTCTACGATCCTTAGTAAATATCGTGGCACGTTCATTTCAATGAGAGCTTTCATGATACAATCCCACCTAGCAGTATTGAAAGCGTTCTGGATATCCAATGTTGCTACCAGGCAGTACTTCTTTGTACCTCTATACCATCTGGTGCCTGCGATTGCCTCCTTGGCTAAGTTGACGACAATGTCAATTGCATCGAGAGTGGAGCGACCTTTTCGGAAGCCATATTGACTGTCAGAAAGTATCGGTTCGACTGCTGCTTCGATTCTCCTGTTAATTATGCGTTCCAGAATCTTGCCGGTTGTGTCCAGCATGCAGAGTGGGCGGTATGATGCTGGTTCGTTCGGCGGCTTCTTCCCTTTTGGGAGGAGTACTAGTCTCTGCTGCTTCCATTTTTGTGGAATAGTACCTTCTTCAAGACACGCATTATAGACTTCCAGAAACAACGGAGGGGCCGTTTTGATAGCCAACTTCAATGCGATGTTTGGGATCCCATCTATGCCAGGAGCTTTAGTATTCCCGACTCTGTTACACGCTTCCATTAGCCGGTCTTCTGTGATACGTGGGATCTCTTCTATCTGATGCTGCTTTGTAAGGTGGTGCATCTTCTTTTGTTGGGGAAACAGCGTGGTCACGATTGTTTCCAGGAGTTTCGGACATGTAGGCGATTGCATTGGTTGCCTTTTAAGGTGAGTCATGACTACCTTATAAGGTTTTCCCCATGGGTCGTTTTCTACTTCCTCAATCAGTGTACGCCAGCATAGTCGTTTACTATCTCCAATGGCCTTACGCAGACTTCTACGTGCGCTTTTGTACTCTGCCACCAGCTCTTCGTAATTCGGTTTTTTGCGACCGCGCTGTGATGTTCTTCTCTTCATAAGACACTCTTTACGGAGAGTAGCAATGTGGTCGTTCCACCAGTGCATCGATGGTAAGTGACTTATTCCGCGTTTTCGGGGCATAGTGGCGTCACAGGCTTCCGTTATCCTCTTCATCAGCTCATCTGACTTACTTTCAGCATTTCCTTTCTTGATTGGCTTGATATCCAGGGCAACGGTGAATGCAGCATTATCAAATGCGGCCACTTTCCATCCAATTGTATTAAGCTTCCGGTGCACTTCTCCAGTAGTTTTCCCAGTAGTCACTTCCCACAGCAACGCGCAGTGGTCACTAGCCGTGTAAGTATCCAAAACCCTCCACGAGTAGTCCCCCTTAACGAGTGTGCTGCTGACGAAGGTAAGATCCAATATGGAGCTCGCGTCACCTCTTATAAATGTTGGTTTATCACCACTATTGAGCAAGACTACATCCAGTGTCGATATGGCCTCCAGTAGCACTTCACCCCGTGAATTCGTCTCTTTGCTGCCCCAGTCCATTGCCCAGGGGTTGAAGTCCCCTGCGATTGCCACGGGCGAGTGCTGCTTCGCATCTTCGGTCAATCGGTCTAGGAAGTCGATGAATTCGGCTAATGTAAGGCTGGGAGGAGCATAACAGCTGTAGAAATAGATTCCGTTTATCTTCGCCCCCACAAAACCTGCTTCTGTGCTATTAGCAACACTCTGAAATGGATACTTACCACAGGACCATATGACCGCTTTAGCGGTACTATCTGTTTCCCACGGTTGAGCAGTAAGGTGTCTGTATGGTTCCGATATCAATGCAAGATCTGCCTTCAATTCGCGCACGGTCTGCATGAGCAGATCGTGTGCAGCCTCACAATGGTTGAGGTTAAGCTGTACTATTTTCATAATCTTTTGTTCTTTGTCTTCTGAAGTGCCTCTCTATAAACTGGGCATTTGTTGCTACCAGAGATGTGGGCACGATTCTCCATGTCGTCTTTTTCGCACAAAACGCATTGAGCTTCCCTTCGGCAAGTGGCTGCTTTGTGACCTTCTTGTCCACATTTGGAACAGAGTCTGGACCGATCCACTCCACTCTTGCACTTAGCAGAGACATGTCCATAGCGCCAGCATTTGTAACACTTAGTTACTCTCTGCACTCTCCTTATACGGCAGTTGACCAAGCCAATGCGGATCTTGCCGTGTTCGCCTATTGCGTTTTCCACCATTGATGCTGCCAGCGTCACTGAGGCTGTCTGGGTTCCTCCATAAGCTTTACGAAGTGACCGTACGGTGTCCAACGTGATTGGCCGTTCTTCCCCAGCCACTTTCTGCAGTGCTGCGACGATATCCTCTTTCGTCGTTATCTCATCGAGATCACGGATTTCGATATCTTCTTGGGGCCCTTTACTGATGACTTGGTCGTCATCGCTAAGAATTTCGGCTATCGCCTGTCTCAGAGATTGACCCCCATCTGTGTTTTCTCTTGCCAGTACGATCAGCATGTTGCCACTGGCTGTTTTACGGATATTATCGACTGAGACAGTCTGCTTTTCAGAAACGTCCGTTATGACTCTTTTAAGTATTTCAGCATATTTGTTCTTTTCCTTTAGGCAAACAATCAAGGCATTCTGTCTGTTTCTCGGCTTTTGTATCTTCCTATGCCGAGATGCTTTAACAGGCTGCTCCGTTTCTTGCTTCTTCTTCTTCTTATACCTGACCTCCTGCCAGTCCATCGTATTCTCTTCAGGCGGCTGTGCCGCATTCTTGAAGATAGGAGTTGTTCCTGTCGCCTCCCTCTTTTTGGTTTCCTTGTTCCCCGAACCGGGTGACTTGGGTAGTTTCCGTTTAACATTGCGAATGTCACGGTTGCCTTCAGAAACCGATTCGACATCAGCATCGGATTCTGTGTCTATCGCCGACGTCGTCTCCGTGATAGCCTGGATGCGTGGTGTTGTCTGCGTGTACACAGATTTAGAAACTCGATCGGTTGGGACTTTTACGTCCTTCAATGTGTGTGTGTGTGTGTGTGTGTGTGTGTGTGTGATATAAGCTACGATAGATCGGTACTAGTTTGCTCACGATTTATTGGTATTTTGGTATTTATTGGTAACGGCCGCATCAGAAACAGGCCGACACCAGTCACTGTTAGGCGTCAAGTATTAATCTACTTTCACTTTACTTTGTTATCAATAAGTTAATATATATTTAATTACGGGTGAAGTACCTCCCGTTATTACTTTTACCTTTGAGAACCCGCAATATTGGCTCCCAACGTGCTGCTATAAAGTAAAAGCTAGTTACTAAGCTGAAAAATAATTCACGTGGTGGACACTGGACTACCAAATCATACATGTGGTGGACACTGGATTACCTCAGTTTCTCGACGGTGAATGATCAGAAGAAGGTACTGGGATATGTTTCTGCGTTCCGGAAGATTCCCTTCGGTATCTTAGTGCCTAACAAATGTTTAGGAGTGAATCATGTATAGCTGAAAGTCATCCAAGTGGAACGACTCTAAGTACAAATACTAATTTTTCGGCATGCAAACACAGATTTTGTGTAATTAAAAATGAATATATATATACAAATAACCAATGAAAAGATGAAAGAATAACGCGTGGAATATAAAACAAAAACAGAATTAGCGGGCATATCACGTAAAAGAGGTTACAGAGAATTAGTGGTAACCGTAGACATGCATGTTTCTGGCTCATTAGCCTTCATCGGTACGGCATAACCAAGAAAAGGTGTACAACTTGGGAGCAAGGATGTTAATTAAAACATGAGAAAACACAAACAACGGATTTCAACAAGATAACCAAACGCACATTTGTGCCTTCAAATGGAAGATCCCGAGTTTTCAGGACAACAAGCAACAGAGACACGGAGGCGTCTATAGCTCTCCTGTCTGAACCTTCCGACCCTGAAAATAGACAAATAACCAATGAAAAGATGAAAGAATAACGCGTGGAATATAAAACAAAAACATAATTAGCGGGCATATCACAAATGTGCGTTTGGTTATCTTGTTGAAATCCGTTGTTTGTGTTTTCTCATGTTTCAATTAACATCCTTGCTCCCAAGTTGTACACCTTTTCCTGGTTATTCCGTACCGATGAAGGCTAATGAGCCAGAAACATGTATGTCTACGGTTACCACTCATTCTCTGTAACCTCTTTTGCGTGATATGCCCGCTAACTCTGTTTTTGTTTTATATTCCACGCGTTATTCTTTCATCTTTTCATTGGTTATTTGTCTATTTCCAGAGTCGGAAAGTTCAGACAGGAGAGCTATAGACGCCTCCGTGTCTCTGTTGGTTGTTGTCCTGAACACTCGGGATCTTCCATTTGAAGGCACAAATGTGCGTTTGGTTATCTTGTTGAAATCCGTTGTTTGTGTTTTCTCATGTTTCAATTAACATCCTTGCTCCCAAGTTGTACACCTTTTCTTGGTTATGCCGTATCGGTGAAGGCTAATGAGTCAGAAACATGCATGTCTACGGTTACCACTCATTCTCTGTAACCTCTTTTGCGTGATATGCCCGCTAATTATGTTTTCATTTTATTGTTTAACATCAATGTAATTTTTTTTTCAAATAATAGATTTAAGGAAAACAGGGACGAACTCCTGGCCGTCCAACGGTTCTCAGTAAGCAAGAAGAAGAGGCGTCCAACGGTTTTCAGTAAGCAAGAAGAAGAGGCCATCCTTCAAGCAGCAGCCACATGTTTAGATTGGGGTTTTCCATTGAATCTTATGGACATAAGGATGATGGCAAAGTACTATTTGGACAGAAAAGGAATAACGATAAACATGTTCATGAAGAATGTACCTAGAGTTGACTGTACATTCTTCTAAATAGGCATAAAAACTCGTTTGGACAGAGACTGGCCAACAACACAAAACGAGCGTAGGCCGCAGTATCCAGAGAAACTCTAGGAGTATTTTATGACAACTTGGAAAAATCAATTAAGGACTTACCGAGTTCCAACATATTCAATTAACTACGAATCAAATTTATCAGATGACCCTGGAAAAAAACGAGGAGTTTACAGACGAGGTGTGAAATATCCAGAGAAAATTATGAATCACTGGAAGAACTGCACAACTATCATGATATGTTGTTCAGCGGACGGCACCTTGTTACCTCCTTACCTTGTATTCAAGAGTATCCACATTTATGATTCTTGGAAGGAAAATGGTATACGAGGACCTCCTTGCTGCGACAAACCATGTTGTTGTAGTTCAGGCACACGGATCAATCGCACGTCTAGCGGATGGATGGCCGTAGTTTCAGAGACTGGTTTCGAAGCTCTTTCTTACCGCATGTCAAACGTTTAGGAGGCCGAAAAGCTCTTATTGGTGACAACCTATCCTCTCATATGGATGTTGACGTAATAAATATGTGTGCGGAAAATGATATAGATTTCATCTGTTTAGTCCCACACTCCACATACATGTGCCAGCCGCTAGACGTTGAGTTCTTTCGGCTAATCAAAGAAGCTTGGCGCAAGACACTGTCGGAATGGAAATTACAAAATTTACGATTGTCCACTTTTCCAAAAGATACATTTGCCAGTGTTTTGAAAAAAACTTTAACTGACATGGACGCGATAGCTGCAAGAGTTAGTAATCAGCCACGGGAAGACACTTGCAACTGATCGGCCATCGGACGAAACTTGATAAGATCATTTCGTTCTTCTGACATCTATCCTTTAGATCGTCAGCAAGTGTTCAAGAAAAAACCAAAGGAAACTGAAGAAGAAAATCCGACAAATGAGGTTGAAAGTGCACTAATTGCTTTGCTAAAAGAGCAAAGATTTGGTAGCCCAAGTCGGCCACAGAGGAAGAAAAAAAGGCTGGCTGTTGCACCCGGAGGTAGTATATCGACAGCGGTGGTTGATAATGGGACGATAGATAAAAATAATAGTGACGGTGACTTCCACGCAGAATTAAGAGGATCACGCAGCTAGAGAATCCATGCCAGACAGTGAACTGGAATTTGACAGTGGAGAAGCACCTGATAGATTTGAAGTTGGTCCGTTTATTGTGACAGAATTTTCTTCACAACGAGGGAAAAAAACAGAAATACATGTGCAAGATTTTAGAAGTGGTACCAGAAATTGTTGTCGTGGGAATGAAGTCCATTGGAAAAAATAAAAGAATACTTAAATTCATTGCCGACGATATCTTCGAGATTAGACGTGAAGATGTAATCAAGATCCAGGCCAATCCTTCAGAGCATATCGACACTGATGGTAATTCGTTCTATGAATTTGAGACATCGAAGTTCGCGAAGTTTGAAGTGTTATCATGTTAATTTTTTCTCCGTACGTACAAATTTTTTTTCAAAAATTAAAAATTATATATGTGTTCATGTGCCTTATTTGCATTATTTTTGTATAGAAGTTTACATTTTGTTGTCACTGAATAAATGAATATTTGACATAACTTACTTGTTTTCATCCGATAAAAGTTCCCCTGCTGAATGAATTTGGTTGCACAACCTAAAATATCAACCGCAGACTTGTATTCTTCGTTTTTTTGTTCATTCCAGTGGGGTTACTTCAATATTCCATATAAAACGCAATGGCGATCAAAGTATCCCCAATACCAGTATAACTTTGATCACATCATTTTTATTTTTCATCTCAGAAAATACATTTCTTTAATTTCATATCTTCAGGATATGTTAATGGGGTAAAACCGATTAATCATGATTTTTACTTCACCTGTATTGATTGATAAAGACAAGTTATTCATGTCTGAAAAAAAAATTGATCAAAGTATCCCCATGTTACGGTACTCATTACTCGTCTCTCCTTTCATTCAATAAATATACATTTACTTATTGATAATAAAGTAAAGTCATTCAATAAATATACATTTACTTATTGATAATAAAGTAAAGTAAAAGTATATTAATATTCTGGTTCTACTGCTCTGTCAGTTTTCACCGTTCACTATCCTGTATGTAGGTGGTCTCATTAGTGAGAAAGACCAAGCCAATAGTGGCTGATGGCCAAGCCCCCATTCTAGGTGCGGGCGTTACAATATCCTTCTTTGCTACACGAACAATCCTGGCAGTAGTATGAGTAAAATGAAGTCTATAGGCAACAGGAGCACTTCGGTCGGGTAATCCGTCACAGTCGTTAAATATACTCAGTCTTGTCCTCAGAAAAGACAGTTGGTTTCCTGAGGACGTTGGACGGATCTGTAGCTACTCCCAATTAACAGTCGACTAGGAGTTGGTTTAGCAGAGAGGTGGATGTGCTAGATGAGGATTTAGTAGGACGGCCTCGTCTTCGTAGTGGTAGTACTAGGAATGGGTCGTCAGTGGTCTCCGCCTCCTGAAAGGGTGTCAAGTTGTCTGAAAATAAGGCTTCGGCGTGGAAGGAATTTAAGTTGTCGGAACTCATGAGCTTGGGTTGGCCCTCATATCAATCTATCGTTCTTTTTAAATAGGTTGTAAAGAGGTTTGCAAATTACGACGACCTTTTCAATGAAGCGCTTGAACCATGATCAGGTTTGAACAAAATCTGTGTCATTTGCTCTTCATTTTACGGAGGTGGTCGATTGCAAATAGAAGACACTTTGTCGGGGTCGGGATTAATCGCTTATGGAGTGATATGACCAATATATCTTACGGAGTGACAGACGAAAAAAACTGTATCAATGTCTTGTTAGTTACTTTGTAAAGAAGGAGAGATAATGAGTAGATAATCCAAGTCTCTTACATTCTAAATTTTAACAGGTATATTTCCTTTGTCTGGCCTGACTATCGTACCTCCAACAAACGCGCCTTGACATTGCTCTTCTTGACTAATTACGCGATCATTCCCCATTTCTACTTTACAATTTAAGAATATCTGGTATCTCGCCGGTATCGAAATGTATGTTCCTAAATTTTAATTAACAGGTAGGACCATTGTTTGACCTTTAAAATGAAATGAAAATTGAAATTTTTCATAGTTTGTGATCGCTTCATGTTTATAAAAAAAGTTGAGCCTAATATTCCGCTCATATCACTACAACATTTATCTAATATATGAAATTCGTGGAACAATGATATATCTCCTAATTTTTTTTATTCAAAGAAAAAACCGCATCATCCACGAAGGCTATTAGCGGTGGTGGTACAGTATGACTTATATTAGGTTTATATTATTAATTAATTCCAAAAACTTTAGTAGCAACTCGATGTTATCCGGGTTCAAAGCATCAGTAAGTTTTTCGGGCAGTCCTGAAGTTAGTCTCTCCTCACTATAGTCGGGACCCTCCATGATTATGTGTTTAACGTTCAGTTCTTCGTAACAGGAGACACATCTTTTGGGGTTTTCTTTTTTCAGTAGAAACTGGTGCGTGTATCTATTGTGGCCAATCTTAAGGCGGGTTAGAATTGTTTGGTGTCTACGGGAGAATTATCCTAAATTCTGGAGGCTCAAGCTGAGATTGATTGTTTTGAGCTTATTATTCTCAACGGCTTGCCATCTTTCCCCCCATGTATTCATTGTGAGTTTCCGGATGGTATGAGTGTAATCTTTATATGGCACTTGGCGAATCAGTTGGGAGAGGGGATTTGAACATGTCTCTCTGGCTATTGTATCCGCAGTTTCGTTACCAACTATTCCTACATGTGATGGAACCCACACAATTTCAACGCTTTTTCCCGCTTCAGATATTTTTGCCAGTTCTGATTTATTGATGAGGAGAATGGCATTTCTGGGATAAAGCTGTTGAATGCCTTGCACAGCACTCAAGGAGTCAGTAAAGATGGCAGTATCTTCGTAATCAATGCAGTGCGCAAGAGCTTTGGCTATGGCATACAGTTCTCCGGTGTAAATACTTGCTTTCAATGGAAGTCGGAAAATATAGTTTGCCCTGTCTGAGATTACGGCAGCCGCAACGCTTTCACTGGTTTTAGATGCATCTGTGTATAAGTGGCAATAGTTCTCGTATTTGGAGGTTACTTCAGTAAAAGCTCTTCTTATGAGTACTGCTGGGGTATCATTCTTGAGATATTGAGTGAGATAGGTGTTGCATTTGGGAAGGGCTATTGTCCATGGGTGAGGTATCTTTATATTCAAAGGGAAAATGTTCTAATTATGAATTGGATTATTTGATATTTTGGAAATTCTTACATAAAGTGGAAGTTGTGAATTATGGTGATGTTCAAATATTTCGGGAAAACGATTGGAAAATGTATTATGATGACTGGGATTATTTGTATTGGTTAATATCCTTACTGCATATGTTAAAATTAGGTTGTGTCTACGCGATTCAAGTGGTGGTTCACCCGCTTCGACCAGTAAACTTTCCACAGGGCTGGTACAGAATGCTCCCATTGCAATTCTTATAGCCGTATTCTGGATGACATCTAGGGTTTTCAATAAGGATACCTCACTGTAGAGTGAACAATGGCCCCATAATCCAGCTTGGATCTTATAATTGCGCGATAAATCCGTAGAGAGGTTATGCTATCAGCTCCCCAAGTGTGATTGGCTAATATCTTCATTAAATTTAGGCAGGATGATTCCTAATGTGCGAGTCCCATTGCAGTTTTTTATCGAAAGTAATCCCAACAAATTTAACTTCAACCACAAATTCCAGTTGGTAGTTATTCGATTCAAGAGAAGGTGTAGCATCTTCCGTTTTCTTCGAGAAAAGAACACATTTTGTTTTTGTAGCCGAGAACTTGAGTCCTGTGCGTTCTGACCATAACTGAAGGTTGTTAAGTGCATTCTGAAGATGGGTACGAATTGAGAGTATGTTTTTTCCTGATGCGTACTGAACTAAATCATCTGCATATAGTGTACCTCTGACAGGCCTTCTAGTGTAGTCCAAAATGTCATTAAAAGCTTCGAGAAATAGCGTCACACTAACAGCGTATCCTTGAGGAGTGCCATTTTCTTGGGACTCAGTTTCCGAAAATGTACCATTGACTTTCACCACGAAAGATCTATTTTTCAGGACATTGGAAGTGAAAGCTAGCATATTTCCTTGAACTTGCCATTGATTCAACTGATTAAGAACTTTGCGTCTCCAAACAGTATCGAAAGCTCGGTGTATATCGAAGGATATTGCGATCAGCTTTTCTTGATTTGCGAAGGCTGCGTGTATATCTGACTGGAGATTCACTAGATTGTCTGTGGTCGAACGATTCTTGCGGAAACCACTTTGTTGGGGAATAATTAGGTTATTTTGTTCCAAGTAATACTGTAACCTAGCATTCAGTATTTTTTCTAAAAGTTTACACATGTTACATGCTAAAGATATGGGCCGATAGGACTGTGGATCTGTATGTGGTCTGTCAGGTTTTTTAATAGGTAATACAACAGCTTCTAACCAATAGGAAGGACATTTTCAAGATCGGTATATTTCATTGTATACCCAAGGAGGTGTCGTTTTCAGACTGGAGGAAGTTTTACAAGAAACATGTAGGGAATGTCATCTAGTCCGGGGAGGACTTACCTTTGGATAAAGCATCTTCCAATTCGTCGATTGTTATATCATAGTTCAAGGGGTTCTCCGCATCAGCTTCGAGATCTAGAGGATATGTCTCCATTGTTTCCCTTATCTGTAAAAAATTGGTATCATAATTCGCATTAATCGATTGTTGTTGAAAGATGTCAGGCTTACATGTTGGCAAATCCCTGATTGTTTGTTATAGAAGTTCCATTTTAAATCAAAAATGATTTACCAATATGACTTCTCGACCCTTTCATGCGGTTGATTTTCTGCCATACCTCTGACATCGGCGTGGAGTGGTTCAAAGTTGATACGTATTGTTCCCAGGAATTACGCTTACTCTGTTTTATTATATGCCTTTGACGAGCTCTGAGTCTATTGTATTCGATCTTGTTCTCGGTACAGTGATGCCTTTTCAATTTATTGAAAGCTATTTTGCTTTCTTCAGTTGTTTTTTGGCATTCTTTGATCCACCACGACACATGTTGATGATGCGTAACCTGAGTTGTTTTTCCTATGACTACATTTGCTGATTCGACAATAATCTCAGAAAATTCCTCAACAAGAATATTGATGTCTTGTACCCGGTTAAGACGTACATTGGATATTCTTGCCTCTATGAGGGTTCCATAACGTGTCCAGTCATAGTTGCTAACATTTTTCAGCCGCCAGCTAGGACGAAAAGTAGGCGGTGTATCTTGCACATCAGCTCCAAGAATAATAGGAAGATGGTCACTGCCGTACGGATCTGATAAGACAGTCCAAGACAAAGTACTGGAAAGTTTTGGATGACAAAGTGCCAAATTGAGAGCAGAATGAATGCCGGTTGCTATATTTGGTCTCCTGTAGACATATAACTGAGGGTTTTTCATCATCTACCAACATCTGCAGTATTTCAAGATGGGGTATACCCCATTTATATTCCATTGCAAGATGAATGATTCGGATTATGTATGGAGTTTGGAGGTCTTAGAAGGTTTTTAGAGATATATCACTTTCGCTTCCGGACACTGAGATGTTAGAGCCGGTTTCTAGTTCTCTGTTGAGCTGTATCATTATTTTATTTTTCAATTTTGTGATTCTGGTCTTAATGCTACGTTCGGTGAGTTCTGGATATACCTTAGTAAGTATAGCTAGGAGCGCGTGAACTTCCCCAGTATACCTGTAGGTCACACTGGGGGGTCCGGGGAACTGAACGTGTCCTCCAGAAAACTAACAATCTGACTATAGTCCAGTGAAAAATTAGACGAATTGACCTCAAAGAGTTGTTTGGCGGGAGAAACCAGAGATTCAACGGACTGGATTTGTGTTTGTGGCTTCGATTTCTTCTGAGCCTGAGAAATGCGAATGATGAAAGGAGGCTCCAACTCTTTCGCTGGATTCTGAATCGGTGGACTGATCTCTGAATGGGGCCGCTTATGCGAGGAGGTGTTTGTTAAGGTGGAGATTTCTTGGCCTTGAGGGACTAAATCTTCAATTGTGTTATCTGGGATTAAGCTGATTATAGGTTCTGTAACATTCAAGGGAGTTTCTTGAGCTTGAGGAATTATATCTTCTATTGGTTGTTCTTGTAGAGTGTCGGCTATAGGATCAGTAATAGTCTCGTGACAATTAACAGAGATATGCCCATTCTTCTTACATTTGTGGTACAAAAGTTTATGTTCAGAAATGAAAATACGGTATGGAGTATTATCATACTAAACGAGAATCGATTCAGGTAAGGGAGAACTATTATTGCTCTTAGGAGCAAGTTGTATGAAGACTTGTCAGCGGAAACTCAATATGTGGCTGTATTCGGGTTGTGAAATTCCAATCCGAAGAAATGTTATAGGTGACATCAGAGATAATCCTAGATCTCTGAGATTCTGTTTTATAATGTTGTGAGGGATTGTTGGTCATACGTTAGAAAGGACTAATCGAGTAGATGGTGATATCAAACGGCGAGCTTTGAGAATTTGACTGTTAACTTCAATTTCTCCTCCTTTATTTAGAAATGTGTCCACTATGGTTTGACTAAAGATACATGCATACTCTGTTATTCGAAATTTCAGATGATAAAATTATATCTTTCGGTTGAACTTTGGTTCCAAGGTCGATTATGTATTCATGAATTTTCACTACTCCCATAGCGGGAAATATGATGGCTTGCTCCTTTGATGGGTATTTGAATGTTTTTACTACTGTAGAATAAGACTGAGTTGGGGGATTCAGAGAGTTTTCTTGATCTGATTTATCATTTTGATAGAGAGATAGATATATAGATAGTTTATTGTGTATAAGATAAATCTTTTCACAAGGGTTCGGTACAAAATTTCAAGAGAGGCATTTAGATAATTCGATATAAATTATGAAATAGAACTAATTTGTAAATGAATAAAAAAGTTAAGATAAAAACTAAAATATAAAATATGTGTGTACTTCATGATAAAGCCAATCATTCACCATGTGCAAATGCTCGCAGCTTCAATATACTGATAATATTATGAGCTAATTTAGTAAGTTCAAAGAAACCGTTTCGTGTATTGTTAATTTTAAGGTAGTGTACCAGATCATCAATATTATGAACATTCTGAAAAAAAATATTTTTTCTAAGAGGGCTGTAAATGGGACATTCAAAAATCATATGATGTAATGAGTCCGGGGAATCCATATTACAGACAGTGCAATTCTCAGTGCTGTCAATAATAAAAACCTCCTTTAAAAGACAATTTTGAAAATGTTTTTCTACAGGTTCTAAGTTGCGCTATTATTCTGGTTATATAAATGTGTGCGGATGTTTGCAAATAACTGCTAATTTCACCAAATAGTGTGAGTATAGTAAAGAGTAACTATAAGCAACCTTTCTATTTATGTCACTATCAAGCAGTCGTTTTCGTGATTTGTCTAGAATAAGTCTATCCAAACTGCGTACATTTGTACTTAAATAATCTTCCCATATACACTCACATTGCGCATAAATAAGCCATTCTTTAAGTTGTATCACCCAATTATACTGTGAATTATTATCAGATGATAACTTAGCAAGTCGATTGAAACAAATTTTTGAAAGTCTTGGAGAGTTCATTCCTTTGAGTTCGTTTAACCAAAGTAAGGCATGTTTCAAAACAACCGTTGACAAATGATCAGAACTTGTTTCCAAGCGTACAATGTAATCTGGGGTACTCTTTGACAGACTTAGGGGTTTTTTGAAAAAGTTTACCTGTACACGCTCTATAATATCAGTGTAACGCAGACCACATACGCCAATTCCAAAAGAAAGAGAAGATAAAATAATTGAATTATATGGATTGATCCGCGATTCTCAAGTATTCATTTTTGACCGACACATTATATCCATTACTGCTACAATCGCCCGATTAGCTTTGATTTTAGAATTCTTAGCCATGGTGCAAAACAAGGCTGTGGAGGAGAAATCAACACCCAAGTAAGCAAACTGCTTTACTGTTTCCAAACAATATCCACTATAATGAAATTTTTCATTGTAATTATGTACATGGCCACTTTTTGAGAATATCATTACTTTTGTTTTATCGGTATTGACTAAAAGTTTGTTATCAAAGCAATAAGACTCGAGTACCTTTAGATTTCGCTCTATATCAATTGGAGAGTCGCCAAGGATAACTATATCATCTGCGTATTGAAGCATTAATACATCGTTGTTGCCGTCAATAGTAAGTCCAATTTAGATTTTTTGATCGGAAATAATCTTCAATGTCAGATATGAAAATAGAAAAAATTAGGAGGCTAAGTGATTCTCCCTGCAAGACACCTTCCGGGATGCTGTATTTTTTACTGTATAAGTTTTGTTGCTTGATTGAGAATGTTGCTTTATCATATACCTGTTTTAGTATCCGAATGTGTTTAGAACTAATCCCAAATTTATGAAGTTTCAACCAAAGAAGTTTATGATCTATACTGTCAAATGATCTTTTGAGGTCTAAAAAGACAGCAAACACTTTTCTGCGCTGAAGTCTAAGAGTAATTTGCAAGATCGAGGTAAAAATGGAATTATTATCTAAACTGCCTCTGTTTTTTCGGAAGCCATATTGGGTTTCTGGAAGGATGGAATTATCTTCACACCAGCTGGACAGACGATTTAGTAAAATAAGTGTGAATACTTTAACGCAGCAATTGATTAGCGATATACCGCGATAGTTGTTTGGATCATCTAAGGGTCCTTTCTTGTGAAGCATTGTTAGAATTGTGTCACACCAGCCAAGTGGAATTTTTTCTGATTCTAATATTTTATTACATAAGTGACACATGTATAAGCGCCAATTTTGTGGTGTTTCAGAAACTCATAGGTTATGCCATCTCTACCAGGAGCCTTACCATCTTTACACACCAACAGGGATTGATCAAGTTCTGAGAGTGTTATAGGTGAATCCAGAAACTCATTTCCAACGCCAAAAAAACTCATATCAAATTTAACCTTAATTGTAGTTAAGTGGTCGTAAAATGACTCCCATTCCGCAATTGATAACGGACAGAATTTATTTCTGCGCCTAAATAAGTTTAATGTTTTCCAAAACTCTGACTGATTTCTAGTACTGGAAAGAGGAACCATAACATTATTTTCACACACTTGTTTCTTTTTTAAAATTAGCTGCTTATATTCTTTTTTTATAGTAATGTAATTCGTTTTATATGGTTCTGAAAACCCATATTTGTTGCACTCTTTTAATTTAATTTTTACTTGAGTCTTTGCTCTTTACATTCAACATCAAACCAAGAGTTACGAGGATGTTTTTTTGGATTACTAACTTTTTTCGTTGGAAACAGACCTAAATTTTTTGCTACGTCCCAAATACTTGAACAAAGATTAATATATAAAACATCTACATCTCCACACATACCTACATTCGGCAAGTGCTGGATTGACATAATGAAATCTATGGTTTTAGTATTGTCCCATTTCAGGCTAGTGAATGAGGATGAAAAAAGTACTGGGAAGTGGTCTGGCAAATATTAATCATCTAGTAGACTAAATTTGTCAACATATTCTAGTTTATCATTACAACAGAAACATAGATCAATAACACTTTGCCCCAAGGCATTACAAAAAGTAAAATTTGCAGGTCTGCCAGTATTAACATTACCATTTACTAATTAAAAGTTTCTAATAGACATAAATTCAAGAAGATAGCGACCTTGAGCATTACTCACCTTGTCGTGACCTAACATGTCAGGAAAAACTGAGTATTTGTTACAGTCTCTTCAGGGATCTCACTAAGTTCTGCGATTCGACCATTAAAATCTCCAATTACGAAAGTTATACAGCCGGAATATTTTTCCAGTATCACATCAAGTGAAACTCCAAAAGTTTCTAATAAGTCACTGTAGTTACTTCTCGGTGGAATGTACACAAGGCAAACAATGAACTGAAGACACTGTAAACTGATATATAAGCCACCAAGGAGAAGTCTCCAGGAGTCTTGGGCTGTAACTGTTTTTGTAGAATATGGCTAGGCCTCCCTTTGCACGTCCTACCGACTTTCCCTAATTGTTTTGGAGTAAACAACACTGTAATTATTACGTATAAGATTTGGTACATCAATATCAGTAGCCTGCCACGTTTCACATAAACATATTGTAATAATATGCGATCAGATATATAGATATCCCACCGTGTTACCACTCTAATAATATGCGCTGTCACCACTCTAATGATATATACTATTGTATCACTGTAATCCCCTAATGATATACGATTATGTATCACTATTATCCCTATTATTTACTGATGTCACCACTCTAATAAATGGGTAGTTTCTTTTTCGTTCTTATGGTGAAGCCGTGATAAACTCAGCCGATGTTGCTGATATCCCACCGCTGTCACCAGTGTAATAATATGCGATCAGATAGATAGATATCCCACCGCTGTCACCACTCTAATGAATATGCGCTCAAATAATATGCGATTAGATAGATAGATATCCCACCGTGTTACCACTCTAATAATATGCACTGCTCACCACTCTAATGATATATACAATTATTGTATCACTATTATCCCTATTATTTACTGATGTCACCACTCTAATAAATGGGTATTTTCTTTTTCGTTCTTCTGGTGAAGCCGTGATAAACTCAGCCGATGTTGCTGAGTATCCCAGGCTGTCTCCAATCTAATAAACACCACTATGTAGCTACCAAAAATATTAATCGCTGTCACCAGTGTAATAACTTGTATTGTATCGAATCGGTATTATCCTATAGTTCCTAGTAGTATCCTATATCTGGGGTAATGTATATAGTAGTTCTCTGTTACCAGTGTAGTAACTCTATCTATCGTCTCTTTTTCTCTAACTGTACAGCTGCTGTCACCAGTGCCTGATGGCACAAAAAAAAAATTATAGAACCCGGGATTCTCCCTGCGGAATTTCCTCGAGGAAGGGGGGGGGTTGTTCCGGGCTCGAGCGGTCGAAGACGTCGTGGGGCCCCTTGGGCTTATACAGTGTGCCAAGCCCGAGTTCGTAGTGCAGGGTTAGCTGGTCCGACCTATTTGACGGGTATGGGGTGGTGAGGATTGAGATAATTGAAAGGTTAGAGCATATGATAACAATATATTACAAAAAAAAACAAAACTGTGTCAAATAACCTCCGAAAGTAAACTAGTATTAGCGGTACCTGAACTATGACCTCTATTTCTAGTATAAACGTCTACCAAACTCTATGATCTAAGGATTTAACTAAAATTCTCAAGTGTACAATATAAAATATCTCTGAAATGGTTTTAACTTATGGATCTCCAGTGCAACGGAGGAATATCAATATGTTTGACTAAAATCCCTAGTGTAACGTAAATAACTCTAAAGAAGATTACATATAGTGGAAAAGATCTCTAATGTCGAATTAGGTATAGTATCGAGCCAAATGTAGTTATATCTACGTAGTTTGATTAAACTAATTAGATGATAAAGAGATAATATGCACAAACAAAATCTCTGAATATAACTAGATAAAATGCCCCTATACTCTTGGGCCTTAGCGGTAGATGAAGGGCGCTGATGTATAAGAACACTCGATATGACTGAACACCTTGTAGAGTCCCTTAACTTTCTTGGGTTACCCGATTTAGTCAAAGGAAAAAAATATAATAACTCAAACCAATATTCAATATAATAAATGAATTTGAACTTTTAAAAAACTTACGTTTTGAAAATCCCACAGGTCACATAAATATTCACACTATTACTTTTTGAGGGTGAGGGTCCGTCATGTGGAAATGAATTATTAGACCGAAAACACTCCGTAAGGCTCAAATAGCCTTTTCCCGAAACAAAAAAAAAACTATTATTAACGAACAATAGGAATTGCAAATAGATATCAGTACCGACTCACTCCGACTGTAATTAACTTCAACATTTTTATTACTCAAAGCGACGTTGCTAAATCCTCCCCACAACATTCTTTTACTAAATCAAGTTATGCTACGACACAGTTGGAGACATCAAATGAAAAGGTAAACGACCAAATGGAAGTTATTTATACTAATAGTGTGGCATACTCTAACAATAATAATATAGACACTTTGTATGATGAAGATGATAACGGAAATCACACATCAGTAGCCGATTTGAGTAAAAATTTCAATGACAGACTCTCCAGAACAGTTAAAAATGGTACTAACCTCGCCAATAAGACAACTGAGGTTAGATTCAAAATATCTTATGTGACCAATAGAGTGAAATTAATAAGTACAAAATAAATATCAACCAGAGTTAAAAAATCTAGTAATAATTTTTCGGTGACCAAAAAAAGGACATTGCCTCCAACAAGTGTCAAAATAACCCCGATGTTTTGCAGTCAAATTCAAAATTGGAAGAGAATGAAGACGTAGAAAAAAATAATGGCTCTGAAGTCGATAGGGTCATAGTAACTGGGAAATCAATAAACATCAATTCCCTTTCTAAATATAATCCTAGAGTTAACAACTTCTCTTCAGACATTTCATTTTCGATTAAAGATTTTCAGAAAGGGGATGAAACTCAACAAGAACAAAAGGACACGTCTTAAAATGATGTAGATAACAAGGAATATATTAACAAAGTGAACCAGACCAATGATCTATCGACATCAACCAAACTTTCCGAAACCACAATATCTGCATCCAATTCAATAGCAAACAACATCTATTCAAATTTCTTATCACGCCGATCAATCGAGAAAGACAATAATGGAGTCCGAGATTATTCGTACAATGATAGTAGTTGCGAAAGAGCTCTTAACAATATCTCCAAGATCAGATCCATAAAGGCTATTCCCCAAGAATCTTTGGGTCTCAAAGGCCTCAAAAATATTGGTAATACATGTTTCATGAATAGTATTATTCAATGCCTATGAAACACAAGGTGGCTATTAGAATATCTAAAGAAAGACTCATACATAAGAGATATTAACATAAACATATCTAGCATGAAAGGAGCACTAAGTAAAGCATTTGCTGAAGTTATTCAAGAGCGTTGGTCTGAAGACGGTTCAGACAGAGTGGTTAATACAGTATCATTGAAAAGTCAGATTCAGCGATTTACTTCAAGGTTCATGGGATACACTCAACATGATGCACAGGAGTTTCTCCGTTACCTATTAGCAGGACTTCACAAAGATGTCAACAAGGTATATGAAAAACCAAAGCCCATATTAACAGAAATTGATGACAAACTTAGTGACATTGATAACGCACAAGAATCTTGGTTGAGATATTCGAGAATGAACAACTCCAAGATTGTGGATAACTTTATCGGTCAATTAAAATCAACAATCAAGTGCACACACTGTTGTCACTGTTCAGTTACCTACGATCCCTTTTGGGATTTATCCCTTTCAATACCCCAAAGAACAGGTAAATTACGACTTTCATAATGTTTAGATTCTTTTACAAAAGAAGAAACACTCGACGGTGATGAGAAACCAACATGTTCGAAATGTAAGGAACGAAGACGATGCACTAAATCATTCTCAATTCATGAATTTCCGAAAATATTGGTCACTCACCTGAAGCGCTTTTCGCAAATAGAAAGATTTAGTGGAAAACTTAATGTTGTAATACATTTTCCAATAAAAGGCTTGATATGAGCCATTACGCGGCTGATAATGTGGTAATGTATATACAACCTCTACGCTATATCAAATCACTGTGAAACCACTTATAATGGTCACTACACAGCATTTTGCCGACATCCCTACACGGGACAGTGGCACGAATATAACGATTCAAGGGTGCTATTAATATCGTGGAAATCTTTAGTAAGTGGAGAAGCATATGTTCTCTTCTATGAACAAAATGACACCTTTAAGTTTAATACTTTCTTTTATTAGTTTTCAAATTGTATATTTTCATTGTGAACCAATGTCATATTTGGTTTTTCCTGCAAAATTTATTTATATATTCATATATAAATTGTAATCTTAATAAAAACTCAAAAAAAATGTAGAATCTGCTTCATCCTAAATTCAGTTTGAAATAGCTTAGATTTTTATTCGCAAGATTTTCTTCTCTTAAATACAATTTCCAGCCTCAACTTATTTTTTATGAAGTTTGAAACCTTTAAACGTTTCTGGTATATCCGATATTTCACGCTACAAGATCAAGTAATAATTGAAATAAGTTATTTTTCCATTTGCCTTGTATTAAAAATAAATTGAACTCAGTTTTTTATTGAAATACAATTAATAAATATTGTGTTTTTATGCTAATTCCCTACGAAAATATGAAGATAACAGTGAACAAGTAGGTATTAGAAATTGGTGGTTTTTGAATAAAATGAAGCAAATTTGCAATCATTTAGATTCATTGATCCGTTATTAACAGCAGAGCCGAAGCAAAACAAAATCAGAGTAAGTAGACGATGTTATTATTATCAGGTAACGTTGATTCATATTTCGATTCGCTTTCACGCCAGAGTAATTTTTGAATCACTAAATTATGATAAACATCGAAATATGTATTCAATTTGTTCAAATCTATGAAAGACGTCAATTCAAGTTGAATAATTTCTGAGTTAAAAAAACAAATTATGAATTATTAATTGCATGGGTTCATGAAGTAAGTTAAAAAATTATTTATTTTTCAATAGTTCTAGTGTCAGTTTAATCACGAGTAAGTTAGTACTGGGTTTATATTAATGGTTTTGTTTTGCTGTCAACTAGCTATATCTAAATTGATAATCCAGATGTAACAATTCATCCACAACTGTCTACCAAGTTACTATTTGTTTCTCAACATTGTTCATGCTATAAGATCAATATCTACACACTTTCTGACAAACTCCACAAAACATCTCACCCACCCACGTCCTGTAGGGAAAACAAACTTATATCAGAATTCCAGCAAAAGGTTGAAGTGTCGTATTTATAATGATATGAAAATTTCGTGGAAACCATTATTTTAAAAATCAGATTGAGCATAAATGAACAAGTAATTAGATAGAAACATTAGGGAGGTATGTCAATTACGCTGAATGCAGGAAAATAGACTCTCAAGAAGAGTTTATGTACCAAAAATACTAGGAAACAATGAAAACGTAGAAATGAGATAGAGCATAAAAGAGAAGAGACTCAAAAGTGAGAGATGAATGAATGGGAATTGAAAAAGTCGTGCAAGTTAGTACAAAATTGAGAGAAATCTGTATAATCCTTGACACCTCATTTTTTGAGGATATGCTGTCCTGTAAATATCCTGCAGCAACTGCGGTACTCTTCCATCTAACATGGCGCTTCAGCGTAGTCATACTTGCTCCAGCTAGTTTTGGTCGTGTGCTATTTCGTAACAGTATCATTATCATCATCATCAAAATCACATTTTCTTCCACATCATCTGGGCCATTGTTTACTATATTATGTAACACAGCTAGTGCACGAACGATAGCAACTGAAGTTCCCAACTTCGTTTCTAGAGATCTTTTTAAGCAAGGAAGTCTTCGTTACCAAATCGCAAACAAACTTTCCACGACATTTCTATTTCTTTTATGAGTTTGATTATAATTTTTTTCTGCCCTAGTCCATGGATTTATTACATGTGTTAATAAATATCTTCGACAGGCATACCCATTATCTCGTAATATTTTTCCTAAAGTAATTATGACCAATTACTATCATCAAATAGCAATAAATAATTTTAGTTTATTTGCTAACCAGGTAATTCATTATTTTCCTATTTCATTCTTTATGAACTTCTCTAAAAGATAACATTATCATGCATTGAACCCGAATAGCGTACCATAATGTCTAATATTTTCATCGCTGGTCCAGGGGCAGCCTTTTCAAAACAATACACTTTATATTTTTTTATTGATGCCTCATATTACCTATTTAAAGCACGCCTCAGCGTGTTTAACTCGAACTTCCAAACACGCGCGTTTTTTAAAGTCCCTATGGTAACAAAGACAACTCGAGAAACGTAAGTATCAATGACAACTTTTACTTTTCCGCCCAACCTTTCTATATGCGAGGAAAGTATTGGTTCACCCCAAAAAAAGTTGAAATTTTGAATTTTTTTTGAGTTATTTCTACGTTTTCCATCAACAACAACACGAAAAAATGGTTTTTAGGAAAAAAATCCTGTGTGTATGTCGTCATCGTCGTCGTTGTCGTCGGCCACTTTTCCTTACATGTTTTGTTAGCACGATACAGCCTCCGGAGTGCAATTAGTCAGCAATTTTATGATTGAATATTGTTAAGGACATGTCACAGATGATCCCCATTGATTTTCACTTCACCAGAGCCAGTACAATGGGTGCTATGGTACTTGAAGTACGACATTTTGTAATTTTTCGAGAAATTTCAGTTTGTTAGCACGATACAGCCTCCGGAGCGCATTCAAAGATGAACCCTATTGATATTTAACTCAGTTGAGCCAGTATAACGGGTGCTATGTTACTTGAAGTACCAAATTTTCGTCATTTTTGGAGAATTTTCAGTTTGTTAGCACGATACAGCCTCCAGAGAGTATACGATTGATCAACTTTATGATTGAATATTATTCAAGGTATCTCACAGATGTACCCTATTGATTTTCAGTTGACTAGATCGAGTACAGCGGGTCCTATAAATCAAGATATACTGAATTTTTGGTTCTTTTTGGAGAAATTTCGGTTTGCTAGTACGATACATCCCCCGAAGTGTATACAAGTAACAATTTTATGATAGAATATTGTTCAGGGCCACAGATGCGGAAAAGTTAGTTTTAATCCTTAAAACCGCTTATTTTTATTAGTTTTTAAATTGTATATTTTCATTGTGAACCAATGTGTTATTTGGTTTTTTTTGCAAAATTTATTTATATATTCATATATACATTGTATCCTTTTAAATATAAATTAAGAAACTTTTTGATTATTTATCTGACAGCAGTCAGTACCTCGTAATGTCAAATAAAAATAAATACTATTTAGAATGGACTTTCACGAAACTTGGCTGGGCATCGAGGGCGGACTTCCATTTTTTTGTAGTAATAATATAATAATAATATTTTTCCACTACTAGCTGTGAAGTTGACAAGTATTGTGTCTTCTAGCCAACTGAGAAGTAGAATTTCTCTATTAGTGGTTAATAAATTTTTGTATTGTTAACCTAGGTCAATAATGGACAAATTCAAATGTTTGAACGATTTGTAGATCGATACTATCCAAATTTGATTTTGACATTGAAATGTGTTGTTTATTCTCCGGTAATTGCAAAAAACGTGGATAGAGGAATCTTTTTACCTTCAACATTATCACCAGTGGAATTTGAAAATTATCTGTTGATAGAAACTGGTAGCTAACCTTGACCCAGGATATCAGGATAATAGTTTCCCCGATAACAAGCGGGGAACTAGGAGTGCACTCTCGTCGATTCTCGTGGTACGTTTGTGAACGCTGTGGTGTAGAGAGTGAAGTACATAGACAAATAATATATTACTTTTTCTATGGAGAAGTATATGTAAAATATTTTATGAACGCTCACTTCGTATCCAAGTGTTGTGAACGCACTACCGCTGTAATTGTTCTAAGTTCAAAGTAAAACACAAACCACGTTTTGTGAAATTTTTGGATGTGATCGTATAATTGGTTTCGTTAATTCGTTCCATTTAATATTGGTGATTATGAACTATAGGAATAATGGTATTCTATTGCTGTGTGATTAAATTATACACGATTTTTATAAGACATTTTTTTAATTTTTAATATTGTCTTAAATTTGGCTAGTAGTGGGAAAAAACGTATATACACCACGGTGGTGAAGACATTTATTAACCTCGTATATAAACTCGGTCGATAATAATAGTCTTCACTACCTTGGTATATAATATACTATTTATGATTTCAAAGTGCACCAATAAAAAAAATAGCGTGAAGTATTCGTGGATAACTGGTCTTTCAAACACTTGCTCTATTTCGAGCACTCCGGCTGCGCCGTCGTGCTCGAAAAATCGCGCGTGTTTGAAAGACCTCTTTATCCACTTATACTTCAATATACTATTTTAACACTGGCAATGTCAACCATGCAATAACATAAACTAACAATGATGATAAGGATTGCTCAAGTACCTACCAGGGTTCGTAATAAATAAGTACTGTCAAAGGCGGCCTTAAGGCCGAGCCACACCGGCATCCATCCGTCCGATGGATGGACGTCCGACCTTGGACGTCCACGGAGCGCTCCGATTCACACCGAAAGCATCCATCCAGTGGACGGATGTTTTCATGAATCTCTTCATCAACGAATATTTTGTTCACTTGTGTCAGTAGCAGTGCAGTTAGTGCATAAATAATGTCGTTTAATGTGCCTTGGTGCGAAAGTGATTTGTCAAAAAGTATCCCGTGGCTTGGTGACTGCAGCTCTAGTGACGATGATAAACTTATTCTATTGTATTGTGTAAATATAAATAAATAAACAAAATAAACTTGGTACAAAACTGGTATACTTGTGAAAACAATGCGAGAAGAGTATCCTACACGAAGATGTTTTCAGAGAAACCATGTGGACTAGGGTAGTTGTGTCTGATACCAAATGGAGCGCGAGTGACCGGGCCCAGAGCTCATGCGCTGGAGAAACGTCCATGCGGATGCGAAGGAAAAATCGCTCCCTCAGCGATTCCAAAACATCCATCCATTGAACGTTTTAAACGTCCAGCGGACAGACGCATGTCGGTCTGCGTTGCGCTATTTGCCAAGCTGGCGAGCGATCTTTTTTGAACATTTAACCCGTCCATCCGAAGGATGGATGGATGTTGGGTGTGGCTTGGCCTTTAGTCGTCTATGAAATATAATCTCTACGTAAGGTAATTTCAATAACATGACGTATACCATATCACAGCAAGTACATAAAGCATATTCAAGATTGTGTATCAACTTCAATTTTTATCACGTTTGTAAAACGGATCCGACAGTTATGTCAGAAACATATTACATTTTGCGTAATAATACGATCAATGTATTTTAAGAAGACATTCAAGCGTCGTATTATATTTAAATTTCTGTCATGCCAGTCATTTCCTCTCAGCTTTCTTCTTATCCTGAAATTCCCTACTCATATTAACCAGATGTATTCAAAAATAGTTTCAGGATATTTCTAAGAAATATGCGTCTTCGGGTAGTGATTGTCTGATTTGTTATACTGTGATAATTTCATATAACTGTACAACTGGGTAAGCGAGAATTCAAGGGACCCGAGTATTATTAACTTCTCACTAAAACGTTTTGTCACTCACACATTTTTGTGAGATTGTTAGTTTATAGAGGTTAAGAAACATCGAGAAACGTGCTGCTAGAACGTTAAGGAATGAGGGTTTTTTAGCAAAAACAACATTTGTCGAGAAATTGAATTTTTTGAGTAATTTACAACATTGTATTAAAAAATAAACGGTTTTAGAGATTAAATAGTATTTTAAAGTATAAGTGGATAAAGAGGTCTTTCAAACACGCGCGATTTTTCGAGCACGACGGCGCAGCCGGAGTGTTAGAAATAGACATGTTTGAAAGACCAGTTATCCACGAATACTTTTCCCCTTTTTTTTTTTAATTGGTGCACTTTGAAATCATAAAAAATTATTATTATATTATTACTACAAAAAAATGGAAGTCCGTCCTCGATGTCCAGCCAAGTTTCGTGAAAGTCCATCCTAAATAGTATTTATTTTTATTTGACGTTACGAGGTACTAACTGCTGTCAGATAAATAATCAAAAAGTTTATTTATTTATATTCAAAAGGATACAATGTATACATGGATATATAAATAAATTATGCCGAAAAAACCAAATAAGATATTGGTTCACAATAAAAATATACAATTTAAAAACTAATAAAAAAGTTGTCATTGATACTTACGTTTCTCGAGTTGTTGATGTTACCATAGGGACTTTAAAAGACGCGCGTGTTTGAAAGTTCGATTTAAATACGCTGAGGCGTGCTTTGAAATGGTTATATGAGGCATCAATAAAAAAACTAACTTTTCCGCTCTGATTAATATTCTATAATAAAATTGTCACTTGTATACACTTCGGGGGATGTATCGTGTTAACAAACCGAAATATCTCCAAAAGTATCTCCAAAATGCAGTATATCTGGATTTATAGGACCCGCTGTACTCGCTATAGTCAGCTGAAAATCAATACGGTACATCTGGGATAATATCCAATTATAAAATTGGCCATTTGTATACACTCCGGAGGCTATATCGTACTGAACCCAAGATTTTTTCAAAAAGGACAAAAATGTGGCTTTTCAGGTACCATAGCACCCGTTCTACTAGCTCTGGTGAGCTAAAAGACAATAAGGTTTATCTATAAGATGCCCTGAACAATATTCAAACATAAAATGGGTCACTTGTATACACGCTGAATACTTCAAGTACCATATCACTCGTTGTACTGGCATTAGTGAGTTGAATATCAACAGAGTTTATCTTTGAGACGCCCTGAATAATATCCAATCATGAAATTGGTCACTTGTATACACTCCCGAGGCTGTATCGTGCTAACAAACTGAAATTCCTCCAAAAATTACAAAAATGTCGTTCTTAAAGTACTATAGCACCTTTCGTACTGGCTGTGGTGAGCTGAAAATCAATAGGGTTCATCTGTGAGATGTTTTGAATAATATTCAATCATAAAATTGGTGATTTTTTGCACTCCGGAGGCTGTATCGTGCTCACAAACTGAAATTTCTCAAAAAATTACTAAAATGTCGTACTTCAAGTACCATAGCACCCGTTGTACTGGCTATTGTGAGCTGAAAACCAATAGCGTTTATCTGTGAGATGTCCTCAACAATCTTCCATCATAAAATTGGTGATTTGTTGCTCTTCGAACGCTGTATCGTGCTAACAAGACATGTAATGAAAAGTGGCCGACGACAACGACGACGACGACATACACACAGGATTTTTTTTACAAAAACCATTTTTACTTTTCCGCCAACCTATCTAATATGCGAGAAAAGTATTGGTTCACCCACAAAAAAGTTGGATATTTGAAATTTTTCTTTTAAGTTATTTTTACGTTATTCATCAACAACAACACGAAAAAACGGTTTTTAGAAAAAAAAATCCTGTGTGTATGTCGTCGTCGTCGTTGTCGTCGGCCACTTTTCCTTGCAAGTCTTGTTAGCACGATACAGCCTCCGGAGTGCAATAAGTCATCAGTTTTATGATGGAATATTGTTAAGAACATTTCACAGATGAACCCTATTGATTTTCAGCTCACCAGAGCCAGTACAACGGGTGCTATGGTACTTGAAGTACGGCATTTTGTCGTTTTTCGAGAAATTTCAGTTTGTTAGCACGATACAGCCTCCGGAGTTCAACAAGTCACCAATTTTATGATTGAATATTATTCAGGGCATTTCACTGATGAACCCTATTGATTTTCAGCTCACCAGAGCCAATACAACCGGTGCTACAGTACTTTAAGTACGATATTTTTGTCATTTTTGGAGAAGTTTCAGTTCGTTAGCACGATACAGCCTCCGGAGTATATACAAGTGATGAATTTTATAATTGGATATTATTCAGAGCATCTCAAAAATGGACCCTATTGATATTCAGCTCACTACAGCCAGTACAACGGGTGCTGTGGTACTTCAAATTTTCGTCATTTTTGGAGAATTTTCAGTTTGTTAGCACGATACAGCCTCCAGAGAGTATACGATTGATCAACTTTATGAATAAGTATTGTTCAAGGTGTCTCACAGATGAACCCTATTGATTTTCAGTTGACTAGAGCGAGTACAGCGGGTCCTATAAAACTAGATATACTAAATTTTTGGTTATTTTTGTAGAAATTTCGGTTTGTTAGCGCAATACATCCCCCGAAGTGTATACAAGTAACAATTTTATGATAGAATATTGTTCAGGGCCAAAGATGCGGAAAAGTTAGTTTTAATCTTTAAAACCGTTTATTCCGTGTTGTTATTGATGGAAAACGTAAAAATAACTCAAACATTTTTTTCAAAATTCCAACTTTTTTGTGGGTAAACCAATACTTTTCTCGCATACTAGATAGGTTGGGCGGAAAAGTAATAACCAAAAATGTAGTATATCTGGATTTTGTAAATCAATAGGGTACATATGTGGGATATCTTGAACAATATTCAATCATAAAGTTAATCGATCGTATACTCTCTGGAGGCTGTATCGTGCTAACAAACTGAAAATTCTCCTAAAATGACAAAAATTTGGTACTTCAAGTGCCATAACACCCGTTGTACTGGCTTTAGTGAGCTGATTATCAATAGGGTTCATCTTTGAGACGCTCTAAATAATATCCAATCATAAAATTGGTCACTTGTATCTACTCCGAAGGCTGTATCAGGCTAACAAACTGAAACTTCTCCAAAAATGACAAAAATATCGTACTGTAGCACCTGTTGTATCGGCTCTAGTGAGCTGAAAATCAATAGCGTTCATCTGTGAGATATCCTGAATAATACTCAATCGTAAAATTGACTTGTTGAACTCCTGAGGCTGTATTGTGCTAACAAACTGAAATTTCTCAAAAAATGACTAAATGTCGTACTTCAAGTACCATAGCTCCCGTTGTAATATACCTGGTGAGCTGAAAATCAATAGGGATCATCTGTGACATGTCCTTAACGATATTCAATCATAAAATTTTCTTTTCCGCATCTGTGGCCTTGTACAATATTCTATCATAAAATTGTTACTTGTATACACTTCGGGTGATATATCGTGCTAACAAACCGAAATACCTCCAAAAATAACCAAAAATTTAGTGCATCTGGATTTGTAGGACCCGCTGTACTCGCTCCAGTCAACTGAAAATCGATAGGGTACATCTGTGAGACACCTTGAACTATATTCAATCATAAAATTGATCAATAGAATACTCTCTGGAGGCTGTATCGTGCTAACAAAATGAAAATTCTCAAAAAATTACAAAAATCGGTACTTCAAGTACCATATCACCCGTTGTACTGGTTAGAGTGAGCTAAATATCAATGGGGTTAATCTTTGAGACGCTCTGAAGAATATTCAATCATAAAAATTGTCACTTGTATATACTCCGGAGGCTGTATCGTGCTAACAAACTGAAACTTCACCAAAAATGATAAAAATATCGTACTTAAAGTACTGTAGCACCTGTTGTATTGACTCTGGTGAGCTGAAAATGAATAAGGTTCAGCAATGAGATGTCCTGAAAAATATCCAATCATAAAATTGATGACGTGTTGAACTCCGGAGGCTGTATTGTGCTAACAAACTGAAATTTCTCAAAAAATTACAAAATGACGTACTTCAAGTACCATAGCACCCGTTATACTGGCTCTGGTGAGCTTAAAATCAATAGGGTTAATCTGTGACATATCCTTAACAATATTCCATTATAAAATTCGTTACTTATTGCACTCCGGAGGCTGTATCGTGCTAACAAAAAATGTAAGGAAAAGTGGCCCACGACAACGACGACGACGACGACTACGACATACACACAGAATTTTCTTTCTAAGAACCGTTTTTTCGTGTTGTTGTTGATGGAAAACGTAGAAATAACTCAAAATTTTTTTTCAAAATCCAACTTTTTTGGGGTAAACCAATATTTTTCTCGCGTATTAGATAGGTTGGGCGGAAAAGTAATATCATGTTTCTGTCACTACAAAATATTTCTAGCAAAAACCACGTATATAAAGACAATTTCCATGGATGAAGTATAAAGGGTTCCGCAAAAACCGCACTTGTCATAACTTAATGTTATTGATTGACTTCAAAATGGAAGTGGAGCACTTCATTAACTCGAAAAAGGCAAGAATGTGAAGAAAAGTGAAGTTATACGCGAACAGAAAGTGAAAATTGAATCATAAATGAAATCCGTTTCCAGAAAACGAAATTGGAGATAATTGTTAGTAAAGTTTTACGGTTTTAATAATTTCTTCTTCCTAGCCTCAAAATTATTATTGCAGTTGTTTGCGTTGTAAATATTTTGACGCATCATCAGAGAAAAAAAGAGAAGTTATTTTTGAAAGTTTTTACGATATTGAAACAAAAAACCTACAAGACGCACATCTTTGTGGCATCATAATACTAGAGCCAATTGAGTAGAGACGACCACGTAAACAGTGCCAAACTATTAACACTCTGGATGTAACACGTGGAGAGTTCGAAGCGAAACTGACGTAGTACTTTACTTTGAAATACCGTTTTGTAAATAGGCAGTTATTAGCGTTCATGGAATAACTGCTGCAAGGTTGAGATGATTGCAAGAAGGTATCAGCATTCATCTGAAATCACGCACGGACAAACGTGGTAATAATAACAATAGGCCAAATGCGCTTCAATTGGTGGTCCAATGTTTGACCAAAAATCACATTAATTCATTCAAAGCTCGCCAGTCTCATTATTCCCTGAGACAAAATCCTCAACGCTACTAACTTCCTGAGATTTTAAGTGTTCGAAAGTTTTTAGAAGAAGATTATATTCAAATCAAGTACAAAGGCAACTGGAAAGTTTTTAGGCCTAAATTTAATATTAAATTCGGATTGTCCCGAACCGATAAATGTACAATAATATATGTGACTCATTGTTACAGAAAATATCTGCAACCGAAGACGCTAAACAGAAACAATCTTGAATGACGGAAAAGCAGCTCCATTTAAGGAATTCCCAGGCGTTTTATGATTTAAGAATAATGGAAGGGGAGAGGCAATGGGCTTTATACAAAATTGACCACTACCTCATGTGAGGGACAAGTTGGCTTTTAGATGTGAACAGCTGTGGTACTATGTATTTGGGGTGCACAAACTTAAATATGACAGTGCATCTTCTTCCTTCTTCTTAAGGTGCCGACTTCTTGCGAAGGTTGGCGACCATCATGACTAATTTTATTTTGTTGACTGCTGCCCTGAACAGGTCGTTTGATGTACAGTTGAACCATTCTCTGAGATTTCGAAGCCACGCCATCCGTTTTCTTCCTATGCTTCTTTTCCCTATTATTTTACCCTGGATAATTAGTTGTAGTAGATTGTATCTTGTACCTCTCATTACGTGGTCCAGATATTGGAGTTTTCTGACCTCTACCTCTACTTTTTAATTGGTAATTCTGTCAACGTATGATATCCGGAGTACCCTTCTGTAAAGCCGCATCTCGAAGGCATCTATCTTTTTAGGCATTTTTTTTGTTAGAATGGCAGCTTCTATTCCATATAGCATTATTGTAAATGTATAGCATCTTAGCATTGGTATTTTAAGGTGGTAACTTAAAGTTTTGCAAAAAAAGAATTGCTTCATTTTAATAAAGGTTTTACGTGCTATTTCAATTCGCGTTTTTAATTCTAATGAGTAATCATTGTTGTCGTTGATCAGTCTTCCTAGATATTGGTATTTATAGACTCGCTCTATTATCTGATGGTTCACGATCAGTTGTGTGTTTTGATTTGGTTTTTTGGTAAAAATCATGAATTTTGTTTTATTAAGGTTCATATTCAAGCCATAATGGATACTTGTTTCATACACTTTTTGGACCATTCTTTGCAGGTCATTTATACTTTCTGCTAGCAGTACGGTATCATCTGCGTATTGTAAATTGTTTATAGGAACTCCGTTTACTACTACTCCAGCTCCATCATTGTGTAATGCCTCACTCATGATGACTTCCGAGTACATATTAAACAATAGCGGAGAAAGTATACGTCCCTGTCATACACCACGTTTGACATTGATGTTTTCTGTGTATTTATTATCTATCTTGATGTTTGCTGTTTGGTCATAATATAGGTTTTCAATCATTCTGGCATCTTTGGTATCTATTTGCTTTTCTCTCAGAATTTTGATAAGTTGGTCATGACGGACTCTGTCAAATGCTTTTTCATAGTCCACAAAGCAGGCGTACACATCCTTGTTAACGTCCAAACAGCGTTGAGTCAACACGTTTATACTAAATAATGCTTCTCTCGTGCCAACTCCATTACGGAACCCGAACTGTGTATCGCTGATGTCGTTATCCCGTTTTTTATCCACACGGTTGTGAATTATTTTTTGAAATAATTTGAGTGTATGGCTCATTAGGCTTATGGTCCCATGATTTTTAAATGATCTTGCGTTGGCTTCCTTGGGAATCACAATTGAAGTCGGCACCAACCAGTCATTTAGTATCGTTCCTGTTTGTAGATCGCATTGAAGAGCTCAGCAAGTGCATCCAAGCTATGTTCCTTAAGCAGTTTTATCATTTCAATGAGTAGTTCGTCGGGACCAGGTGCTTTCCCGTTCTTCATGTTCTTCAGCGCATATTCTATTTCATCCGTTGTTAATTCTGGTCCGGTTTCTATATCATTTTCTGGGGGTAAGGAGCTATTTCTGTCATCTTCGAACAGCGTTTCGATGTATGTTTTCCATGTCTTAAGCTTTAATGTCAGCTCCATCACTATATTCCCATTATCATCCATCAGTATATCTGCGTTTTTCTTTTTATAATGTTCTTTCGCCTCTTTCACTTTATTTTGTATTTCCCGATGTATACTTTTATATCTGTTGTTATCAGTGGTTTTAGCCTCTCTTCTTGTTCTGATTAATTCGATAATTTCATCGGTCATCCAATCGTTTCTCTTTATCTCGTTCGCCCCGCTCAATTCTATGTTTCTTATTTCAAGAATTGTGTTTTTAATTTTCTCCCTTTCGATGTTTATGTCCCCCTTATCTCTGCTGTGTGCTGTCTGCAACTCTTCTGCAAGTCGTTCTTCAACTATTGATCTAGTTTCGCTGTTTCTTAATCTAGTGACGTCCATTTTTTTACTTCTCTTGGACCGTTTGATACGTTTCAAAGCTAGTTTGGATGTTGCAACTACAGGGTTATGATTCGATGCCATGTCTGTCCCTGGGTATGTCTTGGCTGAGAGTTTATTATCATGACATAGTCGATCTGGTTTTTTACTATTTTATCTCTTGTATCGTGTGGTGATTTTCACGTGTATAATCTTTTTGGTGGTAGTTTGAATAAGGTGTTTGTCACTACTATATCTTTCTCTTGGACAAACTTACCCAGCCTCTCTCCTCTCTCGTTACGCTGTTCCAGTCTGTGCTCTCCAATGTCATCCACAACCCCACCTCTACAGATTTTGGCATTGAAATCTCCCATTTCAATTGTCACTTCGTGTTCCTTAATGTTCTTCCATAATTGTTCTATTTGTCCGTAAAATTCATCAATTTCTCTGTCTTCACTTTGTGCCGTTGGGGCGTACACTTATATTTGTTCGTATCTTTGATGTTTCTAACTGTGTCATCATTACTCTCTTTGAGAGGGGTACATATTCTGTAACGGATTCACTTGTTCCTTTGTCTACCAAAATTCCAACACCGTTTGGATGCTTTTGTTGATCGTCACTACCAGAGTAGTAAAATGTTCCTCCATCAGTTATGCATTTGCCACTACCGGACCATCGGTTTTCACTAATTCCAAATATATTAACTTTCAGTCTGGTTATTTCCAGTGTTAGCTGCCCAGTTTGCCAGCCTAGAAAAGGCTTCTAACATTCCACGTTGAATTTCCTCCCGTGGATTCTTCGCACCCTTTGTCCATTGAAGGACTGCCGGGAACTAAGGGCCATTGTTTTTATTACCATTCATTATTATTTTTATTGCATTTAAGAAATTTACAAAATCTTATTGCAAGGGTCCTAACCACAAACAAAATTAATAAGTAAGTAATAGTATTTGACATTTCAATATTTCAGGTTGTCACTCATCAAATATAGATGATGTAAGTTTTAGGGCATTACTAATAAAATAGGCTACATTTGTCAATTTCCTGGAGGTCCCAGTGTCAAGGATCTTAACCAGAAAGTCAATATGTACAATATTTGTCAGATAGATTGTTCTGTACGGTTGGCATAGAGGGCACTCAAAAAATATGTGGTAGCCGGACTCTGGCGCTTTTGGATTACATATTGTGCAGATTTCTTCGCTGTTTATTATGTATACTGAACCATTTTGAGGCAATAACGTCAAACGTTTACTTTCTCTAACAATTGTTATCAACTGGAACAAGCGTAAAAGTGCACTGCGGATGTCTTGTATGTAATTCTAACGAAATTCCATAAAAAACCAAGTTAGTTTTGCTATCTTTGTTTACAAACAAAGAGCATAGTTTAGCTTTGAACCGACTTACCAGTTTTTGTTGAAAAATTCTTGCTTGCAGGGTTCTAAATTATCACTTATAGAAGTTCACTTGTGAAAAATGACTCTCTATAAAAGAGGTTTCTCTCTGTCGCTCATAGAGTTTTTCGGGGAAAAAATTGCAAGACCTGACTATTTTTATCGCTTATAGAGTTTTTTCTCTTATCCGTTATGGCTAATCCAGATTCGATTTTGGTAATTCAGGATATTAGTATATTGACCCAGTGATAAATAGAAGCTGCTGCTCCTACCTGTGTTTCAAAGAGCATACTTTCCACTCAGAAATATTTCATTCAATTAAGCACATAAAAAGCGGAGGCAATATTTCACTGTTAACGTCAAAAGAAGGTGCTTCCAGTTAGAGATAATTTAATTTTTCTTTGAAGTCATCAGGAATTACTTTTAAGATTTCTGAATTGCAATGTACAGGAAAATTCTAAATTAGTTAACATAATAGGCGTCCAGGTAATACAACAGAATATTAAAATCTGTCTATATATTATTTTAATTAAATTTCTCCCTAATTATAAATAAGCAATGTCTTGCTGTAGGGGACAATATGAAAAGAGTATTTTCATACTAATACAGTCGAATTGAATTGTTGATTCTTGTATTATTATATACAATATTTGATTTTAATTTATTATAGTTTTTAAACAATAAAAAGATACGAGCTGGAATGACTAAACAGAGACATAAGCTTACCATAGATGACAATAACTTTGAGCGAGTCCGAAAATTCAGATACCTTGGAAATACAATTGAAGACAATAATGGATCACAAGGAATAAACAATTATAAGCTGGAAATAGCTGTTTCTACACCCTGCAAGATTCCATTAAATGAAAACACATAACAAGACGAACAAAATCAAACTGAATAAAATAGTCATAAGACCAGTAGCAGTTATGTACGGTTGCAGGACATGAACGATAACAATAGCAAACTTAGAGGGATTGCGAGTTTGGGAAAGGAAAGTCTCGAAGAAAATTTGTGTGCCGAATATTGAAGAGAAGACTCTATAGGTCTATAGAATAAAGACCAACAAAGATTTATTCGGGAATGCCAATCTTGTAGAAGAAATGAAGTCCGTGAGTAGGCATGTCAGAAGACTGACTCACTGACGACAAAACAACACGACTCTTATTGGAAGAACCAAAACTGGGAAAATACCACTGGGATAACCTCTATTTCGATGGAAAGACAATATTACAAAAGTTCTTCAATCTATGGGCATCGAGTGAATGAAAATTGCGAGAGTTGTAGGCATTTTGTGAAGTTGGCTAAGATCCACCCAGGATTTTAACGCCAAGGAGATTTATAGAAAAAATATACCTTATACCTTACATTTTGTCTACCCTTGTTGTTATGCCATCTCCTGCCGAAGGTAGACGATCTAAATGGCTAGCATTGATTCAAAAACTTCAGCTCCGAATATATCTGTTGAAGTGCGTAATTGATTTAATACCTCGGTGCTGGTTGTTCTTTTTTCTCCTTTTCTTTTCGTGGCCCTAAAGCTCTGGGTGAGTCTTGGCCACATCCACTATCGCCCTCCATCTTTCTCGATCATGTACTCCCATTTCTCACTGTTGGACTCCCATTCTAGACACATCTTCTGCGACGGCATCTATTCCTGGGTCGGCCTATTGATCTTCCACCATCTGGTTTCTCAAGGAATACTGTTTTTAACAATCTGTGGTCCTCTGATTTCAATATATGCCCAGCCCATCTTATTCGATTAGCCTTTATGTGTCTGACTATGGTCTCACTGCCATACAGCGCTGACAACTCAGCATTGTGGCGTCTTCCCCAGTGTCCTGTTGCTTCATCTTGTTGCGGTCCAGAACCTTCCTTTCAAAGACAAGTAGCTTATTTATTTCTCGTTGATTAAGGGTCCAGGTTTCGCTACCATATTGTTAATTTGGATTGTTTCCTCAACAGTTTAGATCTCAAGAGTGTTGTAAGAGAATATAGCGCCCTATTTCCCACCATTATGCTTGCTGAGACATCTCTTTCTACTCGATTATCATCTGTAATTGTCGCTCCTAGGTACTTAAACTCCTTAACCACTCCAAAGCTGTACTCATTAATGGAAATATTCTGATTCTAGGTATTGGGTTCTCGGTTACTACCATCTATTTCAGTGTTTTAAATGAAACTCACTGTTTCTAGTTAACTCCATAATATATTGAGAAAATGTTAAAAATTCTAAAAAATTGACAATTGTTTCGATATTACCTAAATATCATCGTCAGAATGATATGAGTAGATTCCACAAAGTAAGGGTCGAGACAGTTAATTACCATGTATTTAGTTTTTTCTTCATTTACTCGTAGACCCAGGTTACCTGCTTTCTCCTCAAGTTGGGAGATCACTTCTCTCATATCTCCGGTTGAATGAGCCGCCGTATCTATATCATCAGCAAAACCCAACAATAGTTTTGAACCCTCCTTAGCAAAACCTTCAGTTAGTTCCGATGTTATTTTACCAACCGCATACTCCAAGATCAAACTGAATAGCAACGGTGAAAGGGGATCTCCTTGTCTGAGTCCTGATGTTATCCTAAATGGAGTTGATGTTCTGCTTCCTATCCTCACCTGTACATATGAGTTTACCACACACATTTGTGTTAGCACCACCAATTTCCTGGGATGCCCATTTCTAGCATTGCCACCCACAACCTGCTTCTTTTTATACAGTCATATGCTTGCTGGAAATCAACAAAGATTTGGTGAACATCCCGGTTGAATTCTTTGGGTCCAAGATATCCCTAATATGCGTCGATAAAGATATATTTCGAATGCGTCAATTCTTTTTTCTCTTTGAGACTCAACGGTCCAGCTATCGCAACCATAAAGAAGTACGGGTAATATGTAGCATCGGATCGTATGAATTCGAAGCCATTAAGTCAGATCAGATATAAAGAAAAAGGGCTTCATATTAAAGAATGCCTTCCGAGCCTGTCCAATCCTAGACCTTAATTCTACTTTTGGATCGTACTTCTCTTCATCAATAGATCCCAAATACTCAAAAGATGACACTTTCTAGACATTTATGTGCAGTGTGAAATGTCTGGTTGTTTTTGAGAAGACAAATAGTTTCATCTAAGACGCATTTATGCGAAGGCCAAAATGTTCGCACTATTCGACTATACGGTCCACAGAGTTATACAGTTCTGCAAGACTATCGGGCAGAACAATCGTGTCATCTGCAAACCTGATGGTATTTATAAATTTCCCGTGTGTTTTTATTCCAAATGTAATTTCATGCAGAGTTTCCTTTGAAATTGCACGGCATATTTCCAGCTTATACATGCGATTAAAAAGAGATTAAAACAAACTTGTACTATGTTTGGTGTGTACTTTCACTATTAAGACAGGATAACTTATTGGAGAAAAATCTATGACTGATGTTTCAATGTGTGATGAGACATGAACAGTGACGCCATACGTGCGATTAGGGTCTACATTTCCCGAGTAGAATATGTAATTTTGACCCATTTTTTGCTTTCCAGATCCTGGCCAGTCAACCTCACTGAGTCTAAGGATATCGATAATTAGTCTGCTCTTCAATACTCCAGCATTTGCTAGTTTTCCCGACATGAATGGGAATGATCCAGGCCTCAAAGCGTAATTATCTGTATATATTTTTAACTTCTCAGAGCTGTTTGTATTATTACTGATCGGAGACTGGAATATTCTTTGCACTGTCTTCCTACTTAAAAGTTGCCCCGGACCGAGGGCATTGGTTACAATTTCATCAGCCATTAATATATGTTGGTACAGTAGGAGTTTCTTTTTCCCTCTGTATTGCAGCACGAGGATCGTTTAAGCTGCTGCAGCTGCGCTCTTCGTTATTCGATACATTTTGAAGTAATTCTTCCCACGCCGTAGCTCGATTTTGATGAAAGTGCTTCTTTTCATCGATGATAGGATGTGGAATAGATTCAAATATGCAGTAGGAGGTGAGAACAGAACGGGCAGTACATGGCTTCCCCTGGGTTGGGAAATGGGGAAACATCAAAAGCTCGCAGAGGGCAAGGTGGCTCTCCTTGAAATAATTCTATCGCATACCGGGATTGTACGTATGTAGTCATCGCTGTCCCATACTAACTCTGTGGGTATAAAATAATCTCTATTCCATTGCAAATGTGTTCCAAATTTTGATACCGATACACTTGATTAGCTCCTAATTGTATATGATCAAAATAAATTTCTCTAATAACTAGTATTAAATGAAACGATTGTCTTAGCTATCGGATAATGAATAAATAATTTCATGACCTAATCTGATCAAGTCCATTCTATAATTTATTTAAATTATATTAAAAATCTAGTTTGCATGCTCCATTCAACGGAAAATGTAGGGTTTCGCGTGTCTTGAGAAATTCATTTCCAGTAAAGTACCAATGAATATTTTCTCTAAAAATTGTACAAAAAAGCGTAATCAGATTCATCTAGCCAAAACAAGAGAATTATTTGATATTGCTACATGATATCGAAATATGAATTGAAATGAAGTTGATAGTAAGAGATTCCGCCAGATTACTAGTATATCGTAATTAAAATCTTCTAAGAGATAGTACCGTTTTACATGGTTAAAATGACATAGCACTTTTTCCTTCATACGTTTTTGGGTTTTGGGCGATGCAAACTTTTTATGGAGGATGATTTTTCCACAAGATTGATAATGAGAAAGTTTTCCACACGATCCTAACTTAAGCAGACACACTGTAAGTATATAGATAGTGAAAAGCCTCCGTTAGTCGCGCGTGTATCAAATTGATACATAGCATCATTTTTCGTTAATATCTTAAAACTTATTGAAGCTACGACTTCGAAGTTTGCAATATTTATCTGGCAATTTGTTTCTAAACCATTCCTAGAAATTCAAGCGATTAGTACCACCCACTGGATCCTTAGGTACCTGATGGCACCGAAGGGTAGGGTTTGTATCAGTCTAATATAAGCGCGACTCATTGTGTTGGTGGTTTGAGTTCCTGACACGTTCTTTGCGAGATGAGGCAGTAGGGCTTTTTGGAAACTATGAACGAGTTGACCCGATCATGATCTGAATGTTCGGAAAGTAATCAGGATCACGTTCACTCACGTTGGGAAACTGAACAAGCTGAGCGGATCAAGTCATATGTTTGGATCCTTTATACCCTAGTATACCGGTGGGTAAATGCGATCAGCTGATGAGTTGTGTGTTTGTTTTGTTTTTGTTAACCTTAAAAGTGAGCTGCGTAATTGACAGGTTGCTTAGTCTTAGGGGTTCTGTACTTTTTGATATAAAAAATAGCTTTTTTTTAAATTCAGTGTAACATGAGTGAAAAACAAGTTTTAACTTTACAAGATGAGTATGGAGAGGAGCACATTGTTACTCTCAGTTAGGATCATTACCAACGAATAATTAATGGAGGTAAGAAAGTTCCTCTGAATATAAAAAGGATAACCTATGTGAGCGTTCGCTATCGTTTGTTTTAGATTATTGTTTGGCACAGAAATACTTGCAACAAGAAATAGAGAGGAAAAATCGAGTTCTAGCGTATAAACTAGCCTTTAACTAGAAATATGGTAATTTAGATGAAGCACAGTGTTCAGGTAAAAATAGTTGATTGCTGTACTGGGAGTAAAAGTATCATATTTGATAACGGATCACATGGAATTACAGGCGAGTGAAACCTTTACCCCAAGTAAAACAAACTTTTAACACATTGGATGTTGAAAGTCGATTTAGCATGAATACAAGACAAAATATTTTTGTAATGTGGCATAATACCATAGTTCTTTGTCAGCTATGCGTAGCATATTTAGAACATTATTCTTAAAGAAAAACAAACTGTTATCTAATGTTTGAAAAAGTATAGACAGTATTATATATTTTTTTAGGAGCTACTTTCAGTGCTAATGTTGAAGATGAACCAGTTGCAACAAATAGTGTAACTGAAACTGACGAGAGTTCCTCAATAAACTTGCAACGGTGGAGTGAAAACATGAAGAGGCAAATTAACATGGCCCTACTTTGATATACTTCACGACATACTCGGCACAAAACCTGAGAACAGGCCATTAAGTGTGGCATCTAATAAGTTACGGTTCGTTTCACAGGAAGACAGTGATTTGTAAGATAGTGATCCTCCTCCGAACAAAAAAGCTAAACTCGATGGAGTGGAACAAAATTCTGCAAGTCCTATTAAGTAAGCAGTTAGCTTAATAATAATAATTACTAAACAACTAAAATCTAATATACAACTGAATAAAAGTCTATAAACACACAAAAACTACAAAGATATGAACACAAAAATATTGGTCTAAGTGAAAAATCAACACACGAAACGTGTAATAAGAATGAAAGGGGTTTGTAGGTTAAGTTTTAATTTTTGTCATTTCAACAGTAAACAGATTCCGTCGTACAAAAACTCTGATAAAAATCTTTTCTGGGTTAGGATCCGCCAAGGATCCGCAATCAGCTGATATGTGATCTATCTGATCCAGGATTTCCGTTTGCGAAAAGCCCTAGTGTTAATAGTTTGTGAATATTTGTTTTTGTATTTTGTGAATTGCTTTTCTATGAAAGGAGTCAGTGTTAGAGCTGCATCATGAGTGCGTCTAAAAACTATATGATTTTTCAAAACCTGAATACATTGAAGAATTCAATCGTTTAGCTTTTGATGAAATAGATGAATTTAATAGTGCAACTATTGAAGGAGATATTAGTGACTCTGACGAATTTGAGTCGGATGACCACGTCGAAACGAGATTGGTTGATTCTGAGACTGATCATGAAGTCTGTGACGAAAAAGTTGCAGTGGAAAGTGAAGAAGAACAAGAAGAAGCTAATTCTTCTCTCGGCATGTAAAAAGAATTATCTAAACGTTTCCATAATTATAATTACTGTAGGTAAAGATGGAATCCGTTAGAGTAAAATTCCTCCTAGGCAAACGCGAATGCGGCCTCACAACATTTGGATTAAATTACCTGGTGTTGTACGTCAGACAGCGTTGAATGTTGATAAAGAAATTGATTGCTGGAATCTCTTTTTCAGTGATCACATTTTGAATTTGATAGTATTGTTTACAAACCAATATATCAACATTATAAAAGAAAACTTTCAAAGAGAACGCAATTGCCTTCCTACTGATGTAGTCGAAATAAAAGCATTTTTGGGTCTGTTATACTTGGGAGGCGTTTTTCGTGGTGACCATCAAAACTTGAAAGATTTTTGGGTGACTGACGGCGTCAGAATAAATGTTTTTAGAATGTCAACATCAGAAAACCGATTAAGATTCCTTCTGAGATTTTTGCGATTTGATGATCGGGAAACAATAGCAGAACGACGGGATTTTGACCAATTAGCGGCAGTTAGAGAACTCTTTTCTTGTTATATTGAAAAATGTGAGAAACACTACCAGCTTGGACAATATGCCACAATAGACGAAATGTTGCCTGCTTATCGCGGAACATGTGCGTTTAGGCAGTACATACATTCGAAACCTAGTGAATATGGTATAAAAATCTATTGCTTGAGCGATGCAAAATTATTTTATGTTTCTTACATGGAAATTTATTGTCGTCAGCAACCGGAAGGACCGTTTAGAGTACGCAATTCTTCCAAAGATGTGGTCATGAGTTTAGCGGAACCAATTTTTCAATCTGGACGTAACATCACAGCGGACAATTGGTTTACAAGTTTAGAATTAGTCTGACAACTAAAAACTAAGAAGCTTTCTTATGTAGGAACCATTCGAAAAAATAAAAGAGAACTGCTTTTATACAGCCCGCAAAAAGACAACAATTTGACACTATTTTTGGGTATTCAAAAAATGAAACGCTAGTTTCGTACGTTCCGAAAAAAGGAAGAACAGTGATAATTTTTTCAAGTATGCACATCGAACGAACGAACCGATAATGAGAAAAAAACAAATTTCTATAATGCAACAAAATCTGGTGTAGATGTTGCAGACAAATTATGCGCTACTTATAATGTTAGCAGAAACACCAATAGATTGCCTATGGTGATTTTTTATCACCTACTCAATGTGGCTGGAATTAATTCTAGGGTAATATTTCTTGCCCAGAAGAATGAATATTGCACAAGACAAGATTTTTTGAAAAGCTTAGCACTAGCTTTACTCGATGAACAATTGAGGAGAAGAGCTCTAATGACAAATTTTCCGAGAGAAATTCAGAGTCTGTTGGTAGGCTACAAGACACCTGCTGAACTTACAGAAGCGCAACCTGAAGCCAGCACTCAAAAATACGGAAGAGATGCCAACAGTGTTATAGCGAAAATAAAAAACATCACTTTCTCCACATTGTTGTGAAAAATGTGGAACAGATTTATGTGGCACACTGCATGCTAAAATTATATGTAGTAATTGCTTAAATATTGATGAAGAAAATGTTGATTATTCAGAATAAATTTTTATAAAATATATGAAACTTCGTAGCTCATGAAAAAATTTTCAAAAAACTAATAAATGATTTTATTATTACCACTCGGTTTCTGATTCCTGAAAACAGTTAAAAAATAAGGTAAGTGGTAAGATTTTTTTACGAATATTGAGCGTACAACTATCAGAATAATTATTAGTTTGCTAAAACTTGAATTATAATAAACAAAAAATCACAAATGCAAACGCTTTCAATTTTCTGCAAATTTTATCATAAAACGTAAAAAAAATAATAAAGTAATATGTCAAGCAAATATTTAAATGTTACAGATTAATTTAAAAATACATATTCTTGAGAATTTACGATATTTTGGGAATACACACGTTTTCTTCACAAATGTATCAATTTGATACACGCGCGACTATTTCTTTCGTATATACCCACGCGACTAACGGAGGGTTGAGGAACTAAGTTTCAGAATGAAGATGGCACCTAAATAAGAAGTACTTGCCCTAACTGTCCCGTATATTCACGAAGACTTTAATCTTCCTCTGCCATGTAATTTTTTTGAGTGCTCCATTTCCCGAGACAACTGACTATCCATCCGAAGAAGTGTAGGACGCTCAAGAAAGCGATGGAACGTAGACTTATAACATATACCTTAAATAAAAGAAAACAGACAATAATGGCAAATTTAAACTAGAAGTTATTGTGGACGTACTTCTGGCCAAAAGTATCACTCTTGATATATGGCTCGGATCGACCCTTCTCTTTTCAAATCTCAAATTACCACTTGGAGGCACTAGTTTTCAGACGATAGAAGATAAAATAGAATTCGCGGTGAGTATTGTAGTCGATTCCTAAAAATGTGTTTGAAAATATGTTAATCAATTTATTATTCATGTGCAATTCCGGATGAAATTTATATTTGTGATCCATTTACTAATTACCACTTTTTCTTAGTAATGAAACAAATAACAAATTGGGTAAATAAGTTCAATATGAGGATTAGACGTTTTTATGAAAATATTTTCAGAAAAAAGCTACTGGATTCAGCTTTGTTATATCAGTTGTAACTCCAAGTACGATTTCCAGAAGATATTTTGCGTAAGCTTTTTATACTCACATGTAGTTCTTGTGTCATATTTAACTAAAGCCATTGACATTTTTCATACAATTTATATAGTAATCCCAATCATCAGTTTCAGTTGAAAAAAAACTCGATTCACCCGATTTAACTGATTTTTCCGCAGAATCGTAAGAGGCGCATGATATGCATATCCAGCAGAATATCCGAGATTGCTTCATGATTTATATCATATAAACGTCACCTACACTACGTACTATTATTTATCATGTCAAATCCAAGCTGTTATGTGATATGTGTAAGTGGTTGTATAACGCACGAGGTTGTGTGAAAGTAATATGTGTGAAAAACTTTGATGGTTTAAGCAAATATTTTTTTGTTGCTGTTGTTTTCAATGTGGGGCAGCAAAATGGAATTGAATAATAAGTTGTTTTTTGTGTTAATTATTGGAAAATCTCTTGTCTCGTCAATTGCAAATTGCTGAATGAAAAATTACATTTTGGATGCAAAATGATAGCAAATTTCGTCAGTCGTTGTTCAGAATTAATATTGAAGATTGGATTGAATCATTTGAATGAGAAATTCTTTAGAATCCACTAAAATTATTAAAAAAAACATTTTTGATCCAGAAATAAAACCAATAAGGCGAAATCAGGTGATCGCGCTTTTCTATCGGCCCCTGCCGTTATATTTGATTGTAAAGTATAATGTTGCCAGATATTGGTTTGCTATATCGGTAAAATCTTGTCCAGCCCCAAACTTTTTTGAGCATTGCGTTTCCATTTAAGTAAGGTGCTAACTAAATAATATATCAACGGTTGGCACACTCATAAAAACACGTGGTTGGTAAAAGTCGTTCGCTCTGAGTGGAAGGTTGTTATAAAACGATAGCTTAATTTTATTGGGTATTGTGGATCACCAGCCGTCTTCAGCACTAATTTGAAAATTGCGTTAGAAGATTTGGAATCGAATATTGAGAGAGCGAATATCAGTGACGGAAATAATTAGTGCGGTGTCGTCCGCATATAATTGGATTCCGTCCTGGGGGTGTTGTGGTACTGGTGTATCATACGTATAAATAATGTATAATGGAGGAGCGAGTATCGAGCCTTGTGGAATGCCAGTGAATGATTCGGATAAGCAATGACCAACTTTGACGCTCATAGAACAATCGTTGTGGTAAGAATAGAATCATTTCACAATGGGAGGTGGCAGTCGAATGCTCAGTAGCTTTCTGACAAGTCCGGCGTACCAGACCTGATCGAAATATTTTGAACGTCCATGAAAATGGCTGCTGAAGAAAGTCGTTGATTCAATGCTCGAGTGACGATGATTTGAAGGTTTGTGGCCGCGTTCTGAGATGAGTGGCATGGCCTGAATCCGAGCTGAAATGCGGGGATCATGTTATTTTCGGTACAGAAGTTCCAGATTGTTTCCTTCAACAAACGTTCAAATGAAATTGACTGTCTCGACCCTTACTTCGTGGAATATGCTCATATTAGTGTTTTTAAATGAAACTCAAGGTTTCTAGTTAATTCCACAATATAATTCAAGTTATTGAAAATTCTAAAAAATTGACAATTGTTTCGATGACATTGATTTATCGAAACAATTGTCAATTTTTTAGAATTTTCAATAACTGGAATTATATTGTGGAATTAACTAGAAACCTTGAGTTTCATTTAAAAACACTAAACGTTCAAATATTTTACCTAGGATGCTGATAAGTGAAATCGTGCGGTATGATTCAGGCTTTGTAGGGTACTTGCTGGGTTTGGGTATGAATACAGCGTTGGCCAATTTCCAAGAACGAGGTAAGTATGAGAATCGCGGACCGGCGTTCAGCAGGTTTTTCACTGTTTTTCTCCGATGGACAAACCTGCTGAACTCCTTCGATAGTAAACGGTCAAAGAAGTGGACTCCAATAAGTCACAAATTATATGAATAAATATTGTACAGGACATATCACAGATGGAACCTAATAAATTTAAGCTCACTAGAGCCAGAATAACGGGTGCAATACTACTTGCAGCAGTATCACATTTTTGTCATTTTTGGAGAATTTTCCAGTTTGTCAGCACGATATAGCCTCTGGAGTGTCGACAAGTGATCAATTTTATGATTGAATATTGTTCAGGGCATCATATAGATGCCCATTATTGATTATCAGCTCACTGGAGCTAGTACATCGGATACTATGGCACTAGAAACGTCACATTTTTGGTCTTTTTTGGTGAAATTTTGGGTTGTTAACACGATACAGCCTTCGGAGTGTATCCAAGTGACCAATATTATGATTTAGTGTTGTTCAAGACACCTCTCAGATGACCCGTATCGATTTTCAGCTCCACAGAGTCACTTCAACGGGAGCTATGGTACTTAAAGTACCACATTTTCGTAATTTTTGGAAAAAATTTGGTTTGTTAGAGCGGTACAGCCTCTGGAGTGTATACCCAAGTGACCAATTTTATGGTTGGATATTGTTCAGGGTGTCTCAAAGATTTACTCAATTAATTTTCAGCTCATTAGAGCCAGTTCAACGGGTGCTATGGTACTTGAAGTGACAAATTTTTGTGATTTTTTTGTAATTTTCAGTTTGTTAGCATGATACAGCCTCCGGAGTATTTACAAGTGACCAAGTTTATGATTAGATGTTGTTCAGGGCGTCTTATAGATGAACCTCGTTGATTTTGAGCAAACTGGAGCTAGTACAACGGGTGGTATGGCACAACGTTGTTGGTCATTTTTGAGAAAATTTCGGGCATCAAAAGATCAAATTTATATCATTTAAAATTAATATGCACAAATATTAGAATAGTATCATGACTGCTGTTCGGCCTAGGTCTTTAAAGTCTAAATTAAAATTCGGTTTCTCAGTTTTTTTATCGACGGTTTGGGTCTAACCGTCTTATACAAAATGTTTCATCTTTCGGTTTGTGTGCATCTTATAATGATACAATAATGTATGAGGCAGCAGCAGTATGAGGAGCATTACGTGATAAATTTTATCAAATACTCAAAGAATATGAGGAACGAAGACCTACTGCGAAGCTCTGGATACAATATTTCAATATAGTTTCAATTGCAAAAGAGTTTTTAAGAGCTGAACGTATGGATGATTGTAAAGCTCATTTAAACTGCATTCAAGAAATGCTTTCATATTTTCACGCGCCTGGACATTTTCCTTATGTTAAGTCTGCACACATATTTACAAGAAATATGCTACAATTACAGATTTTGATATATCCTGAAGTTTACGAAAAATTCACAGAAAGATTTTCCACTGTTAGACGTTCTGAAAAATTGAGTTGTGGAACTTCAACAGATATGGTGATTGAGCAGTCAATGATAAAGACAGATGGAGGTATTGCTCGAGGGAGAAGTACGAAAGAAAGTGTCATAATTAAATGGCTTCATAGTATGCATGCAATGAATACAGTTTGTGAAAGGTTAGAAGATCTCGCTAATGTTGGAATGGATATGACCGAGCAGCATGTTGATGCAAGTGATTCTTGAGTAAGAAAAGCTGCTAAAGATATACGGAAACTTCTTGAGTAGTTCTCCACGCATGATCCTTTTCCAGAGGTTGATAAAATTGTATCTATTGCAAGTGATGTAGTTGGTGATAGTAAAATTAATTATAATAAAGCTCGTGAAGTTGGGCTGGTGACTCTATGTCCAAAATAACAGGACTGACATTAAATGATATTAACTTAAAACACGCTGACAAAGTAGTCTCTCTTCTAGCTATGAATAGCACCATAAAACTTCACGATGAAAAAGTACCAGTTGATCTTGTATTATTTTTCCAACGAATGAGTATTACTGCGGCATTTAAAGATGAAATTTAAAAATATTTTGACTATGAATCGGCTCCATACTCTATCATCATTTGATGACATTGGAATGCATAAAACATAAAAGTCGCCATTAACAATTGTTTTCAGAAGATGTATATATTGATACTAACAACATAAATGCGACATGTATCATTGATGGAGGATAATTATTACACCGCATTGTGTGGGATAGTGAAGAAACATTTAGTGTCATCTTGGATAAATACGTTCAGTACTCGTATGTACGTCGATATTTTGGTCCCAGAGTTACTGTCGTATTTGATGGCTACAATGACTTTTCGCGAAATATTGAAGCCGCAGAACAACGTTGTAGAACTTCAGCAACAACTTCATCTTCTAATATTTGATTTGATCAATAATAATAATAATTATTATAATAACAATAATAATAATAATAATAACAATAATAATAATAATAATAATAAGAACATATCAATCAATTAGTGGCAAAATTCCAGAGAGCCTTGAATATGGCAAATATAAGATGGGGAGCAGACATGGAGATCCTGTTGAACCTCTACAGGTCACCCATACAGAGTCGACTAGACTACGGGGCGATCGCATACAATTCCTGTAGACCTTCGAGAATAAATCAATCAAATAGTCTTCAACTATCAGCTGTCAGACTAAGTACAGGGGCTTTCCGAACTAGCCCTCTAACTGCAGTTCTATGCGATACTTCCATCCTGCCCTTAGATCTGAGAAGAGATTTCCAAACCAAACTATCACCTACGCATTCCAAATTATATCCCGTCCAACATATATTAACCATGCAATTTTTTTAGTCGATAATGAATTCTCCAACAGACCTACAGTAACCAGACCAGCAAGAATTCGCTTCCATGAGGCCTGCGAGAAATACTCCATTGATAAATACACAATAATGAGCGAAAACATTCCTGCAGCTCCTCCTTGGTAACTCACCAATCCACAGATAAACATCAGCCTATCCTTGTGGAAAAGGGATGAGACATCAGCCTCATCCTTCAGAGCTCTGTTCAGATCCGAATTAGACCTTTACCAAAACAGCCTTACCATTTATACGGATGGATCCGAAACCATAAACGGAGTAGGTGCAGCAATGGTAATAGAGGAAAATGAATATTGTTGGACCTTGAACCCTTACTGCTCAATTTTCACCGCGGAACTGTATGCTATAAGGCAAGCTCTTCTATTCTTCTCCTTTTCCTACTCAAAATCCTGTGTTATTTGTTCAGACTCTTTGAGTGCCATTCAATCACTAGAAAACAAATTTACAAAATCCCCTTATAGCTTAAGAATATTGGAGCTAGTTTCCCACTTGTCGTCAGTAGGAAAGAAATGTACTCTCTTATGGATCCCCAGTCACTGTAACATTCGCGGCAATGAGAAGGCAGACATGGCAGCAAAACATGCAACTCGCTCCCCAGTAGATGATGGCATCCCTGTCCCATATCAGGACATTCTTACAGCTATTAAAGAAATAATTAACAAATCATGGCAAGATCAATGGTCGGAGCAAAACACCCAGTTGAATCCCGTAAAACCAGAAATAAAAAAATGGACTCATCCAATATCCTTGAATAGAAGAGAACAAGTTATCACTTGCCGCCTGAGAATCGGACACTCGAAGCTCACACATGCCTATCTCTTAGCCGGAGTCCATCGACCCCATTGCGATCATTGCAATACCAGACTAACTATTAATCATATCTTCTCCTGCCCTACTTATTCTCAGATGAGACACAATATCGGAATAGAACACGCAATAACTAAGATATTCAGTAATGAAGAAAATATCAATAAAGCTCTTTCATACCTGGGCTTCTTGAATATCTATAACAATATTCAAATGTATATCGGCAGCTAAATGATCCTCGCAATCGAATGCTGCTAAAAATAATAATAATAATAATAACCGTCGTGATGTTCAGCTCGCAACGGATGACGACCCGGCAACGAATAGGCATGACAGCAATATACGAACCATCAGTGTGAGAGATTCGAAAGAACCAACGACTCTCACGGAAGAATCCGAAATAACCACTCAAACAACCAGCTCAAGACCTAGGAGCACAGAAGTCAAACTGTCAACAACTCAAGTTAGTCAGCCTCAGGTACCTAACACCAGGGGCCCTAACAAGACTTCTGTAAAATCCCGTTTCAAATGGAAACATGAAGATAATTGCGATATTCTGCGGGCATATCAAATTGCAACCAGCTGCGGTGCTCACAAAACAGGATACTGTTCCAAGATGTACCAAGAACTGAAGAAAATAAGACCTGATCTAACCAACTTCACCGAACAGAATATCACAGACAGGTATAGGTACATAATTAGTAAATCAGTTATATCAGTCATCGAGCAAAACATAATTAAGGAAGAAATATATCGTTCCCAAATTCAAAATACACAACATACCAATCAACAGAACAATCCATCAACGTCACACGATTATACACCGAATGATTTGGAAAATACAAAGACAGCCGACAGCGAGACCAACAAAGTCCTAGAAGAGATAGATATTGACCAAGACAATACCTTGTTTGACGAATTGAACCATGAATTGGAGGCTAATCTCATTAAATATATTGGTACTGATCCAAACTCTCGACCACCACTACCCAAAATCCATCCTAATAAATACGCTTTCCAGCTCCTGAAAGTAATAAACCAGATTATTCAGAGTAAAACAATAAACACATTAGAAGATTGTCAAATTTATGTATACTGTTCAGCAATGACAATACTTGCTCAGATGAAAATCCCACTAACAATTCGGAATAGCGACAGAAAAAGAATTGATCAGATAACACCAGCATGGAAACGGAGAATCGAGAATAAAATCAAACAATACAGAAGTGACCTATCAAAAATACTTACCTGGAAAACTCGAAGAAATGACACCAAACAGAAACTCAGAGACAAAGTATATAATATTCTTAAGAATAACAATATTAACATAAATAGTCGAGAGTTTGAAGAAAAACTAGACTTATATGTTGATACTTTAAAACAAAAAGTTGCTGCATTGGGAAAAAGACTACGACGTTATAACATATCAAACAAAAGGAAAGAAGATAACAAAAAATTCACATTAAACCAAAAGCAATTCTACAATAACCTCACAGAAGAACGGATACAAAACGAACCCCCAAGTCACCATGAAATTGATCAGTACTGGAGAACATTATGGTCAACACCAGCCCAATTCAACAACGAAGCTAAATGGATTGAAGATGAGGACAACAAATATAACATCAAAATGAATGAACCAGTCATCACAATCGAAGACATTCAAGACACAACAAAAAAACTGCACAACTGGAAAGCAGCCGGACCCGATGGTGTCCACAACTTCTGGTGGAAATACTTAACAGCGCTACATTCATCACTAGCAACAATAATAAACGAAATACTCGATAACCCTGCCAAATGCCCAATCTTTTTAAGCCAAGCTGTTACTTACTTGAAACCAAAAAATCAAAACACCCAAGACCCGAAAAATTATAGGCCTATAACATGTTTGAATACCATCTACAAAATTATATCATCTTTAATAAATAAAAAAATAAATGATCATATAGTAGAACATAATATAATCGCGGAAGAACAAAAAGGTTGTCGTAGAAACTCCAGAGGTTGTAAAGAACAACTGACCATCGACGCAGTCATTACAGGCCAAGCCAAAAAAAGTAAAAGAAATCTATCACTTGCCTGGATCGACTATCAAAAAGCATATGATTCGGTACCACATCAATGGCTCCAAAGGGTGCTTGAAATTTATAAAATACACCCAAAAATAATATCTTTATTAAAGACCCTAATGTTATCCTGGCGGACAGAAGTAGTTTTAAGAACGGACAAATGTGCAATCAAAACGGACCATATCTCTATCCAACGTGGAATATTCCAGGGGGATACATTCAGCCCACTGTGGTTTTGCATGGCCCTGAATCCCTTGTCCAGTATGCTGAATCACACTAATGCAGGCTATAAGATCACAGCAAAGAGGGAATTACTATATGAAATAAATCATTTATAGTATATGGATGACCTCAAGCTGTATGCCAGTAACAAAACTGAGCTAACAACACTACTCAATATCACAACACAATTCAGCACTGATATACAAATGAATTTTGGTTTGGACAAATGTGCCTGTCTGAACATCATCCGTGGAGAAGTATCGGAACCAGAGACCATAACCATAATGCTCAACGAAATGAATTTTCCTGCGATTGACCCTGAAAATACTTACAAATACCTTGGTTACGGTCAATTGCTGACAAAAAATAATAAAGAATTGAAACAGCAAGTGCAGGCAAAATTTAAGAACCGGTTGCATAAGATTCTTAGAACAGAACTCATAGCCAAGAATAAAATAAAAGCAATCAACACCTGGTCCATTCCAGCTTTGACTTATTCCTTTGGAATACTAAGCTGGTCACAAACAGAATTAGACGCCATAAACAGACTTGTCAGAACAACTTTGACCAAATACAGGATGCATCATCCCAAAGCAGCTATGGAACGACTGTACTTATCCCGAAAAGAAGGTGGCAGAGGATTATTAGACATAAAGAATCTATGCAACAGACAGGTGGTTGCAATGAAGAAATTCTTCACCATAAAAGCACGACATTCTCCGCTACACGACGCCATTCTTAAAAGCGATATATCGTACACTCCTCTTAACCTCTCTAAAGCTGAAGTCTTACCGACAATCATAACAACTAAAGACCGAGTTGTAGCCTGGAGATCGAAAGCACTCCATGGAAGATTTCCCCAATCCCTAGACAATGCCGATAAGGAAGCGTCAGTTCGCTGGCTAAGGGATGGGTTTCTTTTTGGAGAAACTGAGGGCTTCATACAGGCCATCCAAGATCAAGTTATAGCGACCAACAACTATAAGAAATATATAGAAAAACTAGATGTGGTTGACCGATGCAGGAGGTGTCATAGAGAGTCTGAGACAATAGATCACCTAATATCAAGCTGCCCAAGTCTCGCGAATACAGAATACATCCATAGGCACAACCTTACAGCGAACATTCTGCATCAAGCACTAGCCGTAAAGTATAACCTCCTTTCAGAAAAAGACATGGTACCATACTACGATTATAAAGCAAGACCGGTATTAGAAAACGATTCTTATAAACTGTATTATGACCTCTCGATACATACAGACAAAACAATAACAGCGAATAAACCAGACCTTGTACTGCACAATATGAAAGACAAAACAGCAATTTTCGTAGATATAACCCACCCTAATGACCACAACATCAATAAGGCAGAAGAGGAAAAAATAAAAAAATATATTCCGTTATCAATAGAATATAAAGAAATTCATAGATTAAAATCAGTACAAATCGTTCCCATTGTAATAACGGCAACTGGCTTGGTCAACAAAAATCTGTCACAATTAATACTGAAAATGCAGCTCGACCCAAACACACTGATCCCAAAAATGCAGAAGAATGTTATCCTCGAAACGTGTCGCATCGTACGAACAGTCCTGAACATGCCTAATCAGGAATTTGAGTAAGGTTTGCTTGGGCCCCTTACTTCTTGAACCAGATTTTTAGCAACTCTGAGACTAATACATGAAATAATAATAATGATGATAATTATAATAATAAAAATAATAATAATAATAAGGTCGGTAAATCCCATCCCCACCTCCACGTGGTACCGACTGGGAACGCCTCGGCGGCCAACGGGGCTATGGTAACCGCTCGGAGGGTTAGCACCCCTTCTAGCGTGAGGGTAGAAGCGCTGTCAATACTAGAAGAAAGCGATACTCAGGCGGGGTAGGGTTGCAGACTGGCCCTATTCGGAACCGCCAAGAAGATCAGGCTGACGCAGGACCCAGTGAGACTGGTGGCACTGACCTGCGGCTGGTAACCACCATGCAAGGAAATCGGCCTACGAACTCACAAGCATCGATTTCACCTTCTAACTGCGTTGGGGAGCATAATGCACCGCCCGCTGCAGAAGGACTCAGGAGAAGGCGATTTAAATGGTCTCAATCCATGAACGAACATATTTATCGTACTTACCTGTTAATCACAGAGATGCAAACGAAATCCACACCATATGCAGAAAGATTACACCATGAGATGGTAACGAAGTTCCCGGAATTGAGAGGCAAAACTATTCAAAATATTTTGGATCAGAGGAGACAGCTATTTATCAAGAATAGACTGGATCCTGAAACAATAAAAATAATTAGAGCAGAAGTAGGGCTCGCTCTTGGATTTTCAGCCACACAGGAGATACATCCTGATGAACCGACCCCCACGATAAAGCCCTTAACAAAAAATCAGGTGGCGCTGAATGCCCTGCTGGAAGCTATTGAAAAATACTCCGGAATGGAACCAACAGCTAGACCAAGCATACCCAAAATCAGGAACGACCATCAAGCTAAAGAATATATAAGACAGATGGATACAGTATTAACCACCAAAACCTATGAATGTCAAGATATTACTGACTTGCATACTATAGTATATTGTGCAGCGATCGCTACGGCCTCCCTATGCGGGAAAAATGTCAAAGCAAGAACTGACCGAAGAAAAACAAACAATGAGCGAAAACCACAATGGGAACACAGACTCGAAATAAAAATAAAATCACTTAGACAAGAGATAGGGCGCCTCACTCAATACACAAATCAACAACATAGCCAGCGAATACAGAAACGCGCCAAAACCATACTCGCCCGCTATGCTACTGACATAAATCCAACGACCATAGAAATCCTAGATCTTCTTAAACAAAGACTTAAAGTGGTCAGTACCAGACTTAGGAGGTACAAAGAAGCCCACAAGCGTAGAACTGACAACAAACTATTTAGCCAAGATCAGAGAGGCTTCTACCGCAAATTGTCCAGTAATAATAAAAATCATCCACTAAACAGATCCTACGCCGAACTTCAGGAGATAAAAGACTTTCGGGAAAACATCTGGGAAAAGCCTAGAACACACAGCCAACTGGATTAAAGATGAGAATAAAACTATGGAAAGAATCCCAATGATGCTACCACCTAAGATCTCACAAAAGGATATAGGAGAAGTCCTTACACGACTACCTAATTGGAAAGCACCTGGACCTGAAAAAGTACAAAATTTCTGGCTGAAACAATTCAAATCAATAAGGTCAAAAATTACGAAATTTTTTAACGACTTCCTGATAGATCCTAGCAGCATCCCTGAATAAAGGAATAACATACCTCCTCCCCAAGACCGAGCAACCAACAAACGATCCGTCCAAATATAGACCCATAACGTGCCTTCCTACGATGTATAAAGTACTAAGCGGAGTAATTTGTAATAAAATCTACGAACACCTTATGAATAATAATCTCCTGGCTGAAGAACAGAAAGGGTGCAAGAGAAAGGCACAGGGATGCAAGGAACAATTGGTCATAGACACAGCACTGACAGAGCATGCCATTAAAAACAAAAAGAACCTTTACACCGCTTTCATTGACTATCAGAAAGCATTTGACAGTGTGCCCCACTCCTGGCTGATACAGTGTCTAAGCACGTACAAAATCAACCCAACCATCATCGAGATGCTACAAAAAATGATGAGTAAATGGAAGACAGAGCTATCAATAGGGAATTGTGCAGAAAAAATTCAAATAAACATCCAACGAGGAATATTTCAGGGGAATGCCTTGAGCGCACTGTGGTTCTGCCTAGCAATAAATCCATTATCTACCGCCCTTAATAATCTTAAAGGAGAATATCAACTCAATGAAACCACAAAACTAACTCATCTAATGTACATGGATGACATTAAACTTTACTCCGCTTCTGAGCAAGAACTCAAGCAACAACTACGCTGTGTCGAAAAGTTTTCTAACGATATTCGGATGAAATTAGGAATAGAGAAGTGCAAGACAAATAGTATGAAGCAAGGAAAATGAAACAAAATAAGTGGACATAAACTCACCCAAGCAGCAGGCGGAGAAACCATCACCAACATGGAAAAAAACGAAACGTTCAAATACCTGGGATTTGCACAAGCTAGGGGAATTGAAACTAATGAAGTCAAGAACAACCTGATGGAAAAATTCAAAACAAGAACAAAATTAATCCTAAAGTCGAAGCTCTCAGGACAAAATCTAGCAACTGCATACAACGCATACTCCGCGCCAGTTGTTGCCTACAGCTTCGGGGTGATACCATGGTCGATCACAAAGCTAGAGGAACTCAACAGAAGAACAAGGGTAGCGTTCACTAAACACCGAAATCACCACCCGAAAGCCTGCAAAGAGCGGTTCCACCTACCACGTAACAAAGGAGGAAAAGGAATAACTGACTTCCGCCTCAGATATAAGACACAAATAGAACTTCTGAGGAAATATTTCTATGCAAAACACGACCTCTCACCACTACATAGAGCTGTCATTGATATAGACAAGAAACTTACACCACTAAACCTCAATAATAAAGAATTTGAAGCGGATAAAGAATACACAATAGCGTCAGTAGAAACAAAATGGAAAGAAAAGGAACTCCATGGACGGTATCACAACACTCTTAATAATAAGCAAATTGATAAAACGGCAACAGTGAGTTGGCTAACAAAAGGTGGAATATTCCCGGAAACAGAAGGGTTCCTTTTCGCCATACAGGACCAAGTAGTTCCAACCAGAGCACACTTAAAGTACATAGTAAAGGATGAACACCACCAACAAAGGTCACGAAAACATAGAACATATAATAAGCTCGTGTGAGGTTCTTGCATCACGTGAATACACAAATAGACACAACAACGTCGCAAAAATTATTCATGCCGAAATCTGCACCAGATTGGGACTAGAGGACGAACTGGTACCATATTACAGATATAACCCGAAGAACGTAACAGAGAATGACGGTTTTCTAGTGTACTGGGACAGAGAAATCCAGACGGATCGGGAAGTAACGTACAACAGACCGGATATTGTTCTATACGATAAAGAGAAGAAAAAAATTTCAATAATTGAAATATCCGTTCCTGCTCCCGCAAACGTATTTAAAAAAGAAAAAGAAAAACAAGATAAATACCTACCTTTAATGGAAGATATGAAAGAGACATGGCAGGCAGAGACCGTGCGTACAATCCCAATTGTCATAGGGGCCACTGGCGAGGTTTCGAAAAAGCTCAGAAAATACCTGGAAGAACTAAACTTACCTTTCGGAGTACATAAAGAACTGCAAAAAGCCGCAATATTGGGAACTTGTAACATAGTCCGTAAAGTTCTGAATAAACCTGCAAAAGATAATTAAAATACGCATAACGCTTGTACGCCTTGTGACTCACCCCACCGGCTACAAGACACACAGTGGAAACACGTGACCCAAAAAAAAACAAAAATAATAAAAATAATAATAATAATAATGACAAGAACATCTGACAGAACTCGACATACCTGAAAATACACACAATCAAATACAAAAAACCGTCATTTTGCAAACATGCACTATAGTCCGCTCGTTTCTTAGAGCCCAATAGACTTCGTTTATACTTGGCCCGCCCATATGAAGAAGATATCCAGGGAACAAAAACCTTGTGAATTCCTATACTAATAATAATAATAATAATAATAAACGTCTTTATTATTTTAAATCAAAACACAAATACACATAAATAAATTGACCTCAAATAGTCTTCCACTTAACCCAAAAACAAATCTTTTGTAGTTCTCAATTTTTAGCTGATGAAACATAAAATTAAATAAATCAATTACTTTTTGCAGAACAAGATAAAAAAATTATATTGAAAATATAAATGTATTAATAGGTACAATATTAGGTAGACTTAAACATTAAAGAATTTATATTTGATTCCGTAAGAGAAGAAACACGAAGCGAGACACCTCATGACAGATAGTATTCCCACAACGCGAGAAACAAACTTATGAATTTACTTTTTTAAGTGAGAAATGAGCAGGTAGATATTTTGAGTTACTGCTAAATTTGGTAGTCTCATATATATTTTTTAAGAGATCTTTTAAATTTAGATATATAATAGACCTTAAAGTCGGATGGAACGGCATTATTATGAGAGTAAATTTGGTATGAAAACGAGCGACTAAAGGACTCAGTCGTGAAATGAGGAACATTAAGTAACCCTCTTTTTATAATATCAACATTATGGACATCTGAACGATACGTAATTTTGCGGTGTAGATAGGAAGGTTTCCTGTTAAGAATTATTTTATGACGTGAGGTAATCAAATGAAACTCTTCTATTCTCCATATGTAACCATCCAATCTCCTTCAATTTATGAGATACTCGTTGTCGTCTTTTTATTCCAAAAATCATACGTAGGCATGAGTTTTGAACTTTCTGAATCGTATCTTATGTAGGTGAGTTAGATTAGGTCTGTACAAAGCATCTGCATAATTGAATAATGATAGCACAAGTGTTTCACAGAGATATTTTCTTAAATGCATAGGAAAAAGGTGTCGATTACAATATATCATTTTAATATTACAATAAGCGCGTTGTAACAACCTATTTATATGCCTTTCAAATCTCAATTCAGAATCTAATATAACTCCTAAATTTTTTGCTTCACTTACCACTTCCAATCCTCCATTACCAATAGTAATATTCACTACATTCGATAAATTTTATCTGTTTCTCTCAGTTCCAAACAACATGACTCCAGATTTTATTGTGTTTATAAGTAGGCAATGTTCAGTAGCATAATAGATGAATTCATCTAGATTGTTGTTGACAACGGCACAAGCGTTATCCACATCAGCATACCTGAAGCTATAATACAACTGAGTATCATCAGCATATAAATGAACTTTGGAGTCTCGGATTTTGCTTAAGAGATGAGAAGCATACATAGAAAACAGCAGCGGCCCAACGATCGACCCTTGAGGTACACCAGATCTCAGTACGAGATCATCTGAACTAATACCATCCATAATAACTTGCTGTTCCCTGAATTTAAGGTAGTTATCCATTAAGGAACAAGCATCATTGGAAAAACCCATATATTCCAAAATACAAATCATTAAATCGTGATTTTTAGTGTCAAAAGCGCGACTAAAATTTAACATAACCAGCAATGTCGAATAACCCTAGTCGGTAGCTTTGAAAATGTCATAAATAACATGAAACAAAGCAGTAGCACAACTATAAACTTTACGAAAATCTGACTGTGTTGAGGGTAATAGTGAATGTATATGTAAATAATTCTTAATTTGAGATTCTAACGTTTTTTCCAAGATTTTTGACATCGCAGGTAGGATACTTATTGGATGTAAGTCTTTGAACTCTGTAGGATCTTGTTTTTTAGGTAGAACTTTGTCAACCGCTTTCTTCCATGACCCCGGGATGACGTTTTCGGTTATGCAAAAATTCACAATATGTGTAATGTACGGGATAAGAAATGGATAACACAATTTGATAAAGTTTATATTTAATCCATCACATCCGGTAGCGTTTGTTATAATATCACAAATTGCTTCATAGACAAGTAAGTCATTAGTTTCATTAAATTTGAAATCAAAATTATTAAGTCTATGTTAGAAGTGGTTTGACTTGATAATTTCCTACTGATCCTGTATGCTGTTGTCATAGTTCACATGAATGTTTTGGGAGTTATTGATTAAAAGTCAAAATTAAAGTCAGAATTTCTTTATTTAAAAACCATTACAATTTCCTATAAATTGGGCAAATAGTTGGAACTACGCTACAACTATAACAGGTTATGGGCACAGGACGATTTGGATTATAAAGTTTTGAAAGTTGTCAGTAGACGACGCAATTCGTACTTTCAATCGAGGTAAAAGTAGACGACGAACTCTTCCTACTAAAAAGACGACGAAAAATCTGATTCGAAGATGGAAGATCTAAAAATCGAAAAGCTTAATCCAGAGAATTATCGATATTGGTCGATGCGCGCACAGGGGATTCTGGAGATGAAGAATTTGTGGAATGCTATAGATCCTGGTTTCAATGATACTCAAATTCAAGAACCCAAAAATAAAAATACTGATCACAGTGCGAAATCGATATTATATCTGTTGATTGGAAATGATAGTCTCGACGATGTTATGGAGTGCAAGACGGAAAAAGAAGTATGGGAGACGCTGGAAAGCATACACACAAAATATGATACTTGGCATGGGTTACTACTCTTGAAGGATTTCGTAAATACTACTAACAATCAGGACGAATCAATCCATGAGTATTTAGCAAGACGTAATAGCCTCTATCATGAAGTCAAATGTGCAGGGTATGCTTTTAATGAAAAAATTCAAGCTGGTTCCACGGTACTCGGTTTACCAAGCCAGTACGAGTATCTCGCAAGAAACCTCAGAGCAGACAATGATGATTTGAATATGGCCTCTCTGAAATCAAAATTGTTGGAGGAAGAACGGAGGATAGAAAACACATGTAGAACAGAAGGTAAAGACGAAGCAAAAGCACTGACAGTAAGAAGAAAGTACGGAAGAAACTATAAACACAATAGACAAACAAATACTAATAATTTTAAGGAAGAAGGTAGGCAGGTCCATGCACAAAATTCAAATCAGACGAAGCCCTCTCATTCGCATGTACTTCTGAGGTATATTTCCGATGTTTGGAAATTGGACATATTGGGAAAAATTGTCTTCTATCCGTCGGAAAAGAAAAACCGTTGTTTAGGTTAGAAGAAAGAAAAAACAGGTACCTCAAATTCCAATTTTGCGTTTAGTGCCATCAAATCTATTCCTGATTTAGTTGATCATCATCGTTTATCTTATATGGCAAATAAAAGTCCTGAAAGAAATATATGGATATTGGATAGCGGATCGACAGATCATATGACGAGTTGAATGGAAAAATTTCTAAATTTTGTTCATCATGAAACTAAAATTGAGGTAGCAGGTGGAGGAATGCTCGTTTCTACCGGTTTTGGAAATGTGAACTTGAAATTATCAGACGAAAATAGATCGACTCAATTAACTTTATTAAACGTTCTATATGTATCTGATTTGAAGCCGAACTTGCTATCTTTGAGTTTAGCAGCCGAACGAGGTCTTAGGATAGTTTTCGAGAACAATTCTTCGAAAATTATGACACCGAATGGAGACGTCATTGCGATCTCAACCAAAATTGGAGCCTTACATTTTATCAAAGAGAGACATTACTTGGACACGATCAAACCACGTGGTAACAAAATGACGAATACAGCGATTTCGAAAGAATATCAACTATGGCATAGACGATTGGCACATTTAAATATATCTAGCGTAAAGAAGATGTTTGGAAAAATAGATGTGACAATTTGAAATGACATTGATGCCGAAAAACTAAACTGTGAAATATGCTACCAGGGGAAGTTGAAAAGGAGTCCTTTTCCAAAAGGTTGTTCAAATCGAGAGACATCGCCTTTGAACCTCATACATACAGACATCGTAGGTCCTATCAATCGTATTTCGAATGGAGGTAATAAATATATAGTGACGTTCATTGACGATTATTCAAGATATTGTGAAATTGCATTCATGAAATCGAAAGATGATATGTTCGAAAATTTTAAGAAATACAAAACTTAAGTTGAAAATATCCATGGAAAGAAGATATCCTGTTTGAGAAGCGACAATGGGGGTGAATATTTGTCTCGAGAATTCATTCGTTATATGGAACAAAATGGTATCAGTCACCAACTCACGATACCAGGCACACCTCAACAAAATGGCGTTGCCGAATAATTCAATCAAACATTATTTGATGCAGCTAGATGTTTATTGATAGAATCTGGTATTCCACATAAATTTTGGTCAGAAGCAGCAGCAACATCTTGTTATATTAGAAACAGAAGTCACACTATAGCGAATGACGGGTGCAGTCCAATATAAAAATGGAAACCAAATATGAAAATTGACCTATCCCATTTAAAAGTATTTGGTTGTAGAGTATGGACAATCAATAAATTTAGACGAAGTAAATTGGCTGCGAAAGATATTTCGACTATCTTCGTGGGCTATGATAGCAATTCTAAGGGGTATCGATTGTGGAATCCTATGAATGATAAAGTTGTCATCAGCCGCGATGTCAAATTCGAGGAAGACGTATTCCCTTTGCTGAATCATCAAAATGAACCTTTCAAAGGAGATATATTGCATAATGATTTTCATGCTCGTGGAACGGATATATTCGCAATGAGAAATCATTCTTCCAATGAAGAAGTAACAGAGCAAAATCAAACAGAAAGCAGTCCAGTCGAAGGGAAAGATAATGATGAAACAATAGTAGAAGAAAAAACTACAAATGAGGATATATCAGGAAATAATGCAGAAGAATATAGAGATACAAAAATCAAAACAAGATCAGGAAGAACAATACGAAAACCTGAATGGATGACACAATTCGAAGTTGGCGAAAATTCAAATTCATGCAACCAAGCAATTTTGAACATGCGAGATCCTCGCAATTTAAGAGAAGCATTGAACGGGGATAACAAAATTTCCTGGAAAGAAGCCGTCATCGAGAAATTCGAGAATCTTCTCAGGAATGAAACTTGGATTTTCGTGGAAAAACCAGAAAATAGGAGAATCATTAAAACGAAATGAGTTTTTAAGTCCAAAAACAACGTTGATGGTGTAGTCGAAAGATACCGAGCAAGAGTTGTGGCTTTGGGTAACACTCAAATGCCAGGTATTGATTTCGAACAGATATACTCACCAGTTGTACAGAAAAAATATATGGAGTTACTTTTTGCCATATCAGTTGAGAAAAAGTGGTCTGTATATCATATAGACATTACTGCAGCATATCTTTCAACTGACTTAGACGAAACAGTTTATATTGAAATACCGGATGGATATTTCCAGTTGTTCGATAAACTGAAATTGAAGTTTCCTAATTTACCAGAGAATTATTCAGATGGTAAGAAAGAACTGGTTTGTAAGTTGAATAAGAGGATATATGGCATACATCAATCGGGTCTTATGTGGAATAGGACACTAGATCACTTCATTAAAAGCACAGGTTTCTCCAGATCCATATCTGATCCATGTGTCTATTATCAGGAGAAAGGAAACCTCATCATCACTGTGTACGTTGATGATATACTGATATATGGAAACCACAAGAACATAATGAATTTGAAGGCTGAGTTCAAGAAACGGTTTAATATCAAAGATTTAGGGGAAGTAAGGAACGTATTGTCTATAAAAGTGACCAGAGACGAAAATTCAATTATGCTGACCCAGACTTTATATGCTGTAGAGCTATTGAAAGGAATGAACATGTTACATGCAAAAGGTGCAGCTACACCTTTACTTATTGGGGAAGAGTTTTGCATGAATGACGACGAATTACTTAGCGAAGACGAACGAATGTTATATCAAAAGTATATTGGAAGCATTCTATATTCAAGTGTAACGACCAGGCCTGACATGATATTCACAGCAACTCTCATGTGTCAGTTCAACCAAAATCCTACCAAGCATCACTGGATGGGAATAACACATATGCTGAGATATTTGAATAGGACCAAAGTGTACAAAGTGTATGGTATTGAATATAAGAAGACAGAGAGAACAGTCGAAGCTTTCACAGATGCAAACTGGGCTCCAAACCCAATGGATAGGAAATCATTCAGCGGATATGTATTTGTTCTCGCAGGAGGAGCCATCAGTTGGTGTAGCAGAAAACAAAATTGTGTTGCTCTCAGCACTGTCGAATCTGAATTCGTTGCACTTAGTGAAGTCTCTAAAGAATTCATGTTTTTGAAGAAGCTAGTTTATGAAATCCACATGGAGAATGTTTTAGCTGAACCATTTCCCATATTTATAGACAATCAAGGATTAATAAAATTAGCAGAAAACAATACATCTGATAGATCCAAATACATAGACTTGAGACTATGAGACTATTCTATATCAGAGATATGATAGAACAGAAGAAAATAATTCTGAAATATGTGGAGTCAAAGAATAACCTAGCTGACCAATTCACCAAGATCATATCAGCAAATGTTTTGAATGATCATTTGAAGAAATTGGGGATCAAAGATCCAGGGGAAGTGGTTTGACTTGATAATTTCCTACTGATCCTGTATGTTGTTGTCATAGTTCACATGAATGTTTTGGAAATTATTGATTGAAAGTCAAAAAAAAGTCAGAACTTTTTTATTTAAAACCATTATAATTTCCTATAAATTGGGCAAATAGTTGGAACTACGCTACAAATATAACAGTTTATTCAATTTATAAGAAGACTTTATTTCATCCGATGGTTCAGATTGCGGAATCGATTCAATAAAAAACCTAATAACTTTGTTTGTATCCCTCAGATTTTCTGGTATATCAAGTGATTTGTCCGGTAAAAAATTATTAGCTCTTAAAATTCACCACATATCTTTTGGTTTACTGCTACGGAACTGATGGGCAAAATATGCTCTTTTCTCTCTTTTGATGGATTGGAATGTAAAATTGCGTTAATTTTTATAGGTTCTAAAGTTTCTTCAGATCTCGTTCTTTTATACTTGCTCAGAGCTTTGTCTCTTTCCTCCATCATTTTCTTTACAGGAAATTTTATCCACGGTGCTTTAGGTTTTGTAACCCTGGATGTAACAATAGGAGCATGCCTATCAAGCAAATTATTCATCAAACAATTGACTAAGTAAGAAACCTTCCCATCCACTGTTTCCTGATCATGTATCCTGAAAACCGACGTGTCAAAGAGATCACGTTGAAAATTATCATCATCAAAATTTTCAAAATTTTTATATGTAACAAGTTAAGGACCTCTCTGTTCATTAGATATTTTCAACTCGCAAAATACCATTGAACGATCTGAAATTTCTTGTTGCATAATATCTTTATTATAATTAGTACCTTCAGGAATTATTGCAGATGTCGCAGTGATTCTATTAGGTTCATCAATTACTTGACATAGATTGAGTGATTCTAAAATCGAACTGAATTTTTTAACGCTCGCATTTTCATACGTCGATAAATTTAAATTTAAATCCCCCATACAAATGATTTCATCTACAGTAGGATATATTGAGGCAAGACTATCTTCAAATTCATCTAAAAACATATTGTTCATGTGGTTTGTAAATAATACCTACAGCAAAAGATTTCTTATTAATAACCACCTTAACCCACAATTGTTCCCAAATGTAGTCCAGTCTACTCATAATTATCACGCCACGTATATTTCTAACGTAGATACATAATCCCTTTCACCATTACAATTTCTATCAGCCCTGTATAAGCGATAATGACTAATATTTATAACAGAATCAATAACAGAATTTTTCAACCAGGTTTGGCATATCAAAAAAATATCAAAGTCATTCTGCAAAATAGTTTGTTTTACTACTAATGAACTAGCATTCACACAACCAACTTTTAAGAAATCCATTTTTCAATGCTTTTGAACTAATTTTTATCAACAGTAAAAACACAAGAGCTTTTTTTTTATCGGATAAATTTCTCTTTGCAACGAAACAGTTTTGCCAATCACTAATTTTACGAGAAAAACTGACATGATAAAATCGCGACACCGAAGGTGGAGCGATTTTATCTAATGTCAGTTTTTCGAGCAAATTTAGTGATTGGCAAAACTTTGAGTCAAAGAGGAATTTATCTAATAAAAGAAAAGCTCGAGTGTTTTTTGGCAAGATAAATTAACGACAGAATATATGGATGAACAACAACAATAATTGCGACTCATTGTCATTGTGTAAAAGTGACGTCCGCTTACTAGATATTGAGGAAGAGAAGTTTTTATCGCGATAAAAAAGGATGCACCTTTTTTATCGATGGCAAAGTGACAATAACATTTCCAGGTATATGACATTTTAACATTGGAGTTAATTTATCAACAGTAAAATAATATAAAGTATAAAATTAGTTTCAAAATTAGCAAAAAACATCAACAATTCAAAAAACCACCACAAAGGTGTGAGTCAATTGCACCCAAATTGCTGGTGCTGCAAAATTAATCCTATTATGAGTTAACGTACAAAGATTAAAATAAAACTAGATAAAATCTTGTTCTATGAGGGAGTATGTGAAGCTATGATAACATATATTCTAATATATTTTCGAGAGAGGAAAAACAAGAAATCAAAACACTCAGACCAATTAAATGTTGTTAATGTCACCTATGGAGACCAACTTCCTAATTTGATTAGCATTATTAAGTTTCAGAAACACGTTTCCATGATGTGTCCAAATGCTTCCATTCCTACCCACTTTATACAGTGCAGCTTTCAAAATTATAACTTTATCAGGAGTAAGGTCTTCTTTTACGATAACCTTGGTTTGTTTTAAATGTTTCTTAGTTTTGTAGACCAGTTCCTTGTAATAGACAGTAGAAAATCTCACTAATATTGGTCTGAATATACCGCTCATCCTCCTTCCCACTCTGAAAGATGATGCAGTAACTTCTTCACTAACGTTCAAAATAAAGAACTAGAGGAAAGATAGCAGCAACTGGGAACGGTCATAGAAGAAGCAGCGACAGAAACCATTGGCATAAAGAAGAAGCGCCTCAAAAGGAGGTGGTTCGACAGAGAATGTGAAGAAGCGCTGGAATTGAAAACAAATAAGAGACTGACAATGCTAATAAACCCTTCGAATGAGAACGAAGAAAAATTTCACAGAACAAGAGCACAGACAAAGATATTACTCAGAACTAAAAAGAGGAACTACCTATAACACCAAATACGGGAAAAGACAGGGATGGAGGCATGCACCAGACAAGGAAGTTCTTTAGGGAAGTAAAGAGAGTTGGGAGGAATGGGAGTGTAGGAGGAACGAAAGGCATGAGAAATGAAAGTGGAGAACTGATAATGACGGAAACGGAAATTGTTGAGCGATGGAAGGAGTACTTTAAGCAATTACTAAATATTGAAAGGGAGACAGAGGAAGAAGAAGACATTACCCACTCAGCGGATATAATAATACCATCACCAACACTCCAAGAAGTAAAAAATGCGATGACATATCTCAAAGATCATAAAGCACCAGGCAATGATGGTATAAACGCGGAGTTGTTAAAAAAGGCACGAAATTTTTACACCGAAAATATATGAAATGATCCTGAATATATGGGTAATACAGAAAATGCCTAGAGATTGGAGCGGAAGTATCATAATACCTATACATAAGAAAGGAAACCAAAAAGAATTTCGAAAGTATAGAGGTGTATCACTTATATTTATCAACACAACATACAAAGTATTGGCAACCATACTACTGAGAAGGTTGACCCCTTTTGCGGAAGACGTTATCGGCGACTATCAATGCGGGTTTTATGCTGGAAGGTCAACGATAGATCAAATATTCACGATCAGACAAATATTAGAAAAGAACTGGGAATTCAACCTGGACGTTCACCAAATCTTTGTTGATTTCCTGCAAGCATATGACTCTATGAAAAGAAGCAGGTTGTGGGTGGCAATACTAGAAATGGGCATCCCAAGGAAATTGGTGGAGCTAACACAAATGTGTGTGGTAAACTCATATGCACAGGTGAGGATAGGAAGCAGAACATCAACTCCATTTAGGGTAACTTCAGGACATGGAGATCCCCTCTTACCTTTGCTATGAAGTTTGGCCTTGGAGTATGCGGTTGGTAAAATAACATCGGAACCAACTGACGGTTTTGCTAACAGGGTTCAAAACTATTGTTGGCTTTTGCTGATGATATAGATACGGTGTCTCATTCAACGGGATATATGAGAGAAGTGTTCTCCCAACTCGAGGAGGAAGCAGGTAACCTGGGTCTACGAGTAAATGGAGAAAAACGAAATACATGGTAGTAACCATGAACCCAAGACCTAGAATCAGATAGAATATTTCCATTAATGAGTACAACTTTGAAGTGGTTGAGGAGTTTAAGTACCTAGGAGCGATAATTACAGATGATAATCGAGTAGAAAGAGATGTCTCAGCAAGAATAATAGCAAGAAATAGAGCGCTATATTCTCCTACAACACTCTTGAGATCTAAACTTTTAGGAAGACAATCCAAATTAACAATATACAAGTCAATTATTCGCCCGCTGGTTACATATGGCAGCGAAACCTGGACCCTTAATCAATGGGAAATAAATGAGCTTCTTTTCTTTGAAAGGAAGGTTCTTAGAAAGTTATTTGGACTGCAACAAGACGAGGCAACAGGACACTGGAGAAGACATCACAATGCTGAGTTGTCAGCGCTGTATGGCAGTGAGAACATAGTCAGACACATAAAGGCTAATGGAATAAGATGGGCAGGGCATGTATTGAGATCAGAGGACTGTTAAAGAGATTGTTAAACATAGTATTTCTTGAGAGACCAAATGGAAGATCCAGGAAAAGATGGAAATATGCCGTCGCAGCAGATGTGTCTAGAATGGGAATCCAACAGTGGGAAATGGAAGGAGGAAGATGGAGGGCGATAGTGGGTGCGACCAAGACTCACCCCGAGTTGTAGGGCCAGGAAAAGAAGAAGAAAAATACAATTTTTCTCTGGGCTAATTTTGTGATAACACTTACCGTTTTTCTGAAAATCGCGAAAACCCCGTATTTGGGATCTTTGACCCCGAGTAATTTTTTTGCACATACCGAATCGATGAGAACTTTTCACATTTCATTTATAATAGTGTATTGAACAATTCTACCAATTTTCTGCCAAGTGAGAATTTTTGTAATCCTAGTCGTCAAAATTGACCGGACTATTAAATATGTTCATATTTATTAGATACGATTCGTTCGTGAAAGAATCACGCAATTAAAAATTTAGGACAGATCATTTTTTCAATGTCTTAACCTTTGTAAATATATCAAAGCGTTGAAATTCACTGACAAAATGTGTCATTGTTAACCAAGCGTCTGATGCTCTCAAATTTACTCCCAATTTACGGTATAGTTGTGTCAACTCAAAGACAAACATAATTCCAATCCTTTTAAGAGCACTTCGAAATTATCTAATGATGATACTTCTTTCAGTTGTGTGTATATTTCAATTTTATTATACCATTAACCCAATAGATGATAGCCGCATTTCTAAATAATATACAACTTTTGATAATGATCGTATCGATTTTAAAAAATGTATTAAATCTAACGTGAAGCGTTAACACACAAGCAACATATCTTTATTAAATTGTTGCTTTTATAGCTATTACTAATCATATTGGTTGAATATCATACAGATATTGAAAACGAAAAAAGCAGTCGAATTAAAAATTGCCATCAATGAATTTTTCACTCAAAATCCGCACCTCTGAATATTTTATATAAAAAACTCACCATAATGTAGATAGTGAGAAATTTTGTGCCCAAACAAGTGCCGTATCCCAAAACTTCTTAAAAGCTCAAATATTTGACGTACATGATATTGAAAAAACGTTCATCGTAAATTTTCACCACATGCTGGCTTACTAACTTCACAAAGTTATTTCAGTTATAAATTTTGTTTTCTTCATAATCACTTTTAGAGGCGTTCGGTCGCAGCAAATGCCCGGCCTTCTATTTAATTTAGATTAGCCGAGGAAGAAAATTAAAAACAAACAAAACTTACCAAAAATATGAGATAGAAAGCTCATGTTCCTAGTCGCATATTTGAGTTGATGTAATATATTGGGGATCTATAATATGAGGTTAAGAGAATGAAGGAATAAAATATTATGACAAACTTCATTTTATTTCAAATATGTTAAGAAACGCTTATAGAGAGTTTAGAAATTGAGCTGACAGATGTTTACTGTCAGTTTTTTTTACATCATTGTTTTATTTGACATTGATTATTAGTGAGGTTTACTGTGAATAATAATTTCAATATTATGAATTTGGTAATGACGAGAACGTCATTAATATCAAATTTTGGAAATCAATGATAAAAATGTTGAGTATAAATCTGTCTACAAAATGATCTAGGTTATGATAACTTGAATTGCATTCTATTCTTTGGGGTTTTGCGAACAAAACTTTGCCACGTCAAACGATATTTATCTTTTAACTTAAAAATACGAATCTTGGATGCCGCATCCATAGACACAGTATATAATGGAGACCTGTTTGTAATAATAATGAGAACAAATCAGAGGCAGGTGCTTTAATGAAAGTTCTCCGTATATCTTTCTCCTGACTCCTACTTCTTTTTAATAACGCTAATGTCTTTTTCCTCAAGGGTATATTCACAATAGTAATAATACTCAAAGACTAACTGCTTTGACAAAAATATAATAGAAGTTGAGTGTGTGTATTCCTTTATTATTTAACAGAACGGACGCTTGTGCAATCATTTCACAGCGTTTTATCGGTCATTAGAGTCCGTCCGTTTCGCCAGTTACAATAGGGCTAGAAAAGTTCTTTTAATGATTTTAACAATGTCTATAACAAGTATAAGATTTATACTATATGTTGTTCAGAACTCATAAGACCATTTTGTAATTTATGTTCACAAGTTTAACAAACTATACTTTGCTGCAGCACCTATTTTTTGTAGTTGAACTTTTACCTCTGTTCTTGGTTATGAGTAGAATTCCCCAGGAATTTTATCTAATGGGTTTATCTACCATAATAATATCTTAATAGAATAGGTGTAAACTGAAATTGATATCCATAACAAATTGGTTGGAATGTAGGGGAGGGTGGGGCACAATTGAACACGGGGCACAGTGGAACAGTTCGTGTACCGGATTTACAGAAGTATCAAGTGCAACGGGATTCCGGTAGTGAACGCTGCGGGCCACACCCAACAAAGTCAGATAATCGTCCCCTGCTTATCAGTCGCGTACCAAACTTGACGAGGTAATGTGTTGTTTTTCGCTGTGAAAGTAAAAATTTAGCGCCAACGGATTTTTGCCTCCAGGTAAGAGTGATTTTTTGATTCAATCGGCTTTTATGGCATTTCATTGTACATCTATCTCTGAGGTTTTTGCTCGACTCTCGCATTTCTACTGCTTCTCGTTTGTGGTACAGAGTATGAGAAAGCAAAATGGCGTGTTTGGGGTTCCTTGAAACAGATGAATTTGGGGCACAATGAAACGTTTCATTGTGCCCCATGTGTTTTTCATTGTGCAGTAAGTATGGGGTTTTCTTCTTGTTTCAGGAATGGTGCAAAATCGACAGCGCAAGAGTACCAAGGGGCTCTTCTCGGAAGATGGCATGAAGGCAGCAGTGTAAATGGTCATGAATGGAAACAGTTCAAGAAGTGCTGTTACATTGAAGAACGTTATGTCACTTTATCAAGATATGTGAAGAAAAGAAAAGAATATGGTGATGGTGGAGAAGAGCATATGAAATATGCACCTAGCACCTAACTACACAGTTAGGATCGTCTTCACACTGAAGCAGGAGGAGAAACTGAAAAACTACCTCATTATTTGCTCTAAAATGTTTTATGGCCTACCAGTTGAAGATTGCAGACGAGTTGCATACGAAATGGCAGTTATGAACAAAATACCATGCCCTATATCATGGGGTGAGAAGAAAATTTCAGGAATTGACTGGTTTCACGGTTTTCTGAAAAGGCACCCCAAACTCAGCCAACGAACTTCTGAGGCTTGCAGCTTGTCTCGTGCTACTTCGTTCACCAAATCAAATGTTTGTGTGTTCTTCAATAACTTGGAAACACTGTATCGACAACACCCGGAGTTTGGAGATGGGACAAGGGTGTTCAATTTGGATGAAACAGCCACATCAACTGTGCAGGAACCCCAGCGAATTGTGGCTGAAAAGGCGTCAAGCAAGTGTGCAGAGCTACAAATGGGGAAAAGGCACTAACGTCACTACATTGTCCATAATTCTGCGACTGGCAGCACAATTCCGCCAGTCATGATTTTTCCAAGTGTTCATGTCAAGGAGCACCTCCAGGCACACTGGCCTTAGCCACCCCTAGCGGTTGGATGGCATCAGAACTTTTTGTGGAAGTTATTAAGCTTTTCATTCACCACACTTGCAGTTCTGGAGAGAACTCCACTCTAATAATCTATGACAATGTAGAAAGTCACGTGTCCCTGGAAGCTCTTATGCTGTGTAAGGAGAACGGTGTCTCAGTTTTGACTTTACCTCCCCATTCATCCAACAAAATGCATCCACTAGATGTTGCGGCTTTTGGGCCTTTTAAAACTTATTATAATGCAGCACTTGACTCTTGGATGATGCAAAACCCTGGCAAAACTGCATCAATTTATAATAAAGCATCCTTCGTGAACACAGCTCATCAGAAAAGCATGACACCTTCCAACATAATTGCAGGTTTTAAAAAAAGTGGGATATATCCGTTTGATCGAGATATTTTTACAAAAGCAGACTTCTTATACAATTATGTGACTGACCGACCGCCTCCTACCGTTGTGGACGATCAAACACCTGAGAGAAATGTTTATGCTGAGCCAAGTGATTTGCTCAACGGTTCCCTCCCTCAAGAAGAGGAAGGATCAGCTTCCCTAGAAGAAAGAACAGCTTCTATGGAAAAAGCAAACCATACAGACATCGGTATCCTTGATCCAGGAGCTGTTCCAAGTCATGCTTTCCTATCTCCCGAAGATTTTCGTGGTTATCCAAAAGTAGGAGAATGAAAAACTAATCGGAAGCAGCGGAAGAAAGGAAAGAGTATGATAGCCACGAGTACTCCAGAAATGAAAGCCATTGCAGAGAACAAGCAGCCGATTTCAACTTCCAGAATACTGTCTGTTAAAAGGCAGGTGTTTGTAAATCAACCAAAAACGAAGGAGAAAAAATCTAGTGAACATGCTCCAGTTCATTCATAAGAGGACGACGAAGAAGACGATGATGACATTGAATATGCCGACACAGACGACGACATGGACACAGATTAGATTTTTGCTGTTGAGCCCGACCATTTTGCAGAATTGAATCGACTTCCTATTTTTGGAGATTATGTTTTGATCGAGTTTAAGCTTAAAAGCAATCCAAATTATATGTTCCATATTTCTGCACGCCATCAAAGTCCTTATTGCTTTACTAGCAGGAATTTCAGCATGCTTATTCCACAGAAGCTTACTGTCTAGGGTTATCCCTAGATATTTAACTTCAGATTTCCATTCTATGATTTCCTCGTTTCAAGATAGGGCTTTCATGACTGGAAGTACTCTTTTCCGGGTAAATGGAAATAATATGGTCTTGTTTTCGTCAATATTAAGCCCCAGTGACAAGCATCATTGATATTTTTTGTAAGAAATCACACTAGGTGCTCTCGGACTTGCCTATGATTATTAAAACTATGTCATTAGCATAGCCCATACATTCGAAGCCAAGCTCCGTTAGCCTACTATGAGGTTCCATAGAAGGGGAGATATCACTCCCCCTTGAGGTGTCCCGCGATTGGCTTTAACTGAGGTGGTTTCATTCCACACCTGTGTCTCAGCTATCCTCCTCTTCAACAACTCATACATCCATTTTACAATGTTTTCATTTACTTGATACTTGATATCTGCTTGACTATCAGAATGGATCGATATGTTACATTTCTGGCAGTTTCTTTCTAGGTTAATTTCCACGCATCTTTCGATCGCAAGTATTTCTGCATCGATTTGGCAGATTTACTGAGCCCGCCTGACAGTTAAATTAACGAGAAACGTAGAGGGCAAAACAACAAATTTGAAAATCAGTACGGTAAAGACCAACATAATATCAATGCTGAATCCCTGCTTTAGATTACAGTTAACGATTCGGAATAATCCCTTGATATGAAATACAGAGACGTATTCTTCAATTTGATGTTCACATATTAGAAAAATCAGAATTATTACGAAGTCGAATGTTGACAGTTAACGTACCTTATCAATATTCTCAATTTCACACTTTAAAAAATTATTTTGATGCGATTTGCGAAATTCAAGTAAAAAATAAATAAAAGTAACACTTATATGAGCCAAAGTGTCACGTTTCTAGTAAGTTGGGAATTAAAAGTTATAACCTAATTCGATAATTCATTATAGTGAAACTTCTTACATTGTATAAACGATACGAATATCTACTGGAATATTATGGTAATACATTCAGTAATATCAAAATATTTGTAAGTCAAAAAATTGCTGAGAATATTTCTACTGATTTTTTTAGATTGTCTTGAAAATAAAAATGTGTCCCCCTAAAAACTCTAACTTTGTGTGTATTCGTGACATCATCTATTTGTCAAACTGGTAACTTGTAGTAATAGCACAGATAAGAACAGATACGAAAGCTTGACAGAGAACATTAAAAAGAGCGAGAGATGGGTAGACATACCCATTTAAATGTCCATCGTCGTATGTGCACTCCGTTCGGGCTGCTTCTCGAAATGTTTCAACAGGGTTGTCAATTTGCATAAAATTTCCTCAAATTTACGATCATTGGACAAATATTTTATAAGCATTATTTATAAGTGTGATAGATATACAGATACAAATATTCGACAATTACTTGTTTCAAATTAATGAACATTAAAAGAATTATACAATTAAAAAGGTTATAATGTATAGAAATCATACCATAAATATATACTTTTTTTCACGAACCATATCTTTGGCAACCATGCACAATAAAGGTGACGGCACGTGACGGCTTGGCTCAAAATACATAACGCCATTTTTGTTTGCTTCATTATTTGAAGGTGTTCAATCGGCGATATTATATAAGAAATTTAAAGTTTTTGATATTAACTTTAGTGCTACAAATTATTATCAAAATTCTCCCTTGCATAGGTGTTGTAAATCCTTCAACTCAGTCTATAACCATGTTGATATTGATATATTCCATGATAGTTTCAATTTTAATTTCGTAGTATTTAGTTTCACTAGTTACAATTATCAATTCATACTGTATAATTTATATGTTAGTGAATACTGTATTTGGACTCGTCCCGTTTGTATTTCCTTTGATAAATGATAAATTAAGAATTACTTGTACTTTGGAATTTGGTTGATTTTTGTAATCATTCGTGTTTTCTGAAAATGTATTTAACAATTAATCTCCCCAGAGGAATGACTATTTATAACAAATCATAAGAATGTACATATAGGTATTAAATAAATACATAAATATACAGGATGTCCAGGGACTAATGTGAAAAAAGTCAGGAGCGTATAATCTGAGCCAAAATAATGTTAGTACTTCATATAAAATTTTTCTATGCAGGCCCTAGTTTTCGAGTTATAGGCCTTCAAAGTTTTATTTTTCAATTTGGTTTTTATTTTTATTTCTTGTAATAGTCATATGATCTTTATAAAACTCACGACATAGCTATAATGTACGTGTATGTTTATTTTGGAAAGGTAAACAGATTTACAGTAGTGCCTTGAAGCCACGGTCGGGCTACTCGTAATGGTTAGTGATCCAAAAATTTTACAGGGATGGCACACCCTGTATGAAATTATCGAAACTGACTTCCCCACACATTAAGCTAACGAGAAAGTACTCTTGTTGGAATTCCATAAAATGAGCCGTTTGGCTAATATTTACAGTTTTATTAATGCACTACGTACCAATTTACGCATTCACCATTTTTATAAGTACACAACGAGGTAAAACTAACTTATTAATACGATGTCCAAGATTTACCTACAGTAGTATAAAAAAATAATTTAACGATAGTAGAAGCTAAAAAACATTAACGACTTATTATTTTGAAAGTTGGTAAAAACTTTTTAAAAGTTGGTAAAAACTTTTTAAAAGTTTTTTAGCGTTTATCAAGTAACCATAGGATTAGTTGTCAAACGTTGTTTAGAATAGTTCATATTCAGTACTTGTCAATAGTTCACAAGTCCTTAATTCAACAGTTACCTAGAATGGCAGTATTAACTTTTATTGAGTACGCAGATATGCATTTAATGTATGGACTGGCTTTTCGACACTGTTTAGAGGCCAGAAGGTTTTATGCAGAACATTTTGCAAACAGGTATGAATGAGTAAATGTAATTTTCCATGGATACAAAACAAAATTTTAAATTTCAGGAAGTTTTTTGTCAAAAAAAGGTGGAAAAGGTCCAGTACGAAGCGTACGTACTGTGGAAGTTGAACAAGACTTGTTAAATGCAGTTCATAATGAACCATCAACGAGTTTACGAAAATTATCAAGAGAACATAACGTCTCGAAATCAGTTGTTTATCGCGTCCTAAAAGAACAGCTGTTATATCCTTTTCACATGAAAAAAGTACACAGTATGACAATGGCTGATTATCCTGCAAGACTTGAGTATAGCTAGTGGTTTCTGCGACAACAACAAGCAGACAATACATTTATTAGTAACGTTTTTTTTACGGACGGATCCGGTTTCACCAGAGATGGAGTCATTAATTCCCATATTATGTATTTATGGGATGATGTGATTCCACATGGCATTATCCAAACTAGGAACCAGCATAGATTCAGAGTTAATGTTTGGACAGGAATAGTTGGCAATCATATGATAGGGCCATACTTTATTGACGGTACTTTGGCCGGTCAGAGATATTTGGAGTTTTTGCAAAATGAGTTATGGAACCTGTTTGATGCTGTGTGACTACAAATTCGTAGGAATTTATGGTTCATGCATGATGGGGCTCCTCCTAATATCAGTTTAGATGTACGACAGCATTTACACACAAATTTTCCTAATAAATGGATTGGTCGTGGAGGCCCTTTTCAATGGCCAATGTGATCAGGAGACGTTAATCCTATGGATTTCTTTATCTGGGGTTATCTCAAAAGTAAGATAGGTATACGCAACACCTGTGCAAACAAGGCAAGATTTAATAGACAGAATTGTGTTACACGACAATGTTATTAGAAATAATACGGCATTGCTCTTTCAAGTGCAAAGAAACAACCTTCGTAGACTTAGAATGTGCGTGAAAGTGGGAGTAGCTCATATTGAACATTTATTAGAATAACGTTGGTTTTTGTTGTTGTTTAGGAATTAGGTTTGGGCTAATGTTTTATAACTTGTGTTTTTTGAGGTTTTCTTAATGGTTTAATAATGTTGTGTTCGTAATTTTGATTAAAAACAACTAATTACGTTGTTTGCGTACCTATTTAATTCCCATAAAATGAGTTATTAATGTTTCTATCATCTACTATCATCAAATTATTTTTTTGTAGTACTGTATCGTATTAATCGTATTAATAAGTTAGTTAGGAAAATTGGTACGTAGTGCATTAATAAAATTGTAAATATTAGCCAAACGGCTTATTTCATCGAATTCGAACAAGAGTACCTTTTCGTTAGCTTAATGTGTGAGGAAGTTAATTTAGATAATTTCATACAGGGTGTGCCATCCCTGCAAATTTTTTGGATCACTAACCATTGTAAGTATTCCGTGCCTGGCTTCAAGACACTACTGTAAATCTGCTTCCTTTTCCAAAATAAACATATACGTACATTATAGCTTTGCCGTGAATTTTATAAAGATCAAATAACTAGTACAAAAAATAAAAATAAAAACCAAATTGAAACTTTGAAGGCCTATAACTCGAAAACGAGGGCCTGCATAGAAAAAGTTTATATGAAGTACTAACATTATTTTGGTCCAGATTATACGCTCCTGACTTTTTCCCATTAGTCCTGGGACACCCTGTATATTAGATTATGGTTATTGTTTTAATTCATGGCGCAATTTTAAAGATTTAGTGGAAATTTCCAAAAAAAAACATTGCAATTTGGTAAGAAATTCAGAAAATATTTTAAACTGGCAACATCGCGGCCATACCGAGTTAAAGGTCCGAGGTTATTGAAGACGGAGTTGAAAATCGTTTGATGATTCACCGGGATTCGTATCTGTTCTCTCTCTAATCTGTGGTAATAGTGTAATAATTTGTTGGCTGTATTAAGTTGTTATAGTTTATTAAAAATGCGGCTAATTTCTAGCTCTATGCGAATTAATACAGACTAAAATAGTATTTTCACTACAATATGTGGATTAATGCATTTTCTACCCAATTCTTCTATCGTTTTCACAAATTCCAGTGTTCCCTCCTTGGAGATACATATTGTTGTAATTTCCTCCTCTTGTCACTCTTCTGGAGCTTCTCCTGTGTCATTTTTCGGGTTTCTGTTTTTCCTGTGACTGCTACTTCCAACATGCCTCCCTATCCCTCCATTTTCTACAATGTTTATATCCTTTTCTTCCAATAAATCTTCAAAATATTGTCTCTTGCTTCCAATATTCTTTGCTTTCAATGTATTTACTTTCATGATTTTCACGTAATATGATAAATGTACGGAGTCTGAAACATATTCCAACGTACAGATGCTGGCTGTTGAGGCAACCCTGCCAAGTTAGCACTTACAACGGACACAAGGAGTGAAGTGACAACTGTCAATGTCATAGGTCATATCAAAAATATATATGTTAAGGTTGTTAATAAGTGAACGAGATAAAAATCCTGATTCATCTTGATTACTATCCATCAAAACCCTAACTAACTGAAATAACAAATCAACACCATAACAAACACTTTCAACTGTATGCCTTTAACCACCTAGAGATGAAATTAAATACTTAAATAAAGTTGAAAATGAAAGTGAAATGTCCCGACTGTAAAGCGGTATTTTACGTAAAAAAGCAAATATTAAAGGGCTCTTACATATTACAAAAATCTCTTAGGTCTGAAGTTTCGATTATTCAAAATATATTTTCCTTCATGATTTTTTTCTGGAATGATATACAGGGTTATTGATTGTTAATAATTTAACACTAGAATCTTGACTACAATTTATGACGATTTGAGCCAAAATAGCTAAATACAATGTAGCTGCTCACGGAGTTACTGGGTGTTTTGTTTAAACAAAAATTTATTCAAGTTTAAGTGCCTCGACAGCTATGTCTTCGAGGAACTGTATAGTTTTGGATAGTTCACTGGAGAACTTAATATTTGTTTCAGTATATGCTTCATATTGTTTCTTAGCCTAAGGTCGTTGTACAGAAACAAATATTTATTGTTCACTGAGCTTGACCTCAAGACAATGAGAGCCAAACTTTGTGGACAATAGCCCACTTACCTTGCGGCTTGGTTGAGAACACCAATGGATATATCATCACCAGCTTAGACGGGACAATTAAGGTATGACGCGATATGTATGCTAACAATCAAATCATCTATAGCCACGGTAAAAATACAGCATCAGCCTGCGCCATCTTACAAACACCAATAAACCATGTCAGCAACTGGTCCTCCAACATCGGACTAACCTATTCTGCCACGAAATCTTGACTTATCAAGTTTAGTAGGAAAATTAATACACCAATTCCTAATCTAAAACTCAGTGGAAACACCCTACTTGTAAAAAATTCTGGCCTCAACATTTGACAACAAACTCAGGTTCAAACAACACATTTAAAAAAATGAAGCAAACTGCATCAAAAGGCTTAACATATTGAAAACAGTATCCCGTATCATTGGGGAAGTGAAGAAACAGTACTTCTCAGAGTGTACAGAGCTGTAATCAGATCAAAAATAGATTACGGAAGTATCGTTTATATCTCCTCTTCAAAATCCCATTCACAAAACGCATATACCTAAGTGCATTTAAGCCTTTAAATCCAGCCAACTGACACTTTTATGCTGAAGCTAACGAACCTCCACATCACCTTAGACGTCAATATATTTTACAAACATATTTCATCTCAATATTCGCCAACCCCGAGTCCATAACTTAATCCCAAACGTGTTTTCTTAAAACACCACGGTCACGATAATCTGGAACCCATCACATATTGGAATCACAGGAAATGAAACAGCCGACAACGTAAGCTGGCCGCTACAAATAACACCCAAAAAACAAACACAAATCCATACCGACCTAAAATCTCTGTTTAAAAAACATCTCAGTAGCTCCCGGCTTTATAAAATTCAGTCTACCATGAAATATCACCATGACTCCCCACTCGCCAGAAAAGAAAAGATATTATAAGAAGACTGCCTATCGGACATACACGCTGTACACATCGACACTTGATGACAAAAGAAGATCGTCCCCTGTACCAATTATGTTCCGTACATCTAAATGTTAAACGCATCCTAGTGGAATGTCCCCGGTCCCAAATCTACCAGAAGAAACACAACATAAAAGAATCACTTAGTGATATCCTGAAATTTGATGAAGTGAATAGAATGCTATCCTACCTGAAAGATACAAATTTGGCAAATAGTATTTAGCATGTTCTACCGAAAATGTATTGAAATTTGTAACTGTTTACCTAAAATGTACGAAATATTGTAACTTTGTCAATTGCAATTGTCGCAGTCGAGACACGTTAATTCAATTTAGTAAGTAAATCCATTTGAAAATTTGGAATTGTTATATTTCTTCTTTCAACACTAAAAAGAACTCTGCACCTATTTCTAGAATTGAAGAGTACAACAGTACAAAAGAATTTGATCGGCTAATTTTTTTACTACTTATGATTTTTTAAATTTACGTCCATCCCTCAAAGTAGAAACTTCCACTGTTCTCGAGTAATGGGCTCGTTTCATGGGTATGAATTAACAATTGAATTCATATCAGGAGAATTAAGAATAATATATCTTTTTCCATGATAACGATATTTATCTCAATAAGTTATAAGTATTCACGAAAATTAGTTTTGAAAATTTTTCAACATTTAAACAAACCTCTTTAATTAAACCAATGGCAGAAGCCCTTGTTGCCAGACGTTATGTACGTTCTGTTGTTAAATCCTACTTGACTATCCAAGTTGATTAAGACAAAGTGAAAGTCGACTAGAAGAATTTGACAGTTGTCCATTTACATCAAACACGTTCAGTTTTCAGTAGTTGTTCGTGTTATTTTATAATTGAACTTGTGCTTCTGTTTGATTGCTTTTTAAAAGACATATTTAAAATGGATACAGGTTTCACTGAAGCTAGTACGAAGAATCTTTCTCAGGTGGATGTGGACACGGTGTCTCAGTTTTTTAAAGACAATTCCCAATATTTTGGTGCTGAAATGAAAAATGTTAAGACACAAAAGTGAGTACAGTGAACCAAAGATTGTAATACCTAAATAACCAGCTTTTCAGGATTTTATTACATTATTTTAACTCATATTTTATGATTTAGGTCAACTAAAGAATCATATGGTGACAATGCGATGTGTTACGTTCAGGTTAAACGTGAGGTAGGAATGTGTACAGTTAGAGCGAAAATAACTCCCGAGCATAAAATTCGGAAGAAGCCCTATTAGTCTAGTCGACAAGTTGAAAATGGTACAAAATAGAGATACTGCTCTTAAAAGTATGTGCGATAGCTCATTGGATTCGGAATGACGCCTAGAAAAATGTGCTAAAAACGTGTATTAGCACATAAAAAATTGCAAAAGTTATAACCAATTAAAGATGAGAAAAAAATGGCATTTCGTTTTTTGCCAATATTTCATAAACTATTAATATTTCTCCTAACTCCCGGAATTCTATCTCCTCTCCATTATTTATAATTTTAATTTAACGCTGAAAATAGGTCTGCGCGCGACATTTTTGGGTTGCGCGCGCGGCGTCAAAAGTGAGTACGGCACATTAATTTCTTGTGAAATTTTCATTGAAATTCTTGAAACGAGCCCATTGCGAAAGAATACTTTTAAACATATTTTTTCAACCCTTGCGGGGGTTACAGATACTATAACTTTAATACATAATTGTATCTTTGAAACTAGGGTCAAGTGGTGTACAAACGAGACGATTTTCAAATCTTTCAATTTTTTCCTAGAAAAGAGTACTCCAAACGGCTTGACAATTTTATGTAATATTAAAGCTCACATGTAGAATTTATATCCATTATCAGTTTTTTTAAACTACTTTAAAATTTTCGTGAAAAAATAAAATACGTGTCTTGTTCTTCACCCTGGTTAGTTGTTAAAACGAGACAGCTATGGCGAATAACAAGACACGCTAATTTTAAAACCATTTCAGAAGGCTGGGTTAAATGCGAGACACAGAAGGTTGAATATACAACAAAGTTCACATTTTTTCAATTTTTTATTTCGACCAAAAACAAAAATATGGCGCTCTAAATGACAACATAACATATATTTTCCCCTAAATATTTATGAAAATTAAAGTATTTATCATTCTTTGGCAAAGTAATTGATAATTCTGAAATACAAGTAGGTATCTGGGTATCTTACCGATTTATAACATCACTGAACATTATATTCAACAAAATCAATAGTAGGAAATATGAACTGTTTAGCAGTACGCTTTGTTGCTCCCTGGACAGTTGGGGCAGGAAGTTGGCATTTTATATCAGTCTTCAGTACAGAATATTTTTCTGCGATCAAAGGTTCCAGGAACTTGTTACCGTTGCGTCGAAGGTATATTACATCAACGTCTTCATCTCCTACTTCGTCAATTTTTGCCACATAGAAAACTTTATTGCATTTGGTTGAAAATCTCACTAGGACGTAATCACCTTCTTTCAATGGTGATGGTTCATCTGCTTCGTTATTTTCGAAATCATTACTAAAAATGTCTTGTAAAGTAACATTTTCAATGTCGCTTTCAACGTCTAATTTAACGATCTCATCATTGTCACTATCAGACTCAGACTAACTTGGCTTCCTTGTGTTCTTTGGCTTTTTAGTTTTTTTCACACTTTTCTTCTCATTTTTCTTATTTTTTTCTTAATCTCACTTAATTATTCCTCTGAAGTCAAAACAGTGCCATCAATTTTCTTTATTTCCTTGGATGATGGGACCGTTCTTCGAAGTTATAACAGTAAGAGTGACTCGAATGAGAGGCATTCGGTGCTTGGAGTTTAACACAATGTTGTTGGCGTGTTGCTGTGAGATGCATACGATGATGTTGGTGTATTACTGTGAGTGGAACACGGTGGTATTGGTGTTGTTGATGGATTTACATCACTGTTCCTCGTTGACGGTCCAGTAACAGCAACAGATGGGTTATTTTCTTCCACAAAGGGCAATAGTTCCGGTTCCAATTGTTCATCCACAAAAACACTAGTCGGGTTTTCACGATATCTCTTCATTTTTTCTGGGTCCAACCGATGTGCAGTATATTTATCTTTGTTGCAAGGGTAAATTCCGGTACTAGCAAACGCAGATTTTATTACATGTTCGGAAATGCCTTCGTTCCATATTTCACACAACAAATTACAGAATTCGCTCCTACTTAACTTGCGCTGGTTGAGCCGTTGCCATTCGATTAAAGAATTATTCCACTTCAATTTAATAGGACCGAAGCAGCATTTGTCCAACGGTTGCAAGACATCAGTTGTATGTGCTGGCAGTCTTAATAACGTGATATTTTTCTTAATTGCTAGTCCGATTGTGCGCTTATCTAAATGGGTAACGTGGCTGTCCATGATGATTATTTGAGGCCTCTTCGTAATCAAGGTACAAAACTTTTGGAATCATTCTTGGAAAATATTAATCGTCATCCAGCCTTCTTCAGACCACGCGTAGAAGGTATTTGGCAAATCTTTCGTCCCTGTAATTAAAAGACAATTCAATCGTACAATTTTAATAAGTCAGTAGGTATCTCTTACCTTTCCAGCTACTCCACAAATGAGCATCTTGAAAAATTGTTAGGAGTGGTAGCAACACACCAGCAGCAGAAATGCATGCCATCACTGTTGTATTTTCTTTTCCGGATCCTTCTATGTTTCTGTGCACTTTTTGTCCTATTTCAGCAACGCCCTTCACTCTGTTTGGATCTGATGAAAAGCTCGTCTCATCCAAGTTCCATATTTGGGCTGGACAATCTTCTAAATTAAGCTGGCGGATGGTTTCTTCTAACTTTGCATAAAATCCGTATATAATAAAGGGATCGCTGGTTGCCATGCGTCAACTTTTCTCCAGTTGTTCAAGTTTCTTCTGGCTAAGTCTATTACGCTTACAGAATTGCCTGAACCAATCATTTCCGGGCTTGCCATTTTTGAATGTGGTTCGGATGTCATTTTCTATGCAGTACGTCTGTACCGTTTGTACAATTTCATTCTTTGTCAAGGCAATGCCCCACTTTGCCATACTTTGCCATAATCTTTATTTTTTCGCTCAGGTCCTTTTCTGCTTCTTGTGATAAAGATGTCTTCCTTTCTTGAGTACTTACAGCGTAAGCTCTCCGGCGTGTTAGCACAGACTTGTCGCTTTGAATTGTTCACTAGCCGCTCTGAATGCTAAAACACCTTTGTCAATTAACTCCAACGCCTTCTTAATATCCCCTTCAGTGTACGGCCGCACTTTCTCAACGTAAACCTTCGGCATCTCTACTTCGCTCTGTGTTTTTTTTTCCCTAACCGTGTCTTGAATTTCGACTTTCGGAAGTCTTGTTTTTCACCTTAAGTTTGGTCGCACGTTATACGTGAACCCGGTGAGGTATCGCAACGCACTGGATGCATTTGAATGCAGCACAAAAGAACTCATCGAATGCGACTATCACCGAGCGCTTTCGACTTCGTAAAAACGCGCTATCAAGAAAGGTTTAACTCGCGTCATGTAAGTTTTGAGCCTGCATTTCAACGCATATGGCGTTGCATTTTTTTAAACATATTTTTCGATATTTCTGAATACTTTTCAATATGGGACCACATAATAATTATATTAAACTCCAAGTTATCGATTTTTAAGCTCAAACTAATGTAATTTAGCATGATTTGGTAAGAATGTCTCGTTTTTAGCCAAAATTTTGTAGTCTCGTTTTTACACCACGTGACCCTACATTATATCAAAATTGCAAAGTTGTGTCAAATATTTTGATTTCAAATATTATTTTACTGGACTATATAGGAGAATAGTGGAGAAGTTCTAAATCACTTGGGGAATATAATAATTCACTAGATTATGTCGCGGTTTTATGTGAATAAACCAAAAATAAACTCAGTGACCTATTATATTTTTAAAGGCCGTGATGAACCATACTCGTTGAGACAATTCGTGCATCTTGTTTACCTATACAATTGGGTCATATTACGTCCAAATCATTGGAATCTATTCAGCTCATCGTCAGTTCCAACCTAAGTTAGTGATGTTTATGGATAACCACTAATTAAGATTATGCAATATAAGCGCGTTACGATTGAGCTTGTTATGCATGTCGATGCTGTTTTATTCCTATTGACAGAGCACGCAAAAGCGACAACAATTTCCTGTAATTAACATGGTAATTTCGGAACGGGTAAGAAAAGGATGACAAGGTTAGCTTAATATTGCCTGCGGCGTAAAACGTACAAAGGGGAAGTCAAAATAGTATTTATAGTGAAGATATTTAAGTGGTGAATTATTCAGTTTGATTTCATTTTTCTCGTTTATTTTTGGGGCCTCATCATGGATGCATTTGAACTAATACGCACATTTGATTGAGAAGAATTGTGGTTCAAACCAAATCAAATAATGGGATGTGCACGGGCTTTTTTTATTAATTTGTTGATAAATAGACGGTTTTAAAGATTAAAACGAATTTCTCCGCATCTGTGAGATGCCCTGAATAATATTATATGATAAAACTGTCACTTGTATACATTTCAGGGATGTATAGTGCTAACAAACCGAAATTTCTCCAAAAATATAGTATATCTGGATTTATTGGACCCGCTGTACTCACTCTAGTCAGCTGAAAACCAATAGGGCATATCTGTGAAATACCTTGAACAATATTGTAGCAGAAAGTGTAGAAATGGGGCCAGCTCTCGATTCAAACATCCAGTCTCGGCTACACAAAAGTTCCAGGAGGAACTTCCATTTAAGGAGGGGGTAATGTTACGAAATAGCACACTAGTGTAGACCCTGAATCCGACTCTGTCTAAGCCATGTATGAAAGTTAAAATTCTAGCGGATATACAGGGATTTCTTAGAACTGCATACGATTGTGACTATCTTATCTAGACATTGTTTTTGTGACCAGGATTATCTAGAAAATGCCAGAAAGCCAATTGTTTTTGTGTAAGTCACAATCTAGAATTATTTAGTAAAAAGGGCACTAATATATGAAGAACCGATCAGGGAGAGTTAGTTTAGTTTATAATTTGACATCATGAGATAAACAGTAAATAAGTGAATATGAATTAGTGAAGTTTTTATATAAATTAGTTTAAGTGCATATACTGTGTATACAATATAAATTAGTGAATAGTGTAGTGAATAAATAAATTGAGTAAGTAGACATAACGTGTATAAATTTATCCCACCCATAATAAAAACGTTAAAATAAATAAGAAAAACATTACAATATTTATCTTGTTGATGGGCGACGACAGGTTTGGTTTTTCCCTTTTGTGTACGTGCACACACAGTTAGTGTTTCTTGTTCAAGAACCATCCCGTCTTTTAGTGTCGTGTGTTTTGTCATCGTCAAGTCAATCCAACTTTTTCCCCGAGTGGAGAGAAAGGGGGGTGGAATGTCGTATGTGTTGTGTATGTATATGTCATTTTTTGTCGTCCAGTATATTATGTCTTGTCCCCTGTCGTCGCTCGTCTTGCCTACGCAGCTAATGTGGTTCGCATGGATGTCGCCTGCTATGAGAGCTTTTTTGTCTTGTTCTATGTATTGTTTTTATGTATTTAGTCTACTGTTCTGGTTTCCACCAGGTTCGTCGTATATATTAATGATTGTTATGTAGTCTTTGTTTGTGTTTAAGTGTATAGTCGTCACGTTGGTGTCCGTTCTCTGTCGTAGAAGTCTTACTTTGGTTAAGTGTTTGTTGTTGACAAGAATGGATTGTGCGTCTTGTGAAAGGACAGTAAAATTTTTTGCCTGACCTAAGTTTCCACCTGGCTTTTGCAGGAGTGCCATGTCAATGTCGTCTATTGTTAATTTGTGTACAAGCTGGTCTGTGGCTTGTGTTCCTCGTCCTGTGTTAAATTGTAGTGTTTTTTACATGGTTTGTGTTGTGCGTTATATGTAGGAGTAGTGTTTACTGTTGTTTGTGTGTTGTGGTGTGTTTTTTGTTTTTGTGTGGAGTGTTTACTTTTTTGTTGGTGTGTTTTGGTTGTTTGTTTATTGATATTGTGTTTGTCTTCTTGTTTCTTGTAGCTTTCTCTAGTAGATCGGGTGATTTTAGTCTCTAGCCTGGTGTCCACGTGGCGATAATCTCATTCTTTCGCAGTTTGCACAATTGTTATGGTCTGCCTTGCATTCTGTGTTCTCATGCTTCTTACCACATTTGTAGCATTTGGGCTCTTTCTCGGTGCAGTACTTTGCGACATGTCCATATCGGCAGCATCAAAAGCACATCGTAACTCTAAGATACTCTTCCACGTATATTTTGGTAAGGTGATAGTATACGTGGCTTTGTTTGATGATTGCCTTTAGTAATTCGATTGGACCTTCGAAAAGTACGTTCTCCTTCCACGGGTTATTGCATGGCCTGGTTGTTAATATCTTCAGATTTGTAAAGTTTTCTCCGTATTGTGTTCAAATATCCTTAATTTCTGATGCCAGTTCATCTCTTAGATTGTGTTCGCTCTGTCCCTTTGATAGGCCGGTTAGAATGATGACCGGGCGTCTTCTGAGTTTATTTTTCCACAGATACTGGTTCTTTGTAGTACCTCCTGGTGTTCATCTTCATCCTCCGTTGTTAAAATAATAATGTTTGGATCCCTTGTTCCCCTGATATTTATGTGTTGTAGGTCAGAGGCTTTTATTATTGTTTTAAGGGCGTCCATTGTTTTCCCCGTCTCTCCTTCTCTCAATCTGACCATGGTGTCATACACTTTTTCTGATTTCCATGGTGATATCCAGGTTGTGGGGGTCTTGGGCTCTTTAGCTGAATGTACTGTTTGGGCGTATGTTTTTACCGTTGGCAGGCTAGGGTACTCAATGGTGCTTATTTTTGTCTGCATTTCGTGTGGTGTAATGACTTGTGGGTTTTGATGCCTTGTGTCTATTGGATGTGTGTTTTCTGTGGTCTGTAATGATTGCAGGATCGTCAGTTTCATGTTTTGCAAATCCTTTGTTGTAATGTTGGTTTTGTCGGGCTTCTGCTTGGGCAAGCTTATTATTTCCATCTTCAGTTCATTGATGTGGCTCTCTTGTACAAATAAGTACGCAATGAGGTCTTGGTGGATATTTACTAGCTGCTCGGTTGATTCTAGAACTGTGGCCTTGTCCTTCAGCGTGAATGAGATTTTTCCCTTTGCTTCCGGGGTGGTTCTTGTTACGGCCAGTGTTATCACTTGCTCGAGCTCCCTGATTCTCATATGGTTTTCCAGGATGTTATCTTTTACACACTTCTCAGTTCTTTTAGGCAACGCCTGAGTGGATCCTAGGGTTTCGTCGTCTTCTCTAGTTCTTTTGTTCTTGTTTTCTTCGTAGCGTCCGATCGGATCTCCGACGCTGAGGGATCTATCCCTAGGAGGTGATCTCCCCAGTGACTGTCTGGCCAGGAAGGGGTCTTTCGTCGTTTCATCCATGCTGGTGAAGATTTCAGGCCTCTAGGGCCTCTGGCTGAGAAGATATGGCCAAAACACTTTTTTTGCGGATGCGTATAAAAATGAAGGATGCACACTAAAAATTGGTGGATGCATATGAAAAATTGGAGGGGGCGTAAGAAGTGAAAAACTTTTTTGGGAAACCCAAGTTTGGTGGTCGTAGCACCCACCGTTTAGGAGTATGACTTATTTGTGTATTATATTGTTTTATTATATTTTTATTCTGTCTATTACGTAAAAATATATGTACAGATATTATCTAGCTAATCCTATCCACTTATACCAACTTTTGATTACTGCAAATTTGAAAAATTTTCTAACACAAACCAAATTGCAAAAATCAAAATTATTCTAAATTATCTTATTGTCACTTAGTGTCTTATTGAAATTTTTTTAAGTCGATGATCGACTTCGAAAAATTCGGTGCCTTTTGGTTTCTGTGCTCCTGATACTTGTATTCTACGTTATGCCCTATATCTGGCGTCTTAGGCGTCGTATCTTCTTCGGACGAATGCTGTAGTATTTGGGGCTCCGTGAGCCATCTGTGGAAGTGGTTATAGGTCTTCGCACACTATATACTTTGGCACTTAGCTCACTTTCCCTAATACTCGAGCGGATAATTTTAATAACATCCGTTCTCTACAAAAGCTGACTGTGTGACGTTTAGAACAGTGGAATGTTACCTGGAAAGGCCGCGCCATCCAAAGCACCGCTAGTTGAAACATCAGCTGATAAGGTACCGGCGACATTGGTTGTTTATTGGAAAAATGCAGATCAAGAATTTTTTTCGCTGTCGCCAATGCTTCAATATATCGAGTCTTTAAAACATCTCTCTCGGTTATGTTTTCTGCCTCATTGTAATTATTAGGGAAGTCGCTTAATAACTCTTCAACTGTATCTGTATAGTTTTAAATTTTTCGAGAATGGGCTTTATAGTCTCCTATCGTATTTGCAATAATTCAATGAAATTATTTATATCGGTTTTGGATAAAAACGTTTGAAAACGTGTTAATTCTGATTTAGTTTGAACTCTGCTGTTTTTTAATCGACTTAAATCTCTCGACTCTGACATAATGTTTGTTTTCTTTTATCTACAAACATTGAGCATGAAATGCTATATGCTAAGCCGCTCGTTTGAAATATTCAGTTACCAAATTACAAAATAATAATATTAAGATAAGGTTAACAATAAACGTTTTCTATTGCAGCCACAAAATCCTAAGAGGATGTAAAAACATATGAAGTAGCGCATTGATTATCATTAATCGATACTAAGATTATGTGATTTACGTTGAAGACGTGACCCTCTAATCATTTGCTCAGTGTTTATTTAAGAAAATAATGTGTAATAACCTCACTTAGAACGATATTTATTTTTAAGAGAGACAAATTTATCCGGATATTAAAGGTATCGGGATAATGTTAAACACAAGAAGGAAGAAAATAGGCAACCAATTTTGGGTAATATGTAGGGTATGGAAAGGACTGACTTTTTTCGTGCGAGATCAAGTTGTATGCTCTTGGCTCGAGTGAATCGTGGTTAAGACTGGAACACTGAAACCATCTACACTCGATGGTCCATCAATATGTTATGGTTTTTCCTCTTGATTGAGGGGAAGAAACACCACTCATGAATTTTATTTAATATATATTTCGTGATAATGCGTTAGGGTTAGATAGATTAGAGTAAACTCAATAATGTGAAATTAAACAGCAGTCCCACTTGATCGACAATAATAACTTTATAATTCAAATAATAAAACTTAACAAAAACGTCGTACGTATGAATGTGTCAGATGTATCAGATTTAAAGCCAAGCATGAACAATTTACCTTCACCTCGTATCACACCATCTCGTCTATCTTTGGTCTAGATTACGCTGGACCATTCTTACTTCGAGATCCAAAGGGAATGTTGTATATAGTAATTAAGCATTTAGGTTTCGACAGTCAGAAAAACTAGTTTCCTTATCTTTGGTGTTGGTACGTATTTTTATGATTTGGGGAATTAAATGTTTTGTACTGTGGCGACGAGGATGGGATTCGAACCCACGCGGGCAAAGTATCAATCCTAAAGTTTCATTTTTGAATTATATTCAAGAATCACAAATTCCACTGAATTTTGAAAATATTAAAAATGAAACTAACTCCGATCCACTATTAAACTAAAATCATGTTCTACGTACAAAATGGATGGCCAGCAGAGGGTCCTTCTTCAGAAATAAGGCCATATTTTCTGCATAAAAATGAAATATCAACCGAAAAAAAACTATTCATTATGAGGATACCGTCTTATTATACCTAAAAACTTTTATGGTCAAATATTAGATGGTCTACATAAATCCCATATGGGGGTAGTAAAATTGAAAGCTTTGGCTCGATCCTATTTTTGGTGGCCTTCTTTAAATGCTGATATTAAATCGCTGGCTGGAAGTTGTGAGGCTTGTAATGCATACAGCTCTAATCCACAAAAAAATTCATTGGCTGTATGGGAGTGGCCTCTCAATATTAACAATAAATATATCTCAGACTAGGAGGGTATACAGTGGTATTTCATTACCCCATAATCTCCTCATTTAGAAGCGATATCGGAATCTGGTGTATGGTGAACTAAGCACCTCTTAAAGCGTGTAATGGGTGATGCATCTTTCCATTTTAGAGGAGATTTTGACTGTATTGTGTCAAGTAGAAGCATGTTTAAATTATCGACCACTCCATTATCTAATGATCCAAATAACATGAAGCCCTTAACTCCTGCTCACATCCTAATAGGAGAATCATTATTGACAATCCCTGAGCCAAGTCTTCTTAATATCAAGGAAAACAGATTCTCAGGTTTTCAAAGAACACAACCAACTGTTCAACACTTCTGGTCAAGGTGGACCAAATAATATGTCATACCTTTAGACCAGGGTCAAATAGAAGGTAAATCATCCTCAAGTGCTTCAGTAAGTCACGCTGGTCATACTGTAACGAGGTTTTCGTTACGTAAAGCATATTTTATGTCGTCGAGTATATTTTCATTCGATAGTTTATGTCACCGAGTATATATTCATTTATAGTACATATCCGCATTCTTTCCTTTGTATACAAATCATTTTATAGTTTATGTCATCGAGTATATTTTCATTTGATAGTTTCTGTCACCGAGTATATATTTATTTTATATTATGTAGCACCTGTTATATATTCTTTCCTTTGTATACAAATCATTTTATAGTTTATGCCGCCGAGTATATTTTCATTTTATAGTTTATGTCGCCGAATATATATATATATATATATATATATTCATTTTTATATTGCTTCTACACGCTATATATTTCAACCACTGTATAGAAATTGTTTTAGACATAAGATTTATAATGATTGTGAATCTCCGTTAACATTTTATTTTGTCCCCTGGCTTCGGGGTAAAAACAATTTTTGTAGAAGGTTAATAGTTATTCAAAGTTCCGATGATATTTTTATTTCTTTTACTATCTGGTTGCGATGGAGAAATCATTTTTCTGTGTGAACATATTTATTCCGATTTTAAAACTCAACATTTCAATGTACTGCTTCCCCCATTGCAACGAGATAGATATTGGTAGAAGCGCGCAGGTCGAACGAACCGAGAGAGGTGGAAAAGTAAGGCTGAAGGCAGGGAGATTTTGAATCGAACGAGGAGTGCAAAAGTGCTGGTAAAACGGAGCTGGAGATAGCAATTGTGCTTCGTCCGCCGAAAGTTGTTTGACTTTGTTTTGCCAATTACCGATAAATTTCTTTTCGAGTTTTTTCCGCACTTCAAAAATGTATCGATAATTCCTTTGTTGTAAAGGTAAGAACTTTTAGTAATAAAAATCCGAATAATAAGTGGCCTTTTCAATTAAAAATTTAGAATATTCGTGCAGTTGACTTTCATTTTAAAATAAGTTGGAATATCTTTGAAAACCGGAGTGTGGCAAACCATTATATATCTCATCTGATTTAATACCTTTTCCGATTTGTAGGGAAAATCTTGATTGAAATCTCCGGGAGTGCCAGGCATACATAAACGCTAGGGATTCCTGATATTTTAAATCTAGAGTCCCCAGTTTTAGTATCTTTCCCGATTTTTCTTTTTAGTGAAATTCGTGATATTCAAGTATCTTTCCCGATTTTTCTTTTAGTGAAGCTCATGATATTTTAAATTTAGAGTCCCTGCTCTTTAATACCTTTTTCCGCTTTTGTAGGGAGAATCTTTATTGAAATCTCCGGGAGCGCCAGGCATACATAAACGCTAGGGTTTCCTGATATTTTAAATCTAGTTTCCCCAGTTTTAGAATCTTTCCCGATTTTCCTTTTAGTGAGGTTCATGATATTTTAAATCTAGAGTTCCCGATCCTAAATACCTTTTCCGATTTGATAGGGAGAATCTTGATTGAAATCTCCTGGAGTGCCAGGCATACATAAACGCTAGGGCTTCCTGATATTTTAAATCTAGAGTCCACGATCTTTAGTATCTTTCCTGATTTTTTTTTGTTTTTAGTGAGATTCCTGACAATTTAAGTCTAGAGCCCCGACCCAAGTATTGTGTTTTCCGATTTTATAGGGCGAATCCTGATCGAAATCTCCGGGAGCGCCAGGCATACATAAACGCTTCCTGATATTTTAAATCTAGAGTCCCCGAGCTTTAGTATATTTTCCGATTTTGTAGTTTTTTATATAGAAGTAATACCTAACCCGTTCCATTTGTAAGGATTTGTCAGTGTAGTAGAGCATAAAAAGGGGTTGGATGGTTAGATATGCTTCTTTATATTCAAACTACGATAAATATTTACAATTGAAATCTAAAGCTCTGTACAATAAGTATATACACGATTTATTGATCCTGGAGGCGGGCAGTCTCTCTAGGGTGGTCGCCGGATTGGGTCGCGGATGACTCTTCTCGGTTGTCCGGATTCCTCACTGGGACGCTAGGTTCCTAAACCAAAGGGGTGTGTCGGGGTCGAGATCCCGCGTTCTACGCACAGCGTAATCGCGGAGGTCGGGAGTTTGCTTCCGTCCCGGGCTCAACACGCTCCGGAATTTCGGCTAATAGGGAAGGCCTCGGTCCTGCGCTCAACAAGCTGCAGGGTTTGACCTAGGGTAGTTGGCGTCCACCCTAAGCACAACACTAGTGATGTATGAATTCGAATTGAAATATTCGACGAATCCGATTATTTAACTACTCGGATTTATCCGATTATTTTTCAACGATACGAATACGAATATCGATTTCTTCAACTCGGTCAGCTACGCTCGCTCTGTTAGGTAGTTGAATGAGCGGCATTCCGCATGTATCCGATTTCTTCCGATTCCAGGCGGTCAGTTCGAATTTCGACATCGCATCACATCTCACTATCAAAGTTTATAATACTCTATTCGATTCCCTATCTCCTATTGGATGCGGATTGTGCTGATGCCGCCGTATTTTGGTTCGGTACAACGGCCAGTTATGTTATGATAAAGGGTAAATAACGTTATTGTTATTGAAACTCTAATGTAACGTGTATCGTTTTGAGTGTTAATTATTAATAATGATGTTTTTAAATGAAACTCAAGGTCTCTAGTCAATTCCACAATATAATACAAGTTATTGAAAATTCAAAAAAATTGACAATTGTTTCGATAATTCAATATCATCGTCAGAATGACAGTCAATTTCATTAATAATGATATTCGAACGTTTCGGTATATTTATTTAATAAAAGCAAACAAATGTTTGACGAAATGTTTATAATGAAATCAAATTGGCACAATTTTTAAATGAAAAATAAAATTTGGTATATAACCAACTATTTAAAAATAAAATCATATCAAAATTTTTAGGTCCGAATCTGTTTCTGTTTGTTTAGAAGCCGATTAGGAACCGAAAACAAAATTATGGTATGAGATTTACGGGAGACGTCAGAAAGTCGGATGATAATTTGTAAAAAATACTTATAATTTCTTAACTGTGAATCCGAGTGAATTACATGCTCTATCGAATAAAAATAGTTTTTCTACACCCGTGTTATAACAATGCACTTATATGCCCATAATCCGTTTCATAATGATACCCAATACGATACAGATTTTTCATTACGATACAGTGCAGGTTTTTGCGGTTTTCCTGTACACTCTGTGAATTTATTCACTAGCCAAATGGACCGACGATCGACGCACCCGCATTTTTAGATCTAATATTATTATTCTACCGCCAACCACCGTAAATAGTCCCGAACCACCGAAGGCACGTCACCGCAACTTTTCATCAATCCCAACAACTCATCATATTCCATACACTTTTGAAAAATGTCTCCTATACACTTTTCTTTCGTAAATTCCCAAAACCAGTAAAAATCTTAAATCTCTAATATTTCATTATATTTCTTCTTAACATCGGAGACATTTCGAATTCTTTTGAATTCAGTTAACAACACCCTTTTACATTAAATAATTTCAATAATTCCTGACACCTAGCCAGCTCAACTCATATATCTATGTATCGCCAACGATACATGGTTCGTCTTCAGCATTTAAGCTCCCATTCTAGACACTTTTTGTCACACCATCTCTGCACACTTTTGAGCTTCGCTGCTTCCAAACACCATCCCCCTATACACCCCAACACAAACAACCCTCCAGTTATTTTCTAGCGAAAAGCCCATCCAACTCTCTCTAAATTCTATACACTTTTTAAACACATTTTTCCTAGACACTTCTTAGATAAATTCTTACTAGACACCTTTTCCACACCCAATTCAGTTTCACGGTCAACGCGCACAAAACCACCCAACACACCCCCAACCCAGCCCTGAAGAGAAAACAAATTCTACACCAGGGCACAATTCTCGAAAATGATAATTCCACCCAAAAACCAAAAAAATACCATCAAAAATTCATTACGAATTTCTCTCTCTCTCTCTTGAAGTTTAGAACATATGAACCAAGATTCCTGCGAAAGAATAAGAAATAAAAGATTTTCTAACCTAATTCTGATACTTTTGATTTATGTATAATATGTTTGTTATGTTTTGACTATTTTTCAGTAAAAAATAATACCATATCATTTTGTGTAGTGTATCATTATTCCACACGTGAAATTCGGAAAATATAGACAATTCCACAACAGTTGGTCATAATACTAGCACGCGCTTTTATGGTTCAGAACCTCAAATAATCACGTCATCTACCGTCGACTATATTCCACCTCATTCGTCCTCACTATTTCATATTTTTTTTTTGTATTTTCAGAGCTCAGCAAATAAATTGAAAATATTTGCCAATCATTTTCGAAGCTAGAATATTACTCAAAATTTTTTAAAAGACTTTACACACATACAAATTTTTATTGCCATTGTCTTCATTCTGGTTATTATTGAGCTTATTTTCATTGAACCAAAAGCCTTGATACCGATTTTATTGACTTTGTATAATTTTAAAACAATAAAAATATCCCCGAATGTATAAATAATGTATTCCTTTTTGTTTGACCGCAATTTATACTGTGATTTTTCACTTGCCCATTTGAGCGTAAAAATCGATCTCCACTCACTTTTCCAGTTTTCTCTTCTTTGTCTTTCGATAATACTCTTGTAATGGTAACGTTAGAAAATTCAGATGACTTGCTACTCAAATTGTCACTCTACATTTTAACGCCCGAGTGCGAATGAATGAAACAAGTATAAAATGAATTCAATTGTTCATTCCAATTAAAGGTGTTTTGAAAGCAAAAGTGAGCAGTAACCAGCAGAATTCAGTTATTTTTGCCATTGTGACAGTTCACAGGAATAATAATAATAATAATAGACAGAAGCCTTACTTCTTTTTAACAAAATGGTTTGTGTTTTATTTCAAGCACAATTTCAGCTTTTGTGCAATTTATTCTATGTTGAATAAATTTGCAAGAATATCTCTCACCACTGAATTTCTCTTTGAAACAAAGTTTACATAATATTTATCATTTCCAGATATTTGAATGAGAGTACGAAAAATCCTGCTTCCATAATTAAAAGGAGTGAAAGAAATTGATAGTATATTTTTGGAAACAGTAGGTAGGTACCCTTCAATAACTTTGTTTAAGACCTAGTAACAATTCTGTAAAATATTTAATTCTTTCACGACATCCTGAGTCTGCATATATTAGTTAAAGTTTGAATTTTTTAATATTTTTACAAATTTTTTAAACAATCATAAAATTGGTCACATATTTATACTCCGAGGGCTGTATCGTGCTAACAAAGCTAAACTTCTTCAAAAATTACTAAAAATGTAGTATATCTGGATATATAGGACCCACTGTACTGGCTCTGGTGAGGTGAAAATCAATAGGGTACATATGTAAGAGGCCCTGAACAATATCCACTCATAAAGTTGGTCACTTGTATACAATTCGGAGACTGTATCTTGCTAACAAACCGAAATTTCTCCAAAAATGTGGTACTTCATGTACCATAGCACCCGTCGTACTGGCTCTGGTGAGCTGAAAATTAGTAAAGTTCATCTGTGAGACACCGTGAACAATACTCAATAATAAAATTGATGACTGTATGCACTACGGAGGCTATATCGTGCTAAAGAGATATGTTACAAAAAGTGGCCGACGACTTGCACACAGGATTTTTTTCTAAAAAGCGGTCTCTCGTATTTTTCTCAATTGAAACGTAAAAGTAACTCAAAAAAATTGAACATTCCATCTTTTTTTTGGGTAAACCAATACTTTTCTCGCATCGTAGTTAGAGTTGGCGGAAAAGTAGAAAGCCCTGGGTGCTAGTCACTAAATAGTTGAACAAGACCTTAAACGAATACAAGATTTTTTAAAATATGTTTAAGCAGTGATTTTAGTCTGCAAATGAGGCTTTAACTTATTCTTCAAATATTCGTAAATTCCAGATATTTTAAACGGTTTATAATTTCTGTCCTCTTATAATCTTATCAAGACTTGTTTATCCCTAGGATGCATAACATGAGTCTCAGACACTCATGAACAAATTCAAACATGTACAAATTCTAATGTATTTTACCTACAGCATTACTATTTCAAGAATAAGTTTATTATTAGTTTAAATGTATATCACACAAACTTTTACAAAAAAAAATGTTTTCACTTACAGTCGCTAAATGCATTTCATGAGTCTGGCAGACTCTTGTTGGTTTTGACGATTATGTACTATTTATATCGGCAACTATGTATGTATTTATTCCAATGCGCATGTGCAATTAACACGTTATTTTTATCATTTGTTTTGGTTTGTTCAGTTAGCTTTGCTCTTTTTTAGAAGTTAACCTAATATAATAGTGCTCACAGTTTCCAAAGACTTTTATATGTAATTTTATTGTGCAATACTGGTAAGTTATTACTTTTCCGCCCAACCTATCTAATATGCGAGAAAAGTATTGGTTTACCCCAAAAATAGTTGGAATTTTGGAAATTTTTTCTAGTTATTTCTACGTTTTCCACCAAGGACAACACGAAAAAACGGTTTTTAGAAAAAAATCCTGTGTGTATGTCGTCGTCGTCGTCGTTGTCGTCGGCCTCGATACAGCCTCCGGAGTGCAACAAGTCAGCAATTTTATGATTGAATATTATTCAGGATATATCACATATGAACCCTATTGATTTTCAGCTCACCAGAGCCAGTGCAACGGGTGCTATGGTACTTGAAGTACGAAATTTTATCATTTTTGGAGAAATTTGAGTTTGTTAGCATGATACAGCCTCCGGAGTGCAACATGTTACCAATTCTATGATTGAATATGGCTCATGACATATCACAGATGAATCCTATTGATTTCCAGCTCACCAAAGTCGGTCATTTTTGGAGAAATATCAGATTGTTAGCACGATACAGCCTCCGGAGTGTATACAAGTGACCAATTTTATTATTGGTTATTGTTCAGAGCGTCTCACAGATGAACTCTATGGATTTTTAGCTGACTAGAGCCAGTTCAACGGGTGCTATGGTACTTGAAGTACCAAATTTTTGTCATGTTTGAAGAATTTTCAGTTTGTTAGCACAATGCAGCCTCTGGAGTGTTTACAAGTGACCATTTATATGACTGGATATAGTTGAGAGTGTTATATAGATGAACCTTATTGATTTTCAGGTCACTGGAGATAGTACGACAGGTGCTACACTGGAAGGGCCACATTTCTGATAATTTTTTGAGAAATTTCGGGTTGTTAGTACGATACAACCTCCGGAGTGTATACAAGTGACCAATATTATAATTGGATATTCTTTAGTGTGTGTCACAGATGAACCGTATTGATTTTCAGCTCAATAGAGCGAGTACAACGGGTACTATAAATCCAGTTATACTACATTTTTGGTTATTTTTTGAGAAATTTCGGTTTCATTACACTATACAGCCTCCCAAGTGTATACAAGTGACAATTTTATGATAGGATAATATTCAGGGTGTCTCGCAAATTGCAGAAAAGTTAGATTTGATCTTAAAAACCGTTTATTTTTGTAAGAGTTTAGGTTAAGATATTATTTACAAAAACTACAAAATTTCAATATTTATAAGGTTTTTTCTTTTTTACATAGTGTAAATTATGGCTTCAACAAGTACATCTAGAAAACGATCAATAAGACCTACTGACCTACTGACTTTTTGTAGTTGAACTTTCACCTCTGTTCTTGGTTATGAGTAGAATTTCCCAGGAATTTAATTTTGAGGAAACTTTGATGACATGGTATGAAGAAGATGATGAGAATATTGTTGTTAGTGAAAGTGATACATCAGACACTGACAAACAATATCAACCACCTGAAGGATCTAGTGACACTGGAGAAAGCTCTTCAGATAGCGAAACAGAAAGTATTCCGGATCATAACTCATCTTCAGACGTCTCAAATGGTACGTTTATTGGAAGAAATAATTTTGTGTGGAATTCTACTCACAAGGAAGGGTAAGATTACACAATATAGTAATATGTACATCAGGACCTCAAAGAAGAAATCAAGTTTGGTGTATCAAAGATGCATGGGATAAATTTATCACGCCTGAAATTGTTGATGAAATAATACTTTCTACTAATCGAGAAGCAAAACGCGAATTTGGAAGGAATGCTTTTTTCGGTTTGCTATTGTTGGCTGGTGTTGAAAAAAACTGGTATACTCCTGTAAGAAAATTATTTCTTGATAAGATGTCGCATCCAATGTAAAAAGCTACATTCGCAGTAAATCGGTTTGAAAATATAAAAAAGTATCTTCGTTTCGATGACAAAAGAAGTCGTTCGGTTAGAATTTAAACTGATAAATTTCCTCATATTCGTCATATAGGGGAATTATTTTTAGTTCAGTGCCAAACACAAATGATTCCAAAAGAGTACGTTACCATAGATGTACAATTGCTTGCTTTCAGAGGTCGTAGTAGTTTAATACAGTACATGCCCTCAAAGCCAGAAAAATATGGAATAAAGTTTTTTTGGCTTTGTGAAAGTGAAACAAGATACGCCATTGATGGACAAACATATTTGGGGCACGAACCTGAAGAACCAGTACAACACAACGTATCAGAAAATGTTGTAAATGCTCTAACTGTTCTCATAAAAAGCTCAGGACGGAACTTAACAGTTGACAATTTTTTTACAAGTATTCCACTAACACAGCATTTGCTGCTTATTGGAAAAGCTTTTGTGGGAAGTTTGCGCAAAAACAAGAGGGAAACTCCTAAGGAGTTTCAAGCCTCTAAGGAAAGAAGTGTTTATTCCTCTACTTTTGGTTTCAATAAATATTTGACGTGAGTGAGCTAGTGACCAAAAAATAATAAATCTGGGCTACTTTTTAGCTCGATGCATCACGACGATTCAGTAGATAATCAGAGTACTAAAAAAAACCAGAAATCATTAAATTTCATTATAAAACTAAAGGAGGTGTTGATCATATAGATCAAATGATAGGCAACTATTACCACAAAGCGACAAACAAGACGATGGCCTGTCGCAGTTTGGTGGAACATAATGGATTTCGCAGCTCTAAATGCTTACTTTATGTACACCCATGAAAATACAAATTTTCACGATGGAAAAACTAACAAGAGAAGAATGTTCATCAAAGACTTAGCAACCGAATTAGTGTTACCATTTATGAGAAGAAGAGCACAAAACCGAAAACTTCCAAATACTGTAAGAAGTAGTATGAAACTTTTTATTATGCTTTTGGAAGAAGACAATATCTTAGCTTGTTCAGTTTTGAAAAAGTAAAGAAGATGTTCGCAATGTCCTACACGAATTGGAAGAATGAATACACTGACTCGTACTAAGTGTAATAAACCAACATGCAATGAACACAGTGTTTTAGTATGCACAATATGCTTGAATTAAAAAATTTAATATGGATTTCAATTTCTAACGTTTGTTTTAAACCTATTATTATGATAAATAAACGTAAAATATGAATTGGTCTTTTTTTCAAATAAGAGTCTTGGAGAATCATGCAATACATTCTTGTCGAGAATTTCATATATGCATTCTAGGGTTATACAGCTTTCGTTAACAAACTTTGCATTGTGCAAGTCATCGCTACCTCATATTTGAACTACCCAGGGGAGGTGGTACCACTTCCTAAAAATGTTTTAAAGGATCCCGTCGATATTTAAGGCATAGTTCAACTATTTAGTGACTTCTCGTCAAGTTTTTTACTTCAAGTACTTAAAAAATGTGTGAAAATGTGAAAAAATATTTAAACATTATCCCAAATGGATAGACTCGAGATGAAGTCGTTAAAATGAAATATGTCACCGAATTGTTATTAGGTCTCATACACAGTCATTAAAGGATACCTAATTCCTAAAAAAACATATTGACATTTTTCACTCCACCCTATTACACATTATCTGAATTGAAACTATATTGTCAGATAAATGGGCAGTATATCTATGTAACTACAAATTCAATGATCGGAATGGTCAGTACGGTTTGTTAAATATTCCAAATTGTGTTAAAAGCACGATGCTATAGGTTAATTTGGCATTTGTGAACTGTCGTTTAGGGAAGATTTATTTCAACATTAGTATTTACGATAAATAATTTATTCCATGGTAATGTCATGAACATAATATGAATCTCAGGACTATAGAGATTTATCTCAATTCTATTTTCTAGGAGAGTATTATCTGAACGAAAATCAAGTATTTTCACTATGTAATATATTTGAAAGTAAAAACGGTCAAGTCCAGTACTACCTGCTTCTACGTTATGTTTTATTAAGACCAAACCGTAATCTATAGTAAGAGAAAAACTGAAAATAAATGTAATAGAGTTTAGACCAATCGATGAGAGCATGGCCTATAGGTATAAGAATTGAAGCGAGACCCATCAATCTGTCAATAATGAATGTTTATGTGCCCACAAGATAGAAGAAGACATATTGAGAATACCAAAACAAGACACAATAATATTATATGAAAATATCAATTTGAATATAATCACTAATTACAAATAAAACAACGTTTAATGTGAAACGTATTTATTCGTATACTGCTTTTGCAAAACTCGTCCACATATCGATAAGGTATGTATCATATAAAAACATGTAATTAAATAAAAGTAAATATACAGAAATATATATACAGGGAGTATCTTACACTTTCTCCCCCTTCAAAAAATATATACAAGTTAAACTAATAAAAAAAAATAACACTTTCAGTTAAATTAATAAACTAGTCGGTTTGGCTTATTTATTAAGCTCCGCCGTCTTAACTGACGCGAACTATCTACGCTAGGTGAAACCGACACTTCCTGATTCGAATTGTTCTCAACTAAATTATCCCTATAACTTGCTACAGAATCATTACATACTAAACTATCATTATGTACACTATATACATTAAAATCAGATCTTGGAATGATCGTGACCGATTCTTCCTCTTTTGAATATTTTTAGTTAACAGTTTCAGTTTCATTACAATTATTTACTTTTAACTAGTCAATGTGACGTTTCCAAATCAATCCATGATCTGTTTTTATAATATAGGTTCTTTCTCCAAGAACTTCTTTGACCACACCTTGGCACCAATTTGGAGTATTAGCCCTAAAATCGCGTACTAACAGGAGTATGAGGAGTGTTTCTATAATGAAATAGAAAACGATTGATAATTAAATTAAAATCTAAATTTTAATTTTCACTTTTGGCTTTATAAATAGCTTTTTATAGAATCTTAACTGTACTTTCACCTAATCCATTTGTAGAAGGGTGGTAAGGTGCACCTGTTAGATGTCGTATTCCGCTCAATTTTAAAAATGTTTGGAATTCATCCGAATTGAAAGTGGTCGCATTATCGGTACAAATTTGGAAAGGTGAACCAAATCTACTAAATAAATCACGAAAAACTTTAATAGTACTCGTAGCCGTTATATCGTGCATTTGAAAACATTCTATCCATTTTGAGGTTGCGTCCTCAATTACCAGGAAGTTTTTATTAAAAACTGGACCAAAAAAATCGGCATGTAACCTAGTCCATGGTTGCTCAGGCCATTTCCAGGTTGACAATAATGATTTGGGTGGTTTGCTCGAGTGAAGTGCACAAGCAATGCAATTTTGAGATTGTTCTTCAATCTGTTTGTCAATTGAAGGCCACCAAACATATGATCGTGCAAGTGCCTTCATTTTTACGATACCCATATGAGTACTATGCAATTCTTTTAAAATTGAAGTATGAAATTTCTTTGGAATAATCAACCTGTAACCCCACATTAAACAGTCTTGTTCCATAAAAATTTCATTTTTTTTTATAAAATATGGTTGAATTTCACTTGAAGGATAAGTAGAAGGCCATCCCCTTTTAAGAAAATATATAATTTCACTAAGAATAGGATCCTTCGCCGTCTCTTTTTTTATAGAGTGAACATTCAAAGGAAAATCGGAATCTTCAATATAATTTAAATATAAATAATAAAATTCTGAGCTTAAAAATGAAGTACATTCTTCTTTTTCAGGATCAACGGGAAGTCTGGACAAACAATCTGCAACATTATCTTTACTTTTGACGTGAACTATGTCATACGAAAAAGCTGATAAAATATGAGCCCATCTTTGTATACGATTAGCTGCAAAAATTGGTAAACCTTTTTTAAGGTCAGTGCATGGAATAAATCTTTGTCTATAGAGATATTGAAAAAAATTCTCTACGCCAAAAATAATGGCTAGAGCCTCTTTTTCAATTTGAGAATATTTTATTTCGCTGGATTTTAACAAAGTTGACGCAAAAGCAATTGGCCTTTTCGTTTTATCCTTGTAGACATTAGAGAGAGTGGCTCCCAGAGCACACTGAGAAGCATCAACCGTTAGTTTTATTTTTTCTTCGGGATTAAAATGTGCTAACACCGAAAAAGATGTCAACATAGCCTTAGCTTCTTCGAAACTTTTCGTACACTCAGGCGTCCAATTCCAAGCTGATTTTTTTTAACAAACAATAAAGAGGTTCCAAAATTTGTGATGCATTCTTAATAAATTTACAATAAAAATTTACCATTCCTAAGAAGGATTTGAGTTCCGTAACTGTTTTCGGAACCTTGGCTTTTTTAATAGCAGTAACTCGCTCGTCTAGCGTATGTAATCCAGCTTTGTCAATTACATGACCTAAATATTTTACCGAATTTTGAAAAAATGTACATTTGTCTCTTTTTACTCTAAGTCCACATTCATGAAGACGTTTAAACACTTTTTCTAAACGCTCCAGATGCTCACGGTTATCTTTACCTGTTACTAAAATATCATCAAGGAAACAGACAACACCCGGAAAAATAAACATTTGTTCCATTATATTTTGAAATATAGCTGGGGCACTCGTTATCCCGTAAGGTAAACGTTTATAAGATTAAAGTCCCTTATGTGTAGTTATAGTAACAAGTTCTCTAGAAGCTTCTGTCAACTCCACCAGTTGATAAGCTTCCGAGAGGTCGATTTTTGAAAACTTATCACCACCTTGCAATTGCGAAAAAAAAATACTCTATTCTCGGCAAAGGAAAATGTTGAATTAACAAATTTGGGTTTAACGTAACTTTAAAGTCTCCGCATATTCTTTTTCCTCCATTGTTTTTTAAAACTGGAACGATAGGAGTAGCCCATTTTGAAAACTCTGTTGGTACTAAAACATTCATTTTTACTAACCTTTCGATTTCCTGTTCCACTTTGGGTTTTAAAGCGAACGGTACTGGTCTAGGCTTGCAAAATTTCTCCACAGCGCCTTCCTTTAGCTTTAATGAAATTTTAAATTTGTTAAATGTGCCCAATCTGTTATCAAATATAGCACCATATTTTTTAATCAAAGAAGTAACCTGAATAGAAGCATCTATATTTTTACACCTTTCTAATAAATTTGTATCAGATATATCATTCATACTTTCGGCTTTCTGAATTTTGCAGATACCCAATTTAAGCATATTTAAACCATTTCTACCAATTAATGGTGGACCCCCGTCTTCAATTACATGAGTTTTTAATACCTAATTTTTATTTTCAAAAAAAAAATTGAAATTAACAAATCCCAAGGGTTTAAAAGTAACACCCACATAATCCTTCAATGATAAATCATTCTTTTCTAATTTTTTATTTGAAAAATGTTTTTGGTATAATTTTTCAGATATTGCGGCATGAGCAAAACCAGAATCTGCCTCAAAACTCATTGGTATATTTTCAACAAGCATATTTACAAAAACAGGTTTAATATTTCCATTCTTATCAACATTGTCGCTTAAATTACCAAAATTTAAGAAATATTTATCAAATTAATCATAATTCTCCGCAACCGGTTTATTTAAATCCGATAAATTAAAAATTGATTGGTTAGTATCGACTTCATTATCTACTTCCAAATATTTATGTGAAACTTTTTTGCACTGAGTAGCTAAATGGCCTCTCACACCACATTTATGGCAATTACAATTTTTATATGCACAATCATTTACCATGTGATTACTACGACCGCAAACAGTACATTTTATAGAATATTCACGATTGCTTACCGTAGGATTTCTGACACTATTCTCACCAGCTAAACCGCTGCTGCCTTGGTCTTTTTGATATCGCTGAAACGGCTGGCTAGAAAAATTGCGTGTGATCTGGCTCTTGTTCTTCCTTTGACGATGGAAATTCATCGAGTCGGTCGGTTCTCGTTTCACCACCGCACCCAAGCTTTCTCTCAACGCGTGTTTCTTCAAAGAAGATTCCTTGGAAATTACTAATCTAACTACTGATTTCAGCGAAACACTTGCGCTGGAAGCATCTTCTTCAAAAAGCCTATCCATTATCCTTTCTTCACTAATGCCGATAACAAAAATATCACGCATTATGACACCTACTTCAGTGCCAAAATTAGACTTTGAAGCTACACTTTTTACACGTGCTTCCCAATCGCCAACACTTTCACTAGGTTGCCTCCGTGCAGAGTACAATTGTAATCTTTCTGCGAAGTACGACTTTACTGGATTTAAATGTTCGTCCAATAATTTAATTAATTCATCGAAAGTTTTTGCATTCGGAAGATCTGGTACACATAAATTCCGCACCAATTTATAACAATTCTCCGATAAAGTATTTAAAAGTATGGCTTCTTTTCGGTTAACGTCATTTATTTCCTTTGCAATAAATAACTGGAATAGTCTTTCTTTAAATACCGAAAAATCCGATCTATCAGGATCAAAAGTATTTAAGGTTCCTAATAACCCAAAACATTGTTGATTATCTTGATCAGCCGGCATTTTTTCTACCACTAGCACTTACTTAAAAACAAAAATTTCAGCACTAACTGATAAACTATACTTTCCGATTATGCACACGTGAATTCAAAGAGAAAAACACCTCGTCGCCAACTGTTATATATATGAGAATATTAATTTGAATATAATCACTAATTACAAATAAAACAACGTTTAATATGAAACGTATTTATTCGTATACTGCTTTTGCAAAACTCGTCCATATATCGATAAGGTATGTATCATATGAAAACATGTAATTATATAAAAGTAAATATACAGAAATATATATACAGGGAGTATCTTACAGGTGACTTGAACAGTATACACACATTGCATGAAACAACTAACAACAATGGAGACAGAATTTGAAATCTAGCGGTAAAAATGAACATGATTATTTTTAAACAATGCTGTCGGATAATCGTGATGAGAAAAAAATGTAAATCGACCAATAGCATCAAAATTACACTGATAATTTGTTAGTAGCAAATTACAGCGACAATTTGTTCACGTTGTTTGATTGGATCTTCGTTCGAATGAATGCGTAAGAAAGTTAGCCATTGACTTGGTTGTCAACGTAACGCAGCTGTTTGCCTGAATATCACGGACTTAGAATCCATGGACTTCTAATAGTATATATTTCCCATACATCTGAAGTGACCCCTCACTTTGCCTACACATGGCCGCCATGTTGGGCTAATTTTAAGTTGGTATTAAGAAGCTATTGTTCATATCCGTCTTCTTGATATTGAGGATGGAACGTTGGTTAGTTGCGCGAAATAATTGACAGCATAATAGAAATAATTAACCAATTAGAATTTAGCTGGATGAACTGACGCGACGTTTTCGTTCTGTCAATTTCTGTTTCCTTTGTCCCGTTGTTGCAATGCGATTTGACTCATGTCCTGCGATCTTTTATAACCACTGCTAAACTGCATTTTTAACGCCATCTATTCACTGATTGCTGTTATACCGTCAAAGTAATACACATGGGGTGCTCACTCTCGATGTTTGACAGTTTTTTATTTGTAGGCATTCCTCATGTCGCGAGTGTCGTGAGCGTCGTTCTCATGGACAAAGAGTAACTCTGACAGAGACCAGAGATCACGGAAAAGAAGATTTAATCAATTCTTAATGCAGAAGAAGAAACATATACCTACCGTTATATTTTTTCCAAACTGTGGACAGTTGATATATTGTTTAATTTACATTTGAGATTTCACAGTTACTGCTGTGGAATAATTTTTCTTTATTATAATTATTATCAAAATGGTTTTTATGTGTTCCATTCCTGATTGCAGTAATACAAAAATATTGCATTGTTTACCAAAAGATCCAGAGGTAAGCAATTCTGAATTAATTATGTAATTACGAATTTATACATATTTTGATTTATAGATTAGACGACAATGGTGCCTGGCTATAGGAAGAAACGATATTGTTGAAGTAAATACTAAACAAAGGCACGCATTTAGGATTTGTGATCTACATTTCTTTGAAGATATGAAATTTATTATCAATAACAATCGAACCAATTTAAAATTTGATGCTGTACCATCATCAAATATTCCAAGTATGTATATATATACTAATAACTAAAATATTAAAACTTTAACTTAAATATTATTTTTGTTAGTTAAAATACTCATTTTTAGCAAATATGGTGGCCATAACTCCTATTCACCTAACTTAACTTTTTAAATTTTATTCGGAATCCTATTAATCATGGCCCCAATGCAACAATGAAACATGCAAAATATTTGTTTCAATATCAGATATAATGTGCAAAGATTTGGATCTTCAAATATTATTATTATCATTATATTCATATGAAGTAATTTTTTCAAGCATCTAATTTCTATTTATAACTGCTTGCTCAAATTAACTTTATTAGCGCCATATATTATTTGAGGCAATAAGTGTAAAATTGTGTAACTTGTTTTTTGTTTAATAGTTTTAATTTACCAAAGCGTCGAAGTATAACAAACATGATATGTTGGCGCTTTGGACGATTAAAACTGAGAGTTACACTATTTTGCGCTCATGGCATCATTTGACAGTGAACTTATACTAATTTCAAAATTGTCGCCTTTCCCCTAGTTCATCCTCATGTCGCGAGTGTCACTAGTAAAACGTGTTTTGGAGGGAAGGCGAGAGTCGGCTATCTAAGGGAGTATATATAATCTGTGGTATAAGGTGTCATTTTTTGAATAGAAATAATTTTTTAACTTGTAGATGACATTACTGTAGCACAAAGAGAGCCAAAAAGGCTTTATCTACAACAGACCTTTCGTCTAGTTCCGTTATTTACGAATGACGGGGATCAAGGATACGGAAAAAAATACAAGGTATATGTCCCATCACTCTAGTTCTGATTCAGACGAGAGTCCCTCATTAAATCGTAACATTTATCCCGTTTTCAAACCTACACCACAAACAAATTGTAAGTATTTAAAGAAATTAATAGGAATGTTTTGTGCAAATAATATATTTTTCAGTATTATATAAAAAGTCGGGAATTATAAATCGGGTAGTACTTCTCCAGAGATTCAAGTGGAATCTATTGCCGAAACTATGAGGTCTGAAGCTAAAAGAATTTCTCTTGAGAATAAAGAATCAAATGAATGGCGATATTTGCTGTTCCTTGAGGTAATTTGTTTCCTAAGTTAAATCATAATTTATAATAACGTAAAGTTTGCATATTAAATTTGACTTTTAGTATAAAAATACTTAATTTTATAATGTACCTTCTTTTAATTTTCTTAGAGTCAAAACCTTGTGGCAGTAGAATCAGATGAACACATCACAAAAGAGATAAATCATCACCACAAATATATAGACTTGATGATCAAGGTGACTAAACTAAATAATTTTAATTAATTTTTATATTTAATCATATTTTAAATTTATTTTAGAATTCAAAAGGTTGATGATAGATGAAATATCTCAATTAAATTTAAAAATCAACACTTTGATTGAAAGCGTTGGTACTCTCTTGAAACACAAAGAATTCCGAGTAACCTGCAAGTAACATCGTTTGAAAATAATGTGAAAACGTTATATGAAAAAATTCCAGTAATTCGACATTCGACGCATATTTTTGAAATCCAAGTTCAACGTACTCGATCAAAGACTGTCCCTAGTATTGCAAACCGACATTACAGATCATTTCTCAACAATACTACAGATAGTACTGGAAAAGACCAAATGCCCCAAGGAACGAGGAATAGTGAAATACATAGATGAAACGAAACTTAAAACAATCAGACAAAAATCTTGGGATTTCTTATACTTGAATCCAGATCCTAACTATGCAACAAATACTTTCATTGAAACACTTCAAAAATATATAGACGACTGTACATATACAAAAAAATGTAAAAGAAAAAACACGAAGATCGCCCCTTGGATGACAAATACTCCACTTACCTCAACTACCACAAAAAATAAAATGGCTCAACTTTTGAGAAGAAACCAGTACTATTTTATAAACAAAATTTTATATTAAATTTTTGAAACTATTTGTCGACATTCGTCTTTTAATAAACTATCCTGGTTAATAAAAACGGATAAAAGCTTTAAACAGCTTTTTGAAACAAACTATCCTACTTTTAAGCCAAAAGAAAATAACAGGTTGTTTCAAAAAGTGTTTAAACTTTATGTGACTGTTTTTATTTGTTTATTTGAGAAAAAACATAGGCATAATTTAAAAAATCTTCAGTATTTGCTTGGCTTGCCATCTAGTAGTAGCTAGTAAACTGTGACTAATCATGCAGGTCTCTTCCTTTATCTTTTCTCTGTTGGTGAATAGTAACCTTCCACCACGACAAAACTTTGTGGCCTCTTATTGAAAGTATTTATCTATGATTTGACTGATTTGTGACAGCGTCAGAAGTGGCATCAGGTCACATTTCGCAAGTTTCGCATTGCATTTTATTGAGTTAAGCGCAAGTTTGATATTTGTGTGTTAACTTTTGGATTATATTCGTGTTTATTACAAATTAATAGTGGTTAATTACATTTTATAAGTAGTGTTATTTTAGTAAGGTAGTTATTAGTATAGTGTTATTTGTAAGATCTAGAACTCTAGGAGACTAACTACAAACTGTGCTAAAATGCCTTCCTGTTTTGTACGAGGTTTCTCTAACGCTACTTACATTTCCCGTTTGAAAGAGGGTATAACGTTTCATAAGTAAGATATATGATTTTTTTTGTATGTAAGTTAATTTACATTTTCCTTCTTCTCCAATTTGTAGATTTCCCAGTGACAATACGCTTAAAATGTCCTGGTTGGTAGCACTTGAAAAAGATCCAGCTTATAATATTGCCTATGAAAGGGTGTGCTCCGAACATTTTGTACAAACCAATTTTGAAGTGGCAGGCGAACGGCAACGTTTAAGGTTAAAGTCAATTCCAACCCTAAAACTACCTTAATGTTTTGAAGTAGATCACATGGAGAAAAGTTATTTACCTAGCTCACCTCCGCCCACATGGTATGTTAATTTTCACTTAGTACTCACAAAGAATCAAAAAATATTTTTTAATCGTAGCAGCAAGCTGGAAAGTGTTGATTCACCTCAAAGTAGTTCACCAAAATCTCCGACAAAACTTTCTCCAATAAAACGGAGTGATTCAGACTCATCTCCATCTGCTCATTCTTTTGATATAGCACGGATGGTACAATTCTTTCATCCGTATTGGTGAGTTTAATATCAAATTTTCTTTAAAATCAAAATGTAATATGTATTTTATTTATATAAATTTTACGTAGCATTTATATAATGCCTTAGTACCAAAGTTTAACTAGTCTAAAGAAATGTTCTATTTTCAGCAAACCTTCCACAGAAGATACCAATGTAAAATATAGAGAGAAGATTCGCTTTTTGAAGAGGCAATTAAGAGTATGTAGAAACAAACTGAAAATTTCCAAAAAAACAAGCAGGAGGCGAAAACTACGATTTTAATCGTGCAAATTATGAAGCAATGCGCCTTTCCTTGGAATCAATCGACTGAGATGGTGTTCATATTTTACGATATAATGTACACTATAATAAATTGCTTTGTTCCGCTGAAAAAGGTTTGCAAGAAGAGGTTTCCATGTTGGTATACTCCGGAGTTGAAGTGGCAATTGTGCGAGAAAGAAGTGGCTCTTAAAATTACTAGGTGTCCTGTAAACTAAATGGAATTTAATAGATTAAGGGCTCAGTGTAAACTTTTATCACGAGAGTGCTACCGAAATTATGTGAAATATACTGAAAATTGTGTTACATATAATGTTAAGTTTTTTGGAAGTTTGTAAACAGTAGGAGGGTGAATAACACTATACCTTCTGAAATGACTCTTGGGGACCCTACTGCTGGTAACGGGAATGATATTGCAAATCTATTTGCTAAACATTTCACATCAGTTTATTCAAATCAACCTCTGGCTTCGAACATCTATGCAAAGTTATCTAAACTTGATATTAAAAAACGCCCCGGTCCTGACGGAATACCTTTCATTCTTAGGGAATTTAGCTTCCTTTTATCTCGTCCGCTCTTTCATATATAAGTCTCTTGTTACAGGTGAGTTCCCAGATCATTGGAAAACTTCATACGTCACTCCAGTGTATAAATTGGGTAGAAAATCAGACATCTCAAACTATCGTCCTATATCAATCCTTAGCATAATTCCCAAAGTCTTTGAGAGTATTATTTCAGATTATCTCACCTATGACTGTTCGAGTATTATGACATCACAAAAATTTGACTTCACTTCTAAAAGGTCTGCAGAATTGGGTTTACTCACATATGTTGACTTTTTGTCTGATGGTTTGGAAGGAGGTCTGCAGATTGATTCTGTGTACACTGATTTTTCTAAAGCTTTTGACAGGGTTAATCATGAGCTCTTGCTACATAAACTTTTCCATTATGGTTGTTCAATCCCCACGGCAATTATTTAAGTAAATTTTGGAAGCATTGCCCCCAAGTCAAGGCATAGTTCGGCGCGCGCCAACTAGATTTAAGAAAAGACCAGAGTAGCGTTTTGAACGGTGCACGATACATGTGGTCGCTTGTGGTAAAAATCATTTTTACATTAAAATTAAGTGTGTAACCCCAGAATTAACAATTTACGTGGTCCTATCTTCATACTCAGTCGGTACCGACAAGAAGACCTGCTGGCATAACAAGGGTAAGTGTTATATGCTTCCTCCTTTTTTATACGATTTCTTTATTGTTTGCTTCACTTTATTGCCGGTATCAATTCATTTATTGAACCAAATAGAAAGAAGAGATAATACAGTCCACTTATTGCCCGCCCATACAATGGTGTTGACGGTCTTGTATTACAATGGCTAAGTGTTTATCTTACGAATAGTTTACGAATGGTCAGAGTTACTCATGAATATTCACATACTTTTCCAGTAACCTCTGGTGTTCCCCAAGGGTCTCATTTAGTGGCATGGATGATGCTCTGATATTACAATCTGATTTAGATAGTCTATCAAATTCGTGTACACTCAATGATGTGAATCTAAATGCATCCAAATGTCATGTAATGCGTTTTCATGGAATACACCAACCATTAGCTTTTGATTACAATATTAATAATGAAACTCTAAAATGTGCTTCTCAAAGTAAGGACTTGGGTGTTATATTGGACTCCACACTTAATTATAAGTCTCATGTTACCACTGTTGTTCAAAAATCTATGAAGATGTTGAGTTTTATAAAGAGAACCACTTCTGATTTTACTAACATCACTGCTATTAGATCTCTATATTGCTCACTGGTCAGAACTTATCTTGATTATTGTTTACCACTATGGTCTCCTCATTATATTACATGAAGCTGTTCAGCACAATTTTTTAAGATACATTGTCTTTAAGATACACATTTACCTTTGTTATGATTTCTAAGAACGTTTTTTAAACATTCCTACTCTGGAGGTTCGCTGAAGGCAAAGGGATACAGCTGTTCAACATAGTAAATGGTATTTGTGATAGTCCCAAGCTTCTCTCTAAAAGATATTTAGTTGTTCTTTCTCGTCTTTCTAGGCAGATACAAACGTTTCATGTCGCATTTCATAGGTACAACTATGGAATGAATAGTTTTCTACCTAGGACACTTAGATTAGCAAATTCTGTCGATGTAATTTTAATTTTTGATGTGTCCACTTTCAAGTTTAAAAAACATTTGCTGGAGCTTCCACTTTAGAGCGTACATCTTTTATTGCTGGTTTGATGTGTTATCACTCCTCTTACTTTATTTGCTTTTTTCTTGTGATTTATACTATACTCTAGGTTTTTCCTTTTGTTTTATAGATAAGTTCAATGCATGTGTCAATTGTTCTATCTGGTTCTAGTTTTACATATTTCTCTTTTTTTGTTATTGTAGCATTTTTTCATATTTCCATGTTGTATTAATGTGAATTGGGCTTGACCGTGATTAAATTAAATTAAAATTAACAGTTATTATATTTACTTGCTGATTAATTGAATTTGAATAAGAATATATAATAATATAATTTATAAAGATGTAACGACATAAATGCGTTACTATAAAACTCGATTCAGGAAACCAGTTATCGCCGCGATGACGATATACCCCACAAGAACAGCAGAGCCACCACGCCGGATGCGCACGATGAATCGACGGTAGAAGGAACAGAGACTACCACCACCACCACCACCACCACCACCACCACGATGGATATAAAAATGCGAATCAACAGACCGACTTGGTTTACGGACTCCTGCTCCTACAAGTTCAGCCGCCTTCAGTGCGAAGCGTAGGTCGAGGGTACTGACTTCAACCTTGAACGCTTTACATTTTCTTCTGCCGAGTGTTGTACTAAGTAATTAGAACGGCCGTTGGTTTCTGGTATTGACGGAAACGTGAACGATTGTTCTAACTGTTAGAAGAATTTCGGTGTGGTACTGACGCACCAAAATCTCTGCAGTATCTCCGTAGGGAAGCACCGTTAAGCTGGGTACTGACTGGCTGTAAACGATCGCTTTAACTGTTAGAATAATTTCGGTGTGGTATTGACACGCTGTCATAACTACAGTCCCTGCACGTAGAAGTATTCGTTAAGCTGGGTAGTGACTAGCTACAAACGATACTCCCGAATCTTGAGACTAAAACTGCAAGAGTATTGATCCGCCGGTTGCTCAGATCCCCGGTTAGCTGAACATTTCACAGGACATAGAGAGTCACGTACACCGTCTAGTATATCGCCGAAATCGAAACACACACCGCTTTAGTTCCACCTAAGTACAATTCAGGCCGCCAGTACCTATCAACCGATGAAAGGATACGGATCGACGAAGCGTGATCTTCAAAATATTTACGTACCGGAGAATTATATAGAATATTGAATTTTAATTTATTTTTGTCGTTGTAAATATTATTTTCAGAAATAAAACAGTTGATTTAATTGGACTCTGTCTCCTTTGGGCTTACCTGGGCAATACGCATTACAGAATGGCGCCCGAGCAGATAAATTAAATTGCGTAGACCCGGTATCAACATTTTTTTTGCTCCCGCTAACGGAGACTAACGAAACAAAAGAATTTTTAAAACCAGACAGTTAATTTAAATTTGGAAGGCGGATTTGTGGGACATTGTAATAAACGCTGACAATGGCATCCGAAAGCGATGATGGAGCGTATGGATTGGAAGTTGCGGACGAGAAGGTTGGATGGGTTTACAGACTACGACAAACAGATATCCGCGCGGAATTAGAATCCAGAGGGTTAGTTTCGACGGGAAATATGTCAGAACTAAGAGCTAGGTTAGTGGACCACTTACGGACGGCCGTCAAAGATACACCAAACATCCAGGACAAAAGTAAAGTTACTTTGGGACCAGTAATACCTACACAACCACAGGAGGACAAGGATTTACAGGCTCTAGATATAATTAGAAAATGGGGTAATTAATTATGATGGATCCAGAGACCCAATAGAATTCCTGGAATCGGTTAATGAACTCAAAGATTGCTACAACATACAAAATAAACACCTATTTCAGGCACTTCCTATTATTCTGAAGGGAAAGGCAACGTTGTGGTACAGAAACAATAAAAACCAATGAACAGGATGGACAGATTTTATAAGGGACATTAAAACATTTTTCAACCGAGACAACAATTTACACAACAACTGGAAGACATTATACGTAACCGCCGATAACAGACATATGAAAGCTACAAAGAATTCCTGTCAGACATCCAGACATCCATCAGAAGACACAACGGTTTTTCCTAAACCCAAGCTATAGATAGAGTATATTCAAACATGCTCCCCAATCATCGCTTATACGTAAGAAGAGAGGAATTCAAGACGATGGCAGAACTGACAAAATTAGTCATCGATCAAGAAGATATCCAAAAGGAAATTCGGATTCAAGACCAACCGACACCGAAATCCCGTTACGAGTTACAGGATAACTCCACACATCCCACATATTCCGGACTTAACAGAATAAAGAATTTCAATAGGAATACATGCTGTTGGAAATGCGGGAAAATAGGACATAACCGTCGGGTATGCCGTTCACGCCCAATATTATTCTACAGTCATTGCGGATCGATATGAATTTCGTCACCGGATTGCACTTGCAGAAAACAACCGGGAAACGGCAATGAAACTGGACAAACCAGGAGCACTCCAGTTTCCCCGATACAGACCCCCACGGTCCACGAGACAGTAAACCGGGCATCAGATAGAAGACCACACACCATAATGACCATTCATGAAGGGAAAACCCTCCATGCATTACTCGATACAGGATCAGTAAAATCATATATAGGGAACAAAGGTTTACAGTTCGTACAAGAACTAGGATTACAACCACGCGAGGAAGAGGTCTACGTAACACTCGCAAACGGCAAGCAAACACACATACAACACAGTTATACAATACATTGTGCAATACAGAATACATGGAGAAAAGCACAATTTTACTTCCTACCTGATCGCACTTCCGAAGCCATAATTGGAATAAACGAGTTGGAAGCATAGAACTTCAAACTGAACTACCCGAGTAGTCATCAGCAAACCCAGATGAACAGCGAGTACACCCCAGTCAACGTAATTAATTCAGAAAATCCGGCCATTTACAGCCCAGACATCTACCCGTCACCCAATCCAGATATAGACACGTCGCACAGTCCAGGCACAGATACCGATTTCAACATAACCGCAGAATTACGTCCGCACGAGAAAGAGAAATTACAAAAGATGCTACGAACAGAAATACAGAAATTCCAGGAGATTCAAGGTACAACGCATCTCCTAGAACACCGAATTAAACTGACACACAATACACCGATTAACCAGAGATACAAACCACGCAACCCAGCGATGCAAAAAATCATTAATGAAGAAATTGACAAAAGGTTACAGGACGGAGTCATAGAACAGTCTAATATCTCGTACAGCTCGCCAGTCGTTCTAGTACAAAAAAAAGACAGGAGCTACAGGTTCTGTGTAGATTTCGGAAGAATTAACGAAATTTCAAAAAAAAAGATGCATACCCATTACCATACATAAATCACATCTTGGAAAAACTAACAGCCGCCAAATTCATCTCGACCATAGATTTAAAAAATGGTTACTGGCAGGTACCTTTGACAGAGGATAGCAAATCATCAACTGCTTTAATTGCACCAGGGAAAGGACTATTCCAATTTAAAGTTATGCCGTTCGGACTACACGCCGCATCAGCAACTTTCCAAGATTACTAGACAGGGTAATTGGCCCAGAAATGGAACCACACGCTTTCGCATACCTGGACGATATAATAGTGTTAGGAAAAACGTTAGATGAACACATATAAAATGTACAAGAGGTGTTTAGACAACTCCAAGCAGCTAAATTGAAAATAAACATAAAGAAATGCAACTTTTGTAAAAACGAACTTAACTACTTAGGACACGTAGTTAATAAGGACGGAATAAAAACGGACGAATCCAAGATAAAGGCGATCGTAAACTATCCGGCACCGACAACAATAAAGAAAGTTCGGAGATTCCTAGGCATAACTTCCTGGTATAGGAGGTTCAATAAGGATTTCTTAACAAGAGCTGCTCCGCTAACAAAACTACTAAAGAAAAAGGAAAGGTGGAGCTGGGGCCCGGAACAGGAAGCTGCGTTTAACACAATCAAGAAAATATTAACTCAAGCTCCAGTATTGGTATATCCCGATTTCTCCAGACGTTTCTACTTACAGACGGACGCATCAAATCACGGTTTAGGTGTAGTTTTGCTTCAAAAGGACGAAGACAATAACGACAGAGTAATCGCCTACGCGAGCAGATCCCTATCAGAGGCAGAAAAAAAATTTTCGGTAACGGAAAAAGAATTACTGGCAATAGTGTACGGCATAGAGAAGATGACACCATATCTAGAAGGATACCAGTTTACAGTAATCACAGACCGTCAAAGCTTGAAATTCCTTCAATCCATGGATAGACCTTCAGGAAGAATAGCGCGATGGACCATGACTTTACAACAATTTGACTTCGACGTAATATACTGAAAAGGATCCCAGAACATTTTAGCTGACGCACTATCGCGAGAACCAGTAGATTCGTTGACAGACATCGAAACAGGAAACATATCAGACGACGAATGGTACACAAGACAGAAACGACTCGTCGAACAACAACCAGAACACCACCCAGACTACAATATAAAAGGAGGACTCCTATACAGACATATTTGGGATAAATACGATCTCAAAGAACCAGAAATGTCAAACCCGTGGAAACTATGTATCCCAGAAAACAAACGCGCGAAATTGATATCGGAGAACCACGAGCTTCCAACCGCAGGACACTTAAGTATCGCAAAAACGATTGCACGATTAGCCAAAGATTATTACTGGCCGGGGATGTTTAAAGACACGGCAAAGTACGTCCGTAGCTGCAACAACTTCCAGCAGTACAAACCAGTACAACAGCAACCTCCAGGAAAAATGTACACCACAAAAATTCCAGACTCACCATGGGAAGCATTAACGTCCGATGTCATAGGACCACTACCCACTTCGAGTAAAGGCAACATTTACATTATTATCTTTCAAGACACCTTTACAAAATAGGTCGAAGCCTGTCCAGTACGTAAAGTCACCACAAACGTAATCTGTAAAAACCTCAAAGACAAAATACTAATGAAGTTCTGTTGTCCTCATTACATAACCACAGATAACGCCAGGAATTACGACAGTAGAGAGTTTATAAAATTACTACGAGAATATGACATCAAAAAAAGGGACATACCTCCGTACACACCACAAAATAACCCTGTAGAAAGAACTAACAGAGTCATAAAGACAATGATGGCCCAGTTCTGCAATAACCAACACCAAGATGCCCAGCCTATATAACGAAGATGTGTTAGACATACCAACACAAATGAGTCCACTTTACGAGGAAGATACCACGCCGCCAACAAAACCGACCAGCAAACTACCAATAACCTCCGGGCGGGACCTAGAGAGAACGTGGGCAGCCCTAAATAAGTTACCCGAACTATTCGGATCACCACGACCGTCCGACCTGAAGCTACCGAAAGACATTACACCACTTCCAGCGACCACACTTCAGAACCAGCCTATAAAGATAAGTATACCTCTTGAAAACCTCGTCCCGGAACACCTACGGCAGCACCCCACTGGCAAGAGAAGATACCGGCTATGTTTACCAGATGGGAAGAAGCTAAAGATCAAATACTAACAACCAGTAAAAACCATCATAAACAGACGACCGACAACGACCCAACGAATATAACAACAAAAAAAATGTTTCCGAATTTCATTCATGGAAACATTTTTTTTTCCCGAAGAGAGGGGGATCTGTAACGACATAAATGAGTTACTATAAAACTCGATTCAAAAAACCAGTTATCGCCGCGATGACGATATACCCCACCAGAACAGCAGAGCCACCACGCCGGATGCGCACGATGAATCGACGGTAGAAGGGACAGAGACAACCACCACCACCACGATGGATATAAAAATGCAAATCAACAGACGAAGAGACGACTTGGTTTGCGGACTCCTGCTCCTACAAGTTCAGCCGCCTCCAGTGCGAAGCGTAGGTCGAGGGTACTGACTTCAACCTCAAACGCTTCACACTATCTTCTGCCGCGAGTGTTGTACTAAGTCGGAGTATAAATCCTACTTTATACATCATTCATTAGAACGGTAGTTGGTTTCTGGTATTGACGGAAACGTGAACGATTGTTCTAACTGTTAGAAGAATTTCGGTGTGGTACTGACGCACAGTAATCTCTGCAGTATCTCCGTAGGAAAGCGCCGTTAAGCTGGGTACTGAATAAACGATCGCTTTAACTGTTAGAATAATTTGGGTTTGGTATTGACACGCTGTAATAACTACAGTCCCTGCACGTAGAAGTATTTGTTAAGCTGGGTAGTGACTAGCTACAAACGATACTCCCGAATCTTGAAACTAAAACCGAAAGAGTATTGATCCGCCCGTTGCTCAGATCCCCGGTTAGCTGAACATTTCACAGGACATAGAGAGTCACGTACACCGTCTAGTATATCGCCGAAATCGAAACACACACCGCTTTAGTTCCACCTAAGTACAATTCAGGCCGTCAGTACCTATCAACCAATGAAAGGATACGGATCGACGAAGCGTGACCCTCAAAATATTTACGTACCGGAGAATTATATAGAATATTGAATTTTAATTTATTTTTGTCGTTGTAAATATTATTTTCAGAAATAAAACAGTTAATTTAATTGGACTCTGTCTCCTTTGGGCTTACCTGGGCAAGACGCATTACAAAGAAACACTCCTTAAAGTTTATGAAAAAGTTTTCAATAATACCAACTTAGGTAGATACACAATACGCAGTAGCTAGTATAAATGAAAAAGTAAGTATACTTTTTTCTCTCAACGTTCCATATTTTCCTATCTTATAAATGATTTCTGATTTATTGTTTAAACCGGTCCTGTACGTAGGCCGGCCAACTTAAAATTAGCCCCACATGGTGACCACAGTAGAGGAGTCAAGTCGAATATACAGTTACTCGTCCATGGATCCTAAGTCCGTGCTGAATATAAACATTTCAAATTCAGCACCATTGTCAATGTGAAGTATCACTTATACAGGGTGAATTACGATCAACGGGATGGAGGTTTATAGCGAAACGGTAAAAGTTTTAAAATGTTTGTCACTTCAGCAGTTTGTACCGGGTGTCCCAATAAGAATGGCTCTCGGCCATATCCCAGGAACCGTTTATAGTACAGCTTCGGGAAAAAAATTTATAACAAAAGTGACCTCGAGAAAAACCTGGAAATTATTTACAGAGCTGTAGGTCCACTGCCAGAGGGCGTAATTAAATACCAAAAATTATAAAATGAATAATTCACAAATTTCGCCTAATTAAGATGCATTTAAACTATGATTATCGTATTCTTCACGAAATTCAGCGTATATTTGATTTTACAAGTTTTAGTCTATCTCTTCAAATAAGAGGTGGGGGGAAGCGGGAACTTTATTATGAAAACACGCCTGTAAGTCCAGTTCTACTTAACCTATATATGCAAACTTAGTCTTTTTGAAGGGATCTCTTTTCTACCAATGTAAGAGTTATAATTTCGAAACAACCTAATGAGTAACGTATACGCTAGAGGGCGCTATTGATTTATTTTTATAAATCTAGCTATCCTTGAAAAATGTTGAATGGAAACCTGCAGTTTTAATGAAGGGATATAAAAAAGATCAAATTAGCAACAGAATAGCGAAAACCGCATGTCGATATCTTTTTCGTATTAAGAGATGTCCTAAGAAATGAGTAAATTTTAAGCATTTTCCTTTAAACATAAATTACTCCGGTTTGACTGAACGGATTTTAACATTTTTTGACTCCTCAAAATTGTCTTTCCTTGTTCTATTAATAATAGTTCCAATTATTATGTCAATATTACTTATGCTGTCACCGGAAAACTGCGTTATGGAAGTTAAAATGGAAATATAACTAAAGGTACCTCGCTAGTGACGACCTAAATGTTCAAATTGTCGCCCATAATTTTCGATACAAGCGTTTATTCGTTGAAGAGTAGATTGAACAGCAGTCATACAATTTTGGACTCACGTCGACAGGGAACAAATGCAGCTGCAGCTGTACCCGCCTTTATTGATGGTGATTATTATTTTTCAACGCCGTACCAACGCTAAATATCCCCCTAACTTCCGCAGACACGTCTCCACAACATATTTTTAAACCAACTTTATCATAACACCCAATTTCATACACTTTTCAAAAATGTCTCCTATACTCCTTTTGACAAAACTTTTAAAGTTGTAATAAAATTACAAATTTTTAACATCCCTCTCTCTAAACACCGAATACACCTCAAATTCAGTAAAAATCATTCATCTCACATGAAATTGTTTCCGACACCCAGCCAGCTCAACTGCACATTTTATCTATCGGCAGCGATACATGGTTCGTCTTACACGAGAATGTCCCAATCCCAGACACTTTTTCGTCGCACCATCCCATACACTTTTGAGCTTCGCAGCTTCCAAACATTGATTCCCGATATTAATCAATGAAACCTTCCCTCTGAATACTTTCCTAGCGAAAAAGCCCGCTCGAAAACCTCATTTCTCTACATCTTTAAATTTCTTCCTAGTCACTTTTCCGAAAACTTTCTAGACACTTTTTAATATAACCAAAAGAGGAAACCTATCCTTCAGCAGGGCACTCACTCGAAAACTAACAAATTCGACCAAAACTCAAATCCTATTCAATACAAATTCATAACGAATTTCTCTCTCTCTCTCATAGAAATTCTATAATAGTCCTAGAAAAAATATTTTCTCTGCAATACCTATTTAATAAAACAATTCATCCGCTTTGTGATTCGCATCCATTTATTTCCTCTGTTATTCTTGTTGGAATTACATACATTACATGTCTTTCCACAATATCCGCTATTGCAGAAACAATTCTACCTCCAGAGCAATGAAAATTAATTTGTGCCATTGTTTTTATGGTTTCGTGTATATTTGAAAATGAAATATCCTTTAAAACTATCTAATTCGAGTTGATTCAACGTAAACTTCGTACAAAAGTTCTTACGTGTCGCTAATAAAAGTTTTGGTAGCATAAATGGGAGTTTATCGAACTTTAAGATTGCATTTTTCAATTTTTTTGAACGACAAAAGGTTCTCTAATGATTTTTCTCTTATTTTTCGAGCAGAAAAAGCTAATTCTAGAAAATATAAATACTTTGGGCGGTTTAAGGAGGAGAATTGTGAATCGAAAATATCTACTTTTCTAATATTTGATCCAAATCCCAAGTATGAACATTCATTGTTTGAAATTGAAATTGCTGAATACACTTGTAAATCACAAAAATGAATAAAATTTCATCGTTAATCGTGAAAAACTTATGTGGCGTTCAGACCGATCTTTAGGTTTGACTTGCCTTTGATTGATTTTTAGGAATTTGATGGATTAATAAATAAATATTTCTGCAAGTGAAGTTTGTAGTTCTGAAAAGAATGTTCTTAAAAAGCGAAAATTATTATAATGACTACTTTATTCAACAACTAATCTGACATAAAGAGTAAAAGAGTACATTAACATTTGTATTTATAACTTCGTTGTCGGTGCAGCGTCAGCGGTTTCCGTGGCGCTGGGTCATCGTATTCAGGGCCTTAACTCCTCCGGCCTTAGTGGAGAGCTATGGGGGATGAACCAGAGTTCGACGAAGAAAGTCCAATATCCACTTCTAAGGGTTTCTCTTGAATGGCTTCCTCTCCTCTGTCCGGTTCGGCATTGGATCGGCAGTACTTAAAACTCATGTAAATAACTATTAAAATTCCAAAAATGTAAAGTAAAATTGTGTAAATACTAATTTTGGCAAAATGCACAGGAACTGTTTCTATATTTTCAATTTTAGTTCTTTCAGAGTCTAAAGTACTATAAACAGTTTTTAATTCGTCTAATTTGATTGAGTCTATTTGAATTGTTGGAAAGTTTATATTTTCCGGAGTTGCAAATTCACTAAGTGGTTCTAATCGCGGAATTTCAACATTTTTTAATTTAGATTGATCCTCGGAAGTTTTCAATAATATGCCTTCTAGCTGCACTTCACATATATTACTAAGTTCCAGTAAATAGCTTCCTTGAAGAGGAATATTGTTTATAACTTTACCGCACTTTTGCGTTGCCACGATACTATGGGGCAGAATAATTATCCACTGATTTTTCTTCACTTTCTGAACTTGAGGTTCGGTGATCTTGGTTGAAATTTGGTGACACTTCGTAGTGTTTTTTGAATATTTCAGCAACCTGGATCTCGCAAGGAGGATTGTTGGTATTCTGGATTGGCTGGATGTCTTCGCAGAGGAACTCTCCTGCGGGAACTTCTTGGCCTCTAGTATCCATAAATGCGTACTCGTGCTCAGAGGATAGTAGGTATTTCGATTGCGAGATTATTGTTTTGTAGGAATGAAAAGAGAGTGCTGGGAGAGAATACAAATGATAGTAGTTATAATCGTTTAACTGAACAATTGGTATCTCTAAAATAAATATTATTTTGTTTGCTTTGCCGTAGTTCTTAATTTTAATAGTCTTCTCAAATAATAGGATATTAACCAGAATTGGTTCAAATTGGAATTTATTTTCCTTTAGCTGTCTGCTAATTATTAAAATTTCTGAAAGCAAATCGTTCGGATCAGCTATGGAGTTATGAAAGGTATTTAATTTAGAGAAAGTAATAGCAACTTCTATTTTCTCGAGTAGATCATAGATTAATTGAGAACTTGTAGTAATTTGGGATACAATACTTTGAATTGCGAAATAATGATGTTTCTACTTCTTCCAGTTTGAGAGTCTCTATCATTTCCTGCATGCTTGTTATACGATCTTTCAAAATTGATTGGTTGTTGGCGAGTATTCGCGTATTGTTCTCAAAACTATCAATTGATTTTTGAAGCAAAGCTATTTGGTCTTTGAATAAAGTTTTGAATTTCTCTTGATTATTTGAGAGGGATAATATCGCGTCGTCATATCTCCTCGCATCGTTTTGATCGAGATTACCACTAATACATTTTATAGCAGAGCCAATTCCGTCAAAAAGAGATCTTTTACGTCTCAGTTTCCCTATAGGATTAAGTTGTTTTAATTGTATGCTTATTTTATTTTCAAGTATCTTAATTATGCGATAAGAGTTCTCAAATTCAATATGAAACCTATAATATTCGGATTTATTTAAAAGTGAATTTTTAATGTTCTCATATTGGTCTTGAAGTGATATAAATTCGTTTGTTATATTTGTCAAGTCGTAAGTTTGAATGAATGTCCAGAAGTCAGTCTCAATTTGCGCATTACCTATGTATAGTGGTAGGAGTCCAGAATTATCATTAAGGTTATGGAATTTTGGGATATTTGATTGGGTGCTGGTCAACCTGATGAGGAACCTGCAATTACGGGAGGTTTTTTTAGTTCTTTAATATGTACTATTTCTTTCTTGTTTCTATTAAACTGTCTAGTAATTTCTACGCGGTTTCTAGATAATTTTTCAGTTATTTGGTAAGGGCCTAAAAATACTTTGTCTTTTTTGTTACGTCGTCTAGGATTTTGTTTATAAACAATTTGATTAAGTTTGAATTCCGGGTTATCGTCACCTTGATCGTTACGTTTCGTAATTACCTTTTGCTTTTTGTCAGTCAGTGTCTTATTTACCTTGTCATATAAATGTTTCAGTTTTTCCTTATGTTTTTCGGCGTAATCGTTATAAAATGAATGTAAGTCAAATATTTCGTTGGGATTTCGTGTGTCAGTATGTCCGAAAGTAAGTTCAAATGGCGTAAAATTAGTTGAGCTATGTATAGTATTATTGTAGCCTAGTATAGCATAGTCCATTAAATTGCCTTTTTCATGGGGGTAAATTTCCTGTAATATGCGTAATTGTTCGACTAGAGTCGAATGTAAACGTTCTGCTATTGAGTTGGACTCATGGTGAGCTGGGGTAGTAAAGTGAACATTAATTTCATGGAGTGCCAGTATATATTTAACTGTTTGATTATTAAATTCGGTTCCTTTGTCTAGAACTAAAGTTTGTGGAACACCAAAAGTTGTAAAATATTTAATTAGAGCTCTACTTATGATAACAGCGGTCTTACCTTCAATAAAAATTGCTTGTGCGAATTTTGAGAAAGCATCTGTGAGTGTTAAGTATAATTTTCCATCGAATGTGAATACATCTACATGTATAATTTGAAACGGTTTAGTAGCTGATTCTCTTAACATAAGCGGCACGTAAGGGTTTTTCTAGCATATCTAGATCTTTGACAAATGTTACAAGCATTAATAAAATTAGTTACTGTTGATTTTAGATTTTTCCAATAATAATTTCTTTTTAAGTATTCTATAGTTTTGTTAATTCCCCTGTGGTTTGTTTTACCTTCCTGATGATTTCTCATTAAAAGTAACTGTTCTTCTTCATTTGTTATAGTATTTACTTGTTTGGTACATTTTATTAGTTTGGGTCCGGTTTCATTGAAATATTGTGAATATACATTACAAAACTCTTTGTAAAATTTCTCCTTGTGGAAATAAATATGATAAGTGGTTTTGCTATCAGTATACTCTAATAAAAATGTAAAAATAAAATGATTTGAATCATTTTCAGGAATTTTCACAGTTACTATTTTTTTATTTTCATAAGTCGAGTCCGCAACGTCTAGTTTTTTATATAAATTTGGAAATACTAAGATTTGATGTGTTTTATTATTAATTATTTCGTCAAGTATAGGAATTCCGTTATTTCCTGAATCGTCGGCATTAGAGTGTTGTGTCATAAGGTCATTGTCATGTTCGTTAATATTTTCTAGTATTTAGTCGGGAGGTTTGACTTGTTTATTTTCTAATATATTGATTTTGGGCGCGGTTTTACTAGTGGAAGGTTGTTCTTCGTGATCTTCACCAACAAAAGATTCTGCTGAATCTCTGAGGTTGTCTAAGATTTCTAGATCGATATCTCCTGGATTATTGATCATCGATTCGTCTTCTAAAGCGTTTATCGTAATGCGCGATAGACAGTCCGCGTTGGCATTGACTTTACCTTTTTTATATATAATTTTGTAGTCGGACTCTTCCGCGTTACAATGATCAAGTCTTATATTTGTTAAATTATTTTTAAGCAATCTATCATAATGTTCGGATATTATTTCATCAGTTTCCATTTTTTCTATACAGTTATAACGTGGACTAAATCTATTGGTTCTATATCAAATGGTTCTGAAATTTCTAGCTTCACAGAATTTTCATTGACATTAGTAATAGTAGTTATAGCATAATTATTACGAACGTTGACTAAAGCTTTGGGCATATCAATACCATTACCAAAATTTTGGTATTCTAAAATACCTATCCCATTGCTTTGGGTAACAGGTACTTTTACAACCTGTTGTATTCTACCTGGTATAACGATACGATAATTTTTTATTGAATGATATTGTTTATTTTTATTATCGGGCTGGAAAATAATAGGTACAGTAACGTAAGGGGTAGACATCTCCCTTGTGTTAACATTTATAGTTGCTTTTAATTGTTCGAGTAAATCTACTCCTATTAATCCTTCAAAATTCTCGCTAAACTTAAAAAAATGAAATTTATGATATTGTTTTACATTAAAAATACTAAAAACTGGTATATTAGCTACTTCGTCGTGAAAAGAAATACTATGCGCCGTTTGTATATTAAATTTCTCTTTGAAAATAAATTTTTTATAATACTAATGTGCTAAATCAGGATTTATTTATTAACTTTTTGTACTACCGGTGTCTATCAAGAATCTAGCATTTATTTCAGGAATTATAATATACGGTAGATTTGCTTTTAATGCATTTACTTGTATTATCCCCGACCGTCGGAGGTCGACGCCAGACAAAAATTTACATCATCATTTTTTCCTCTGTTCGCACAAGTTTCCGTGTACATATTATCATGTTTATAAGCACTAATATTGTTTTCTTGTGAATTATTATCGTGATAGGGGTATTGCGTTTCTGGAAAATCATCTGGGAGTAAATGTTGATAATTAAAATAATCAAGTTGATCTGGTTCGAATGGATTTTCAAATTGAACTTGGTTAACCTCTTGGTTAAATAATTCATTGGCGGTGAATTTTGGTTAAGGTTTTGATTTTAAGGAAGTATTTGCTGATGACGTGTCCATCGGTTCGGGTTTATACTGATTTTGAAAAGAAGGACGATAAAAGGATTGGTTATGATTTCTTTGTTGGATTGCAGAATTATTATAAAATTTTTGGAAATTATGTTGACGTTGTGGTACAAAATGATTATTGGGATTTCTGTCGAAAGAGTTATTATTAAACGTATTCTGTAGTCTAAATAGAGGCGAAGGTTGAGACTGACGTGGTATCGAGTTTTGATACATTATTGGAGACTGTGAGAAATTTGATTGAAAATTCGAACGTGGTTGCGAAGGAAATGTGCGTTGATTGAAATTTGCATTTATGTTTGAGTTTGTATAAGCAAAGTTTGAATTATTTCTCGCAGGAGTGAGTCTAGATGATGGTTTAAAATTATTTTGAGTATTCAAATTATTTGATCTCTGGGTCGAGTAAAGAAAATTTTCTTCCTCTATAACCAAACTCATTGCTTTTTCCAAACTGTCTGGATTTCTTAACCTAACATTTGTTTGAATTGAAAACGGTAAACCTCTAATAAACGTTTTTAGCGATAAATCATCATAACTTTTTAATCTTACTGTTCTCTCGGCTGCAGGTAAATTTAAAGAATTTAATTTGGAAACAAGCTCCGCGCGTCTTGACAACGCATGCCAAATGTATACGGTGCTTCATTTTTCGAAGGTCTTAACGCTATTGAGTCTTGTATCAAACAATCTATGTCTCTCTGATCACTAAAACTGAGGTTAAGCGCGGCTTTTACTAATTGACAGGTAGTTAGCTCAATTCGTGAACCTATTAGTATTTGTGCTCTACCTATTAATTTGCCTAAAATCGCTCTTAACAAAAAATTATTCAAAGCATTATCAGTTTGACTTGCAAAAATATTAAAAAAACTTTCGGAATTACCTAAAAATACAGTAAGAGTATGTGGATTACCATCGTATGGTGGAATCGAATCTAAGTATAACTTTAATAATTGGTAATTAGGTTGAGCCATTTCCAATTCTATTGAATTTATTACTTCGAAAAGACTACTCAAATTAAGATCTCTATACTATTCTATCATGAAATAATAAAACTTTGTTAATTTATATTTCTTTTGTGTGTATGGATTATTTCTTATTTATTTTATTTCTCTCGATTATAAATACTATTAGAAAAAAAATATATATATATAAGGGATAAATGTTTAAAAAGGATTAGCACTTACGCAAAAATGACGATTTTCATAATTTTCTTACTTCTTACATCTACTGCCTATAGGATCGGACGATTTTTGTTCTTCACCCAGGACTTGGATTAACTGCTTTTTCGTTTTTCTTCTTCTTTGGAACACTTTCACAGTTCTTGTAGTAACTAATACTTTTGACCCGATATACCTTCGAATCTAGGCTTTTGTACTACAGGAAAAAGTTCGGTTTTTCCGGTTAATCGTAGAAACGAACAAACTACTCGCGAAACTCGTGTAATTTTCCGGAAAATACTACTGACTGCGCCAGTGAAGTTTGTAGTTCCGAAAAGAATGTTTTCAAAAAGCGAAAATTATTATAATGACTACTTTATACAACAACTAATCTGACATAAAGAGTAAAAGAGTACATTAACATTTGTATTTATAACTTCATTGTCGGTGCAGCGTCAGCGGGTTCCGTGGCGCTGGGTCATCGTATTCAGGGCCTTAACTTGCACGTAAATCGTCCTTTTGTAAACCTCCCATGTGCGTATTCATCAAATTCGTCTTGGAATATCTCCTACCCAGCAAACACAAAAACATATTGAATACATATATGTTACATATTTTTTAAAATGTAAAAGTCACAGTTATATAAATCTGAAGTCACAACTAGATAATATTTATGTATTAAATACTGACAAAGGCCGGCACAGCTAGAGAACAATAATGATATAAGAACTATAAATTATATCTCAAATATTTCCAAATTACTATGTAATATATATGTAAAAATGAGATAATATCTAGAGAATATTTATGTATTGAATATTACATAATATAGATGTAACAAAGTTACCTAATGTTTCTTTTGCCTCACCTCTTGCCTATAATATTTTATTTCATAGGATCTATGAAAAAAGTCAGTGTAATAAATTCAGAAAAATCTGTTGAAACATTATTTATCATAGAAGAAATGAAATACCATATTTTTAGAAGTGTTGATGGCTAAAATGATAAGGAACTATTGTTACTATATTATTCAATACCTACCTTATGAATATTTCAAACTTAAAGCAACTTAATACAATTTAATATTTATATATTGTAAATGTTATTTATCTATCTTTGGAATTTTATCAGCTGGTACTTAGTTACTAAAAAAACAGCAAATAGATGCATATAAGTACATTTATTTTATTAACATAAAAAGAGAAACTAAAAACAAAACACCTAATGACAAAAAATATTGCAAAACTAAAAATATTCAAATATCCATCTTTTCCCCCTGGAGTCTCTTTACTTATCCCTATCCACACCAAGGTGATTTGATCAAAATCAGTGCATGTCATATTAAACTGTTTCAGCAACGTTTCTAAAAATGTAGGTGTATATATTGATTATATTAAATCAATAAATCATATAGTAACAATACCTTCAAATAACTTATTTGATTTTACGTTCCTTATTTTGTAGTTATTTCTATGTCCTAACCATGAGTGAGATGTCTCTAAATTATGAATTTCTGGTTCACCATCACCATTGTTAGATTGTACTACGTATCGTTTTTCTGTCTTATTGATAAATCACAGAAGTCTTTCAATGTTTTTCGTTTTAAACAGTTATTTTGCCTAAAATTCATAATTTACATTAATCTAAGTATTCGAATATGACTAACTTTCAACAGATAATTGTTAATTATTCCATTTCAAGATATTTTGTCTTGACTGACTACCTGTGGTCAGAGAATTAAATATGTGTATTTTATTTGATATTATTACAAAATCTACTTGAGCTCTAAGTGCATACCTGGGCGGCGGTATTTGTTTCGGATTAACGACTCCCTACAGAGGGAATTATTGTTAAATCATGTCTCAGTTGTAAGTTAAAACGAAAATATTATCTTGAAAAGTACTTTAGTGAGATAGGTAAAATGTGATTTGTAATTGTTTACTTCATTGCATATTTTAATATAATTAACTTTTTCAATACGTTTGTTAAATAATCTTTTGTAAACGACATTGAACGGCTTCATCGGCGATGCCCCTTGCCTGTTGAAAATAATAATAATAATAACACTTACATGATGTATTCTCCATTCCTCTACAAACATAACTAAAATCAAACACACAGAAAAAACTAAAGAAAAACCTTTTAAAACGTTATTATACTTGCAGGTATGTGGGCAGATCGCATCATGACAATTTAAAGGTTATAAATCTGAAGAGCTTTTTTCTTTTTCTTTAGAAAGACACTAAACGAGGTTCGTAAGAAATACGTATGGAATATATAAAATATTTTGTGTAACAAATATTACGTAATAAATATATAAACAAAAATTTTCATATTTATGTAGCAGAATTTACATCTTGAATACATATAAACTTAGTTATATCCAATATATAAAACATTTTATAATATAAATATTGAGAATATATAACAAAATTTATGAAGATTTTGTTACATAAAAAATTTATAAACGTTTTATATAAAAATAATTCCTCCCCTGTTATATATTTTTATGTAACATATACATTTGTGTTTGCTGGCTATGTGGTCATATTCCATATAGGATGCTTTTTAATTAATAGCTTAGTATAGCGTTCGTTGTAAGATTCACATAGGATATTTTAGGCAAACAATAATACACTCCACATACTCGTAAGATGTTTTCGGAACGATTAGCTTCACTTCGGCAAGAATGATTTAGTACAGCTAAGATTGTTTAGAGAGCTATAAATAATAATTATTCCTATTTTTCGAAGGGTTACAGTGATAAGTTATGTGAAATTGTATGTGAGGCTATTGTATATTTATAATTACTTTATATAGTTTTGACTACTTACCTTTGAAAGTGGCCCAGAAAATTGTGATTTTTATGCGATTAAAAAGAGTGCCTTCATAAAAAAGTTAGAATAAATATTGGTACACAAAATATTACGAACATTTATTTTAATAACTAACAACAATTGGAAACAGAACATCAGAAATAAAACTGTTTTTGTTACATAAATATTGCGATTCAGAATTAATTATTTATTTGAATCACTGTATAAATTAAAAGTAAAATTATTATTAGTGCAATTTATAAATTGCAATGGTGTATGTGCAAGATTGTTTTCGATATTTTCTCGGATGTTACTTGTAATTGTAGTCGAAGTTGAGGGACGCTGATTAATATTTTCTAATATCGCTGATTCTGCAGTATCTTTGGATCCTCCTTGCACAGCGTCTACAATTTTGGATGAAACATTTATTCTATTGGTAGTCGAGTCGCCTATATATCCCTCAGCAACAGTAGAGGATTTCCATCCTCTATGTCTTTTAAGAGTTGTAATATCTCCTCCTGCATCTACCAATATTGTGGCGGATGATCTTCTAAGACAATGACTTGTGTATGTTTTTCCATTGTCAAGTTTTAAAAATTTGGCAACTACAGTAGGTACAGAACCTATTTTGTTTATACCTAGAACTTGTTTGCTACATTTTTTGCTTTGGTAGTTGAGAAAAAATCTTTTCTCATGCGTTGCAGGTGTTGAATCAGCATATTTTTTATATTTTCCATAAAATATATCTGTTACATTAAATTTCCTGTCAATTTTATTTTATGTATTGTAAATTTTAATTATCGCTGCAGAACCCAGATCTTCTATATCATTTACACTAATGTTTACTAGTTCTTGTTTGCGGCATGCTCCACTAATTCCAAAGATTAGAACTACCTAAAAATTAATATAACACTTATTAGTAAAACACGTGAGCAATACAAAACTTTGTTAAACTCACCTTAATGAATAAAAACTGATCGTCAGGAGCTTGTGTTATGAAATCGTTTATTTGCAAGGTGGTTAAGATAGACGATTTCTTTGGTTTATAACCATCATTCTTTCTTTTTTAAAATGCCTTTGTTTTCAGATATTTAGAAATATCTACATTGTGGTTTATATATAAAGTATTACGCAGCATAGAATATATTGACCACAGTGTATTTGGCCTTTTTTTTTGGATAATTCATCCATATATGCCAGTAGTACATTTTCTGAAAATGAACTTTTGATATATTTACCTTTTCTCCAGTTTATAAATTCTTCATATGTACGTTCATATCTGGCTCGTGATTTTGTAGGTAGGATTTTTAAGAATGTTATTTTTGCTGCTTCGACAATTTCTGGCGGAGTGCAATCACTATCGCTATTACTGTCGTCCGTATCCATAGTTATTTTAGGTTTCTATCAAATATTGTACAGCTGTACGAAGATAATCAACAGATAATTTTAATATAGTCACTGTAGAAATACTTAAGACACTTTACATGAATTGTTCGACGCCTACTTTTTCAAAAAAAATAATTAGCTGTTTCAAGGATTCATTGTTCAAACCTTGCTCCAAATAATTGAAAACGGATATTTTTTTATTTAATAACATGAAAGTCCATAAAATTTTTAAGAATAAATAAATTGTTGTGTATATTTCTTCAGCGGTATAAGTATCGTTGATAAGAACTTAACGTAACAACGATACAATGGCCGAGTGGGCTAAGCGTTCGTAGACTCGATTTCTGACAAACAGTTAAGGTGGTTCGAAGCCGGGCTCCGTGAATTTTTTTTAATTTCAAATGGAACAAATGAATTATATCATATGGACAAATCAACTTAGAAAATACGCATTTGACATATACATAAATTTGCGGGGCAAATAGACTAGTATTTCCACATTAATTTGACAGCTTTTTTATCCGTACACGTACGGATAAGTTTTTTTTCCGTACGCGAATGAATAAATGCCACTTTCCATAGAACTAGACAGTGCGATATATGTGATTTTCCTATGTGGCCGTAGGAAAATTATCTTTTCATTCCTATTTAGCTTAATTATACCGGTAAAATATTCTGACACAACCTAACTTTTCAATATCCAACATTCGCGATTGTTTATGGTAAAATATTACTCAAACCGTCTCCAAATTAACAAATAAAAATAATACTTTACTTTACTATGATTAAATGAATCACAATAAAAAATAAATTTAGGAATATTAATAGGATAAAAAATGTGTTGCCACATAGGAGATTTTTCAACAACTTATGTTTGTTTCCAGCACATAACAAAAATAATAATAAAAAATAGCTTCTGTGTATATTTCTTAAAATTTGTTTAGTCAATGTATTTATTGTTTGTTTTCAGAACATGGAAAGTCGTGGTAAGAAGCTAGTTGCAAGTTTCTCGTTAGTATGAACGAGATCAACGCTATGTTGGCCGACGATATGACTACAGTCACATTTTTGAAATAATGACGACTCCGATAAAATTTCACCAAAGTGATACCATCCTTTAAACTCCGTTCCCAAAGACCCAGAAGGAATTCGAAGACTCAGCCTCTATAACTGATACAGTTCAACTACAGGTTGGCAAATTGATTTTGGCAGTTGACGATGCGCAAGAAAGCCATACAACTTGACAACGTTGTATACGCAGTTACCGGAAAGAGCAGGCGACGTACATTCCGCATGCAAAGTTTTAAAGGTTGTGAGGCTGCTAATACGTACGAGGGTAACACAATATTTTGAATTTGGATTTAAATGCTATATAAATCGAGTTTACAAAACAAAATAACATTAATGTGTTCTTTATTATTAATTATATGAATAAGTAAATAAAAACCATTCGATGTTTCTACGAAATTTGGTTTTTTTTACAGACATAAATATTTATTGCTTCAAAAACCATACGGGGAATTCTATAATTACCCTTTATTCTTTTATGTGATGTAAATAATAAATAATAAATGGATTCCAAGAGACTTTCACCTTTACTTCAAATTAATGTCTCATATGTGGTCCTCTCATAATATTCGTCATTGAGATTTATTTGTATATAAATTGGAAGCAAATATTTACTATGAAATTAGATCATCCCTTCACACTTTTAACAGAGTTAGGACTGGCAAAACAAAAAAATCTTGGTTCTGGGTGCCGTCAATTATTGTTCATTTAGAACTATGTACAGATGTGCAGCAAATATAATATTACTCTAGTGGAATTCGTCTCTAATATTTACAATTTTATAACACCTATATACATTTTTACATTTGTTGCGTTTAATGTATTCAGTCATACCACCTACAAACAAACACTATAATGAAAAATATGTTTTAGATGTACTGGGATCATCAACAGTAAAATAATGATGTGCATCTACAAATGATTCTTAAAAATCACTTTCTATATCAACATCATCATCCTCGCTATCTCCGTCTTCGGCCAAATTAATAATAATATTTTCTACAACAGTATCTAAATGTTGTTCATTGTTCATAAATTCATCTTCAATCTTTTTAACATGGTCACATCTAACTTTCCAATCATTCGCACAAAATGTGTCAAAAAATTCATTACAGAATTCTTTAACCTTTGTAAAATTTAAGGTAACATTTCATTTGGCCACATATTCTTTAAGTGCCGCCCAAACACTTTCGATCGGATTTTTGTCCGGGTGATAAGGGGGTAGCCTTAAAACTTGCAATTCATGTAGAATAAACAATTCATCAATTTTATAAGTTTTATATTGCGGTTTGTACATTTTTGCAACGTTAAAAAGATCCGGTTTTAACATTTCTTCACTGTAATATATGATTCTTTCAGAAAGCTAGTTTTTTAATTGTTGTTTAGTCCAAACAACCGTAGGTAATTTTTCATTCAGAACATTGTGATATGGGTCGTTATCAATTACCACAACAGTGTTTTTTGGTTTGGAATAAGTTTTTCTTGAACCCACTTCTCATAATTTTCGTACGCCACTTCATTATGATAATCTCCTGTTTTTGACTGGGAGTTCCACATAATACCAGCATTAGGTTCAAAACTATTTTCACTTCCTGCATGCACAATGATGAGCCTATTACCTTTTGAAACGGGTTTTCTTAATCCTTCGATACTCTTGTCGCTCTATCCTTTAAGGTGCGTGTGACATGAATGAATATATGATTCATCTATATAAATGATAGGTTTGTTCTGTTCTCTGCACTTTTTTATGTTTCTTGAATACAGTAGGCGTAAATGTCCATTGAGAAACTCCTGTTCTTTTTCATGTTGAATCAACGAAAACCCAAAGAATGTATTTGTTTCCACAGAGATTCGTGACTTCCTGCGAAGCCATAAATATCTGTAAAGGTTTGGTGTACATTTCTTAACGTGGGTACTTTTTTCTCGGATATGTGATAATTTATTATGCACCTTCTAAGCACAGTTTTATCGAATTGATCCATACGGATACTGGACGTTTTTTGTTTTTTATTAGGCACATCAGTGTCAGCATTACTTCCTGCCAGAGTTTCTTTTTGAATACGGGAAAGCGGTCTTTGGCTAAATTTCGTGACAGCAGAAACTCGTTCAAAGACCCGACAATAAAATAAGTCGATATAAATGTTGTATTGAAAGTTTTACTCATGTGTATTTTCGGCCATTTAAAAGAAGTATTGAATTCAAAAACACTATATTACGTTTCAGTTCATTAGTTGTTCTAAGCGATCTTTGGATTTTAGTTCAAACATATTTTAATATGCCCAAACCTCAATTGTAACTGAAATCGGAAGATGGTTCAAAACAAACGTGATAGAGATAGGTATGAAATGAATATGAATAATTATAATTATTAGCTGAAAAACCTATTACATTTAAATATAAACATGTGCCCTTTCATATACTCCTATAGACAGAAACAGAATAGGTATTTATGTAATATGTGCATAAAGTGGAGCTTTTTTTCACGAATGGAAAAATTGACACATGAGCCGCAGGCGTACAAAAACAAAAAAATCTCATTTAGGTTACTCTGAATGAACTAAAAATGGGGCCATTTTTTTGCTCATGATTACATAACGGTTCATATAATTGACACATGAGTGCAATAAATACTTTTTATAATTCGCGTATAAAAGAGACTTCATTATAACATTGTTTACGGTGTCACAATGAAGCTCTTTCAACACTGTGATAGTAATTTTTAGTGTACAGTTGGTTGTTGTATTTAGTTACATTTTTATTTGACATTTGACTTTTAACCACCTTTACTCTTGACACAAATTATAAATAAAACGGTCTAGCGTTGTTCTAGCTAGCAAATTATTATATTAAAGGTAAATTAGAATGATTTATATATTAAAAATAATGAAGAATAAAGTACGCTAACGTGTATTTATCAATGATTTGTCAATTATTTATTTTTATATTGTATAGGATGAATAAATAGGTATGCAATTCTTTCGATTTTTGGAATAAATTACCAGATATCTATATGAAGATGTATTACAGAAATAATTCTGTTCATAATATAATATGAACCCACTAAACAAGAAACATAACAAGTCTTTTTTGTGATGTTCTTTTTAGAGACTTTTCGTGATGTTTATTAAAAACGTTAATGAGATATCTCCTAGATGTCTTAATTTTATTACCAACTCTATTAACATCCATGTCATGTGAATAAAACATATTTTTGATGCACACAGTAATACTTGAATTCGCAGTTACATACACATCCTATGAACTTCTTTTTAGTAACTTCCTATAGGAAACATTCATACGATGTTAATTTGTATACTTCTCACTAATGTCACATACAGAACGTTACTGTAATATTACAAATTAACATGTTTCTAAGATGATCACATGTTGCAGTTACTTTTACATCTTTCGAAATAATTTTTATCAACATCGTACTTATTACGTCTGTACGACGTTAGTTCATAAAACTCTCAGTAATATGTCATATTTAACATCACAGTAACATAAAAAAGAAGAGGAACTGATGCACGAAACATACAGTAGTTATCTGTGGAAACAAAAATGACAAGCATGAAATGGCGGATGGTTTTCAGTTATATGTTATATTTTATTTGCAGGAAGCACATATTTTGCAAGTAGTACTTGAATAAAGTAGTCTTCGTTTTCGTTAGTTCCTAATAAGCTACAGTTTCTATACTTAGTTATAATTCTTGTTATAATGGACGAACCACAATTGTTATCGGTAAGTACCTATTCCAAAATCCCAATAGGGTAGATATTATTAATAATAAAACATGCTCATATGTTGGCAGATATTTAAATCTAGAAAAAAATATTTTCAATGTTCAAGATGTTTCAGAAGCTACTTACAGAAATGAAATAAAAAACAAATAGTTGGTAATTATGTAATGAAAGGGGAGTAACTATTTCAGATAGTCAGATACAAACATTGTATTAAACAGTACAAAAAATATTGAATCAAGTATCTCTAGTTCTAGTTTTATAGTAGTAGTCTTAGCCATCAATATAGTTTTGCAGGTTTAGGAAATTTTAACATTATTACTAACAATTCTTGTGAACAATTAGAGACTGTTTAAGACTTTAAAAACAAAAATTTCAGTTGAACAGCTCGTTTCAATTAGAAAATTCACTGAATACAATAAATAATCTGTAGCGGTCCCTTACAATGGTACCTATATTAATCTAGTTGAAGAATATCTAACTTATGATACTGAATGCTCCAGTCAACAAACAGCATTCAATTATTTATTATTGTAGAAACACAGCTATTGGATACTCAATTGGATTCAATTAATTATAAACTCATTTAACTTGATAATGTGTTCATATCATATCATAAGTAGTTTTTTTTGTATACAGTGTATTATTAATGCTTAGTTTTCATCAAGTTACAATTCCACGATGTTAATATACAATATGTTCCAGGATGAAAATAACAAGATGAGAATAGTATATTATTTTATACAGGAAGGAAGTATGAATTTTCATGGCAAATCTGAATTTACCTGCGAAACGGAGTGAGGCATGTAATAGAAGGTAAATCATGAAAAGTCACTTCTCGAAATAAAATATGTTATTATTCCTTAGAAGATCCCCGCATGTATCTTATGGAAAATTGGTCCCAGTCAATTGGCTGAAAATCAAGTTGGATGTAATTTATGATGATCGATCAAAGGTCTCCATGGGCACAATTTGATCTAAAGTAATTGTTTTATTAGCTGTTGTTCAGAATACCCTTAAATGTTTCACAGATAAGGATTTTGAAATGTACGTTATGGAATGGTTGAGGTACTCGAAACAGCGACTCTAGCGTGAGAAAAAGTAACCGTAAGTAAACTATAGAATTTTCTTAAATCAGATTGGATTTCTGTTGATGTAACGTAATGTTTCATTAAATCTTTATGGTGTTAAATTTTTATTAGTTTTAATATAATTAGAAAATTATTCTAATAAATTTTCTGTAAACTAGCTGTAATGTATGTGTATCCATTAAACTTTATTAATTCAGTTTCAAAGTATGGTACCTTATGGTAACTACGAATTAATATACCCTTTTTTATTTCTTGCTTTCACTGAATGTGTTCAATAGTCTCCACTTTCCAGACTTGTTATGTAATATGCTTACACAATTTTATTCTTTTTTTAGGTTGGATTCCTGGACAAGATATTTTTTTTTTCTAATTTTGCACCTGTTTTTTTCAAATCTACTGTACTGTTCATTAATAGTGAATAAACGTTTTAAATCCTGTATTACTGTTTTTGCTATTTTATTTTAAATATAGGATGAACAACTAAGAACGACTGTAGGCCACATCTCAGAAAAGAATCATGGTACAACTTTCAAAAAAATTACCTTTAGGTAAGTGATCCTGAAAAATTGCTGGAAAATATCTTGCAGTCTCTAAAATATCCGCTAGGGGTGGAATGAACACTCGAAAACATAATACTCCAAAAAAAATATACTAAAGGTGTTCTAAAAATACAATTTTTGATATCTTGATAAGATTATGAAAAAATTTAATTAATTCGTCAAATAATGGGTGAGGAAGGTTCAAACTTATGAACAAATGTACAACTTTTTAGTTTTTTAACTGATATTAATGATTTTAGCTGCATTTGAAAGAGTTTTTCTGTTTAATAAGATGGATAACAAAATTAGATAATTTTGTATCCACTCGGAAAGTTCAAATGTAAATTGAAGCATTTTTTAAATTTTCATATCTGATATTGTAAATTTTATACCTTGGAATAGATTCCTATTTTTTTACCCTTTTTCATCAGAATTTAAAAAATGCCTCATTACATTTGAAATTTCCGAGAAAAATGGGAAAATTGTGGACTTTTTCATAAAGCGTTGACAAAATTGTCCAATTTTGTTATTTTTGTTAAGCATTTCTTATTAAAAGGGAAAAACTTTTTCAAATGAAGCCAAAAATATGGATGTCGATTAAAAAAAAGTGTTACGACATTTGTTGTTTGGGTTGAACCTTCACCAACCCCTTACTTGAAGAATAAAGACAAAAAGTCCCTAACTACATTTTTTCATAATCTCAACAATATTTCAAACATTGTATTTCTAGGATACGTTTAGTATGTCTCTTTTGGAGATAATCACAGTATTATATTTTTAAGTGTTCATTCCACCCCATAGGAGATATTTTAGGAACTCAAAAATATTTTTCAGCGATTTTTGAGGGTCATTTTCCTGAAGGTATTTTTTAAAAGTTGTACTATGACTATTTTTTGAAATATGGCCGACAGCCGGCGTTCTTAGTTGTTCACCTTGTATTTGCTGATTAGGCACAGAAACATCTATAGGATATCATCCAGAATGTTTGAGGTATATTATTTAGAGGTTTATGTAATGTCCATACAACATCTACGAGAATACACTGTATTGTTTTTGAAATGTCGCATTTAGATCATTGATAAGATGTTATTTTTTAGACATTGCATTAACATCGACAAGATGTTAAAAGGCATTTCATAATGTAACAGAAATGTTGTTTTTAGTTCGTTATAAATACTTCCTTTTGAGGAAGTTCTAGTAACATCCCATTAAGGTAAAAAGACAGCGCTTTAACATCGCTGAAAAGTTAAGTTGAAACATCACAAAAGTTAACAGCCACAAGCTGGGCATAAGCGGTTGTATAGATGTGCATGTGATAAAAACAAGAGGAAAAAAACGAAGAACAGTATCACAATGTGATGTTGAATTACCATAAATGTAATATTTATTTGCATAGTGGGAATAGGTCGCAAGAGCATATACGAAGAAGCACTTTTTTAAACAAATAATCATCCTCTTTTTGCTCAAACGAAAGTTTGTTCACAATTCACACAATTATTCGGTTATGATATGTCAAAAGTAAGAATTGCCGAATAAAACCATTTGTGATCTGACCAATTACGAATCTACAGAATTGCCAGTTTAAATTCAAACCACTCCTCCTAGATTAAAAACAGGGATTATATGAAATTCTATTTTATTCAAATAATTGAATAAATGCGAATTATAAAAAATATTGTGTAAAACTAGTGCCACAATGACTTTCTGTAGTACTCGTCATTTGCACAACTCACCGCTTCGTGGTTCGTTGTGCAAACTTCACTCGTACTACAAAACTAGTCATTGTGACAAATAACTATTGTCTCACCCTAATGTCATTTTTATAAATCGTTTAACAAATAAATATTCTATGTACGAAAATCGATTTAAAAAATTTACTATCGACTATAAATTTGTTAAATAATTACTTTGGTTTAAAAATTTTATTGCAATAATTCAAACTTATCTTTGTTAATGGAATTGTCAACTTGCCATTGTTTGCCTCTTCGGTCATGAAATTTAAAACCTTCATAATTATTGACACTGACTAAAGTTTTTATGAACAACTTTACTTTCTGGATGCGGCATAACAAGTTAGTATTGTACAAGTCCGGTAATCACACTTTTCTCTGAACTATACTATCGAGACAAAGCTTACGAATTCTGTCAGTGAAGTGAGCTCTTGCAATCCGCATACGTCTTTGCTACGGCGCATCGGACGTTGCCAAACTTCCGACTGCCAAAATTAATTTGCCAACCTGTAGAATATTATAATAATATCTCCTCAATGGAAATCTGTAATAAATTAAATAACCAGTTGTAACAACTTAAACCTGACACCGACACAGTTAATAAAACTGTGATTGCTGAGCTTGAATCGGTTCAGAATATTACGCTTACCTACAAAATCGCTATGGAAGCAATCCAACCTGAACCTTCCAATGTCAAAGTTGATACATCTATGATTGTTGATCTTCAACCAGTTCAAAATGTTATGATTAGCTACGAAAAGAATGTCCAACTCACACGACTGGAACAGCATTAACCTGCCATCGACGATGCTGATCCATCTATGATTACTGAGCTTCAACCCGTTCAGAATGTTATGATTAGCTACGAAAGTGATGTGGAAGGTACAGAGGCAATAAGAATAGATGGTAATATAATCCTAAATGTACAAGAAGATCATAATTTAGAAGATACTTCCGGTGCAGAAATCACAAAGCAAATTGAAAATAGTACATCTGGATCAGAACAGAGTAATTGTGGTGAGAAAAATAACACGAAAAGGGGCGTGAAGATAAAAAGAGTTCTGATAAGAATAGAGTTTCGAGGCTTAATTATTTGGGCTATAAGAGAGTAGGCCAGTGTGGTAATCAATATGTACTTCAAGAAAGCGGAAAAGTAGGGAACAGATGTGGTCATCACAATGATAAGAAAAGAAAGTGAGAGAACATTCCTCTGCAGTTTGATTTCTGAAGAAAACAGAAATGAAGTTTTCAATTATTTTTGGAGTTTGACTACAAGGCCAGAAAGCACAGTGAGAAAGCAGTGAGCACAAGAGGAATAAGACAGAGGAGAATATAACATGTCGCTGAGACATGTTTCTATCTTCATTAATTATTTTGGAGCGTTACTTATTCGTCAGCTACTCCCACCTCTAATTCCAAATCCTTTTATTTCAATTAATGAGAACGCGTCGGTGACCGTTTTTACCATCGTAAAATATATATTTAAACGACGATTCAAGTCGAATCGGTCGCTTGTTCATTCTTCGCTGAAAAGCAATTTCAATATTCAGTTTTTAAATCATATTTTGTGTGTGATTTTAATTTTTCCTGCTGCTCTGCAGCGCCTACCGCGCCATTCAGCCTTATCGCACCATCCAGTTCGACCGGACCATATAGTTCCTCTACACCATTCAGCTCTACCACACCAATCGGTCAGATTCCAGAGTAGTCCAGCCACCAACGGCACAAGAACCGGTCGAAACCCCTGAGAGCTGTACGTCCCGAGTCTTCCCAAGATACGTCCCTAACTTATTTTTGGTAGATATAAAATATTGAGTTGGACATTTTTATTGTAATAAATGATTGTTGTTCGTATTGTATTGAGAATATACGGCTGATGTAAATTTATTTTTGTGTCATATAAATCCATTTGTCCCGAAATTTTGTCTATTGATTCACCTTATCCCAACTGTGGTAATAAAAATAGTGTAAATTGTTATAACTCTACTTGGTTATTTGATAATTATTATTTATAATTACTTAATGTTTCAATATTTAATTTATTTGGTAATTTATAAGGACTGTAGGTATCAATAATTTAACAGCAGTACTCGAAACTGGATTTATTTTCCACAATACCTACAAGCTCAATAAACGCCGAAAAATAAAAAAAAGTAATATAATTTATCAAATTCCGTGTAAAGATTGCAATGGTGTTTACATTGGACAAACCAGCCAGTATTTGGAAAATCGTATAAAAGGACATAAATACGACAAAAAAATACACCAGCTCTAAATTGCCACGAAAACTCAAAAAATATACATTTAATTTTGAGAACACAAAAACTATAGTGTCGGAACACAATATAAAAAATGGGGGAAATCTTAGAATCAATTGCTATCCAAGAAAACCAGCATGCCATTAACAATAAAAAAGATTTAAACTTCAGTAAGATATATCTATCAGTACTGTAAATAGTTTTAATGTGTAGGTAGGTTATGGATTGTTTGTTGTGAATATTGGTTTTCGTAGAGTGATTAGAGTATTTTATGTTTTGACGAAGTTCGTTACTGGATATTTTAGTGTATATTTTATCAATTATTCTACGTGAGGGGTAAGTGAAAAAGATTGTTGTTGTATTGTATCTCTTAGTGAAAAAATCATTTTATTTTAGATGTAGATATATTTCGAAAAAGGCCAACGTTACTAAATATGACATAAAACACTAGCTAATTTAACAAACAAACGACTGAAAGTATTAGCAGAAAAAATCTAGAAGACTATCAAGACGGCTTCAGGGTAGAATGGTCTACAACTAATGCTATACACACCCCAGAATAAATACTTTAAAAACTGGTTAATAACAGAATAACACATGCGGTCTAAATAGATTATAGAAGTGTATCTGATACGGTAATTAGAGAGCATATGGTAAATGAACTAGAAATATTGAAGATACAAAAAAATTAGTACTAAAGTCAAATTGCAGGACATAGAATAGATCTATTCGAAATTAATAGAGGGTAAAACATTGAGATCCGCTGCTTCCTTCCATATTCAATTTGGTGATTGAATGCACACTGGGAAGTGATTCAGTCAAGAAAAATGTGATGATGAATCAAATAACAAGATATAGCAGATACAGACGATATTACAATAGGTAATACGAAAGAACAATTAATAAAATATAATGATAGGTTATGCAGGGAAGCACTAAAATTTGCTTTGAATGTAAATGGTGAGACTTACTATATGTATATAGAAAGAGAAAACAATAACGCACAAAATTGTATTGAAATAGAGAAGAAGGTGCATGTAATAACCAAATACTCTTAATGCTCAAGTTCCAATATTATTACCGATACTCTATACATTCACTATACACAGATTCAAGTCTCACTTCAACTAACTAGGAGTGATAATTGGAAAATATAGAAAACAAGGTTTTATATATTTATAAGACGCAATGGAAAGAAACACAATAACAAAAAAGTGTAGTGAGACGCAAAATGAATATTGAAATAGAGGAAGAGCTGGAAGGCAGGGTTAATGAGCAGGACATATAGTGTCAGAATAGAATGTCAAAACATAACGAGAATAGTGAGGACCCACAGCAAATTGTAGAAGAAACTAGACGAGAATGAGAATGAATGGATCAAAATGCAACGTATTAGAGTTAGCGATATCCATAATTCATAGGGATTTAGCGGCTTGATGATAATGACGTTCCTGCACTGGTTTTTCAAGAAATCTAGTGTTGAGTCCTACATTTTCCTCTCGCCTTTCCTTATTTCCATTCATGATTCATATGGATAATAGTCGTTTATTTGTTCAACGAATGAAATGCGAAATTATTTTTAGTAATATAGTTGGTTGATCATATAAAACAGTACGTTTTCCATGTGATCCGATGTCATTAAATATTAACATTCTGAATTAGTCGTTTCAAGAATGTGAATATCAGGTTGAATAGTTGTTAGAAATCTAAGGAAAGAAGATAATTTGAGAAATAATTTGCTGTTGATCACAAAATTAGTTTCTCATCAAAGTCTAACTGAAAAAGGGAGCTGGAATAATCTACAACAAATCCTTATTTGCGATATATGTCTACATATAATTCATTTTGAGTTAATTGATAATAAATGGGAATTCTAACAATCGAAAGGCTTAAAACTGACACTGTTTATAATGTAGAAGTGATGTAACGCTGTATCAAAAGATTTTTTTACGCATAAAGACATAAAGAGAAAATAATTGGATAATATCAAACAATGTTAACAGCAAAATAGCATCCAACTGCGACATGAGTTAGGATAGTGTAATGCATGGAATATATATATATATATATCTATATATATATATATATATATATATATATATATATATATATGTTACAGGCAAACACGGAAATTGGTGAGTGTTAACATTATCCGATGAATGTCGACACATACCAAACGCGTCAGTGAAAGACCAGATATTAGCAATAACATTATACTTTCCTTTTAATCATTATAATCACTGTTATCAACGTTTGATACTGTATGGAATCATGGTCTTTACTTGTAATTATAATAATGGAAAACGCAGATTATAGAATTGTGAAACGACGTTAAATATCGAATCACGGTTAGAAGTAATAAAAATTTTTATGTTGAAATACTATGGAAACTTGTACATTATTTTTCAGTTGTGTTAATTACTGGAAATAATCATATTTCATTATTACCTTACTTCATATAGGTCGTCATTTTACTATTACTTGAGTTTCCTCTCATTAGTTTGATTATGCATTGAATATATCTGAATTTGTGCATTTTTATTCTGAGCCATTAGTTTTACCAACGCACCCTCACATTCAAGATAAATTGATTCGCCCCTCTCTGGGACATAATTGATTACCGCTGCACCATCTTAGGATAAGCCCTAGATCGATGTTAATTAGTCACATCACAGAAGTCCACTAGCATTCAAAATCATCTTGTCGACTTTATAATGAAAAATTGAATACGTTCGCCTGGATGACTTTAAATTGCCTTAATTTTTACGATACACCCAACGTTCAAGTTAACAACGTTTAAAACAAAAATAAAAGTAATTAGTGCTGAAAATAAGAGAAAACAAGCAATTAGATTACTCTCCGTAAGGCTTTCATGGCTCTTTTAGAGCTACAGATAACGATTTTGTTAATCTGTTTGTTCCAAATAAAATAAAGCTCAATTAAGGTATAGAAAAAATATAGCTAGTGTCTATAAGGTTGACATGAAATTAAGATGCAGTATATTAAACTTTTCCGCTTCCATTTATTGTGGTACACTCAACAATATAAAATATTGAATTTTGTACATAGTGAATTATTCAATTTTCCACTATTCATCTAAGATCAAATCGAGTTTTGTGAGCAGACTGTATTTTAGCCGGTATATGTCAAACTTGGTGCAACTGATTAGGATACGCTTCACTGTTGACTGTTCTTGGCATAGTTGCATAATAGAACATTGTCGTAATTAAACTGATAAGTATGTCTGAGTTTACAATGCTCTATTTTAGTCTAGTAAAGATCACTTGCTGCCAGCTTTGTTTTCGATTATTGGAAGCATTAGCAAACAACCATATGTAGGCCGCTTGATTTAAATCGACACTTTCACTAACAACCGCACTAGAGATTTCTCAATAATGCGAGAACAGCTTAAATAAGATTCATTGAGAATAAAATAGTATATTTCTCAACGGGCTCATAATAATAGCCATTATACGCAAGTAGAAGAGTATACTTTCTCCACGACTATACAAAGAAAACATCGCTCTTAGAATAAATAATTGAACAGCCTCTAATGTTTTTAATTTTACTCAGCCTGTAATGATCCTGCGAACAAATGGTAATATTCAACGATGATAAATGGATTCTGACAACTAATGGTAACATTCAAATGGTAAATAGATCCTGCGAACTAAGATAAATGGACTCTGCGAACCAATGATAGTGGAAATAAATGGTAATAATTGGAGCAAGTAAGTGATAAAGACGCATCCGAACGAGCAAAGATATGGTCTTTTATCTGAATTTTGGACCTTGGCGGAGCAGAATTATGGGTGGTACAGCTACAAAACCAGAGGTACAAGGAACTGGTACGGTAAACAACAATTTTATAGTGCAGCAAGAGAGTTTTGCAACACAAATAATGGCTTTATTGTACATAATAACGGTAGCGTTCATTTTAATATTCGTATGGTCCCCACGGAAGACACACCGAAGAGCACTAAAAAGAGACATCAACAGAAGCATAACGGTTCAAAAGACGACGGAAACTTTAACGGTATAGAATTGTAAGTACATATGCACTCAATTCTTATGAACGAATGGTTGATCTTTTTTTTTAGCTATAGCGAAAATCGATCGTAGAAGTAGTAAATAAACAGAGAAAAGGGGTTTTAAAAAAGGAAACTCCTTAAAATCCAGATATACATACTGAAGTAGTTAATAGTATAATAATTCTTTACAATAATTTTACAAAATTATTAGGTAAAAACTGGAAAAACTTAAGTAAAAGACAGCAAGAAAGTTGTAAAAATCATTCTGATAGGATTAGGGATAAAACTTCTAGGTCATTTCAAGCGCTAAACTGTACTGTTAAAAGAGATCTATACGGTCGTACTACAAACAATAAGCAAACAAGTGAAAAGGGCTACGAGTATGAATGATTTTTTCAATTTCGCGAGTAAGGTATTATCTATTGAATTTAATGGCGAAGCAAGTGAGTTACAGTTATTTTTGGATTCGTTAGATTCATTACAAGTAAACGCAACAGGTAACGAGGAAAATGCAGTACTTTTAATTAAAACTATACTGACAGAGAAAGCAAGAGGTCTGATAACGACGGAAAATTCTATCACAGAAATCAGAAGCAAGCTTAAATCTGGAATAAAAGGAGATAACCCAAGTCTTCTCTTGGCAAAACTAAACAAAGTAAGACAAAATGGAAAGGATATAACACAGTACGCGTCGGAAATAGAGAAGCTGGCGCAGAAACTACAGGTAGCATACGTGTCGGATGATATGCCAGAGAATTTAACAGAAAAATACACCAAAGATTAATGCAGTAACAATGAATGCCACAACAGACGCGATGAAAACAATTATAGCAGCAGGAAGCTTCGAAAACACACAAGAAGTACTATTTAAGCTGGTATCAGTAGAAGGCATAGTAAGTTATCAACAAGTATTGCATTTCAAAGACAATAAGAATTTCTTCAGAAAATCAGATTTTGACTATAGGAACAATCAAAGAAGAGGAAAAAACAGCAGAATGTATAACGGTAATTCCCAAGGAAGAACATTCAGACAATACAACAAAGGAAACGGGTATAACAAATACATAGACTACAACGAGGACAATAAATTTAGCAGGCATAGCAATTACAATAATCGTACTAATAGTAACGTAAGAATATACAAGATAGAAAATAAGATTGAAGAAATGAGTAGACAAATAGCACGAATAAAGAAGAAAAGCTCCGAAATAAGGATGGAAAATATGGATCTAAAGGAAAAAACACAATTTTTGCAAGGAAACATGACACAGGCCCAGAAAAATTTTAGAGAGAAGAATTTGATAATTCATGGTAGAAGAAGGCAACGAAGAAGATGAGAAACACCTAGAAAATAAATTAGAAGGTGTAATGAAGAAGGTTAATACCGCAGTAGATGTTAAATCAGACATTTTGAAGTGTAAAAGAGAAGGAAATAAAAACAGTAATTAAAATAGGCCAGTACTAATAATGATGAAAGACGTGAATAAGAAAGTAGAAACTTTTCATGGAACGAATAAACTAAAAGGAACAAAGATATATATTGATGAAGATTACCCAAAAGATATACTGGAACAGAGAAAACAGCTAATAAGATATATGAAACAGACGAGAGAAAGTGGATCCAAAGCTAAGATAATTGATAATACATTACTGATAAATGACAACGTATACAGTTTAAAAGAACGGGGAGAAAGTAAAAATCCATTAGAAATACATACAGGATGGAATGAATCAACATTTAATGAACATAACAAAACTAATCCGGATAAAATTTTTAGTGATAAAATATTTAAACAACTAAGTGTTGAATAAATTGTCAATTTTACATTTTAAAAATAACCATATCTCGTTAAGGATGAGCATTCGGATCAAAGATTAATTGAAATTTAGTGAAGCCTTACCTACCCGAATACACAACTTTGACTTAGGAGGAACGTTGGAGAAGCTTGAAAAGCTTTCGGTAAAATTGGAAGTGAAAATAATGAAGATATACGCAAATGATGGTATATTCAAACAGTACAGTAGATGAATTTATAGAAGAAGGAAGTAAAAGGTTGAAAAATATACAAGTATGTATCTGCGAAGTACCAAAGACGGTACAGCGGAAAGAAGAGACTCAAGAGATTTTAGGAAGATATCATAACAATCCAATGTTTGGAGGACACGTACGAAACATCAGACTATTAAAGAAATTGAGAACTAATTTTAGATGGAAAAACATGGAGAAAGATGTACGAAAGTATGTAAAGAATTGCCAAGAATGTCAAGTGAATAAAGCGAAACCCAGTCATAAGGAGAAATTTGTCATCACGGACACATCTAAAAAACCGTTTGATATTATTAACATAGGCGCAATAGCATTTCAAAGTGTAGTGATCTGTTAACGTTAATTCCTTTTAAAGTTCCTATTAGGGTAACTTCATTATTTGAGAAAATAAGAATATATGTGTGTTCATCACTAGAAGTCATGTTGAAATGTGCTAATATTGTCAATAATGTGTATAACATTGATTTTACTATGTCGTTGCGGCAGTATAAGAAAACAGTGCATTTGTACTTAAACAATTACATTACCTAGGTAATACAAGTAAATATGCGTTAATAACTTATCAAACAGAGTTCCGCTACTTTCGTGTGTTGATTCGCATTTGGATCAGGATTTGATTCTGATCTAATGTAAATTTGATTCGCTTCGTTACATTAATTTTTAATACTAACCCTATTTCTATTTTCATTATTATTCGAATTATTGTACTTATATATACATCCATGTAATTATGTTATATACCTATTTGGATTGTTTAACAATAAATAAATACATAAGGTCCCATTTAATATGATTATTTTCAATTGCCTGGTTACGTCACTGTTGCCTATTACGTCACCTGTTACCCCTAGTAGAGAAGCTTACAGTAGTCCATTTTCACGCTCCAGATTTCATCAGTCTATCACCGTTCAAAACAAAACAGGGGGGAGGGGAATTTTGAGAAGAACTGTATAATGCAAAGTAATTCGGTTCAGCTTCGTTATTACATGTGAGATGTGAGAACACTGAGTCGGTATCTCCTGTTAATAATTTAGGCGAGGATTAAACATATAAAAAAATTGATTTGCGAAGGGGTTCCTCAAGAAGTCGAAAAAATGATATGGATATTGACCATCTCAAACCAATTAGTTTGGAACCGTTACATCTAGCAGATCTGAAAGTTAGCAATTCACAAAATTTCGTTCCTTACATCAGCGATTACAAGCCTTTCTATGAATATATTTAATGGTCCATACAGCTGGTTGCTGAAGAGATTTCTAATATGAGCGACAACAAGAATTAGTTTTTCAACGTGTATTGTATTTTTCATTCTAAAAAATAAAATATTTGCTTTGAAAAAGCCGTTAGTTTATTAACTCATTAAGGCCAATATCAACTTCCTGGTAACTTTTTTAGGGCTTATGTCAATATTTTTGTTTATTACAAGAAGTAAAAAGAATATCATATTATAATATTAATATAATTACCTATTCTGTTTCTGATTTCTTAATTTACATTTTCTCTAAAATTACTTAATGGACATTAGCCCTTTTTGTAACAAGCTCCAGATACACTCTCATTGAGAATTGCATCAAATCATGACTGCACTGCAACTAAGAATTGGATAACATAAACAAATCTTTCCCCAAGGAGAGCGTGATGTCTCTGAACAATTATACCCTCTGTATTGTTAGCAAAATATTTTATATCACATTTTCGATACGTCACCTTTGAGAAAGGATCAGTTTCCAATAACCTACCAAACATATATATTAACTATACCTTTCTCATATCGGAAACCTTTTTTGACATAAACTTATATCTGAGACCTACTATTCTAATATCAAGACACGATTAAACTCGGAATATGTGTGGAATTGAAGTTTCCGAATTTACTGACAGAATAAAATATAAATGGCTATTCATTTTATTCTTGTGTATTTGTGCATTCTTTGGAAAAAAGTTTGTCAGTATTTATTTTATTTTGACAGCTCCCTAATTTTGGGATATACATGGACGGGTCAAAAGATAATGAAGCACAGATGTCAGTTGCAAGTATTGAATATACTTTTATTGGAATGAATGTAGATGATTATTTAATTCACACATGGCTCCACCAATGAAAAGTCCTGAATTTGGTTACATGATCGACTATTCAGTTAAATGAAGAAATATGAGCGACTATTTAATTCGATTGTATAAGAGTGCTATGATAATATCAAAATTTTACGTAACATTCACTCGAAATTGGAAATGTCTCGTTTTGGTTCATGTTCCACTTCGGAAATCAGTGAAAATATAAGCAAATCCATCCCAGACAATACCAAAAAGAGTAGGGAGTCTGTCTGTAGAAAATTTATGTCTTTTTATAAGCAGAAAAATTATGAATTTTGTGCAACTACCCCAACTTTCGTGATAGCCGAAATATTCAAAGATTGGGCATGGAATATGCGTAAAGAAAATGGCGAGGAATATGAAGAGTATACAATCAAATGGATGTGGATTCCACAGCGAAAAGTCTCCAGGAAGTGTACTTCACTGAATATAATCGGAAGCTAAATCCATTTGAAGATATCGAATTTCAAAGTGCCAGGCATGCGCGTGATGCAAAATGGCGAAATCTGGAAAGTCGTCCTCAAAAGCGGAAGGAAAGTTCAGAAGCACTTATATTAGATGAATTGATTACTATTATAGATAACTATGACGAGAATATCCCAGATGCTCTTCAGACTAAATTTTTTCAAATCGTATCTGTAGAGTTGGCCTGGCGGGGAGGAGAAGGAATCTATCACAAAATCGAATATTTTAAGAGAGAAATGAAAAACGACGGAACCTATTCTGGCAGGATCGAATCTAATCCTATATTCACAAAAACTTGCCACGGTGGAGACCAAAAGTGCGCAGATAGTAAATGGCTCACAGCTAACATTCAAAATATAAATTGTCGTCCTGTACGTATTTTCTCGAAACTATACTATATATTATATATACATATATATATATATATATATATATATATATATATATATATATATATATATATTATATATATATAATAATAAAGAGATTCTTAGGTAATTCACGCAAAAAGAAAAATTGCTACTGAAACAGAGTGGTAACCGCGGACATGCATGTTTCTCGCTCATTTGCCGTCTTCAGCACGGTATAACCGAATAAGTATGAGAAATTTGGGAGCAAAGATGTTAATCGAAACATCGGGAAACACAAAACAACGGATTTCAGCAGAGAAACCAAACGCTCAATTGTGCCTTCAATTGGAAGATCCCGAGTTTTCAGGACAACAACCAAGATCTACACGGAGGCGCCTATAGCCCCCCCCCCCCGCCTGAACCTTCCGACCCATAGTAAATAACAAAGAAGATGTAGGAATATCGCGTGATATGTTAACAACAACAATAAAGAGATTCTTGGGTAATTCACGCAAAAAGAAAAATGGCTACTGAAACAGAGTGGTAACCGCGGACATGCATGTTTTTAGCTCATTTGCCGTCTTCAGCACGGTATAACCAAATAAGGATGTGAAATTTGGGAGCAAAGATGTTAATCGAAACATGGGGAAACACAAAACAACGAATTTCAGCAGGGAAACCAAACGCTCATTTGTGCCTTCAATTCGTTGTTGTCCTGAAAACTCGGGATCTTCCAAATGAAGAATCTCTTTATTGTTGTTTCTTGTGAATAATACGAAAATTTTATAACGTTTCGTCCATCATAGTAGGCTTTATCAAAATCTGTTTTATTTTGTGGAACAGTACCTACGAGTGAAAAGAATTAAAATGAAATTTGGTAGCTTACAATGAAGACATTCACAATTAACAATTAAAAATTAAAAGTCAAAAATTAAAAGGTTTTCCAGCTCACATGCAGGAATAAAATTTTGAAATTAAGTTTTATTATGGTACGTACCTCGATGTTTACATTTTAATGGTAAAATTAGGAATGGAAAGAATGAAGGTACTATTATTGTTTTAGTTTTTTTCTTTTTGAGTAAGTATTCTGGTTTATGTTTCTTAGTTTTTCAATTGCAGAGAGATAAGGTGTATATTAATTATTAAAATGGAATATACGAGGTGGTCATAAAAATTGAAATAATATTCATTGTTTATTTATAGTATTAAGTTGTGATAAATATGGCTTGAATGTCTTGTTTATTATTGACAGTATGATGTTCCTTTTTTATGTAAATCATTTCTTTCATCAAAAGTTTTTGGTAGTTGTTATCTTGTGCTAGAATTTTAGTATTTGAAAAGTTAAATTCGTGTTTTTGGCTAGATTCATGTTTATGTAAAGCTGTTGAGGCATTTTTAGTGTATTTGTGACCGTTTAGCCTGTTATTAAGGTATTGTGTAGTCATTCCTATGTACTTATTGGGGCAATTTAAGCAGGGTATTGCTAGGGACGGGAGTGTTATATGCACCTCCGTGTCTATGTTGGTTGTTGTCTCGAATATTCGAGATCTTCTAATATTACTGACACAAATGTAGTTATGAATTTTCAAAAGAGTACGTATCTTGACAAACATTTTTAATACAATGTGTCTTACTCTATTTCTAACATTTTAATGTATAGAGTGTTTGAAAATGTTGATATATATATATATATATATATATATGTATCTATTATTGGTTTATTTAATTTTTTATAATCATGAGTATATATGTAAATGGTTATGATAAATTTTGCTTAATTTTTCTGTCTTTCTTATCATTCAGTGCTTCAAGTTAATTGTTTCTTGCGATCATTTCTTTAATTTTGAGTTTAGTAATCTTTTGGTGTTTGTAAATATATTTTGTGTTTTGAAAAGCGAATTCATGTTTTTCATTTGTTTCATGTTTATGAAGTGCAGTTGAAGCATTTTTTGTGTGTTTATGACCATTTATTCGATTATCTAAGTACTGGGTGGTCATTCCGATATATTTTTTTGGACAATTAAGACAGGAAATTGTTTTTTAATTGGGTTTTTGCTTTTTAAAGGTGTGAAGGCAGTTGATGTACGGTAGTGTGACTTATGACATACTTGAATATTTTGTTTTTTAAGTATATATTTTAACTTTTCTGACAAATCATTTTTATAAGATAATGCTACGCATTTCTGTGGGGTATTTATCTTGATTCCAAATTTGGAGGTGTTGTAATATTTTAATATTTGTTGTTTTTGAATGGTTCTAATAAGGTTTTGAGAATAACCATTTTCTATGAGTATTTCTTTCCACTTTCTTTAAAATTTTTGGACGATAATCAGGAGAAGTCAGTTTTATGGCTCGATCTATTAATCCAATGACTACGCTCCTCTTTTGATTTTTAGAGTGATATAAATTAAAATTCAAACATCTACCTGACCATGTATCTTTGTTGTAAAGTTTCGGTTCAATGTTGTTATTATTGTTGTTTCTAATTAATGTTTAATATAAAGAATTATTGCATGTAAGCAAGTAATATTTGATAAATAAAACTTTATTCATAATAAATAAAATAACAAGTAATATTTATTATACAAGAAATAGAACATCTATGTATCTTATACTTGTTACAGTCTTCGGTCTTCGATAGATCCCTTATACTGATGAGCTACGCTCACGATTAAAAGGAGGTAGTCTATTCGTACAGCGACATCGTTGAGCGGGAACCGGAACTCCACGGCGACGTTAATAGGATTGCCAGCTCTTCAGGCGTCTCGGGTTGGCCGTTGTGGTTTGGGGTTGTGAGAATTACGGGCGATTGGTACATGCAATTAATTTATCTCTATTTCATGTGTGAACTGAAGTTTGGAATTAAAGTTATTAAATTCATGTAATATCTTGGTTATTTGATTTTAATGTATAGCTTATATACAGTCATCTACGTAACGTTAGTCGGTCAGTCGATGTTTTTCCGACTGTGAGTTACAATACATTGAATCAATGTCGCTTACCGCCTCTCAAAATATGAGAAAAAATAAAAAGAAAGCTCATCTACGAAGAAAGTAATCGTTGATTGATATCAACATAATTATAGCATATAAAGCGAGGTTAAAAGAAATCGACAAAATTCTTCTACAAGATATTATAGACGTAGACACTATGTTTTCAAGGTATTCCTGACGATCAAATGAAACGACCTTTACGTTGGAAACTTTTATTAAACTACCTACCACCAGAACAAAATATTTGGGAAACATGCCTCCACGAAAAAAAAACCTTCACAAACATTTCATAAAAGAAATGATAGTGATGCCTGGAGAAAATGAGTGCAATAGAGATGTGACATTCGGTGATCATCCTTTAAATATTAACCCTAATAGTGAATGGCAAACCCTTTTCAAAGACAATGAGGTGTTACTGCAAATTGATAAAGACGTTAGGAGACTGTGTCCAGATATTTCATTTTTCCAACAACCCACTGAATTCCCATGTAAAGAAATAGTTGATAGTAACGACGTAAAAGAATACACACAAGAGTACAAAGAAGTGTTCTTAAATGTGCCAATGTTGAAAGAAAATGATTGGAAATTAATAAGATTGCTCATCCAAAAAATCTAATGAGGATTATGCACCTATGACTGAAGGACTAGAGACACATTGGGAAGTACTCATAAAACTAACTTCTGATTATCGTCCAGAAATTTTAATGGGAGTGGCAGAAATACTCGTAGAAAATGGTTATTCTCAAAACCTTATTAGAAACATTCAAAAACAACGAACATTAAAATATCACAACACCTCGAAATTTGAAACCAAGATAAATAGCCAACAAAAATAAAAATGATTTGTCAGGAAAATTAAAATATATACTTAAAAAACAAAATATTCAAGTATGTCATAAGTCACACTACCGTACATCAACTGCCTTCACACCTTTAAAAAGCAAAAACCCAGTTATGAAACAATCTAACTAAATATATTCTATTTTTTGTCTTAATTGTCCAAAAAAATATATCGGAATGACCACCCAATACTTTCCTCTCTGTTCTCAGGTCTCTCCTAACCTCCTCCAACGATTTCTTCCTTGGTCTTTTTACCACCTTCTCCACCTTTTAGCACTCGTTTTACCCATCTATTTTCTGTTATTCTAACTATATGGAGAATTACCTCTGATAATTGAACTGAAGAAATTCAAAATTACATTAAAGTACAAACAGTTAAGGAAGGACCCACATTGATGATTTAAGAAGCACGCTCTAGAGTACAGGTCGCCAAACCGTCGATAGAGAGCTGCTGGTAGCTCGCGCGAGAATAATTGGTCGGTCGCAAGTCGTACGGGAATTTTCTGTACATCGCGGGTAACGCGGGAATTTTTGGTAAATTGCAGGTCATGCTGGGGCTGGCTATACTGCACACGCAATCAGTGGCTGGTGTCACTGTCAGTAACATTCGCACAACCTATCGATGTTTTGAGTTTGGTGGAACAATTGCAGATCATCCTTCATTTTCAAAGAAGTTAGAGCTGTGCGAAAGAAATCTCATTCAAGGTGAGTTAAAGCATTTTTCCTGTTTGAAGGAAAATCTTTAGAAGCAAGGTTCTTCAGAGTCATGACAGCAACAGATTAAAGAATTTAATTTAACAAAAGCTTCCAAGACTTCGAAAGAATTTCAATTATAGCACAGTTTGTCAAGTCCCCCTTTATGGGGATTGACACTGAAGATTTATCTACTTGTGTCTCACAAAACTTTGAAGAAGACAAAGCTGCATTGGAAAAGGATTTAATTGATTTTCAAAATGACCTTTCTCTGAAATTGATGGTACTTCAAGCCCTGATAATATTTTGCCCATTGTTTCTAAAGAAAAATACCCAGTTATGTTCCAGGTTGGCTTGCAGTTAAAGTCCATGTTCTGGTCGACATATATGTGTGAGGCATCTTTCTCTAGTATGAAAGTTATTAAAAACAAATACCCAAACAAATTGGTTGATCAACATTCAGATAACTGCATCCGAATGGCAGCTACTTCATATACTCCTAACATCAAAGTAAACGGCTTTAGAGATTAAAACTAACTTTTCCGCATCTGTGGCCCTGAACAATATTCTATAATAAAATTGTTACTTGTATACACTTCGGGAGATGTATGGTGCTAACAAACCGAAATTTCTCCAAAAATAACCAAAAATTTAGTATATCTGGATTTAGAGGACCCGCTGTACTCGCTCTAGTCAACTGAAAATAAATCAATAGGGTACATATGTGAGACACCTTGAACAACATTCAAACATAAAATTTATCAATAGTAGACTCTCTAGAGGCTGTGTCGTGCTAACAAACTGAAAATTCTCCAAAAATGACAAAAATTTGGTACTTCAAATACCATAGCACTCGTTGTACTGGCTTTAGTGAGCTGAATATCAATAGTGTTCATCTTTGAGACGCTCTGAATAATATACAATCATAAAATTGGTCACTTGTATATACTCCGGAGGCAGTATCGTGCTAACAAACTGAAATTTCTCAAAAAATGATAAAAATATCGTACTTAAAGTACTGTAGCACCTGTTGTATTGGCTCTGGTGAGCTGAAAATCAATAGGGTTCATCAGTGATGTCCTGAATAATATTCAATCATAAAATTGGTAACTTTTTGAACTCCGGAGAAATTACAAAATGTCGTACTTCAAGTACCATAGCATTGGTTGTACTGGCTCTCGTGAACTCAAAATCAATAGGGTTCATCTGTGACATGTGGTTAACAATATTCAATCATAAAATTGCTGACTTATTGCACTCCGGAGACTGTATCGTGCTAACAAGACGTGTAAGGAAAAGTGGCCGACGACAACGACGACGACGACGATATACACACAGGATCTTTTTTTCTAAAAACCGTTTTTTAGTGTTGTTGTTGATGGAAAACGTAAAAATAACTCAAAGAAAAATTCAAAATTCCAACTTTTTTTAGGGTAAACCAATACTTTTCTCGCATATAGAAAGGTTGGGCAGAAAAGTAAAAATTATTGATGAAAACAAAGAAAGCGATCCTTCTCATTATCAAAAGTTTGATGAATAATATGTGTTTTTTACTTTTTGTGGTGAGGCCTAAAAGTTGCATTTATGCTAGTTAAATTAATTCAGTTATTTTATTTATCTAATATGCACAAGAAATGTACTAACATAGGTAATAAACCAATTTTATACTTGACGTGTATTTTTTCGTCCTGTTTTTTGGGTAGCTCACAGTAGGATTCTAAAACGGTTAAGTTGCTTAGTGGCTTGATAAGTTTGGCGACCACTGCTCTAGAGTATTTGACAAAAACTTCACGCGGAAATTGAATATCATCTGTTATTTAAACTGTTTATAATGCCGCATTGGTCTGCTCATCTCAGATGTGTTTAGCAGTGGTTAAATATATCGAAGAAAGAATTATTCAATTTTTTTATTGGAAATTTACGTGTCCGCTGAAGTAGAGGAAATGGTGAACGGAAATTGTTTTATCTTAAAAGGGGTAGTCACTGGTAGTTTGAACAATTTTTTGGATATAAAACGCATTGCTAGTAGAGTAATAGCGGTTGATGTTTGATATGCAAACTAGATTCCGAATAACACCACTAAACAAAAGCATGTGAAAATGAATTAAAAGCGAAGATGACTTTGACATTTTTCTTTTATTATCGCGATGTAACGCATCTGGAGTTCTTGTAGAAAACTGGGATAGTGATTAAGGAATATTGTTTGGGCGTTATGCGGAAGCAAATTCGCCAAAACAATATAAAATTTGTCCTGCTTCTTGGAGTTCGTTAATACAGGAAATAAAAGGCACCAATTCGAGGGCGAATGAAAGAGGTCAATTTAAAATAAAAGTTCAGATACATTTTTGTCGTACGGGTCTTCGGTTCGGAGCTTCGAAATAAAAATTTGTGTTCGTCATAATTCCTAATCTATAGAAATGAATACTATAAAACTCCAGTTATTGATTACGCACATCCATATGCTTTGTTTGACGATATACATGAATCTTTATAGCATACAGAAATCCAGAGGCGGCTTGTGCCCATCGGTTAACAATCCGTAATTTCAACATGGACAACCTGCATATCATATAAATAATTTTAAAATAGTACCTTATGCACCAAAAAAGTGAAATGATGCGTTCGTGATTAGTTTGAGCTTCAAGCTCAAGCGTAGCGATGGCGCTGAAGTCGGACGAGCCATGAACACGTCATCGCTCCCGCGGTGCACATATTTTTTGTCACGAAGATCGCTATTGATGACATGATTTTTGTTTATATTAATCGTTATAAAAAATGATATAAAGGATGAGAAAAATTTTGTTGAACATGTTTCAATCAAGAAATAATTTTATTGTTATTTATTCATAAGAATAATTTAACGAGCAGGAGTAGGATAATGAAAATTTTATTGATTCAATTATGTGTAATATTTGACATAAAACTATAATTAAATTGATTTATCAGCACAAGCAAAATATTTTATCATTTGATTTATTCAAATATTGATTTTTTTAAGCTCATTTATTGCAAACCATTAAAAAATTTAGCGTATGTTATTATTAGATGAAAATAAAAGTAATATTCACATGCAAAACTCAAAATCGCATGTGGAATTAGTCTCTAAACGATTGTAATCGTGTGTACTGCTAAGTACAATCGCTACGCGCCGCCGTTGGCGTCCTTTGACTTTCTCTATCTCTGTATCGCGCACGCGCTTTTGCTGTAGCTATATTATATGTACTATGTATTTGTGATAAGGATTTGCTATAGGTAGCGTAGTAAGGGTAGTAGGGGTGTAAGGGGTGACGGTTATGGATTACCGGCCCAAATGTCAGCCTTCCCTGCGCGTGTTGCACCCTGCTGGACAACTGACAAGGCTCTGGCCACCGAGTCGAGACGGTATAACCTCCAACGTCATGATAATGGGCAGCAGCTTTATCATCAATGGATTGAAGCTACCGAAGAATGACTTCCTTAAAGGTTCAAAACCAGAAACTCCTAGGCGGATATCAAGTTACGATTTAACCGGCTAGGACACTGCGGTGCAGAAAGCAAGGAGAAACTACTGCACTATTTTCTCAAGAATAACCACTAATGATGAGCACTATTCAATTAATGGCCCCGAGTCCCAGGCGTTTCTTGAATGGAACAGGGGTGCGACGAATCTCCGGGAGGAAAACTCATAAACACCGCTTAGCAACTTGGAATATAAGAACGCTTCACGAAGCAGGAAAGTTTGATATGGTCATGATGGAAATGCATAGGCTTAATATTCCAATTTTGGGCCTTGCCGAAGTTCGATGGTCAGGATCGGGATGTTGCACAAAAAATGATATGAATCTCTACTACTCAGGAACAGACAATAATGATCACAGTAAGGGTGTCGGGGTAATCATTAAAAAGGAATTTCAGCAGAGCGTTATCACCTTTATCCCATATAATGAGCGTATTATGCTACTACAGCTAAAAGCACATCTCATTCACATAAACCTTATCCAGGTGTATGCCCCTACATCAGACAGTAACGACCATGTTATAGAACAGTTTTATACAGACTTAGAACAATTAATGAATAATATCAAAAAGCATGAAGTGATTATAATTATGGGAGACTTCAACGCAAAGATTGGACGAGGAAAAGTCGAACAATTCGTTGGAAAATTTGGACTGGGAACGAGAAATGAAAGGGGAGACAGAATGCTACAATTCTGCCAAGAAAATGAGGTGATAATTACAAACACCTTTTATGATCTGCCTCCCAGAAGACTATATACCTGGACTTCGCCTCGACACAATGACAGCCGAATAATCAGAAATCAAATAGATTTTATAACCGTTCATAATCGATTTAGAAATGGGATTAAGAGCGTTACGACCTATCCAAGTGCCGACGGAGGAACAGACCATAACTTATTAGTTGCAAATGTAAACATAAAACTAAGAACCCTGAAACGACATAACAAATCTCCCAAAATAAATCTGAATGAAATTAAAAATCGCAAAGAACAACTAAATGAAGAGAAAAGGGACAAGCTGAACACCGTATCTCAAAGCGAAGACCTGGACAAGAACTGGAGTACGTTAAAAAATGCTTTGTTGGAATCTGGCAGTAGGGTACTTGGCACGGAAACAAAAGCTAGTAAAAACGAATGGATGACACCTGAAATAATTCAGCTTGTTAACGAAAAAAGGAAATATGAAAACAAAAACAGGCATAAATATAAAGAACTGAAGAACAAAATAAAATACGAAATCGACAGAGCCAAAGAGAACTGGATGAAAGAAAACTGTAAAGAATTGGAAGAGCTAAATAAAAATACGATACAGCAAACCTTCATAAAAAACTAAAAGACATAACGGGCAACACTAAACACAGAACACCCTGCGTCACTAGGAATAACTAGGGTCAATTAGAAACGGAAGATGAACAAATAAAGAAGGTATGGGAACAATATATTCAAGCTCTTTTCAGCAATGTAAGGGATTATGGACAAGAGACGCTAGACGAGGACCAGTGCCTTGAAATTTTGGAGTCAGAGGTCGAGCAGGCCATACAAACGGCTAAGAGTAAGAAAACTCCTGGTCCAGACGAAATCCCTACAGAACTACTAAAAGCATTAGATGCCGATATAGTGAAAAAGTTTACAGTTATTCTAAATCAGATATACAGGCAAAGTAAAATACCTACGGAATGGGTCAAGTCCACGTTTATTCCCCTTCCAAAGAAGAACAACCCCAAATCATGCGATGACTATCGGTTAATAAGCCTTATGAGCCACTCACTAAGAATTATACAAAACAGAATACATAAGAAATGTGAAGAAAAATTATATAAAACTCAGTTTGGATTTCGTAGGGGCATGGGAACAAAAGAGGCATTGTTTGCCTTAACAGTCCTTTTACAGAAGTGCAGAGAATACAACAAAACCGTATATGCATGCCTTATAGATTTCCAAAAGGCCTTTGACCGAGTAAAACACACAAAATTAATAGAAGAAGTTAAAAATAGCAATTTAGACAAAAAAGACATCGAAATAATAAAGAGCCTGTACTGGAATCAGTCAGCTACAGTGAGAATCAATAATACTGAAACTAATGAGATTTCGATTGCACGAGGTGTTAGACAGGGATGTATTCTCTCACCAACACTGTTTAACGTGTACTCTTAGGGTATATTTGAGAAAGCCTTATGGAAAAGAAGCGAAGGGGTTAAAATCGGCGGCGAAGTAATGAGCACGATAAGATAAGTTGACGACACTGTGATCTTGGCAGAGTCTGGAGGACCTGCAGATACTTGTAAATGCTGTTAATATGGAATACCAGCAAATGGGAATAGATATTAAAACAAAAAAACAAAACTCATGATAATCTCCAAAACACCCGCACATAATGATCAATTAATAATAAACGATCAAGCAATAGAAAGAGTAGAAGAGTTTAAATACTTGGGTGCTTTCATTACCTCAGACCTAAATCAGGACCAGGAAATCCGTGTAAGGATTGAAATGGCAAGATCGGCATTTCTAAAATTTAAATCCATGTTTTGCAATAAAAATTTGAATTTAATACTCCGGTTGAAATTTATGGAGTGCTATGTTTGGTCCCAGCTATTATATGGTGTAGAAACATGGACGTTAAAGGCAGAAATAACTAATAGAATCGATTTACAGACGTATGCTGGAAGTACCATGGACGCCCGAATTACTAACGAGGAAATACTAGATAGAATTGGTCGTGCCGGTACCTACTTTCGGCGTTAAATTAAAATTATTAATAACAAAGAAAGAGATCCGAGATTCAGGAGTTTTTATCGAAAATTTCCTCCTCTTCAAGAACCTTTTTTTATTTCTTAAATGTTATCTATTAGTTCATGAGATATAGACGAAAAACAAAACTCCTTCTTTTCATCTTAATTTGTTTATATCTTTTGCAAATTTTCATGTGGTAGTTAATGCGTTCGATACATTTTTTTAGACTTAACTCCGAATCCAATGAGCAATCACACATATTTTTAGAAGCTTCATCTCAAATTTCCACGTATTTCAAGTTGTCGACTAGATTACTTATCAAAACATACTTCAGTTTCTGGATTTTTAATAATTAGTGACAAGCAAACCTTCACATCGAAAATTCCACGAGAGTTTTATCCAGAATGTCTGTTTTCACAGAATATGACAAAGGCGCTGACTACACACACTAAAAATCAAAATTTCTCCTATACCCTTAATTTTATCGACTTCAAATAAAAAGTTATTTTGACCTGTTCTACTCGCTCCCGAATTTTTGTATCCTTAACTTCTTGTGACATGTTATTGTGAACAAATTTCTTGGCTATACCTATTAATAAAACTCTATCATTACATTAGCCAACAATGGATCAGCAACATGGACCATATACTTGGAAAACATGTAGCTCAATCAAAAGTCACTGGATTTCCCATTTTTACTATCAATAAATTCAACGGTTTATGAAGAAAAAGAAGAAAGCCACAGCGTTGGGGAAAATAGTAACTGTGGATTAATTTTGCAATGGTGTCATATTTTCTGGTTTAAAAAAATGAGCAACTGACGAAACAAAAATGTGTGGATTCAATGGTGACAGCTGCAAATATTTTGTGAAAAATTATTTATAGTTTTGGTATACAATGATGATATATTGAATATCACAAGTTCTTGTCGTGTAGAAACCTCAGATTAACAAATAAAATAGATATGTTTGTTCTGATTTTTCCTTGCCCCAAACATCGAGTCACATTCTACACTCACTTGTGGACACTGCTACTCTTTTGCCACATTTACGAAATCTCTTGAATTGCAGGAAATCTGAAATTAGGAGATTAATTGAAAATTTGTTAAAAATAAAAAAAGTTGTACTACTTTATGCATTTGAGTCGCTGCTTTTAAAATTAATTAATTATTGATACTTGAATTCTTATATAAATTCTAAACAAATATTTGTTATAACCTTAGATACCCGTATGGTTATAACTAAAAGTGGCAACGTTGCTCAAAATTTCAGTACCTGTTTTATATATCAACGGTAACCTATTTAGTAGCTTTGTCCTTGATTAATTACCATATAAAGAGAAATGCAAATATTGCCAGAGTGTGTTAGACGATAATTTCGAATAGGCTGTAATATTGTAGAAAATAATGTCAAACGTCGTGGTTTGTTTATACGAGCGCCATTATGAATAGAGAGTGAACATTTAATTCTTTCATTTTGATATGTTTTTCAAGACTTCTGATGACAAAATAAACTGAGTTTATTAATTCAATGTTTCTGGATTATCATGGTTCGTCGGTCCCAAGTTTGTCAGAAAAACAGCCGAAATGACCAAGGCAATGTATCTAGAATACCATCCCCACTTGTTGAAATTCATTCATTAGTTCACTACTGGCGTGTAGAATTGTTGGCCGCAAAAATTAAATTGTTTATGAATTAATAGCCCTCTCTATTGTATATTATTACTCTAAGATAGAAACTTTTTTTACGAATTTTCATTACCTGTTACCGATCATAATATTATATTTATTGGAGAAAATTGATCCAGAATCTACGAAATATTGAAACACGTGATTTTGCGTCATACAAATAAATTTTTAGTTTCGTATACAAACAGGACGAATTTTGTGAATCCGTTCAGTCAAGTGTGATTGATCACGGTACTGTCTCATGATAAAGGATAATTGATAAAATGGACTGTACTTAATTGGGTACTGCGAAAATTTTTGTTAGTATTGATGGGTTGACATTTTATAATATTTAAAGAGTTTTGCACACAATCACTTCAAATATAAAGGCTCCTCACCGAATTTATTCCTGGGTTTCCACATTTCGGGTACAATGTCAGCTGATGTTGTTTTAATGGTTTTGGACACATAAGAGTTTTACTTGATAAGCTACACCAATCTTATTTTAAGTTAATCACACCGAAAGGGTCAGTTCGTCCGCCATTACTTAGCTTCCTCGATTCTTTTTTACTGCGGCTGTATGCGTAGTTCGTAACTCTTCCTACAAGCCATAGCGTGTGTTTTGCAAAATTAACTTAAAGATAGTTTCTGCATAAACATAAACGGGCCTCCAAAACACACGAATATGAGCAGGTCGACATTAAAAAAGAAATAAAAAAGATTTACGGACGACTGAATTAGACTTAGGAACTAAATGTACTATAGAATTAATGAAAAGAGAAAACATTCACATTCAATGGGTAGGAAATAAACAAAAATTATTATTTTTTTTCCAGTAAAGGACACAGTTTGATCACTGGCCTTTTGTAAATGCCGGTAGCCGTACAAATTGTAGCAACACCCACTTGATTGTCTATGCCAGGGTGTACGTCAACTAGTCTCCCGAGTTGTTTTTATTACTGCTATTCGTAATAACGACTAGATCTTTGATTCTAACTTCCGAAGACGGATTGTTCCATTTATACGTTTGCAAGTATTTGAGTGAGTATTTTTTCCAAAATTCCGCGTGGAGTCTTTGAATAAGTTGCTATCTCGAGAGTCGATTCAGAGAAACATCTCATAAATCTGCTTCAGGTATATCTGAGTTAAATGTATTTAGGCTCAAAAAATGTCCAGGTGTAAGGGCTTGTAGATCATTTGAAACTGACGGAGAGGGGTGAAGAGGACGCGAGTTAAGGACAGCCTCGATACGAAATGTTAGTGTGGTCATTTTCATAAGAATTAATTTTTGTTAGCTGACCACTCGAACAAAATGAGTTCTGAATCTTTTACTCCAGCCTCAAGACTGTTGAAATTGAAACTTAACGGAGGGCTTGTATGCTATCTAATTGAAAATTTATTTGACTCCTGTTTTGCGTACTCAAGAAGTTGATTTCGAAATCCGAGAAAGTTTCTTCTTTGATCTGTTAAGCAATCGAGTATTCTACCGCATCTAGACACAAACCTATGAAACGCAGCTCCGAAACACTCAGTGGAAAATTCCATGGTAATTTCCAAATACTCGGAATGTGTGGTCGTACAAACAAGCACACAGATATACGACTTAAAGAATCACACCCTCGTAACGGTGGGGAATAACGGAAATGTCCACAAAAATCTATAGCAACGCTAGAAAATGATTTTATATGATTGGTGCGGTGAAATGGCAAAAAACTCATAATCGTAGGTTTATAAGGTTTGGGATTTCCCTTAAAACATTGAAAACCGTTGGCTATGATTCGTCGAATGGCTTTTTTAGCTAACAATATCCAAAACTGTTGTAAGATCAGATGATGTAAGGTTTTAGGTTCTGGATTCAATTATTGTCGGTGCGTAGGTTCATGTTTGTTAATCGATGTCTGTTTGGCAGCAAAAGCGGGTGTTTGGCAGAATATGATAAAATATATGAATTTTGAAGCCTACCTCCCACTCTAACGAATCCCATTTTGTCAAGAAACAGTGAAAGTTCTCTTATAGGTTTAGGTATTGATTTGTTTTCAGATAGGGCAGAAACAAGTTCCTTGAACTCATTTTTAATTTTTTGAATAAACTTTGTTGATCGGGAATACTAGACGGTCGTTTGTATGATTTATTTTTGATAATGTAATACGAATTACATAACAACAGATACACTGAATTTAGAAATTCTTTCTAGAAGGTAATATGGAAAGTTAAGAATGATATTTGTTTTTAAACAAACAGGTGGCTTTTCTTCCAAACTAAACGATACTGTCGATTTGCAATGGTGCACTTTTGAAGTCGGGCCAATCGCTTTCTGGGGACCCTCAAAACGAAGGGCCATTCCACCACATTTTGTGGGAAATAAGTTGAGAAGGGTGAACTCCCCCAGAAGATAATATCTGCGGCATTTTAGGTCGACGGTATATAATACCAAAAAGTAGAGCGAAGGATTTCTTGTATGTCACTGACTCGATTCGCAACAAAAGTTTTCCAAGGATTCGGAGGTGAGGACAGCCAATGGAGAACTACTTGAGAATCGCAAAATGCATAGATATTTGTGAAAGTTAATTTACCTTCGTAGGTAGACAAAACATACTGAATTATGTCACTTAGAAGAACAGCACCTAGGATTTCCAACCTAGTCAACATTTGTGTCTTGATAAGTGCGAAAATAAATAACACTTACATAACAAGATTGAGTTTTTGACAGTTTTAATATTCTGGGAATTTTGAAGTTAGATGCTGACGACATTTTGATCAGATTTTTCGTTTTAATCTGTATTAGAAAGCCACAGATGTTGCAATAAAAACTTCGCTTGCATCAATAAGGGATAAAGAAAAAATAGTACCGATGATAAACAAGATAGATCGTTTTGTCGGAGGTTTGTCCTTCATTTGACATTAATATGTCATTTTTGGGCTGCCGCTGCAAACCTGAGACTTTGATAAAATGTAGCTCCTCTTTATCAAAGGATACCGACATTTGGCGGTCCGATTCAGGCAGTGAGGCTAAGACAAGTACGTGTCCATTTGTCAACTCGACACCTCCCAATTATAACAACTTGATAAATTCCTTTTGAAGGGAAGGGGCTTCAGAAATGAAAGAGCTAGAAATTAAAAGATCTTCGACTAAAATTGACGTCTTTAGGACGGTACTAGCTCTGGGAAAGCGTTCGTTTCCTTGTTCTGCAAGCTGGTTTAAAGTTCGCATTGCAAGATAAGGTGATCATTTTATGCCAAAAGTGACAGTTGGGAGTTCTCGTTCCGATATCGGATCTTGTGGGGAAAGTCGCCACAAAATTCCTTGAAAAGGGCGATATTGAGGACTGATAAGATCTTGTCGTAACATTTGTTTATATCTGTGATATATGCGATTGGATTAAGACGAATAGCAAGGAGCAACGAGCCAATTTCTTTTTGAAGTTTAGGCCCTGATAATAGCGTGTCGTTTAGGCTAATGTTTTTCGAGCCCTTTTCTTGGCAGTCCCTAACGACTCGTAATTCGATATTAATACTATCTGGTTTTGAGACTCAGTGGTGGGGTAGATAGCAAAATTGTTTTGATTTTTGTTGATTAGGCAAGATTAACGACATCTGATTTGGTTCGATATAGTCATTCATGAAATTAGAATATGAAATATGAAACTCAAGGTTTTTGACAAGACGATTTTCTAAAAACAAAAATCGTCTAAGTGCTTGGGAATAGGTACCAATTTCTTAGGTCAGGCATGATTTTATTTTTGTAAAGTAAGTCTACCATGAATCTACCAGATGGCAGTCTAGTGACACTTGCGCAAAAAATAGATTCAGGTAATCTTTCCTCTGCTGATAATATTTGTTTTGACGGAATATTTTCTAAATCCCAAAACTGCGAAACGATGACCTCTAGGGGGAACGAAGGACTGGTAAAATAGCAAGCAGTTTGTTTTGGGTTTGAAAGGCTGAAATCATCGTCTAATTTCCCCATAAGAACCCAACCAAAAACTGTCTCAAGCGCAGAAGGTTGGCCCCTTTGTCCGATAACTCGACCTTCCTTGAAAGTTTCAGCAAATAACTCGAAACCGACAATTAAATCGATCGGTCCAGGCTTAAAATATGAAGGGTCTGCATGTTCAAGATTTTTTAGATGCTCCCAAGTTATGCTACTTAACGTAAAAGGAGGCACATTTGAAGAAATTTGAGGAACTACAATTGCCTCGAAATTTAAGAAAGGTTCGGCTTTTCCCTTTGGTTTGATCTGACATTTGACAAGCCCTTTTGAGCTGAAAGAAGACATTTGATTTAAACCAAACATTCTGGTGGTATAGCTTTGTCTCGATAAATTGAGACGGCGTCTGCAATATTCACTAAGAAATCCTGTCTGTGACCTGGAATCTAAGAAAGCCCTTTAAGCTGGAAATTGCTGCAACTGTTCATAACATCTAGCGGTGCGCAAAATAAAAGTACCTGAAGGCCCTGGAGTGCTCAACGACGTATGCAGATTGCTGATTGTGCGAAACAAGCAGGATATAGTTTTTTCTGTTGTACAACATTCATCTGATGGCGACAAATTTATAAAATTTGCACATTTGGAACGCACGTGAGTTTTATTAAATTTATAACATGAGAAATGCGGGTTTGTACTCTTTGAGGGTCCAGTTAATGATGAGAAAGTAAATTTTGTGATTTCTAGGGTGGCCTTTGCCCTGTGTGATTATTTTGATACGACGACTTTTGTCCTGAGAAATTATTTTGATATGCTGGTTTTTTGACGGCTGGTGATATAAGATCATACATATATTTTATAAAAATTGCAGAAGCGATTGGAAAGTGGGAATTTTAGTTGCAATATTTGCCATTTCAATATTTCAACGAGTAGGTATATCTAGTTTTTCCAAAAGAATAAATAACAACAAAAAGTCTCAATATTCTGAAAAAGTATCAATCAAATCCCGTTTCTGGCCCAGTTTTCAAGGTGATCTTTGAAATCGTACGCAGTAGTGCTGGCGATATCTCCTTCTTTGATAATTACCAGTTTCTCATAGGTAATCTTATAATTTTGATCCGAAAGACTGATTCCTGAGAGCAATTTCAAGGGCCAACCCTCAAGATAAGAAAATTTATATTTGCAGTTTATGGCCGTCACTGATATTTCAATTTTGATCAATTAGACTATTGAAAAGATCATAAAATGTAGGCCAAAGTTTTTTATTTCCCTTTAAAATTGGTATCCCTAGTCCCTTCAAAATAGGATCGTTGGTATGGATATATTGTGCAGAAGTTGTATCATTTTCAAGATCCACATACCTTATCCTAATTTCCTCTTTAGAATTTATGTCCGTTTGAGCGCTTTGCGACAACATATAACACTCGGTTATAGCGCTTGCAAATCGATTGGTTTTTGAATTGCCTACTTAAGCGACATGATATTATTTCACTTTGATCTAGTGTTATTATTCATTTAGAGTTGATTAAATCTGGTGCTCCTTTGTCTACCAAGTCACACCACCCAGTCGTTTCAGCCACTAGATAGCTCATTCTTCAAGCCAACTTGATGCTTTCGAGAAGCAAAAAACTGGATGGTTCAAAACAAGGAATGGCAGTTATCAAGAACGACAATTGCTAGACGGAGAAGTAACGCGTGGGGTAAGAGCATATGGAATACATTCATTTGATTTTGACGAAATTTACTATTTAATTTGATTTGTTGAAATTGTCGATTATTGTTTAATTATAGGCAATTAAATTTATCTTGATTATTTAATTGAACCCAATATAATTTGACTTCATTTTGACGAAATTGTCGTTTTGACTATTAGTATTACACTGCTGTGACAATATTGTCGAAATACGTAATAACAATTTTGATTTGATATGATGATCTGATCATGACGAAATTTTCCATTTTATTATTAGCATCACGCTGTGACGATATTGTCCAAATACGTAAAACCAATTTGTTGACATTAACTAGTTAATAAATATTATCTAGTATTAAACACCGCTAGACTGTCTCCTTGCTTCCGGCTGACTTTGTATACTATGAATTATTTATTTTTACAATTAATTAGCTCAAATTTATCACGGTACTATCTGAGGATAAAGGATAATGATAACATGAACTGTACTTAATTGTGTACCGCGAAAACCTTTTTAGTATTAATAGGTTGACATTTGATAATATTCAAAGAGTGTTGCACACCGTCACTCAAAAAATAAAGAGTACTCACCAAATTTATTCATGGATCTCCACTTTTCGGGTACCCGATATCTGGTACAATGTCAGCTGATGTTGTTTTTGGCTGGACAAATACGAGTTTAACTTGGTAAACTACACTAATTTTATTTTAGGTTTATCACACCGAAAGGTTCAGTTGGTCCGCAATTACTTAGCTTCCTCGATTCTTTTCTATCGCGCCTGTACGCCTGTGCGCCTGTTTACAAGCCATGGCGTGTGTTTTGAGAAATTCACTGCAAATATAGTTTGCGCGCAATCAAAATGAACGTTGTTATGGTTGACGAACCTTAGCATACGTAAAATAGTTGAAACCGATTCCAAGGTATCGTTTTTCCAAAAACTGGACGAAAATATGAAGGATCTCTAGTTCAATGTCAGTAAATTGTTGGAAATTTGATGGTCCCGCTCAAACAAAAAAGACCGATAAATTTTCTTATTTCTTCTGGTGTGGTGTCAACCCAACGAAATCCTGATTAACGTCTTCTTGTTGTTGGCTGATTAGCCAAAAATAAAGATTTACCCTTGAGCTAGTGTGTCATAGATGCTCCCATCAAAAAATTATTTGAAGTATTGAAGAGCACTGACATCATGAGGAATATTTATCTCCATTGTTTTGGCAGCTGTGAATGGAATATCTAAAAAAATCTAAGCAGTATCTATCCATACGTCATCAAAACATTTACTGACGGCTTTTTTGCAGTCCTTAACATTTTAGGAGTCTGTGGTGAGTAAATCAAATATTCACGTGACTAGTAGGTCGACTAGAAACTTAACCTCAAAATATACTTCATAAATAACAATTTACCTTGACTAGGAGTAGAATCTATTTTTGCTACTTCTTACCTTTTTATACACAAAATAATCTCCCACAGTTTACAAAATATTCAGATATAAATAACTATGAACAGTGATAACAGTAGACTGAACACTATTTGCGAATTCACATTTATATATTCGTATGGCGACAGACTAAACACGTTTTGTGGGAGGTCCTGATAGTTTTATGCCAAATTGTGGTAAAATTTAAGTGAAATTATCTGGAAAGTGGTTATGTGCATCTGTAGTTTGAGGTGAATAAAGTGCAGAAAAATCAAATAAGAAAACTAATTACTTGCAAATAAATTTTGAAAAATACAAATAAAGTGAACCATACACGTAATTATAATCAAGAAAATTAAAGTAGACAATAAATAATGGATGAAAAATTTATCGAACAACTGATTACTAAAATTTGTCAGAAACTTATAAATAAAATAGAAGATGAACTAGAGAAGTAATTTAATAGAATTGAGACCAAGATGAATGAGATGTCCGACAAACTTAACTAAATGGAGTCACTATGGAGATGGTCACTATTAGTGACAGATTGGAAGAATTACAATAGTGCATAAAAAAACAAAAAAAAGATATTAGTGCCATATCAGAAAGATTAGATGAAACTGGAATCCACCAAAGGCGTAATATGCTAAGATTTGATGGATTTAATGAGGCAGATAATGAAAACTTGATGTCGCTATTTATAAATCTGGTCAACAACAGAATGAAAATTAAATGTACAAATCTGGACATATCCAATATTTACAGATTAGGCAAACTAAAGGCACAACAAGGTAGGCCTAGAACAATAATCATTGAATTTGCATCTATCCTCAAGAGAAATGCAGTATTCAAATCTAAGGGTACCCTTAAGCAGACTGGTATCTATGTAAATGAATTTCTAACGAAAAATAGATATGATTTATTACGAAAATGTCAACAAAAATATGGCAAAAAAGAATCTTGGAGTTTGAATGGAAATATATTTGCCAGAATAAATAACAATGTCAAGAAAATCTCTACAGAAGCTGACTTTGCCTAATAGTATGTAGACACATTTAAGCAGTAATTAGTTAGTGTTTTTAAATGAAACTCAAGGTCTCTGTTAATTCCACAATATAATACAAGTTATTGAAAATTCTAAAAAATTGACAATTGTTTCGATAAATCAATATCATCGTCAGAATGACAAAAGTTACATTCCATTTTATGCATACCTGATGTTTAGTAGTTATTTTTGGCTAGACAAAGAGGTAACCCAACTTGTGATTGGCTTAATATATGTTTATAGGAAAAGGAAGAAGATGTGATATTACAAATATTGAAGCTTAGATATTATTAGCCCTATGGTGATATCCTGGATATCATTTTTCCAATTAAGATCAGTATAACTGTGCAATGATATAGAAAACCAGGAAAACTATATCTGCTGATCTTTACAATTATCACTTAAGAAGACAGTTTATTAGTGCAGAATTCCCTAGATTTAACTGTTCATTGACAACTTCATATTGTGGGTTTCTTAAATGTCTTCTAATTTCCAGTTCTTCAAGGAAATCCAGTTCTTGTTTCTTTTCACAAATATGTAGTACTTCTAGTTTTGTGTTAGGTGTCAATGAATGATTGGTGTCAAGTAGATGTTTTGCGTAGTGGGATTTATCTGGTTGCTTTAATCTGTATGCTCGTAAGTGCTCACTGTATCGTATTTCAAAATTCCTAAGGGTCTGACCCAAATAGACAGCATTACATTCTGGACATTTGAGTTTATATATACCTGACTTCTTTAATAGTGGTATTTTTTTTAAAAACACTAATATGAGCATATTCCACGAAGTAAGGGTCGAGACAGTCAATTTCAGTAATTAGTTGGCTATTTGAACTTTGTGTTTGCCTTTTTCTTTGTTGGAACTCTTTTTTGTTTTAGGTATCGATAACAATAATTGTACTGTAGGTATTTAATCAGTTTTTATCTTTGTTATTAAGGTGGAATTCTTTTCGATTTGTAATCGAATATTTCTAAAGTACATAAACGATTGTATATTTGCAGTATCGATTATCGTTAATTCAAATAAGATATGGAATTGCCAATAATGTTGAGTATTTTAATCTAGTCTTATTGGTAATCAAACATTAGTAACAATCTTAGTTATTTTCCAGTTATATTTTCTGTGCAATCATAATTTGATTATTTCATATTTGCTGCAATATTTGTGTATATTTATGCGAACAGGATAACTCTCATGTGACATGCATATACAGTATGTTCCATCTATCTATAATATACCAAAACTGTAGAGAGTTGAGCACAAAAACATCAGAAATGTATACGAATAGCTTAGAAGGTAATAACGATGTGATAATAGTAACAGAATCGTGGTTAAAAGATGGGATATGCAATAGAGAATTAATAGATACCGACACCTACAACGTCTTTAGGGCTGACAGAAATTTTGAACTTACAGGTAAAACTGAAGGAGGGGCAGTGATTGTGGCAATTAGGAAAAAATATAAAATTTTAAATGTAACTCGGCAAGTTTCCATGTGCGATGTGTTAGTTTTGGATATTGAATTTTAAAAAATAATATTCATACCCCCTAGTGCCACTTTAAATTAATGTAGAGATTGTTTTCAGTTTTTGCAAATTTGTATAAGAAACATTGATAAAACGTTAATAGTGAGTGACTTTAATTTACCTGAGATAAAGAGTTGCAAAAATTTAGATTCAAGAAATGTTAGTGCTAAAACGCTGACACTAAAAGATATTTTAAATTTTAATTCATTATAATTGTACAATGATATCAAAAATATTCAAGGAAAGACACTAGATCTAGTTATTATATCACAATTAAATAGTACTGATTGCATTGTAGAAAGAGAACAATTTCTTTTGGTACAGGAAGACCCTCTTCACCCCACTTTAATGATTAATATGAATTTAAAACAACGAGAAGAGGTAATTGCAAATAATTTGACCGATAACAAATATAATTTTGAAAAGGCCAATTTTAATTTATTATATGAACTAATGAGGGATTTGAAGTGGGAAAATGTAACGATTGAGGATAATGTACATTTGTCTGTGGATAATTTTTATATGAATTTCAATAATATATTCAGTAGGGCAGTACCGCTTTATAAAACGCATAAGTATTTTGGAAAATTTCCACCGTGGTTTGATGCTGAAATTGTTTATTTGTTAAAAGCAAAGATGACTACAGGAAAATGAAGCATGTTTCTACGTACTATAATGATAAATATTTCGAAGTTAGAAGTCAATTAAAGTCATTGATACATTGATAAGGCGTAAACATGAAGAATATTTAAGTAATTTTGAACAGAATATAACAGCGGGTATAAATAATTTCTGGAACTATATTGAGCAAAAAAAATAATAGATCGCAAATACATTCATATACTTTAGGTGGTGATACGGTGACAGATGAAAATGCTGCGGAGAAGTTTTCAGATCTGTTTGCTTCTGTTTCATCTGAAAAATCTCATTATAGTACAGATTGCGTAAATACAAATATATGTCGATTCAATACATATAACTTAAATGAAATAGATTCTGATGATTATAAGAAGGCCGTATAATGATTAAAACCAAAGAAATCAGCTGGTACCGATCATTTACCGCCCTATATTTTAAAGTGTTGTCAAGAATTACTTAAAAAACCTTTGCTGCACATATTCAAATTAATTATTAAACAATCAGAATATCCTACACAATGGGAAGTGGCAAAATACACACCAATTCATAATACAGGAAACAGAAATGAAATTGAAAATTACAGAGGAATTGCAACTTTATGTGCTCCCTCCAAATTATTAGAATTTATAATTTACAGCAAATTATATAACCACATAGGAAATGTTATCGCAGAGGAACAGCATGGGTTGGTAAACGTGAGGTCAATAAATACAAATCTATTAATATATATTGAGCAGGCGAATAAAACTTCAATTGAGAAATTGCAGCTGGATACTGTCTATACAGACTTTAGTAAAGCAATCGATCGAGTGAACCATGATATTTTAGCACGAAAATTACACAATTTTGGAATTTCAGCTAATGTATTAGAATTACTTAAAAGTTACCTAGAAAATAGAAAGTTTCTGGTGCAGTATAACGGCAATATCTCCATAAAAAAAGATGCGAATTCTGGAGTGCCACAGGGCTCCAATCTTGGACAGTTGCTGTTTTTGATTTTAGTAAATGACATTCCGTCAAATGTAAAGTATTCAATTTGTTTACTGTTCGCTGACGACTTTAAAATGTTTAGAAGAATCCAAACGGTGAGAGACTGTGTGCTACTGCAGAAGGATATTAATAGTCTATATACGTGCAGTATTAATAATAAATTGTATCTAAACATTAAAAAATGTTATGTTATGTCTATCATTACATCATACACACAGATACTTTAAGCGGAACTAATAAGGTGCGAGATCTAGGAGTCGTTTATAATAATCAACTATTATTTTATACACATATAGAAAACACTGTAAATAGCTGCAATAGTATCTTAGGCTTCATTCTGAGACAAAGTTCATTATTCTCTAATTTGGATACAGTAAAATTAGTGTACAATACCTTTCTTATGCCAAAATTAGATTTTGCATCTATTATTTGGGAACAACAACCACAAATTTACTCGAATTATCTTGAAAAAATACAGAATAAGTTTTTGCGCCATGTCTATTTTAAAAAATTTCATCACTGGCCCGATTACAACGTCATAAGAAGCGAAATGTTTAGAAAAGAATTTAAAATAAAATCATTGCATGTTAGACGAAAGACAACAATGATGAAATTCTTGTTTAAACTGATGACTAACCAAGTCTCATCAAATAATCTACTGTCTCTTATACCTATAAATGTACCACCTAAATACACTCGTTCTTCTTTGATGTTCAGAATACAACAATCATCGTCAAATTCCCCATTGCATGCAGTGCTACAACTAGCAAATATTATAAATGAAATGCAAGACGTGGATTGGACCCTTACATTTAACGAGCTTATGAGAAAAATAGAGAGCTATTTCGAGAGTTTTCATCTCTAACATTCCCAACTCACGAATGTTCTTGTGTTTTTGTGTTCATGCCTTTACCTCTACTTTTCCTTATCTTTACTTTTCTCTCCCTTTAGTACAGTTGTATTAGTATAGATTTAAGATGTCTATAGTCACCAGATTAATTAAAAAAAACATATTTATATCCATGTAAACAGGCCCGAGTGCCTGTTTGGATTTATTGTAAATAAATTAATATACTCCTTACAGCGGTACATAGACACGTGATAAATGAAGAACTTGAAGGAAGTACCAGCCACAGATAACCCACAGATAGATGAGACACTGATTGTGGCACCATCTAAAGTGCCTGTCGACTAAACAATTGAGTGATGGTAAAAAGATTTCTGTAATTTTAGGTTTTGGCGGTATATTCAAATTAACTCTGTTTTAATTAATTTATTTCAAAATAACCATTTATAGTGCATCATTTGACATTTCATTCAATTTATCTCCATAAACTCAATAATGACTAGATGTTGAGTTAAATTGAATGAAATATGAAATGATGGTCCATAAATGGTTAATTAAATTGGAAAAAATAAAACAATAATCATATAAACAGTTCATTTAGTGTGGTATAAAAATACACAACAAATTATTTATTTCATAAAGTACTTTTCTTAACAGAATGACAATGGATAAACTATAATGTAAAAACAATGCAATAATTAAAAAATAATTTGAGTAACATACATTATAGATTGGAATATCATTAGATTTTTAAATGAAGTTGAATCAAGATAAAAGTAGAGAATTATTTATAAGTTTATATTAATTTATTTATTTATTATTATACTCCTATAAACACACAGAGCTGGACAAACTACTGGAGTATAACTGCTACTTACTTAATCAAAAAAAGTGTTAGCAATGAGTAGTTAACTACTATTTTTGGCAACTGTCTGTGAAAGAAATCATATGAGTGTAATTACGGTGAATGTAAGAACAAAAGTAATTGAAATACTTTTAAAGGAAAAGTTGTTAAATATGCCCACCTCTGTAAATACAAGGTGCCAAGTAATTACATATGAGAGTGCTAAACAGCACTTGTGACTGTACAAAATTTGAAATAATATATCTAACATTTCATTTCCACTTAAAAAACATCTTTATTTCTTTACTGGAAGTATTGAATTGGTTTATATCACCAGCCTATACCTAGTATATTGCATACTTGTATATTTCCACATTTAAAAGCATTCCGTTCTTATGAAACCATCGGATAAGGCAATTTAAGTTACTCTGCAGCTCCTGTCAGTCTATGATTGTTAAAATATTTCTTAAGGGCTCTCAAAAATCCCACCGTCTTGTGAAAGTCCTTTCTCGTTTCTGGTTGAGCTTCTACAAGTAAACACACAAAATAACAACAATAAATAAGTAAATACACAAATATGTTTGAAAATTAATATCAACAAAAGAAAACAAAATGCGCTTCCTATTGAAATAATAAGTTTACACATGTTTTTGTACTAAGCCAAAAAAAATATCAAAAAATATTTGAGTCTCTAAATTTTTTTGGTCTTTTTGAATTCCTCTTTTCAAGTTTTCGATTTTTTTAGGAATTCTTGATTTTTTTTGGTTTTTAACTATTTTTAGATCTATTGCTCTTTTTGTTTTTTGTCTTTATTGGATATTTTGAATTTTTGGTTACCGCTAGACGTAACGCCTCCACAAAAGTTGATACTCACTTTCATTTCCTATAAATTGTCATACCATGGGCTATATATGAAAATCGGCAAGGGGTCAACACCTTCCATCCCATAGCTGGAGGAGGGAATAGCTATAACATAAAATAAAACCCAGATTATTATTTTTTCAACGGGTACATTTTAAAATGAAATTTTCTGTGTATGGTGTACACACTAGATATAAATTGAGTGAATGGAAAGATGAGTACTGAGTGTGATTTTATTAAAATTCCAGCTAAGCACTTTCAGCCATTAGGCCATTCTCAAAGCTGTCGACAAGAGGAAAACATACAACAGGTGTAATAAAACATCAAACCCTGTATCTGCTACATACTATGAAATAAAATGTTTGATGTTACATCAATATTTAAGTAAAATTTGTTAAAATTACTCTCTAAAGAGGGTGTACACACATATCATTTAGTTGATAATTTCAAATTAGACGATTCGTTATGTGAATTACAATTGTACACCCGCTGTAATTCTAACAAATTTTACTTAAATAATGATGTAACATCAAAAATTTCATAGTATGTAGCAGTTACAGGATTTGATGTTTTGTGACACCTGTTGTATGTTTTTTTTGACGACAGCTTTGAGAATGACCTAATGGCTGAAAGCGCTTAGCAGGAATTTCAATAGAATTACACACTCAGTACTCGTTTTTTCATTCACTCAATTCACATTTCAAAATGTCCAAAATTTTAGCATGCTATATTGAATACAATAAAACTTACCATCAATTTTTATTAATTTCCATTCATATGGGAAGCAAACCGAACTGTCTTAATAACACCTTCCTTCGCCTGTCTCAAATCTAAAGAAATATATCCTCCATCGTTTCCCCGTCGACAAATTGAATGATTTAATACCACTGTGTTTCAGCCATATTAATTTCATCTTCCTGGGTTGGAGGAACAAAACTGTAAAAAGGAATATTTACTTTAGTAATGCAACAATTTTCAGTTTAGCTAATGTAAACAACAACCATGATCTCCAAAGTTGTCGATTACATTAGTAAAAATTCTGTGTTTTATAAAAATAAAGAAAATGGTTGTTAACTGCGATAGAAAAAATGCTCAAATTTTTTTAATAAAACTTACCCAGTACACCACTTATTAGACTCCTTCAGAATACACTTAGACATTGTCTTTTCAATTAATAACAATAATGCAACGACACAACAGATGAATATTACACTATAGTAATTACAAAATACACCAAAATACCGAAACCTTGTAATAACCTCTTAGAACTAAGAAACGATAACAGTATAACAGAACCTGTGGGGACGAGCAATATGACATCGCGCATACGCTGTAATAAAAATCAATAAAATTTGATTACTAACGACGTTGCAGTTTTCGTTAATTCTTTGGAATTATCTACCCATTTTAGTTACTCGACAGGCTCTATAGATGGCACGGTCTGCAGTGTCTCTAGCCTGGTACCAACCAGTACCAACGGCCACTATGGTGGCCACACACTCACAATAAATTGTTGAGGTGGTATGGAGGCCGCGGCTCTTCAGGTAGAATCGTAAAGGCCAAAGTTTGAAATCGATTTCTGGTATAATTGAAAATTTGGAAATAAAATTATTTGTACCTTTGTGAGTGTGAATAAATTTTCAAATCGTAGACACATTAGCTTGTGGTTATCCAGAGCATCGTCAAACCTGAAATAAGTAGTGTAAGATGTATTTCCTTTTCCCATGGTAATATAAAGTTAGTTGAGCAAGAAGTGAAATAATAACATGAAATATATATAACAGTGGAAAAGTATTTATACTATTTATAGGATATGTTTTCGAGTAAGTACAAAAGTTTATTTGCAGGTTATGATATGTTTGAATTAAAATTATTCAAATATCCTCTTGTTTCCCAAATATTGAATAAAAGAAAGTTAAAATAACTCCATAAAGCTGGTAGGTAGTAGCAAACGACAAGAATACAGTTAAATTTATAATTCACGTTCATTGACATTTACGCGAGCGTGTGATATTTTTAATATCACACATTTGTGATATTTTTCCCTCTCTAGGGTCAGCTACTTCCCAATAGCTGTGTCGTTATCATATGTGGTCGTAGAAAAAATTGGATCGTAATGGATTAATTAATGTAGGTACAAGCCCTGCATATATAATAGCATAATTAAGGTTTGGAAGTATAATTACTATATCATATTACCTATGATTAATATTGGGGTTTTATATAAAAAAAACATAAAAACATACATACCCCGTCAATGTCAGTAGCACTATTATCCATATTTTCCAGCAGGAACTCCGTATTATTTCCCATTAGAATGATTGACTCCATGAGCACAAAACATTTTAGTTCATCTGAAACATAAATATATTAAAAAATTGTCTCCCAAATAATCTCCAGTAATTTGCGAATTCATTTTTTTATTAAAAAAAGTTTTCTCTCATGTTCCCCTATGGCAGTTATGAATGTGTGTAAACTTAATTAGCTGTTTGAGTGTTACTCATCCCTCGAAAAATGTTTTTCTATATTGTATTTCACCTTGATTATAAAACAATGTCGCAACATTCATTATGGAAACTTTGAAGCGAAGAATCAGAAAAAGCTGACAAAAAAATGTAAGTGACATTTCAAAATTGAGCAATATTATTAATACTTTTTACTTATAAAAACATTATATAGATACCGAGGAATCATTTTAGAATAAATTCAAGTCCTAAAACAACTATTCTAATAGATTCGATAGTACAAATTCGGTAGTCAAGAATTAACTTGACGATGAACAGTGGAGTTTCGAAAATCAACACCATTCTGGAATAGTGATTGTAAGAATAACAGAAAATGAAGTATAAACTCCCCAATCGGTTACGGCGGTTGATAATCACAAGGTTATCTTATTTATTAGGAGCTTGGAGCTGTCTAATGTTGGTTTCAATCTATTTATCTATTATATAATAATGTTACGAAGTACGGCCCTGTAACCTTATGTCAACGGTGTTATAAAAATGGCGAGCGAACCGAATACTGAGAAGGTCTATTGGGATTTTTGGTGATCGTTTTTTATAGACATGTTCTCCGAAGGTCTTTTGAGGATTGAGCCGGCATTCGAGAAATATCCCGAGAAGGCGATTGTTTTTGTGTAAGACGCAAACTAGAATTATCTAGAAAAAAAGGCCGCTTATATATAAAGGACAGACCAGCGGAAGAGTTCAGTTTATAAAGTTTGTGTGTATATAAATTCGATGTAAGTGAATAGTTAAGTGTATATAAATTAAGTGTTAGTGAGTAGTTTACTGTTTAAATAAATAAGAAAAACATTACATTGGTCTCAGAAGTGAGATAATATAAATCAATGAAACGTAAACATGGCCAAGAGACTTAGTGACCTGAAAGTGACAGAGCTAAACGCAAAATTGGAAAATCTCGAATTGGAAACGACCGGTAAGAAGAGTGAGTTAGTAGAAAGACTCAAAGTGGCACTGGTTAGTGATGTATGGGATCCAGAAACGTTTTTATTAAATGACGAGGCTTCCACCTTAATCTCGTCCATTCCTGCTAATATTTCTGCTAATATGAAAAACGATATTTCTGCCATGGAAGAGAAGATTTCAACCATGAAGAACGCTATCTCTGCTAACATGGACACACTTTCTACCCATATCTTATTATTGAAAAACGACATTGCCGCTGACGTTGAAAATGGAATTTCGTCTCTAAAATCGGATATTGAGGATAAAATGACAACGATGGATGAGAAAATCAAGAAGTTAGAGAGAAAGATGACAGATTCAAGAACACAAGACACGTCATCAGAACAAAAGAAGATGGAGATATGCAAGCCTGAAACACAACCCCAGACAGAATATATCAGCAGTTTCGCCCGAGTCAAGGCTCCAAAATTCTACGGAAAGATATCGTGGACCGATTATGTGAAACAGTTTGAAGCAGCGGATAGAGTGAATAATTGGTCCGGTAGGGAGAAGGCGGTGAACTTAACTGCCGCGCTTCAGGGCCTTAGATGTACTACAGGCGATACCACTTGAAGAAACGGATCATATTGAGCAGATGAAAAAGAAGCGGGACATGCGATACGATCACGAACAGTTGGAATATTTGTACATATTCCAACTGAAGAACCGAAGGCGGAAACGTGACTAAAATCTTCAAGAGTATGAACTGGATACTGCCCGACTAGTTCGATTTGCTTATCCAACAGCACCAGATAACATGATGTAATGTTCAGGCATCCAGACCTTTATTGACGGCTTATGTAACCACGATATGGAGGAGATGCGTCAATTAGCCCATGCTGAAACATTGGTCGATGCATTGACTGCTGCTCTTGAATATTAAGCAGCCACGATGGTTTCGGGATACAACAAAGGTTGGACCATACAATAAGAAGGGGAAGATGACAGATTTGACCAGATCGTCAAATTGTTGAAAGGTATGGTAGACAAGAAGCCGAAGAAAATCAGGTGCTGTAATAGTGGCGAGCTAGAGCATGCACACAGTTCTTGTAAGCGTCCTACGACTCCTGCAAACCAAAAACCTCTTGAATGCAAAGCAGCCACGAAGCCGCGGTACAACAAAGCTAGGACCATGCAGGAAGAAGATGACGATGACAAACTTGACCAGATCATCAACTTGTTGAAAGGTGTGGCAGACAAGAAGCCCAAGAAGATCAAAAACCAGAAGTGTGGCGAGCTAGAGCACGTACGCAGTCCGTCTAAGCGCCCAAAAGTCTCCTGCAACCCAAGAAATCCAGTCACAGGGGAATCAGACAGATGTGAACATCCAGCTTATGTGAATAACTGCACAGCCAACTCTTTGCCTAGACGGTCATGCCCTGTAGACTTTTCTCAATGCAATAAGTCGAAATCTAAGGAAGTTGCAGTTTCAAGAATTGCAGTAGTCTATGAAGAATGGTCACCTACCAGGATCGGAAAATATCAGGAGAATGATTCTTGCCTAAAGAAGATTCGGCAGTGGAAGGAAGAAAATCGGCGACCTACCTGGCAAGAAGTGTCAATATTTTTACCGAAACTAAAGGCGTATTGGACTCAGCGGGACTCCCTTGTCCTGCAAGAAGAGCTGTTGAGAAGAGTCCTGTGAAATGATGATGGTTCTGAGATGAGGAGATAGCTAGTTATCCCGAGAGCAAGAGTAGCTGAAGTACTAAAGAAGTTACACGACAGTCCATCGGGTGGTCATCTATGAGTGAAGAAAATCCTCCAGCGAATCCGTGAGAGGTTTTATTGGATTAACAGCTCCGATTATGTGAAGGACTGGTGTAAGAAATGTACGACTTGTGCTACGAGTAATGGACCTTATCGCAAGAGGAAGGCACCCATGAAACAGTACAATGTTGGAGGCCCTTTCCAAAGGATTGCTTCAGATATCGCTGGGCCATTTCCGATGACAGAAAATGGTAGCAAATACATACTTGTTGTAATGGATTATTTCACAGAGTGGGTGAAAATTAACGCTATCACAAACCAAGAGGCCACAACTGTCGCACATTTATTGGTGAAAGAATTTATCACCCGATATTGAGTGCCCTTGGAAGCCCACAGCGATCAAGGATGAAATTTCGAAAGACATCTATTCCAGGAGATTTGCGACAAGCTGGGAATGAAGAAGACCTGGACAACAGCATTACATCTACAGTCAGACGGAATGGTCGAGAGAATGAACAGGACTGTTGGAAAATACCTGTCCAAAATAGTTTCCAGCCATCAGAAAGATTGGGATCAATATATTTCCCTATTTGCATTGGCTTATCGATCTGCTGTCAATGAGTACACGGGTGTCCACCTGCGAAAATTCTGTTTGGACGTAAAATGAGGCTTCCTTGTGACCTAGAATTTGGCTGTCGACCTGGAGAAGATTTAGCAGGAGAAGACTACGTGATCCAATTGAGAAGAAGACTGGACGATATTCATGAATTAGTTCGAACAAATCTTCAAGTTGCCAGCGACAGAATGAAAGGTCGGTTCACACAACCCGACGGAGAGAAAAGGGTTTTCTCCAAAAATTAAAAAAATCTTGGGAAGGTCCATACTTAATCAAGAAAAGGATCAATGATGTTATATATCGCATAAGCATGATCCCCAACGGAAAAACAAAAGTAGTTCAACAAAATCGACTAGCGCCATTCGAAGGAGACCATGACCTAGAGGAAGGAGTAAACCATATTGGAGATGTGTCTGACCCTACCAACGATGAATGTATGGGCGCGTATGGAGGTACCGGGAAAGCTAGATATGGAGTCACTTAAGAACAACGACAAGATTTGTTAACTCTCTCGAAAGATTATTCACTGGCATACAACATCCCCGCTCGTATTAACAATGCACGGGTATTGGCAACCGTCTGTCGAAAGAAGGTCGGGCAATTATAAAAACTTGAAGGCCAGATTCCAGCCCCTGGCAAGACACTGAGACTGAAACACAATTCGCGGTACGTCTTCTACGTGGTAACTAAAAATGAATTTCAAGATCGATCTATCTACCGCGATGTGTGGGAAGCACTTTGAAACCTCCGAGACCATGTGTTGGAATCTGGCGTGAAGAAACTGGCTATGCCTAAGATAGCGAGTAACCCGTTGGATTGGCGAGTCATCAGGAACATTGTAGAGGTGATCTTCCAAGATACCGGTGTCCAGATATTAGTTTGTAGCTACAATCCCCGTTATCAGTATCCGATGAAGACGGTGCCCTGTTATTTCCATAAGATAGGAAAGTGTAGCAATGGGGCCAGTTGCCGATTCAAACATCCAGTCTTGGCTACACAAAAGTTCCAGGAGGAACTTCCATTCAAGGACCTTATGTTAACGACGTTAAAAAACGGCGAGCGCATCGAATTCTGAGAAGGTCTATTGGGATTTTTTGTGACCGTTTTTTATAGACATGTTCTCTCCGAAAATCTTCTAAAGATTGAGCCGTCATTCGAGAAATGTCCCGAAAAGGCGATTGATTTTGTCTAAGCCGCAAACTAGAATTATTTAGAAAAAAAGGCCGCTTAAATATAAAGGACCGACCAGCGGAAGAGTTCAGTTTATGAAGTTAGTGTGTATATGAATTAAATGTGAGTGAATAGTTAAGTGTATGTAAATTAAGTGTTAGTGAGTAGTTTAGTGTTTAAATAAATTCGTAAGTAGCCATACCGTGTATTTAAAGTTTATCCCACCCGTTTACTGTTTAAATAAATAAGAAATAAACGGTTTTACGGATTAAAACTAACTTTTCCGCATCTGTGGCCCTGAACAATGTTCTATCATAAAATTGTTACTTGTATACACTTCGAGGGATGTATCGTGCTAACAAACCGAAATTTGTCAAAAAATAACCAAAAATTTTGTATATCTGGATTTAGAGGACCCGCTGTACTCGCTCTAGTCAACTAAAAATCAATAAGGTACATCTGTGAGTCACCTTGAACAATATTCAATCCTAAAATTGATCAATCGTATACTCTCTGGAGGCTGTATCGTGCTAACAAACTGAAAATTCTCCAAAAATGACGAAAATTTGGTACTTCAAGTACCATAGCACCCGTTTTACTGGCTTTACTGAGTTGAATATCAATTGGGTCCATCTTTGAGACGCTCTGAATAATAACAAATCATAAAATTAGTCACTTGTATATACTCCGGAGGCTGTATCGTGCTAACAAACTGAAACTGCTTCAAAAATGACAAAAATATCGTACTTAAAGTACTGTATCACTAGTTGTATTGGCTCCGGTGAGCTGAAAATCAATAGGGTTCATCAGTGAGAAGCCCTGAAAAATATTCAATCATAAAATTGGTGATTTGTTGAACTGCGCAGGCTGTATCATGCTAACAAACTGATATTTCTCAAAAAATTACAAAATATCGTACTTCAAGTACCATAACAACCGTTGTACTGGCTTTGGTGAACTGAAAATCAATAGGGATCATCTGTTACATGTCCTTAACAATATTCAATCATAAAATTGCTGACTTATCGCACTCCGGAGACTGTATCGTGCTAACAAGACATGTAAGGAAAAGTGGCCGACGACAACGACAACGACGACGACGACGACGACGACGACGACGACGACATACACACCGTTTTTTCGTATTATTGTTGATGGAAAACGTAAAAAGAACTCAAAAAAAAATTTCAAAATTTCAACTTTTTTTGGGGTAAACCAATACTTTTCTCGCATATAGAAACGTTGGGCGGAAAAGTAAAAACATAACAATAAGTTAAACCCCTTCTCCATATTTACAATGGTTCATATGAATCGTTCACTGTTCGAAACAGTGCTGGAAGTCGTTTTTTGTCAGCTCTTTCAGAATCCATATCACTTTCTATTTCACAGTTTGAACATATTCAAACATTTCTTAAGTTCAAACCAACTAAAGAAATCTATAGACGTCGTATAGTGCAAGACTGAGACAATGAGGTGGATTTTCTAGCACTAGGTTCTTGAATATGACTGGAAACCCTTTGAAAGTCAATGTGAGAACAGCCGACACCTTATCCTGGTGGAGGATCCATGATATGCGCTTTCACAATTCAGATTATAGCAAAACTATAGTTTCGGTGGACAATAATTAGTTTGTAACGTGCACAGTACACAGTGGGATGGTTCAGTTTACGTATATTAGAAAAAGAAAATCTAATTCACAGAAAAGTGAGTGTTCAGATAATGAGTACCACAAGCGCTACCACTCTTCCATCATTAATGTTAAATGTCTAAATACCAATTTCCGTGTGCAGTAGCGAATTGATTTCACCATATGAATTACAGAACCAACCGCGAATGGAGATGAATACTGCAACAGAAAAGGCTATTGCAGCTAAAATGTACAGGAACATATAATGCTAAAGAAGAATTTACGACTATGGACTCTCAGTGGCCGGTGTCTGATCATGATAACCGAATACTTAAGAGATCGAGTATCTATGCCCTAATGAATACTATGCGACAAAACTTCTTATTATTATGTGATTCCGGTTATGGAATAATACCGTGGTTAATGACACTGTATAAAAATCACCAAACGCTTGAAGAAATAGCATTCATCAACTTCCTACAAGAGAACGTGTTATTATCAAAAGTTGTTTCGGTCAGCTAAAGAGAAGATTTCCTATACCGCAGTATAGAGTTAGAATACAACTAGATAAAGTTACTGCCGTCATTGATTGTGCTATCTTTCGTAATATATCAAAATATTTTAATGATGAGATTCCTGACGATGAAGCGGATCAACACATCAATGCTGATCAACAAGAGGTTTTTGATGAGGAACACGACGCGAGTGTAGCTTTGCGAAGAAGGTGTCGATAGAGGAGGGTTTTTAAAGATTTGTCAACTTTAAAGTTACTTAATTTCGATGGTAATTCTTGGTGTTTTATTCTTTTTCAATTACTTTTGGAAAAAAATGCAATAGATTTCCGAACCCGTTTCGAGATTCAATACAGTTCTGAGGAAATTCCAACTTTCAAACAATTGTGCGAGTTTCTAGAAAATGGGTGTAAAACACTGGAATTCGTGCAGCATCATACTGCCCCAAAATTGGGAAAACTTTCTTCCGATTCAGGTTTCTCCAAAAACCCAAGTTATCAAAAAACTTCAAAACCATCCCAAGCTTTCAATATACAGTCATCTAAGATTTCCTGCTACCTGTGTAGAGAATCTCATAGACTTTCTGAATGTGTCAAATTTCTAGAAAAATCTCCAATTGACAGGAACAATTTTGTCAAGCATAACAAGTTATGTCAAAATTGTCTGTATCATGGTTACGTGACCCAAGCATGTCCTTCAATGTTTCGATGCAGAGTTAGCGGTTGCAATGGTAAACACCATACTTCGGTACATATTTTCAAATGTTCAGAGGGCATACCACCACCCACTTCACAACAAAATTTCACGGTCGTCCCCCCTCTTACTAAAACTCCGCAAAATCACTGCAACATAATGTGCTTGTCCGCACAAAATGAAATACCTTTCCAAACCGCTAGTCTCTTAGCTACTGCGGTAGTAGATATTTGTGACAGTAAGGGCTGTTATCACCCCGTTCCTATCATGGTAGACTCGGTACCGATTGTTTCATTAGTCAAAAGTGCTTACGCAGATTATGTCTAGTTCGCCTCCCTTATTCCACTACTGTCATGGATTAAATCAAATGTCTTCCATTTCCTCAAGTGGTATCACTCGTTGCAAAATTAAACCTGAAAAACTTCCTGGTCCAACCTTTTCCTATTGTAGTTCTGAAGTTATTCGTCCATTCTTCCCCTTTATGATTTACACGAAGGGCTCTGGGATCACCTAGAAGGGCTACAGTTAGCTGATAAAAAATATTTCGGTTCTAGATTTCTTCCAAAATAATGTACAATTCACCTCAATGTAAACTATCATAATGCTTCTACAATATATATGAACAAATTAATTAGATTCATGGATTGAACCGCGTTGGACGGTTTTACGGTGATTTAACTGGTAAACAATTTTTTATTATTATTTTATGTATTTATTTTATTGTTATGTCATTTTTCGGTGAAATTCCAAGGAGCAGGCAGATTGAGGCCTTGGAATTAGCCGAAGGGGGTGATTCGTTGCGTAAAGTAGGCATATTGAGACTACGGAATCGGATCACTTCCTACATTAATGAACGAATAACCTAACCCCCCCCCCCTCTTGATAATGGTTTGAAAGTGGAAGCCGAAACGTCGGGAAATTTCAAATTTCCAACGCGGTTCAACCCGTGAACCTAGTTCATTTGTTCATAATTCTAACCGCGGAAACGTTTCCGAACATATATATATATATATATATATATATATATATATATATATATATATATATATATATATATATTATAATAATAATTCTATTTTATTAAAACTTTTTTTTTATTATATAAATTGACGTTGGGACGATATTTTTATAATTCATTTATTTCTAATTTTGTATTATGAAATATTTTTTATTGTATATTTGGGTCTTACCTTCGGCAGCTCTATTCTCATACAATTCCGGGGCATGAAGACTCCTTATTTCTTCAGGTTCTGGCCGCCAATTATACAATTTTATAGTAATAAATTTATTATTTTTTTCAATATATGCCCTGGTGAATTTTAATTGGTTTGTTTTGTTGATTGTAAATAAAAATCCGAAATAATAATGACATGTATTTAATATAATAATTAATTCCTTTTTTTTTCAATGATTACATAAATTAGATAATGTTACGCCTCTGGCGTCAAAGTCATGCGCCCTAGAAATGTATCTAACCCTGAAGTTTCCAGCTAGAACGAGACGATAGAATTCTCAATATAGTTGAAATAACGCATGATCCTGACACCATGCGTGCAGAGGTAGAGGAAGCAATAGCACATTTGAAAAGAGGAAAATCGCCAGGTGGTGACAATATAGTGGGAGAACTGTTGCAGAATTTGGATCAACAGGGCATTAAAATCTTAAGGGATCTATGTAATATAATATGGAAGCAAGGTCTCTGGCCCAAAGACTGATCTACCTCTATATTCATCCCACTTCATAAAAACCGTGCAACCACAAATTGTAGCAACTACCGTACCATTTCTTTGATATCACATCCGAGTAAGATTCTACTTCGTATTATGAAGCGACGTTTAGAGACGTATCTGGATCGATAGATTCCCCAGGTACAGGCAGGGTTTGTGAAGGGTAAGGGTACCAGGGAACAGATGCTTAATCTACGACAACTCATAGAGAAATGCAGAGAATTCAATATCCCAATGGTCATCTGCTTTTTGGACTACCAAAAGGCCTTTGACTGTATCAATTGGAAAATGCCGTAGAGAGTTCTCCGAGAGATGGGAGTACCTGAACATCTAATTGCACTCATAAGAAACCTTTACGACAACAGCATGGCCAAGATAAGCATAGAGATCCAGCACTCGCTCCCATTGCAGGGGCGTTCGTCAGGATACATCCTCTCTTCAGATCTCTTCAACATCTGCGGAGAATACATAATGAGAAAGGCATTGTATGAATGGCATGGAGGAATCTCAATTGCGGGTGAAAAGATCGCAAATCTGAGATATGCAGACGATACAACATCAATAGCTGCGTCAGAAGAGGTAATGCTGGATCTCCTAAACAAAATGGAGACAAAGAGCAATAACTGTGGCCTTATGATAAACGCGGAGAAAACCAAAATTATGATAGATGATCGTTCAAACACTCTGCAATTGACAGATGCTCTACAAAGATTTCAAATAGTTGACCATATCATGTACCTAGGCTCATATATTAGTAATACGGGTTCAAGTGGAAGTGATATCCGAAGGAGAACTGGACTAGCTAAAGGTGCAATGTGTCGACTACACAAGTTTTGGAAAGATAGATCTATCACTAAAAACACTAAAATGAAACTAGTTCAATCGTTGATTTTTTCCATCTTCCGATATGGTGCTGAAACGTGGACAATTAAAGCAGCAGACAGAAAAAGAATTGATGCATTCGAGATGTGGTGCTGGAGACGCATGGTCAGAATTCCGTGGCGCACAGTCAATCCTTAGAGAACTGCCTGGCGAACATATTGAGATTTTTTGGACACATCGTACGAAGAGATGAAGACACCCTAGAGAGGCTGATAGTGTCGGGAAACACCGAAGTGCGAAGATCCAGAGGACGCTCACCAATCAGATGGACCGATCAGATCCAAAAGACCACCAGTAGTTCGTTCTGCGGCTCTATTAGTATAGCTCGGGATCGAAGTCAATGGAGAGAAATAACGTCACAAGCTGTCGGTGATCAGAATTCAAAGTAATGAGGTAACGACGATAGAAAAAATGAAATGGATACGTAAACCAGTTAATAAGTTCTGAGCACAATTTTTTTTAAATTTTTAAACGAAACATACTGTAACTCAGGAAGCAGCTACATTTTATTTATGTGCATTGGATTAAGCCTCAATAATTTGAAGTCAGGATTCTACTGTTAAGTTATTTCTAATTAGAAATGAATCACCCTGTATATGGTCAACTATTGATTTCCCTTCACGAAAACCGGCTTGATCATCTTCAGTAATGTTTTCAAAAACCCGTTGCAACCCTTTATTAATAAGTATTCTCAATATCTTGTACGCTACATCCAACAACGCAATTCTTCTATAGTTATCGCATTTCCTACGATATCATCTCTTTTAAAGGTTGAATAATGGCTGGGTTTTAACTTCAACAACTTTTAACAAAGTTTCGCTAGATTGTAAGATAATTGACTGACCGTTTTCATAACTATCTATGCCGAGTAGATAGTCTACAAGCTAGAATGAAATGTAAAGAATAGAGAAACAGTTGAAATCTCACAAAAATTTTATAAAAATATTCTGTGAGTTCTTTCATCAATAAAATTCAGCCGTTTATTAAACATTGTATTTTTTCAGTCGTAGCTTCATATTATATTACAACCCAAACTTAAGTAAAAGTATGTTATCTGAATTCAAATGTTTGTATTCAACTCGTTCATTGTCACTTTAGATATCTTCAAACATTATTGTATCGGTTTGAGCTCAACACAGATTTCGAGCTTTTGAGATAGGTGAAATACCGGAACGTGAAATGCATAAAACAACAACGTTTAATGGCAAGTTAAGTCTCTTATTCGCTTCGCACGGCACCGAATCGAAATTCAAAGCGGAAGGAAATGAAACAGATTATTTAAATCGGTTGTTCCCATTGAGTGTAATTTAAAAGCTTGAACAATTGGGATCAAACCACTTACTTTTCCTCACCCTACGTTGGGTTTAATCATAATAAGCTACTAAACCGATAATTTTGGCTAAGTAAAAAGTATAGTAAAAACAGGATTTTTTCGTGACTAGGTATTTATATTCTCGTATCAGAGAAAAATGGACAATGTAGAATTCATGTTGAAAGTTTACCCCACCTTTTTTTACATTATTTGAATAAAAAATAAATTTCATTTTATGAAAAAAAAACTATTTTTTTTGTTTTTTTCCTTTAATTTAACATGAAAAAATCAATGTTAATAAATTACTGAATCTATGCAACTTCTAGTGCATTACGTCAATTTTGTACATTTGCTGTAACAGGATATTATTAACGTAGGCCACTTTTTCGAAATAAAGTCGAAGAGCACATTAACGTCATTTTTAATGTCATGTTTGTTTAGGAGACGCCGTTTGGTGAATGTGTTTTTGTTATTAATTGTGTTTGTGGCTTTTACCTTTGTTTACGTATATTCTGGGTCGTGTTGATGACATAAATTTGGTTGTTATTGAAAAAACATTGAAAAATTTATGGATTGACGGTATAAATATTGTTTTGTTCCATATTGTTTGAATAAAACAATTAAAAAAGCTCACAAAAAATTTGTTTCGGTTCCAATTAATGAAGACCGAAGGAGGCGTTGGTTCCAGGTTGTAATACGGACTAATTTTAACAAAAACACAACTTATTTCTGTTGCGAAGATCATGTTGATGTCAGTATTTCAATGCATTTACATGAAATAACGTATGCTTTCTTACATAGTTCAATATTGTATTAACCCGGCATTAGTCGCTATGCATAAAATCCCATCATTAGTCGCGCGTGAGAGTTTCTCTCATGTACAAAATTTATGGAAATAAAATGGATTTCTTTTGAAAAATATAAGTTATATTTGTAAATTGGACAGTCAATATTATTATAAGTTACAGAAGAATAATGTTTATAAATCTTCATCAGATTCCATGCCCATATCGCAGGTCCGACATGAAAAAATTGTATGTTCTGGGCAAATCGGTCGCTGGCAAGTTCTGCATACTTTCTTGACATTTCTGTCTTTCGACGAGGACAGAAGGTACAAGATCTTTCATTGGTATTTTCTGGTTGTCTTACTTCTGGTGTTGGTAATTTTGCTGTTTTTCTAATAGACATTCGTAGGCTGCAAGGTAAGCTTGGAATCTGGGACCGATTTATAAGGTGAGGTTTTATTAAAGAAAGAGCAAGTTTTTTCAGATATACACGTCTAGGTGCTATAGGATCGTTAATGTTATTCGCCTTATGTATTATATAACTATTGACGCCGCCAATGTTTAGCATTGAAAAATATATCGTAAGTGGCCATCTACAAATTACTCTAGCAACCGAGTACAATGTTTTCATTTCATCAACTACGTCAACTGCACCTTTAGTTAAATTATAAAAGGTTATAATTTATGGTTTAACTTGGTCGCCTGTATCTTCATCTATGGCATCGTCATCGTGCATGGGGGACAAAAGAAGCATAATCTTTTTCTTCTTCTTCTGAGGAACATATGAAACCAATACACTTTCTTTTGAAAAGGCAAACATACTACCCAAATAGAGCCGTTCCTTAATATTTGAGAATTGAAGGGGTATTTCACGCTTATTTTTTCTTAACGTGCCAACAATAGTAATATTGTGGTTGATTTTAAACTCTTTAGCCAGTAGAACGGAAGTGAAATAGTTGTCCATGGTAACATTTCTACCGGTATTAAGAATTGGCTCTATAATCCTCTTTACTGCCCCAGAGGCTGTTTTTTCTACTTTATATTGACCTTCAGGCTGTTTTCCTGTATAAATTTCCAAATTGGAGATGTAAAACGATCTAGAGTCAACTAAAGCATAAATTTTAATTACGTATTTTGCCGGCTTGTTAGCAATATATTGCCGGAATTTACGACCTCGAAACGCCTCAAGCATCTCATCCACAGTTCCGTATTCACCAATTGTGTAATGTGATTTACAAAACTGAACGAAACCATCAAACTGTCGAATCGTAGAGCACTCAGTAGAGTATAAAATCTTCTTTGAGACATTGTTGCTCGAAAACATTCAGGAGCTGTTCCGTCATCTGTCCAGAGTTCACAAATATTTACATGGCTATTTTTCTTGACACCGGCTAGATACAAAAGAACCAAAAGAGCCCTTAGTTCATCAAAGTTAGTATCACTACAATCCATTTCACGGCTATATTTTGTACGCTTTATTCGAAGATATTCATTAGTGCCATCGACCACTTCTTGAATTGATTCGTCAGGAAAAAAGTTTCCAACATTCTAGCGGTAGTTTAACATTTCGTGCTTGACCTTTTACACCTGGTAAATGTGTTACCAAATTGTGTCTCCTTGTACGACCCCTAATAACAGGAGCGTGCTTCAACCATTTAGTTACTTTGTCTTTGTCAACATAAATTGGAGCGTTCTGAAAAAAGATTTCATCTAAGACATCAATTAATATTTCCTCATTTTCAGCCACACTTCCTTGATCGGCAATTCTTCCATTTTCGTAATCGGATTGGTCTGTGTCTGTGTTGTGAAGACTGTGATCACTTTCTGCGTCACTTTCTGAACCATATAATCTCCCATTATCATCTCCGAGGGGTTGAAGATGTTCATTTTGATCTGAGAAAAAAATATTACCTAATATAATACTATAATGACAAAAAAAACAAGAATTGCTATATATATTTACGGTGAAAAATAAACAGACAGGTAAACTCAAACTAAAAAACACATTGTATAGCTTCGACAAAATTTCGATTTTTACCAATAATCGTACGGATAACTAAAAAAAATTGAATGCTTACCTTTATTTTTTTCTTGATCATACTTCAAAAGTGCAAGGTCTACAATTCTTTTTCCACGACTCATCGCACCACACTAGTTTAAAACAACAAATACAAATTTATAGATATGGTACTGAATTTAATACACGGTTTGTCGCCTGATGAGGGAAAATCTCACACGAAGAGCGTCCTTCTGATAAACACTCTGCACTAATATGAGGTGATGAGCTTACACTTATCATGCTAAAAATATAAGTGGGAGTAGCCAGTAAAGTAGCCGATATGACAACGCTCAGAAATGTGTCTAAAGGCAAATATACCAGACTTTAAAAAAGTGTGAGAGAAAATCTCATTTGACCACTAATGCCGGGTTAATCATCAACATTTTATCAGTTTCAGTATGATATGGCGAATAATATGCAATTGAAAATGCAGGCAAAATTATTCTCAAATAAAATTTGACCCCATATTTTAGATTGGCCAGAAGCATAAAATTCAAAGAGAAGAAAATTAGGTACCTGTTTCCAAAGTGAACCATTCGCAAGTAAAGCAAGTGTAGAGTGCTAGATACCAAGTTTACTGTGGAAACAAAATGATCGTCCGAGGTCAATCATAATTATCATCAGCAAACTGAAGTATGTGTGAACGGTGTGAGTGTATCTTGCAATAAACGACTGGCACAAAAAACTGGTGAACTTAATACCTCAAGTTTATATTTTTACAAAGACATTACGACATCTCCAATTAGGAAGCAAAATGCTTTATATATCGAAGAGGCGAGTACAGAAGAAACTACTGAGGGACCACAAACTGGGAGGAATTTTAATCCCAAAAAGATATTTAGGCGTATCAAAAATTTGGCATCCCAGTTTAGTAAATTTGCTATGTAAACATACAAAGATCAAAAGGAACATATTTTGTTATGCTCAATGAAAATCAAATTCAATGATTCTTTTGCCAGCCGATCAGTTTTTTACTTAAAAGGTGGGCTTCACAGGTGTTCAGAAATAATATTTTTCAAATTGATACTTATTTAAGAAAAAAACATATATTGGCCAGAACAAGACATTATAAAATATAATCTAACGATACCATTTAGAGGCAAATACAGTGAAGTTAAATCTATTATAGACTTTTTTGAAATTCAGATTCAGAAGGCCTCAAACCCTGTTCAATAATCGTTTACTTAGTCCCAATACAAAAAATGTATTACATTTAAATACTTAATCTCTTGTACGCCAAATGGCTCTATCAATATCCGATTCTTATGAAGAAACAGGCGTGTATAACCAAGGGATTAGTAAACACCACAAAAACAAACTTTTTATATTAATTAAAAACCATCCTGATGAAAATGAAAAACTATAAAAAATATCGAAACAAACAAAACGAGATGATAAAAACCGCAAAGTGAGACTATTACCAAAAACAAATATGAAAAAATAAGAATACCACAACCGGATTATGGACATTCCTAGTTATAACTGCGTTTAATGTGGCTCCTAAGAAGAAATGAATCCGGTAAGTAACTGATTTGAAAAATTACCATTCTAAAATGTATTTTGCGTTCGTATCTCTAGGGATTATTGAAAACAATTTGGAGAGAGTAATTTTAGTAGAGTGTTCGTTATATATTCTATAGTAGTTTAAAGGTTATGTTTTCAAATGAAAAGTTTTTTTGTGCTTTTGCATCATATGCCATTTTGCCCCAGGCGAGTATTTGTATGATGGCCCCGGGGCCATCATAGGAATATGCATCATATGGCAATCATAATGAAAATAATTCCTGGTAATTTCAGGACAAGTCAAAAATAAGGCAGCAGTGGGATGAGAACAACATGGCTGAAGCTTTACAAGCATTACGAAATAAAACAATGGGCTATACAACTGCCGTAAAAATGTTCAACGTACCACGAACGATACTACGTAGGAGGTTCAAGAATGAACAGGGCGGTAGTAAAGAATATTTAGGTGGACATAAGCCTACTGTTGATATTGATACTGAAGCTGAAATTGCAAAGCATGTTATAAATTTAGAAACCAGGCATTTTGAACTTACCAGTATTGGGATAAGAAAGCTTGTTTCTCAAATAGCCGAGAAGCATAAAATGAACCACCGACTTAATAGAGAAAAGGGTATGGCTGGTAGGAAGTGGTTGAAAGGATTTCTCGCAAGAAACCGAACAATAACTGTAAGAACTCCATAGCACACATCTATCGCAAGAGCACAGGCACTCGATAAAGAAAACATTAAGTTGTTTTTCCGTTCCATTGGAGAAGATATGTATAAATATAAATTCTCTCCTGAAAATATTTTCAATGTTGACGAGACAGGGATGAGCACAGTTCCTACGAAATATACCAAAATTCTTGGGACCGAAGGATGGAAACAAATTGGAATTATAAGCAGTGCTGGGCATGGGTAAAATTATACCGCTGTGTGTTGTATGAATGCCATAGGAACTTTTGTCCTACCCGCTTTTGTTTTTCCGCGGAAGCGATTTAGAGCAGAGTTAATGGATGGAGCCCCAGTACGCAGTGTGGCATTTTGCCAAGACACTGAAACATTTGTCAAGTGGCTAAAGCACTTAGTCTTGCACGATAAAGCATCAAATGAAAAGTGCTTTTAATCCTTCATGGGCATAGTACTCACAAGGGGTTGGAAGTGCTGGAACATAGTGAGGAAAATGGAATAATACTATTTTGTCTTCCAGTCCATTGTTTCCATCGTGTCCAACCCCTTCATGTTGGATTTTTTGCACCGCTTCAAACTTTTTATAACATAGAAATTCAAAAATGGATGAGAGATAACCCTGGACGGACTGTGACTCACTTCCAAGTAACAAAACTTTTCAATACTGCATACCTCAAGGCTGGGACTCCATCAAATGCAATACATTCCTTTGAAAAAACAGGTATACATTCATTTAATCCACATGTTTCTAAGGACTGGGTATTTGCAGCTGCTTTAACAACACATAGGGAGTTGGAAACCACGCAAGACGAATCACAGACTATAAACACAAATACCGAAAAACAATCGTAGATTGAAATTGATAACATCTTAAACTAAACTGACCATGTTAACGATACTCCAGTTGAAAAGATCTCTTCCTAGAGAAATACGAGTGACCAAGCAAGCACGTCGAAATCTTGTATCAGCAGAGAACAAATTGAAGAATTATCTCCTCTCCCAAAGGCAACAATGAAACTAACTACAAGGAAATGGAAATGTGAGAAGACTGGTGTCCTTAACAGCACTCCAGATATCGAAGAAATTAAGGAGTCCAGAAAGGAAGCATTAGATAAAGAGAGAAGGAAAACAGCAAACGTTGCCAGAAGAAAAATTGGAAAACAAATAAAAGACGATAGTGATGAGGAAATTGTGTCTGAACAGAGCGATAGTGATCAATCAGATGCAGCGTGTCTGTATTGTAACGAGCTCTTTTCTCGTTCTCATCCTAAAGAATTCTGTCTAAAGTGCCAGAGTGGGAACGGCTGGTGTCACTGCGAATGTGCTGATGTTCCTAGGTCAACAAAGACTTTTATTTGTGATTTTTGTCAACCAGAAAAGCATTTTTAATTTTGGGATTACAAAAAAATTCGTTTCCCTTTTTCTTTTAAAAAGTTTGGGTATAATTTTGTGTGTGAAATGTATCCTTATATTGTTTATTACTTCTAAAAAATGTAGTTCTTCTCCTTTTTAAGTATAATTGAAATACATAAATCTTTTTAATACAACTTTTTCAGTTTTAAATGCCTTTTAGTTGAAAAATACTAAGAATTTTTTATAAAAGTCGACTTTTTTCAATTTTTATAAAGAGGGCCATCATAAGATAACATATGCCTATGATGGCCCCTTGATTTTTATTTGAACTTTATGTTTTACTCCAAATGGGAATTGAATACAAAAGTTTATTCCGTACAAATGATAACAAGATATCTGGCTAAATCTTGTAATTATATTACAATTAGTTCTAAAGTTATAACAAAAAAATAAGAGGGCCATCACAGATTACTTTCCCCTATATATTGTTAGATATATGACCTATGTTATATGAACATATTATGAGGTGAAAGGTAACTTAACAACCTCTGTACTCGTTATTACCTAACTTGTTTTGCCGTTGGGAGTGATGTTATGAATTTGTTTGTACTTGGTAACAAGTCCTTATGAAAAATATCAAAATGCATAAAAATTCTTCAAAGTGAACAATAAAATGACTTATATGATCGTTGAGTATTAATTATTAGAGCAAAAAGTGCAGCATAAGTGCATTTTGTGGCACTTTTTAAGAAGAAAATAAAAAAAACTATTTAGCAACGATTGTCAACTGTCAAAAATATCGTTTGTCAAAGTTTTGTAATTATCTATTTTTTTAAATTAAAATCAATTCTTCATAAAAAGCAAGTGAACATTATGATTTTATTTAAATCATAGCTATTACATGTCTTCATTTCTTTTTAGATTGATACTGACAGCAGTGATGATTTCACTACAATTACTCCAAAAATTAAGAAGTTAGCAATTCAATATATATGTTGTTTTGTTTCTTATTTGATAGACGTAGAAAAAGAGGAGTCTAAATCACTAGCGGAATTCAAAATTCTAAACTCGTAGAATCGTTTCCCTCGCCTAAGGCTCGGGAAACAAATATTTCTACTCATGTACAATTTTGTTAATTCCAACCTTGATATAGAATATCTTGTTTTAACACGGATAGTAATGAGATACTACAACATTGCTAGTTCAAAACTGGTGCTCTTAAACCGTAAAAATCAGATAAATGGTTTTCGAAACGGTAAGTTATATAAGTTCATTTATTTAAACAAATAAAAGCATATTCTAAAATACTTGGTAAGCTTCCACGTTAATGAGTTCAACGAATTTTTGTCAAAATATTTTATTTCGCAAACATTTTTTTGGTTTACTTGAAAGATTATTGTCTTCTTATATTTATAACATCAAAAAATGTCCACTCCATAATAAAGTTGCCTTGTATTAACTAAATATAAAATTTAGTTTATTGTGGGCAAAACCGGCTGGCGCTGACTACAAAAATGTGGTTTGTAGGTTTTACTAATCTGTTATTATTGTATCACCTGTTTAACACTCATTTAAAAACATTAGGAGGTCTGCATTTTTATGATGATCTGGTTTTATTTGCAGCATCTAAGATGATTTACAAGTATCGCCGAAAATCTAGCAGAGATGGAACATGGAATGAAGAAACCATGTCCTTAGCATTAAAATAAATGAATGAAGGAAAAATATCTATCAGGAAGGCCTCAAAGGTATTCGACAAACCATATTCTACTCTTTGTGATAAAGAGAAAATTAAGTCTTCAAAGAAAAAGTTGAGATGGTATTGAAGGTATTCTACAGTTTTTCCAACGACGAAGAAAAGGAGATTGTGAAACACCTAAAACAATTAGATAAAAGATTTTACAGATTTACTACAAGAGATTTCTGTCAACTGGCGTTTCATTTTGCGTAGGTTAAAGATATTCGCCTTCCATTTAAGAACAATCAAGCCGGTGAATCTTGGTACTACAATTTTATGCTGCGAAATAAAGAACTAAGCTTAAGCACTCCATAACCCACTAGTGTTCCACGAGCTTGTGTATTTAACAGACCCCAAGTCGAAGTCTCTCCCAAAAGTCTTGAACATATCCTGGAGAAAATATTACTATGGACAATATATATAATAGCGTCGAAACAGGGATCCAGACGTGAGCTAAGAGTTCGCCGAAAGTTATATCTGTAAAAGGCAAAAAGCAGGTTGGCTCAATTTCATCATCTGAACGTGGCATTTTGGTAACATCATTATTTTGTTGTTCAGCTACCGGAAAAGGCATTCCTCCAGCCTGAATTTTTCCTCGAAAAAAGAAAAATCCCTGGTATCTTGAAGGGCCATCTCCACGAATAATAATGCTGATCACGGACAATAACTGGATTAATATTGATGTTTTTTTGGAATGGCTTCAGTTTTTTGTGGCCAGTGTAAGATCAACGGCGGAGCACAAATGTGTTCTTATTCTAGACAATCACGTGTCCCATCGATCCATTAAGGTTCTATATTTTGCATTGAAAAATAATGTGTAATTTTGTCAGCACCTCCCGACTCGACCCATGAGATCCAACCACTTGATGTGGCTGTTTACGGCCCATTTGGAAAATATTTTGAAAGAGTGCTGGTCAAATGGCACAAAACTTATCCAGCACAAAGGATAACCATTTTTGATATGGGCCCAATATTCCCCGAAGCTTAGTTAAATAGTGCTACTCCTAGTAATGGTGGATTTAAAAAAACTGGAATCCTAAATTGCGGCATCACCTTTTTTACAGACCTTGATTTCGTACCCTCACTGTAACCGATATCAACCAAGCGGGTTGAAAGGAAATTAATGGAAGTACTGCATCTAACGATATGAACCAAGTGGATTCAATTGATACTCCTAGAAGAACCGCTTCTACCGATAATAAAAAAGTGGATTCATCGAAAACTCTTAGAAATACATCTTTAACAACCGATTTTGCTAGACCATCCGGAGAGTAACCAAAGACAAATTGGTTTAAGTGGATTCAATTGATACTCCTAGAAGAACCGCTTCTACCGATAATAAAAAAGTGGATTCATCGAAAACTCTTAGAAATACATCTTTAACAACCGATTTTGCTAGACCATCCGGAGAGTAATCAAAGACAAATTGGTTCAATATAAAGAGAAATTAAAAATTATTAAAACTGTAAAGGAAAAACTTGCTAATTCAGCAACCATAAATCAAGACAACGTTGTTCCACCAGAAAAAAAGATCAATGTGATTTCCAATTTATTAAGTTCACCAAAAGTTGAAATTGCTCAAAAAGAAAACAAAAACCAAATTCGTCATAAAAACAGACTGTTATAAGAAATTTAAAAATGGACGATAACGTCAGAAATAAGAAAACACCAAATATAGAATCAAGTAATAAAAAGATAAATTATCCAAAACCCGCTGTAGAAGAATCTCCTGAAGAAGATATGTTACATGTTTAGAACTCTCGTCCCAGATAAGTTTGGATCCAGTGTAGTATCAGCAGAAAATGGAAACATAAATTATGCACTTATTACAAAAGTGGGGTTTTGTTTGGTGACGAGGGCAGAGTATCTAATACACGAAGTGTTCCTAAAAAACTTAACTGTATATAAATGAACGGTTTTAAAAATTTGAGCTAACTTTTCCGCATCTGTGGCCCTGAATAATATTCTATCATAAAATTGTCACTTGTATACACTTAGGGGGATGTATCGTGCTAACAAACCGAAATTTGTCCAAAAATAATCAAAAATGTAACATATCTGGATTTATAGGACCTGCTGTACTCGCTCTAGTCAGCTGAAAATCAATGGAGTACATCTGTCAGACACCTTGAACAATACTTAATCATAAAATTGGTCGCTTGTATACACTCTGGAAGCTGTATCTTGCTAACAAACTGTAAATTCAGCAAAAATGACAAAAATTTGGTACTTCAAGTACCATAGAACCCGTTGTACTGACTTTAGTGAGGATTAGAATTAATCTTCGAGATTCTCTGAATAATATTCAATCATAAAATTGGTCATATGTATATACTCCGGAGGCTGTATCCTGCTAACAAACTGAAATTTCTCCAAAATTGGCAAAAGTATCGTACTTAAAGTACTATAGCACCTGTTTTACTGGCTCTGGAGAGCTGAAAATCAATAGGGTTCATCAGTGAGATGTCCCGAATAATTTTCAATCATAAAATTGGTTCCTTGTTGAACTCCGGAGGCTGTATCGTGGTAACAAACTGAAATTTCTCAGTAAATTACTAAAATGTCGCACTTCTAGTACCGTAGCACCCGTTATGCTGGCTATGGTGAGCTGAAAATCAATAGGGCTCATTTGTGTCATGTCCTTAACAATATTAAGTCATAAAATTGGTGACTTGTTGCACTACGGAAGCTGTATTGTGCTAACAAGATATGTAACGAAAAGTGGCCGACGACAACGACAACGACCACGACGACGACATACACACAGGATTTTTTTCTAAAAACCGTTTTTTTGGATTATTGTTGATGGAAAACTCAAAAAAAAATTTTTTTCCAATTTTTTTGGGGTAAACCAATACTTTTCTCGCATATTAGATAGGTTGGGCGGAAAAGTAAAAATCAACCGCATCCAATTAGATTTAAAGTTTTTTATAATAAATTAAATTTAGGTGCTATCGAAAAATTGTTAATCAACTGAAAATACGCCCATGGAAAATGTTAACTTCATATAATCATGTTTGCACGTTAATCATCATTACCTTGAATATATTTTCTTAGTAAATATACATACATTTTTTAAGTCAGAGAAATTTCTGATAATCTATTCCTTTTTCAGTAACGAGAATTTGATGGATGAGTCAGCGTCAAAATATAACACAATGCATGATAAATTATACATTTTTTTAAAGAAAAAAGAATAACAACTAATTCAACCCAGTCCAAAATACGGAATAAACGTCTGTAATTTATTAGATATTCACCGAATTTTCTGACGTTAGTCGATTACGAAAAAATAAGCGATGTTGAATTATATAATCAGTAGATTGAAAAAAAATAACATAAATATCGGAATAATTACCCAAACTACAGTCACTTCATTTGGTTAATATTCTCATCATCGCATGTGGGATAGGAATATCTGGTCAACAAAATACCCACATGTGCAATATAAAATAAAAAACATCCAAAATTAACGTAGATATAGCTCTCTTCAAAAACACGACTAAGGTAGTTCAACCGCGACAATCCAGTCGAAAAATTTTAGCACAGTAACTACCCATAGTACTAATACTCAAACCAAGTTTTTTTAACGTTACCGTACATCTTAGACTTCTTTCAAAATTTCGATAATATATGATGATATGTCTCCAAAATATGTAGTATATTGGAGAGTTATAATTTCAATAGAGGCAAGGAACATAATTTATGTATTTGCTCAGTACTATTCCCAATTCGACGTCAATAATTTGTTTATATATATCTATACATACATATAAACAGTTCAAATAGACTGGCATGCCTTCCAAGACAACCCTCTCAAGACATTTTCGATAAGTCTTTCAAATGTCGCGGGCGCATTACAGAGCCTGAATGGTATGACGTTGAATTGCCATAATCCAGATCCAGTGGTAGAAGCAATATTTTATTTGTCTTTTGGGTCCATTCCTACTTGCCAATATCCATACTTCAGGTCCAAGGTGGAAAGCAGTTTGCTGCCGGCCAAAGTATCTAGCGGAACGTCGATTCGAGGCAGAGGATAGCTGTCTTTATTTGTCACGTTGTGTAGCTGGCGATAGTCCACGCAAAATCTTGTAGTTCCATCCTTTTTCTTGACGAGCACTACTGGAGACACCCATGAGCTTGTAGATGGTTCTATAACTTTTTCTTCTGCAATCTTTCGAATTATTCCTTCATTCCTTCAGCTTCCTCTCTCTTTGCTCGTGGTAGTCATCGAGCTGATTGCCTAATTGGCTTGGCATCGCCAGTATCGATTTTGTATTTGACGGCTAATGTTCTACCAGTCTTTCCTCATTTTGGTACGAATAGGTCTCGATACTGCAAGAGAAAGTTTCTTATTCTCTTTTTTTCATCTTGATCAAAGGATTGACCAGCTACTGATAGCATCTGTTCGAATGTGGCATAAGAATTGTCAGTGGCCATTGTTTGACGAACTATAGACGTCACTGGTACGCAGGATCCAATTCTAGTTTCATTCTTGATGGTAACTGGATAATCGTTCACGTTTATCACCTGTACTGGGATGCCTTTCGCCGACGTAACCAATCCTTTTCCAATTAGTATTCCTTTGCCAATCTCTTCATCGTGGTTCCTTGGCTCCATCATTACCGGTCTACCTCCCTCCATGATTCCTTGTAGCCGTGCTACAATCATGGTTTCGCTTCGTGCAGGTTGAACGGTATCTCCCTGTACAGCGGCCAACACCGTGCTTCCTTCATATGGATGAAGGAATACCTCCTCGGGACCCATTTTGATGGTTCTGTTTGTAAAGTCCAACTGGAAACCATGTAGATTCATTACTTTCATTCCCAGAATCACGTCTTCTTCAATGTCAACTACGATTACCCTATGCGTCAACTTTTTTGCGCCAATTCCCTATTAGATTTGTGTCTCCCCATGAACGTTGGCACTCTCACCTGTGGCAGTTCGCAATTACAATCTCGTTGGTAAAAGCTTCTTCTTGGAGTTCTCAGGTCGTATAATGGATCTAGTTGCTCCAGTGTCTACCAGCAGAGTATATTTCTTACCATTCACTTCGCCATCTACATATACACTGTTGTTGCGACATCTGAGAGAAGCTATCAGTGTGAGAGGTTCTTTGGAAGGATCATGGGTCGGTGGTGCTTCCTCGTAGCCGACACGTTCTAGTTTTCCTGTGACTGGGGTTCTTGGTTTTCAGGAGTCCTGGGGAGTTTGCACGAACTGCGTACATGCCCTAGCCCTCCATAATTCCAGCATCTGATCTTTCTCGGCTTCTTGTTCATCATACTTTTTTATCAAGCTGACGATCTGGTCAAACCTATCCTCGTCGCTTCCTTCTCGGTTGGTCCTAAATTTGTTATAACCCGAAGCTTTCGTTGCTGCTTCATATTCAATAGAACCTGTCAATGCGTCAACTAATGTTTTGGGATGGGCTAAACGAAGCATCCTTTGCATATCGGGATTGCGTGAGCCAACAATAAAGCCCTGGATGCCCAGACATTCCATGATGTTTTCTGGTGCTGATGGATAAGCGAATAGAACTAATCGGGCAATGTCCACTTCATACTCTTGAAAGGCTTCGTCACGTTTCTGTCTTCGGTTCTTCAGCTGGAATTCGTACAAATGTTCTAGATATTTGTGGCCATATCGCATGTCTAATGTCTTCTACAGCTGCTCAAAGTCATCCGTTTTTTCCAAAGGTATCGTCTGAAGTACATCTGAGGCATCACCCCGAAGCGCGATGGTGAAGTTTACTGCCTTCTGTCTGTCGGTCCAACTCCTTGATTTTCTCGTTGTCATCTTATTCTCGATTTTCTCATCCATCGTTGTCATTATATTCTCGATTTTCTCGTCCATCGTTGTCATGATATTCTGTATATCTAATTTTAGTGACGAAATTTTATTTTCGACGTCAGCAGAAATGTCATTTTTCAATGATAAGATGTCGGCAGAAATGTAGTGCTTCATAGTAGAAATATTGTTCTTCATATCAAAAAAATCGATCTTTATGGTGGAAATCCTCTTGTCCATATTAGAAGAAATCTTGTTAATATTCATATACATCTTGTACATATTAGCATAAATATAGAATTTCATATCAGAAACTGACGAGATTAAGGTGGAAGCCTAGTCTTTGAATTAAAATTGTTTCTGGATCCAGGCCGTCACTTTCTAGTAATATTTTTAGACTTTCTATTAATTATCTCTTCTGTCTGGACGTTTCCAACTCACGATTTTCCAATTCTGCCTTTAGATCTGTCACTTTAAGGTCACTTAGTCTCCTAGCCATGGTTTCGTGAAGATTTATTTTTATGACCCCACACCTGACATCAGTGTAATGTTTTTCTTATTTATTTAAAAAGGTTTTATCAGGGCGGGTGGTATAAATTTAAACACACGTTATGTTTACTCACTCTTATTTTTCATTTATTCACTAAGCTATTCACTAATTAATATTATATACACAGTATATGCACTTAAACTAAATTATATAAACACTTCCCTACTGTTTATTTTCTTAGACTATTTACTTGTTCACTTGTTTATCTCACGAGATCCCTTTATTAACTGACTTCTACCGCTGGCCGGTCCTTCATATATTAGTGCCTTTTTATAGATAATTCTAGATTGCGGCTTACACAAAAACAATCGCATACCTCGAATTGTGTAGATAAGACTGGAAAGGTCTAGATAAGAATAGTCACAGAAAATTGTAGACAGTTCTAAGAAATCCCTGTGCATCTGCCAAAATTTTATTAAACCAAAACACAAGCCACAAAATTTTTGATGTCAATTCCGTGCATACAATGAATGAAAGTGAATGTGATAATATTTAATCGAATGAATTTCCATAACGTTTGTAAAGAGTCGTAATTATTTTTCTCATTTCCGTATCTAGCATTAAGGTTAATTCTTTAATACAAATTTCTTTCTCTCACTGGGAATATACCTTACGAGCTAATTCACTGTATTTTACTATTATACGTCGCATGACGGATCTAATGAACAGATACACTAACTGCTTATACAGTAACCCATAATAATTAGCTCCCACATCATCAGAAGCACAATAATAAGTATTCGAAGAAGCCAAATGTGGGTCCTGATAATAGAAGGTGGAGTTTTCATAAGCAATTTTTAAAAAAAGGATATTTTCATTCACACTAATGAGTACATTATCTATTTCCATTTCAAACAATTGAATGAAGTATCGCACTATGTATAATTAAACCCGTTTGAAAATACGATTCCCATTACTAGAAACACAAACATACATGAAATGTATTATTCATAATAGTGCAACAACCACATTTCAATAATAATAATAATACCAACAAATTTTACACCAGAACGGCCGATTTAATTTTGGAATGAATATTAATTCGTATTTTGATTGTGACAATATTATTCATGGCACATTGATTCAAATTTCATTGCATTCACATACATTTTATGAGTAGGGAAATCGACCAATTATTATAACCAGGTATTACATTGAAAAGTTGCATATAATCAACAAACGGGCGATGGAATCCTTAATTCATTATAAAACAAGGCCTTGACTTCTCTCTTTTGTTATTTCAATGTCAATTTGTGCAAATGGGGATTTGCTCACGTAAGATTCATGTGTGATATCTGACTTGATTCTAGGAACAAACAGCTATCTTGGAAGTTGTTCAATATCATAAAAACAAAAAATACAATATACTTATTGATAACTTTCCCATATTATCTGACTGCAAAAATGCATTGAATGGATTGAAATTATTTCTGGTAGAGACAATTAGAGATCATGAGTCCTTTTTGAATGAGAGAATCCTACACCCAATATCCACAAAAAATTATTGGAATGGAATGAAATATTAGGCGATAAAATAAGTAGACCTTTTTTCATCGAAGAAAATTTAAATGACCCTACATTTAAATTTATTAGTGAATAGTATTGTACCTGACTTGACTTGGTTATTTCCAAATCCAAGTAAGTATTTTCAATTGCCTTCTAGTTTATAAATTTAATTATTCGAAACTATCAGACATTAACAATATGCCAAACAACAATATTTGACTGCAAGAAGATGGAGCTCCACCTCACTATGCGCGTTACGTGCGGCAATACCTTAGAGTAATAATATACAATAGAGAGGGAATCTCATTCATAAACAGGTTTATTTTTGTGGCCAACAATCCTAAACGTCAGTTGTAAAATAATGAATGAATTACAAAAAGTGGGGATTGTATTGTAGACATATGACGTTGGTAATTTCTGCTGTTTTTCTAGCAAACTTGGCACCGACGAACCATGATAATCCAAAAACATTGAATTAATTAACTTAAAAGTTTATTTTACCATCAAAAGTCTTGGAAAACTCATCGAAACGAAAGAACTAAATGTCTACTCTCTAGTAGTAATGACGCTCGTATAAACAAACCACGTTTGACATTATTTACTACAATACTACGGTGTATTCGTAATAATCGTCGAGCACACTCTGACGGTATTTGCATTTCTCTTCATATGGTAATTAAACAAGGACAAAACCACTAAATACGTTACCCTTGACACATAAAACAGGTACTGAAAATTTGAGCAATGTTGCTACTTTGAGTTATTACCATAAAGGTATCTAAGGTTATAAGAAATACTTATTTAAAATTTATATAAGAATATGCCTTTATTAAATAAAATTCAAGACTTTTTTTATTTGAATAACTTTTTAACAACTTCTCAATTAAACTTCTAATTTCATTTTTCCTGCAACTAAAGAGACTGAAAATATCGCAAAGCAGTGGAAGTGTCCGTAAGTGACCTTGGAATGTGACTGATGTTTGTGGCAGGAAAAAATCAAAACAAGCATAAGTATCTATTTTATTTGTTAATCCGAGGGCAATACCTACCTAAATACTGTATTTGCCAGAAGATTGATTGGGAGGCGTACTTTTATCGAATGGCCCCTGCCATTAACTAACATGAATCCTTCAGACTATTTCCTGTGGGGTCGCCTAAAGAACATTGCTTGTAAAACAAAATCTGCCAATATGCATGAAATGAAAGATATGCTTATCACAGAGGTAAAAATAATCAAGGAGTCGGTGATTTACAAAATGTATTGGAAATTTTTAAAAAGCACATGGCTTGTTGTATTGAAGTAAACGGAAAAAAATTTGAGCAGTCTAATTTTCTGACATCACATTTTATTATGAGATTTCTGCTATGATATAAATAATTTAAGATTATTCAAACTGCTATAGTTTATTCAATCACAGCCATCTTAATGTATCATTTTATCTTTGGCGGAGATATGGAAAATTATTGTAGCTATAACTCCAAAATTATGGGAATAAGATATAGGAAACTATGAAAAATATTCTGCATTCCTTGAGGCTTACAAAAACTAAATGAAAATACAGAGTGATCTATTTGAAATAACAAATTTCAATATATTTCCAGAAAAATCATGGAATAGCAGATTTTCAGGTACAATATTTAGAACAGGGAGGACAAAGATAAGAAGGAGATTTGACAAGAGAAGAAAATGAAGAACAACAAGAAGATATTAGACAGGAGACACTAGGAAGAACAAGTAAAGAACATAGGTTAATGGAATTTTTTGTTAGCATGAATGGAAAAATGGACAGTATGGAAAAGACTATCAGGGGAGATATGAATAGTATGAGTGGAAAAATAGAAAACATGAGTGGAGATGTGAATGAAAAAATGAACAATCTGAAAGTAGATTTGAATGGAAACATGGACAAAATGGTAAATAATATGAGGGGGGATATGAATACAATGAGAGAAGATATTAGGGAAGATATTAATAATACCAATGGTAACATGAACAGGTTGGACAAGAAAATAGATCATCGAAAAATGCAAACCTTAAATGAAATTAAGAAAATTAGTGATGAAAACGGGCAATTTCGGAATCAAATGGCCGAGATAAAAATAGATTTGGAAGATCAAAATAAGAATTTGAAAATAAAAATCCAAGAAAATGGAGTTACAATGAAAGAAGAATTTGATAAACAGATAGTAGAAGTTCAAGAATTAAATATATGCCTAGATGGAAATTTATCCAGAACAATTCAAATAGAGTTAAATAAACAAAATAAGAATAAAACTGAAGAAATACAATTTATAAAAATACAAGGACAAACAAATGAGGAAATGGTAAATATTAATTTACAGAAACTAGGAAGTGAAGAAATTATGTTAATTCATGAAAAAAATATTTATTGGAAAATAAAAGACTTAGATGTTGATATGGCAAGACAAATAGTGACATATGGTAAAAGAAATGATAATAATAGGGGAAAACAATTTAATTGGGAATTAGAGGAAATGAACCAAAGATTACAAGGAACTATGGAAGAAATAAAAGAAACCACAAGACAAAATGGAGGACGAATAATTTATACAGAAAAGGTCGGAATAGGAGTAAAACTTGATAGAAATATGAAAATAATTGATCAAAGAGGTTTTACTAGGCTAATAAAAAAATTAATTTACATAAAAGAAAATAATAAAAAGTAGAACCAATGATATGGACCATTTTGAAACAACAAAAGTAAATGATGAAAATGGGACAAAGATTTTAAAAAGGCCATTGTGGAAAATAGAAAGAAATTTAGGAAGCGAAAAGAGAATCAAACAATAAGAGAAGAGAATAATAAGAAGTTTAGGAAAAGAAACGAATATTAAATAATCAGACAGGATTATAGGAACGAAATCTAGAAAACGAAAAAGAAATTGTTGCATGGTAATGGAAGGATACAGAAACGACGTATAAATAGAAAATTTGTCATTAAAAAATAATATTAAATATCATATGTAAATAGAAATTATAGGAACAGGGTTTTTGATAATGGAAGAAATTATAAACATGTAACTAGACATTTTAAAATAAAAATAGATATTATGTCACGTGAAATTTGAAATCTAGATGTTGCAGAGCTAATAAGTTAAGTTGATAATATATTAGAAATAGATTAGTAATTATTTGGAAATAATGAGATGCTTCATGAAGATAATAGAGCAAAATTAGGTAATATTGAAAGATGAAATCATAATAGTACACAAGAATCGATTTGTCATTATTTTATTAGGGGGATTCAATACAGTTCCTTTATTTTAAATTAAAAAAAAAGGAAATTACTTATATTTATTTATATGCAATACTTTTGATATACACAGTATTGTATATAAAATCAATATGTTTGAAGGACTCGGTATATGTCAAACTTGACACCAGATAATTTCCGATGACATTTACATAGAATGTACTCAATGATGGATAGATCATGCTACAATTTAGAAGAAATATTCAAAATTTAAGAAAACAGAGGTCACTGCAGACATATCTATATTGATAATAAAACAATTTCAAATCTCTTTGTAGTTAGAAAACAAATTTAGATTTTTTTAAAAAACGGAAAGTTTGTAACCACAGTAGAATGTAATTATATATTTAAAAAAAATTGTTAGTTGAATTTGATATCCCAAACAGACAACATCGTATTTGAGTTAAATAGTATAATCAATAATTACAACACTTCATTCTATACCCATTATAAATTCAGTGCGTGCGTGTTTTAGGAAAATTTATTCGTATTCAAAAAAAACTGAAAGATCCTTAATTCTAAATTACATTTAGAATCGTATGAGTTTGTTCCTGTCCATAGTATTGGTGAGTCTGTTCCAGTTTATTATTATTGCTCGAAGATATCAGGCCTTTGAACAAAATTAAAGTAGATGCATCTAAGTTATAAAAAATAATAATTTGAATTCAAATTAAATACTGAATACATATTAAAAAACTGAACAATTCGAAGAATTTATTTAATAAAAAAATTGTTTTGACAAAGCTACTGTGTCAGTGAAACGCGTCAACCAGTTTAAATTGAGCATTAGTTCAAATAAATGAAGTTTTAAACAAATTATATTGTTTTATTTCATCGTACAGTGAAGAATTCCAATTTAAATTAGCAAACGATTAAAAAAATTATAAAGCAATTATAGCAACTAATAAAAAATGTAAAGGGAAATATCTGTAATGACGAATAATAATGTATATATTGTGGGAAGATCGATATATACAGTACAAAATCAAACATACAATCAACATGTACAAGTTTGCTTCTACCGTGTTTGCAAAGATTGATCATGTGTGTTGTGAAGATTGGAACTGAAACATTTTTCCTTCAATGTACAAATCAATAGTTGGCCCATTCTCGTTTTTCCATCTATAAGATGACAGATACACATACGCGTATGTTTGATCACCTGAATGGTAAATATTTTTTTTTGTTTTTATATAATACATTATTGGTATTATTGCTTTTCCGTCCAACCCATCTAATATACAATAAAAGTATTGCTTTACCCAAAAAAAAATTGGAATTTTCGATTTTTTTCAGTTGTTTTTACGTTTTCCAGCAAGAACAACACTAAAAAATGGTTTTTAGAAAAAAATTATGTCTGTATTACTCGATACAGCCCCCGAAGTGCAACAAGTCACCAATTTTATGATTAAATATTGTTCAGGACATCTCACATATTAACCCTTATGATTTTCAGCTCACCGGAGCCAGTAGGCGGCTATGGTAATTTAAGTATGACATATTTGGAGAAATTTCAGTTTGTTAGCACAATACAGCCTCCGGAGTGGATACAAATAACCAATTTCATGATTGGATATTATTCAGAGATTTTTATAGATGAACCTTATTGATTATCAGCTCATTAGAGCTAGTACAACGAGTTCCACGGTTCCTAAAGTGCCACATTTTTGAAGAAATTTCGGGTTGTTAGCACGATACAGCCTCCGGAGTGTATGCAAATGACCAATTTCATGATTGGATATTATTCAGAGCATCTTATAGATGAACATTGTAGATGTTCAGTGACCAATTTTATAATTGGATATTAATTTTCTAGTCGTCCTTTGTTTTACAATTTTGTTTTAATATCAACAACAAACACTATTACTAAGTCATCTGTTAATAATAATTTGGGTTCTTATTTTCTTTGATTTTTTTAAATGCTCATATAATCAAATAATTTGCAAGGTAATTTCGACTATTGACTAGACAAAGTTTCAAAACATTTATGGTTCAAAGATTTTTAAAATGTGATGTTACCTACTTCGTTCATTAATTTTATTCAACTACTATTACCTATTGGCCATAGGCTATGGCAAGCGAAAGAGTAGATAACCATCCTCATATCTTATAAAATCCAGCATCGAACTGTTTATTGACGTGCAAAGTGCACCTCTCCTTATTGATTGCCAAACTTACGCTAATACAAATATTGTTATGTAGGGAGAAACTTAAAACATTGTTTATAATTACTTTTGAAATCGTTTTCCGTATAATTTTAATAAAGAAAACATAATGTAAATTTGAACATATCTTATTAAGGTTTGTAATGAAGTTAGGGGTTTGGAAAAATATTTATTTCCTTCTATAACTTAAAAACAGCTGAAGTGTGGCAACCCAGCAGTAAACGATAACACGCAATGATCTAATGAACCAATCATTGCTCTTATAACAAAAATTATGTCTTTAGTAAATGCAACGCAGTTCTCAGTCAGTGCTCCACTCAACTACCCCCCCACGTCTTACCTACAAGCAATCTTGGCTACAATTTTAATAATAATACAATACACACTAAACTATAAATTTGGCATATTTTTATGAACACAAAACATATGGCAACAACATTTGACCCATAGAGAAAGTAATAATATTATTTGTCTATGATTTGATCGTCGTCACCTGTCATTAAAGTTCTATACAGCGCCATCCATCAAGACGGTGGAACGGTTGAACTAGAGTGAAAAGTTGTTTGTTTGCAAAAACTTGCGTGCAACAAATCTCAAAACATAGAATGATTTGAGATTGCATATTATCAGAATCGAATTCTCTGGGCTTGCTTTTGGGGATCAGGTTTTAGCGACAAAATTGGTGACCACAAATTGTCAAAACTGTCAAAATCACACCATCACTTAATGGCTTATATCTTTTTTATAACAATATAAAACTTTACCAAAATACCTGATCTCGAAGACAAAGGACAAAGTTATATTGTGTTAAAATTTCACTGCGTTCTTTAGATTTGTTGATTACAAAATGACCTACATTTTGTTGCAAGTCACGGGTGCCAACTATTTTCAGGTTCCTAAAACGTGAAGCCCCTCTTAACTATATAAAAAAATAAATTGTGAGTTTGTCCAAAAATTATATTTTTGTCCTATAGTTACACTTTCAAATATAATGTTTGTTTTTTCTTTATTGAAAATATGTTTTTCTATATTTTGAGATTTTTTTTCGTAAACGAATCTAAACAACCTTTTCTGCTTGTGACCAACAAAACTTTGTTAGATCATTTCAACTTAAAACATTTATTGACACTTAGTGGTACCAAACAGTCATATAAACACAAAATTTTATGTTCTCACCTAAAATGACCAAAAAAATAAAAAGTAATCAGTTTATTATGTGAAATTAATGAGGCCCGAAAAGATTCCAGGTCATCTATTTAACTTTCAACCAAATCACTAGTTGATGGGTAATCCTACCATTTTCATGAAAATATTCATTCTAGTATTCGAGACAAACCATGGTTTGTACACTCAAACTAAAGAAAACATAATTTCCAAAATCATGCAATCCTGATTTGGAGCATCTGTTATAACGTTGTTTGGTGCAAGCTTTATCTTTTGAATGTTGTTTTGCCCTGCCTACCCAGACTGAAAAACAGCTTTTCCGGCGGCTAGAATCGTGGGTAATAGAAGGCGCCAGATCCCAAAATTGGAACCAAGAAAACTAGATAATCAATACGAGTCTATAAAAAAATATACAATTTTTCATAAATGACCGAATATATATAAAAAAAACTAGTTTATCCTCAAACAAGATTAACTACTTATTAAAGATAAGAAGGCGATACAAGCAAAACCTGATAGTGAAATAAACCTGATCTCAAAGTGATATTCACTGAAATGCAATACTTATTTCCTATAAGGAAGTGATTTAAGCAAAAAAATTGACGCTACACTACCAAAATTATTCCAAGGAAATAATCAATGAAGCTGCTCTAAACCAATAACAATAGTTATCACTAAGTAAGGAGCCACTCACTTATTTGTGCAGCTATTGAATAATATTAATCATTTAAGTATTAATATTCAAAATCAGAGAGGACTGATAAAAATCTTCAATTATACATTCAATGATCGTACGTTCATTAAAAGGTAGTTGAAGTGACAAGTAACAAGTTTTAATTTACTTTTAAGTAACTAAGTTGGAGTATTTATAATTAATCAGAAATAATCAACAAATGAAATCAGACACAAGATGATCAGACTCTTAAGCGCATATCACTATTTGGGTGAAAATAATTTTTATGACTCGATAGAACATAAAATGTAAGTAACATTACTTAAGGTCAAGAATAATTGCATACTTAATGGACTGAGGTTAATTTTGATGGTCTTAGATCAGGTTATGCTCAATGATTTCAGTTAACGAACTATCAATTTTCATCTTATTCCGAAATAAAAAATAAAACCGATAATTTCAACAAATAAAACGAAAAAATTTTCAAGTCAATGATACTTGGGTTAAATAAGTGGTATCTGAATGAAGAAAATTTTGAAATAAAAAAATATTTCATTCTGTGAATACGAATACTGATTTACCACTGCTCCAACAATTGGTACGTAAAATTTAAACAAGAAATAAGTACACAATCTCAAATTACAATAAAATCCTAGTAATTAATTATTGGTGCGAAAAAAGTAATTTTAACTTATCATTAGTAAGAACGTCTTAATCAGGTATCCTATTTTTTTTAAAATTTAGGTAAAATGAGTAAATAGGTAGACAACCTTACCATAGGATGCGGAAATTAAGGTAAAAGTGTAGAATTAAATAAACAACTGTCCCCTATAGAGACAAGTGGTCATAATAGTTAAAGTCTAAAAGTGATCAGTCCTACCAAACAATTTGAGACTATTTTCAATCAAGGCAGCTACGAAGACTGTATACTATATTACAAAAAAAACCGGCATTACGCCGAAAGTACTTAAAATTATTGGTGATAGTCAGCTAAGGCACTTGATACATCAAATATGAAAATATTATTTACATCTATGAAGATTGTAGGAGGTTGGTTTAACAGCAAAATTTATAATTAAGTTGATATTCCTATATAAAAGTTCACCGTAAAATGTTAACTTTGAAAGGCGCTTATAACCATTTACTAACGTGAAAATAAAAAAAAATGAATGGACTCTGCTAATGCTGATAAGGCATTTAATGAAAGGTGAAGAGAATTACTCAAGAGGGGCCTCACATTTTAGGAACCTGAAAATAGTTGGCACCCGTGATTTGCAACCAAATTTAGGTCATTTTGTACATAACAAATCTAAAGAACGCAGGGAAATTAAGTGTTGAAATTTTAACACAATATAACTTGGACCTTTATCTTGGGGATCAGGTATTTTGGTTGAGTTCGATATTGTTATAAAAAAGATATAAGCCATTAAGTGATGGTGTGATTTTGACAGTTTTGACAATTTGTGGTCACCAATCTGGACACCAAAACCTGATCCCCATAAGGAAGCCTAGAGAATTCGATGCTGAAAATATGAAATCTCAAATCATTGTATTTTTTGAGATTTATTGTGCGCAAATTTTTGCAAACGAACATCTTTTTACTTTAGTTCAACCGCTCCACCGTCTTGATGCATGGCGCTGTATAGAACTCAATGACAGAAGACGACGGTCAATTCATAGACAAATATTATTATAACTTTCTCCATGGGTCAAATGCTGTTTTCATATGTTTTGTGTTCATTAAAATATCCCAAATTTATAGTTTAGTGTGTATTGTATTTGTAAGTGATTATAATTAAGTAATTTTCATGCTAAATAAGTAAATTTGTGCTTCGTAAATGCTATTTATATTTACTCCACAAGATTGTGTTTAGTGTAGCCTAGACATAAAATAATCCACATACATTTTTAGCTGTTGCTAGTGTCCAAGTTCATATCGATAATATCGTTCCTCATGAAGATCAATATGTTGATGAAGATGACGAAAATGTTGAATTAGGCATAATTAGAGATATAATAGCGTATGCATTACCATTATAGAATAATTTACCATCACCACTCTTAATTAAGATATTTCTATAACATATCAATAAAAATCATAAACATCATTAACAGTATCTTTTATTAATTAGAAAACTACAGTAGGTAACAAGTACTAAATAAATTATAAAATTACAAATATGTAAATAAAAAAATATCCCTTTATGTTTTAAACAAAAATTAAAAATAACTTTACAAACAGTACAACAGAAATTAAATGTAAAATAAATACTGATATGCATATACTTAAAAATAACTTTGGAAACAGTTAGTATCACAGAAATAAAATGTTAACTGTAAAATAAATACCTACATAAATATAATTAAAAATAACTTCACAAACAGTACAACAGAAATAAAAAGTTTAGTGAAAATAATAATTAACTACATAAATATAATAGAACATAAAAAATTACAAGAGAAAATCTGAATTACAATGACACTCCTTTTTTACAAGTTCCCTAAGTATTTAATTTTTCTCCTCAATTAGCCTGCTTATTTTCTTCAATTCTTCTGTCAATTTTTAGTTTTTCTTCATAATGTAATTTTCTATCAAATCTTATATACTGCAGGGTTGATTGTTTTTTAACAGCTCGTGTTTTTTTTCGATTAACTTTTGTTTGTATTAGTGCTACATCAGGCTCATTGTTTTCATTTACTAATTCTTCATCACAGGTGCCATCTAAATTATTATCCATTGTTTCATTGGATAATATGAGTTCTGGATATACATTTTTCTTTTGTCCAAATATCTCGTCCATTTCTTTTTCATACTCGAAATACTTTCGTCCTCTACCTAAAGCAAAATAATTTTATTCATACATTTTACTAACTTTAGTGCTATCATGAAATCGATTAATTGGTTTATTAATTTGTATAAGATATTTACCAGTCTTATTTTTATTATCCAAAAACTTCTTGTAATCTTTGGTTATGTTATGATAATAGAATAGAATTTAAGTTGGTTTCCAAATGATTCACAAACCGTTCCAACTGTATTCGTCTATTTCCAACCAAATAACAGTGCAGGACACGGGTTTGTGCAAAACATGCTGATTAAACGATGCACTATATGGTTTTCTATCGATACAAAAACCGTGGTTGGAACAAACCTATTATTAAATAGCACATATCCTTTCATGCAATATGTAATGCACCTTGTATCAGGTGATGATAGTTATATTTTTCAATTATCACTATTATATATTCATCAAAATGAATTATGCAATTCTTGTCTTTTGAGAGCTGTTTTAATTTTTCTTCATTCGGATACTTCAAAGTTCACTTCACTTCAATTAAACATTTTTCGCTTTTCGCTAACAAACCCATATTATCATTAAAACAGGGTCTCAATGAATGCTGAAAGATGGTTTGATGGTACTAGAACAAACAATCAGTATTATTTATCTCATATTTTCACATTAATCAAATAATCCAGTAAACATAACCTCAAACATAGCTTTTAAAATTGAAAAATACGGATTACAGGATAATTTACATTATCATAATTATAATTTTTGATATCGGGTCGATACGATTACTCACTTTTTAACAATTTATTCCTCTCAAAAACATTTAAGAAACTCTTAAATAATCAAAAATCTACAATCAAATGGAAATTAGGTCAACAAATATTGTATTGATCCGTGTATATAATATTCTCTTATCTATGTACAGCTGTACTGTGGTTTGGATGCAACATAAAAAACAGAGATAAGGTTTCTGTGCTCACAAACAGTTGAAATATTTGAAATCATAACCACAGAGTACATAATATGGATTCTGTGTCAAAACATTCGAATAGAGATGCGTTTCTTTGAACCGTCAAGAGTAGAAAGACAGAGAGAGAAAATATGTTGAATAAGTAAAAGCCGATTCAGTACTTTTATCGACATATATCGTAAATACTTTGAACCAAATAATTACTAGATTAGCAGCTAGTATTGTGTAGGTTTTTAGGTTTATATACCTGTGAGGAGGCCCCTCTTAACTTTGTATTACATTATTCCTAGCAACAACAGCATTACATCATAGGATAATTAAATATCCCAAATCCAGGTAGATACGGCTACAACGCTAAATCCAAGTTGTACTGTAAGGTACAAAATAGGACTTACTGGAACATCCAAGCCATTCCCGATTTAGTAAAAGAATAGATTGACTTCCTTACCATATTATTATATTCACAATTTGTTAGGAAAATTAATATCTGCGGCTTCAGAACTCGTGGCATTCCATTTTTTAAACCATAAAAGTAAGACTCAAAAGAAACTCACAAAAACTGCTGAGCCCAGAACCAAAAAACTTGTCTTCGACTTTTCATGTCAATTGTATCCGGAGACCCGTTACTTTATTCAAGTTATATTCACATTCACGGTCGAAAAGCAACTCCCCGCGGCGAACACCAGTTTTAACAATCCTTCTCGAATTTATGTAGACAACTATGTAAACCGAAATATCAAAAAAGTTATAATTAAGTTTTATCTTGGGGTTGAATTGAGAATTAATTTACATTAGCTATATTAAGCATATTAATATATACTACCATTAATAACAAAAAAAAATGTAACAATCGTGAAAATGATTGTTACACTGTTCAAAATTGAAATTTTAGACTATCCAGGAATCACCGATTAAAACATGATATTTTAATGAATTTTACTGAAATTTTCTATTTTAAAGGAAGTAATGTTTCAAACATCCCACTTCAGTGTCAATAATAGAACTGCTTAACAATACATTTTTGATTGGATTGTATTGAGGCTCTCGTTCAAAATACTCTTTTTTCATGAACTGGTTCAGTCCCTCTGGATATTTGCATTGCTAAAAATTTTTCACGCAGATATTCCGAGGACTTTTTTACATCCATTTCGAACATTTCAGGAATATCAAAATATCGTAGAAGCGTTTTAAAAGTTTTGAAAAAGATTGCTGCCCCAAGTTTCTCGCAACGTATAGAGATTAAGCTGTGAACAATTTAAAAAATAGGTCATATTTTTTAGTTTTTCTGTAATACATACAAGGGGAATGTTGTAATCTAATGGATAACTATTACAATCCGTTACTATCGTAAAATGTATTCAAAAATAATAACAAATCATTGTAAAGAATCGAAACCGTAAATCAGCGACTTCTACAACGGATAAAAATATCAAACAAAGAATCTGTTTTGAATTTTGGCAGATGGAGTTTCGTGAGCGGAAGCGAAAACAAAAGGTTTCATGAGCATGACGGGAAATCGACTATATCGAAAATGTGCTTATGGTTGATTTTGAGCATTCAAATTCTGTCGAGATGAGAGGAAATATTTACCCCGCTGTGACAGTTTATCAAAGTCTTTAACTGAACTGAACATAATTAAAGATGAAATTTCTGTCGTATGAATCAACTCGTATCATTTCAATAATTTGTTTGAACATGAAACATGTCACAAGATCTCAATTGTGTAATGTACGCTGGAGACAGTCAATTGATATACCTATCCTCAAAATATCTGCACAAAAACAGATTTCCAACAAAAATCCAAACAATTGAATCATCTCAGAAGTTGGTTTACCTAATCTCTAGCAATTAGAATGTGTAGTAAATGATCGCATTGTTTTGAAAGTTCTCATATCCAATTTATAGTTCAAATTAATGTCGAGTACAAAATCTATTTGCATTTAATTTCAATATGAAAATTCTATAAAGCTCATATGTCATCCGGATATTACAGGATCAAAACGTGGAGTTTCGTTCTGCCCTCGACGTTCACACCATATATTATAAACACCCGTGATAACCAACCGCAGCAGGAATATTAAAAGAGTCAGGTGAAATAGTTATACGGCGATAACAACGAACATACTCCACAGGATGATAGCCAGTTAAAAATATTTTCTCATAAATAACTTTGTTAATCTCAAACATTATCATGTGATTGGAATCAAAAGCACAGTGCTAGTCAATTTCTTTATTTTGGATAATGAATATATTGTGCACTCATTCAATTAACAAAATTTATGCATCAGTAGAAAACTAACAGTAATAGAAGTGAAACTTTTTATGTTATGCAAAAACTGGTATCTAGTGTACAATTGTAATTCACATAACGAAACGTCTAATTTGAATTTATCAACTAAATGATATGAGTGTACACCCTCTTTATAGGGTAATTTTAACAAATTTCACTTAAATAATGATGTGACATCAAACATTTTATTTCGTTGTATGTAGCAGTTGAAGGGTTTGATGTTTTTTGACACCTGGTGTTTTTCTCTTGTCGACAGCTTTGAGAATAACCTAATGGCTGAAAGCGCTTAGCTGCAATTTTAATAAAATGACACACTCAGTACTCGTCTTTTCATTCCCTCAATTTATATCTAGTGTGTACACCAAACTCAGACAATTCCATTTTATAATGTACTTTTTGAAAACATAATAATCTGGGTTTTATTTGATGTTATAGCTATTCCCTCCACCAGCTATGAGATCGAAGGTATTGACCACTTGCTGAGTTTCATATATAGCCCATGGTATGACAATTTATGGGAAATGAAAATGAGTATTAACTTTTGTTGAGGCATTACGTCTAAAAGTATTTGGTCTAGCGGTAACCAAAAATCCAAAATATCCAATAAAGACAAAAAATGAAAAAAAATAAATCAAAAAATAGTTAAAAAACAAAAAAAAATCAAGAGTACCTAAATAAATCGAAAACTACAAAAAAAGGAATTCAAGAAAACCGAAAAAATTCAAACATTCAAACATTTTTTGATATTTTTTTTGACTTAATACAAAAACATGTGTAAACTTATTATTTCAATAGTAAGCGCATTTCATTTTCATGGGCTGGTATAAATTTTCAAACATATTTGTGTGTTTACATATTTATTGTTGTTATTTTGTGCATTTACTTGTAGAACCTCAACCAGAGAAGAGAAAGGACTTCCACGAGACGATAGGATTTTTAAGAGCCCTTAAGAAACATTTTAACAATCATAGACTGCCAGGAGCTGCAGAGTAGCTTAAACTGCCTTATGCGATGGTTTCATAAGAACAGAATGCTTTTAAATGTAGAAATATACAAATATGCAATATACTAGGCTTAAGCTTGTGATATAAACCTATTTAATACTCCCAGTAAAGAAATAAAGAAAGTGGAAATGAAATGTTAGATATAATATTTCAAATTTTGTACAGTCACAAGTGTTGTTTAGCACTCTTATATGTAATTACTTGGCACCTTGTATTCACAGATGTGGGCATAATTTAACAACTTTTCCTTTAAAAGTATTTCAATTACTTTTGTTCTTACATTCACCGTAATTACACTCATATGATTTCTTTCACAGACAGTTGCCAAAAATAGTAGTTAACTACTCATTGCTAACACTTTTTTTGATTAAGTAAATAGCAGTTATACTCCAGTAGTTTGTCCCGCTCTGTGTAATTATAGGAGTGTAATAATAAATAAATAAACTAATTAATATAAACTTATAATAAAAAATTATTAAATTGTTTTTACATTATAGTTTATTTATTGTCATTCTGTTTTTTAAAAAAAATACTTCGTGAAAGGAATTATTTGTTTTGTATTTTCGTACCAAATTAAATTAACTGTTTATATGATTATTTTTTTATTTCTTCCATTTTAAGAATTTATGGTCCATCATTTGATATTTCATATAGTTTAACTCAACATCTAATTATTATTGAGTTAATGGAGCTAAATTGAATGAAATGTCAAATGATGGACTATCAATTGGAAATTTGAAATGAAATAATTAAAGTGCAGTATATTTGAATATACCGCCAAAACCTAAAATTACAGGAATCTTTTCAACTTCACTCAATCGTTTGGTCGACAGGCTCTTTAGATGGCGCCACAATCAGTGTCTCATATATCTGTGGGTTATTTGTGGTTCATATCACACAATAATTTCTCCTCGAATTGGTCGAAGAGGGGAGACGTCACAAATAACCCACAGATAGATGAGGCACTGATTGTAGCGCTATCTCAAGAGCCTGTCGACTAAACAATTGAGTGATGTTAAAAAACTTTCTGTAATTTCAGGTTTTGGCGGTATATTCAAATGTACTGTATTTCAATTACTTTATTTCAAAATAACCATTTATAGTCCATCATTTGACATTTCATTCAATTTAACTCCATTAACTAAATAATGATGGACAATAAATGGTTAATTAAATTAGAAAAAATAAAACAATAATCATATAAACAGTTCATTTATTTTGGTATAAATACACACAACAAATAATATCTCTCACAAAGTACTTTTCTGAACAAACAGAATATAGAATGTGAATACAATGCAATAATTAAAAAATAATTTGAGTAACATACATTCTAGATTGAAGTATCATTAGATTTCTAAATATTGATCAAGATAACAATGGAGAGTTATTTATGATAAGTTAATCTTAATTTATTGATTTATTATTATACTCCTATAAACACACAGAGCTGCACAAACTACTGGAGTATAATTGCTAACTACTTTATCGAAAAAAGTGTTAGCAATTAGCAGTTAACTACTATTTTTGGTAACTTTTTGTGAAATAAAATATTTGAGTATAACTACTGTGACTGTTAGAACACAAGTAATTAAAATATTTATAAAGGTAAAGTAGTTAACTACTGCCCAGCACTGAAAATACAAGGTGCCAAGTAATTACATATAAAAGTGCTAAACAGCACTTGTGACTATACAACATTTAAAATAATCTATCGATCATATCATTTCCACTTAAAACGCATCTTTATTTCTTTTCTGGAAGTATTAAATAGGTCTATATCACAAGCTTATACCTAGTATATTGCATATTTGTATATTTCTACATTTAACAGCATTCGGTTCTTATGAAACCATCTTATAAGGCAGTTCAAGTTACTCTGTAGCTCCTATTAGTCTAAGATTGTTAAAATGTTTATCAAGGGCTCTTAAAAATCCCAGGAAGTCCTTTGTCATTTCTGGTTGAGCACAAAAAGGGGCACTTCATTTGAATATGTAACAATCATCGATGGCAACGAGGTTTCATCTCTTATCTAGAAAGACTATAAATGAACTCTCTTCTCGACATAGGCTGGGAAACATCCCGTCTCAACAGTTACACATTACTAGACACAAAAAGGTGGAAATACTGTAATTGACTGTCATTATGTTATCCTACAATATAACCACCACATAGGAGGGGTCGACCTAACGACAGTTTTATCGGAAAATATAGAATCAAACTGAAATATAGAAAGTATTACGAAACTTTTGACATTTGATGGATGTGTCTATGGTTAATGCATGGTTGCCACATAAACGGATTTTGACTGCAAAAAGAAAGCAATCGGAAATTGTACAGCGATCAAAATTAAGAATTCAAGTAGCCAATGGCATGTGCAATGCTAGAATAACAGTTGGTTCCAGGAGAGACAGACCCAGTTCGTCTTTGGAACTAAATCTACAGAAGAAAGGTCGCAGGGGCAATGCTCAACATGTACCTTCGAAGGATGTTCGCAGCAACCCGCTTGGACACTGGCCAATATTTTCCAAAATAACGACAAGATACAAATTTCCATGTTGTAAGGGATATACTGATATAATTTGCGAGAAGCGTGTCGATGTTTTGTGTTTTAATAAAAAAAATTGTATCAAACTGTTTCACCAATAATAATTTAAATAACCTCTTCCTGTAGAATGTTGTAAATTTGCAGCATCTGAATTTATTCAAATAAATTTCTTATTTTTCCAAAAATATTTTTTCCATTATTTCTTACATACTTCTAATGCAGTTTCTAGTCACAGAAAAAAATATGAGGACTAACAAAAATATCACGCAAGTAGGTAATACACGTATGTTCTGTGACACTTTATCGGATGAACAGGCGGATGGCCTATGGGTGGTTACCGATAGGAAGAAGTTTCCAGAGGGTTTACAAGAAGTAAAAGAAGTCTCTAGATGGTTAGCAAGTAATGACGGTAGCGTCTACGGGGGTTATGCAAAAAGTAAATAAGTGTGTATGTTGTTACGTGTATAAGGTAGAGGGTGGTTTAGAAGAAGCGAAGGGGTTTTTAAACCCTCTGGAAACTTCTTCCTATCGGTAACCACCCATAGGCCATCCGCCTGTTCATCCGATAAAGTGTCACAGAACATACGTGTATTACCTACTCACGCATTTAAGGGTTAAGCTGAAATAGTATATTGTGCAACAAGTGGGGAAAGTTCAACTTTTCTCACGAGTGTTGAGTGTTGAGCAAACACACGAGTGGGAAAAGTACTTTCCCCACATGCTGAACGCTATACCTTTTCTACAATTGCACAAATTTAAAGAATATAAGTAAATAGTTATGTAGAAAAAGTCTAAGTATCGAGGACCACCCACCGGAAACGGCTGGGCATCGAGTATACTCTGCTGAAATCGGCTGGGCATCGATTATTCCCTACTGAATTCTCCATATAAATATATGTAGTGTGAGCAAAGTGCCGTGATAAATAATATTTCTCACAGTGTGAGTAATATATGGTTTTGAAATTAAGTAATCTATGAGAAATACGCAACTTTTCATAGCAGTTATAGACAAAATACATTTTTTGCTCACGTAACCTCGCTTTTACTGCTATAATCTAGACCGAAGTCAACCACAAGTACACTAGTTTTCCCACCAAATACATTATGTGAAACTTTACAGGCTTCCGTTACAACTGCTGTATTTAGAGATATTGTTCAAAAATGTGAATTCTTGATTTTGTATATATTACTGTAATTTTAGAAAATGTGAATTATTACTAGTCTGTCGGTTATTTGTTTAAAAATATAAATTCTTTTTGTATCGGGTTGATATTGTTGTAAATTTAAAAGCGTAATTTCTATTATGTCTCTGACATTGTTATACGTTTAGAAAAATACCACATTTCATTACATCATTTTTATTTTGTGTTGTTAAAGTTGTAACACCATAGAACTGGAATTGTTTAGACCAAACAAAATATCTCATTGTAATGTTTGTAAGTCTCATTGCGTTCTTATATTTTGAACTGAAACGGAATTTTTAAAGAATAGATCGGTATTATAATGCCATGGGAAATATTTTTTTAAAAAATGTAATGGATGTGTCCTTTGTTGAATAAGCTAACTAATGTAATATCTTAACTTTCTCGACCCTTACTTCGTGGAATCTACTCATATTAGTGTTTTAAATGTAACTCACTGTTTTTAGCTAATTCCACAATATAATGAAAAATGTTAAAAATTCTAAAAAATTGACAATTGTTTCGATAACTGAATATCATCGCCAGAATGACAGAAGTTACATTCCATTTGATGCCTACCTGATGTTTAGTAGTTATTTTTGGCTAGACCAAGAAGTGACCTAACTTATGATTGACTTAATATATGTTTCAGGATAATAATACTCCATCCTACATACTGCGCAATAAGAAAAAATTACAAGGTACTTGATTCTCTCGAATTCAAATAAAGGATGATGAAACTGAATATCAAATTACCTACTTGAAGAATTTGAGAGAGAAGCTGGAAAGGCGCAAAATGGAGGATGCGCATCTAACCATAAAATACGTTAATAAAATTCCAACAATTGTGAACACTACGGAGGAGCTTGGTGCAAAAACTATTAAAACTGACAAACATAAATATATTCTACACTAATATAGCCGACTTCTTTTCATTTCTTTCAACTACCTTTAATATTTACATTTTTGCGATAACAGAATCCTGTTTATTCCCTAGATTACCTAGCTCTCTTATTAACACCAATGGGTATAGCTTATACCGTAAGGATAGATTAAATAGAATTGGAGGAGGTGTTTGCCTTTGTCTTTCCTAACTCAGTCAAACTGCATATATTTATTATATATAGACCATTTCTGTCATATGATCTTACAATCTCCATGTATGAGTATATTGAAGAATGTAGTGAAAATAAAGAAAATCTTATCATTCTTGGCGATTTTAATTTTAAAGATTTGCTATGGCCCATTCTTTCACCTTTTGATGGCAATAATCCTAGTGTCCCTTCTTATAAATTATTTTTTCAAACGAATTTGAAAACTTTTATGAATGAGCCGACAAGGTTCCGTCAAGGTAATGAACCTTCAATATTAGACCTTGTAATCTTTAATGAAGAGGAGCTGATTTTCGACATTTTCTACGTGCCTCCAGTTGGTATCTCATACTGAAGTCCAGCTGGATATATCTAGTAATATCAGTGTAAAAATAAACAAATCCGTCACTAAAACCGATTATCAAAAATTAACTGTTGATAAGTGGTTTTTTACTACACTTTTTAAATAAATAAAATATTGAAATCCCAAATTTTTTCCCCTAAGAGAAACAATGTATTGTTGTGCAATCTTCTTTAATTAAAATTCGCAGAGCGCTTTCGGCATTAAGCTATCATCAATGCGGTCATTGTCTGAATTCCGAGACAAGGGCCTCCAAATGTGTACGTCTATACATTCAACAGTTTGGTGGTTCACATTATTAGTTTAAAAACAGTATTAAATATACATAAAAATTAAAATTCAGTAAAATGATTCTCTGATGACAACTTGGCAAAATGATCGAACCAAAAAATGCATGTCTCAGATCTGCTGAATCATTTTACTGAATTTTAATGTATTTTTAATACTGTTGTTAAACTAATAACGTGAACCACCAAACTGTTAAATGTATAGACGTACACATTTGGAGGCCCTTGTCTCGGAATTCTGACAATGACCGCATTGATGATGGCTTAATGCCGAAAGCGCTCTGCGAATTTTAATTAAAGAAGATTGCACAACAATACATTGTTTCTATTAGGGGAAAAATTGGGATTTCAATCTCATGTGCACACAGCTGTAATTCAAATTACATTAATTGATTAAATTAAATTAAATATTGTTATTAGTTAATCCCGCGCAAGTTGCTTAAATTCATACAGTCCATTATATCGCAACAGACATATAGCAGGAATCATTGGAAGTTGAGGGCTCGGTTACTTACTGAATGAGATCCAGTAATTGAAGAAACTAAGTGATTTGCTATATTTATTCGATTTTGTACCTGCATGGCTCTCTTATGTTGTAATATCCGAACGTGAATGTACCAACGTCGTCGCTGAGGCATGGACAAAACAATGGCCAGTGTACTCTGGTGGGTTATCCAGATTCGGAAATATGGCAATTTGTTTAGGCATGTTGACCAGTCTATTTATGCCTTTCACATTTATTTTTTCGAAAATTGGTAAGATATTATTAAAAGGAGTATTACGTGATCTCAGAACCCGGTATGTATTCACAAAAATAGAAAAATCCACTCTCATCGTAAACTCTCTTGGCTTATTAGTTATTGTATCAGGAATTTCAATTAGTATTGGAGATCCCAATTCGAAAATGTCTTTCATTTTTGCGACAAGCCCCCATAAAAATAACAAAGGCAACCTTAGGATGAAAAAATACCTTTTATTGGAATGATTATTTAAATTATAATTTCCATTACTCCGATTTCCTTGCTAAATACTCTTCAGAAAAGCGTTTTAACAGAGTGAGTTTCAATTTTTTATATCTAGAGATATCAATATCGTGTTTCAAATGTACAGTTGCTTTTAGGATTGAGTATATTTTCAATAAAGGCATGTATTTTAATTTTTGTACTGAATCTCCGAAAAATGTATTGCATTTTCGAAAAAGAAGTAGATACGCTTTTTTTCTTGTTGCCAATCCCTCAACAATGGATAATACTTTGCATATTCTCGTCTCGATTTTTGCGGCAGCAGGTTTTCGTTTATGGTATTCGTAATTTCAGTTAGAATAGTTTCTATATCGCTGATTGTTCACTTATTTTGTTTAAATTTCAATTGTCAGATTAATGACATCCATGGTAGTTCGAATACGGAATACGGAAAGTGTCATTATAAATGAGTTCCCAATAAAGTACATAAATCAATTATGTTAATACTTAGAAGGAACTTTTTGGTATAAAGATTTATTTATATTATGAATTTTCCGCCCAACCTAACTAATATGCATCAAAAGTGTTGGTTTACAACAACAAAAGTTGAGATTTTGAAATCAAAATTTGAGTTATTTTTACGTTTTTCAGCAAGAACAACACGAAAAAACGCTTTAAAGAAAATCCTGTATGTTTGTCGTCGTCGTTGTAGTCGGCCACTTTTCGTAACATGTCTTGTTAGCACGAGACAACCTCCGAAGTGAAACAAGTCACCAAATTATGTTAGTATATTGTTCAAGACATCTCACAGATGAACTCTATTGATATTCAGCTCACCAGAGGCAGTAGAACGGGTACTATGGTAATTGGAGTACAAAAATTTTCTAATTTTTTGAGAAATCTCGGTTTGATAACACGATATATCCTCCGGGGTGTACATAAGTCACCAATTTTATGATTGGATTTTGTTCAGGGTATCTCACGGATGCAATTTCTTTATTTTTCCTCACTAGAGCCAGTACAACGGGTGCTAAAGTACTTCAAGTACCAAATTTTTGTAATTTTTGGAGAATTTTCAGTTTGTTAGCACGATACAGACTCTGGAGTATATACAAGTGACCAATTTTATGATGGGATATTGTTCAGAGCATCTTAAAGACAAACATTATTGATGTTTAGCTAACTATAGCTAGAACAACAGATGTTATGGTACTTTATGTGCCACACTCTTGGAAATTTTTGGAGAAATTTCGGTACTCTTAGTACGATACTGCCTCCGGAGTGTATACAAGTGACCAATTTTATTATTATATATTTTTGTGGGTATCTCACAAATGAATCCTTTTGACTTTCAGCTTACTACAGTGACTATAACGGGTCCTATACATCAAGATATACTACAATTTTGGTTATTTTCGGGGAAATTCCGGTTTAATAAGACAATACAGCGTTCAAAGTGGATAAAAGTGACAATTTAATGCTAGGATATGGTCCATCGCGTCCCACAGATGCGGATTAAATTGTTTTAATCTTCAAAACCGTTTATTTTGGTTATGAGATACAAGTAGAATATAACAAATGTAGTCTCGTTCTCAACGATTTCCTTGAAGACATTGAATCATATAAATCCATTTTAATTCCCTGTCACAACGAAGGATTTGTAGCATCTGAATTTATTCAAATAAATTTCTTATTTTTCCAAAAATATTTTTTCCATTATTTCTTACATACTTCTAATGCAGTTTCTGGTCACAGAAAAAAATATGAGGACTAACAAAAATATCACGCATTTAAGGGTTAAGCTGAAATAGTGTATTGTGCAACAAGTGGGAAAAGTTCAACTTTTCTCACGAGTGTTGAGTGTTGAGCAAACACACGAGTGAGAAAAGTACTTTCCCCACATGTTGCACGCTATACCTTTTCTACAATTGCACAAATTTAAAGAGTATAAGTGAATAATTATGTAGAAAAAGTCTAAGTATCGAGGACCACCCACCGGAAACGGCTGGGCATCGAGTATACCCTGCTGAAATCAGCTGGGCATCGATTATCCCCTACTGAATTCTCCATATAAATATATGTAGTATATCAAGATATACTACAATTTTGTTTATTTTTGGGGAAATTTCGGTTTGTTAACTCGATACAGCGTTCAAAGTGGATACAAGTGACAATTTAATGCTAGGACATGGTCCATGGCGTCCCACAGATGCGGATTAAATTGTTTTAATCTTTAAAATCGTTTATTTTGGTTATGAGATACAAGTAGAATATAACAAATGTAGTCTCGTTCTCAACGATTTCCTTAAATACATTGAATCATATAATTCTATTTTAATTCCATGTCACAACAAAGGATTCAAATTTTGATTAGTCACGTTTCTGCAAACTGAATTGCCTAGAATGTCATGTAGTATATGAGACTGAGCCAAGTAGTTATAAGCCGAAACTTTGAATAAACACATGGCTTATTATAAGCTTGCCGTGTAACATAAACAGACAAAACCTACTACGTACGAGCAGCTATTTGATACAGGAAACTTTCTAACAGCAAATCCAGTACCTTAAAGTTGTTAAAATTTGCTATAGAAATCTGGATCTTGATTCATTAGAAATACTGAAATTAACGAATTCTTAACATCAACTGTGATCAAGTAGAAGAAAAATTGTAATTCGTTTTATTAAACAGATTCTCGCGATATAAAAGATTCTCGCGATATAAATCATCAGTAGAAACACGAAATTGTTTTAAACATTATTAAATTATACTCAATACACGGCTACAGTAGGGAGCAAGATATTGAGTTTAATTGGTATTATGAGCAAAAAGATTTTAAATATTTTTAGTTATAGGTATATCGTTAAATTAATGAGAATAATGGATAGTCATTGTTTCTAGATACATGCTGTTGAAGAGTTAAATAAATGCTTGAATGACTTTATCCCCATTTTGTAATAATTAAAATACAAACTTCTCAATTTTTAAGGTACAGATAATTTCAAATTTTATTTAAAATTGCAGATAAATATTATATCACTACATGTTATACAACAGTCCTCCGCCGCGTCTGTGTATCTATCTGTCTGTTCGCAATACACTCAAAAACTATTGAACGGATTTTCATGCAGTTTCCACCAATAGATAGAGTGATTCATGATAAAGGTTTGAGTACGTTCATAATTTGTCAATGTTTACCGGTAATTGTTGAGAATGTGGGAAAGTTTGGGCCCCAGGGAGATTTCATAGAAAACGCTGTATAATCCCTTTGAGATATAACAAAATAATGCATGGGGGTATATTCCTTTTTTATAGATCTGACTATACCCATTCAATCTTCAAAAAAATGGTGAAGTACAATCCGGAAATTAGAAAGATATTTAGACGGATACAGTAATAATCTTAATCATATTACTGTTTAAATGAAACTTACTGTTTCTAGTTAATTCCACAATATATTGAAAAAATGTGGAATTTACTATAAACAGGAAGTTTGATTTAAACATGAGTAGATTCCACGAAGTAAGGGTCGAGACAGTTAATCATAATCAATTTAAATACGTTAGTAATAGTTATAATCGTGAACACAAAATAATTTAGAGGAATATCTTAGTTATAATACCAAAAATTTAATTTAGGCGAAAATAAATTCAAGAACACTTTTCACACCAATGACAGGACTCGCTTCAAGCGATCACCCCCGTGCCGGGCTCACCGCTGTCGCCCACTGTTTCTGTATAAGCTTTGCGCTAGGACATCCTGCCAGAAGAACAGTTTGGATTCACGAAACAATGAAGCACTAAATACCAAGTCCGAAAGATTTAAGAATACGCCATACACCGATTCAACAGGAACCAATTAACGGGATCTAGCAACCGGACCAAATCCGAACTGGGATGGGTAGAAGCAGGAGAACCAGATGGTACAGTTCTCTTTCCGGTGCTCTACAACATATACACGGCTGATATCCACATGACGGACAAAACCACGACGACCCTCTACGCGGACGACACTGCCATCCCAACCAGGAGCACCCAGCCTGCGGTGGTAATGAGAAAAGCACAGGAAGCAGTTGACCAGATTGATGACTGGTGTACGACTTTAAACATGAGCCTCAATTCAGTGAAGAGCCAAGCCAATTCTATTTTCTTGGTAGGTTGCTGTGCTCTTCGACAAACACACAATTGTCGTGAAGGGCTAGTCTACATTCACCAAGGGAACGATTCCAAGATAGGAGGGAACACATTTACACAAGTACGCACAACATCCAACCGTGGGCGAAGGCGAAACTGCGTCTACTCCAGCGTTACTAACTACCCAAACCTCATGATATCAGGTAACAAAGCGTCTCAGAACGATCTACTACGGTTTGCACACCGGTAGACTAAGCCTCGATGGGAGTGTTGGAGGAACTCAAGTTCTGGTCCTACGGCGGCTTTGGGCAGGTGAAATTCCGGCTCAGGGATCGCTCAAGGACCGCGGAGAACGTCCCCGACAAGAGCTCCCAAACACGCGCATCTACCTCCAGATTGTCCCATAAGATCGCGAAGACTGTGGAACGTTCAGTAAAGATTTCTACAGCCGGAGCGGTTAAGTAAGGCAACCGGAGAAAACAGCAGCGGCCTACATCCTCGTTGGGCAAGTGCAAGGGCATCATGCCCAAGTCCAAAGAGCCTAGCAAGAAGGGTAGCCCTGCAACGAAAGGTGGAGGTAACCAAACCTCCAGCATGCCAAAGCGGCCTCTTACTCCATTGCTAGGATGTTTGCGAAGAAGGAAATCGACATTGCAGTCATCCAGGAGTCCTGGATTTCCAGAAATGGACGCATAATGGGTCTGGGTAAGTTCGTAGCTGGTGACTCTACATAAAAACCGAAAGCGTGCTTACTTATCCGAAAATAACATATTTTTTTCCATTTTAACAGTGTACTGGGAGATTAGGGTCAGTAACCTCCTCCTGTAGCCGTGCTAAAACTAATAGTCTTCTGCCGGGAAAGTAACAGGCCGCTCATGTTCCAACACCAACAAACGAGGTGAGCACCTTTATAATTTTTTAACCGGGGAAGAGCTTATGGTTAACAAGATAGGCTCGGAAACAACTATCGTAACGAAAAATCGGCGCGAACTTATAGAAATAACAATCACCTCGCTTTTCATATGTGCGGACAATGTTAAAACTGGACAGTTCCAACCGAGCCTTCATGTTCAAACCATAGACACGTTCGTTTTCATTTGACGACAAACCGATTAACTCTACCCAAATTTCACGACCCAAAATGAACTGACTGGTGTGCGTATACTTAATCCTTCAGCTTCTTATGGGCAACGTCAATATGCTCATTACAAATAGTGCATAACTTAATGTGGCTAATGATCAACTCCAAACAGCCCTCATATTTGCCTATCATGATAACTGACCTCTAAGGGAAGGAGAGACAATAGAGGTACCGCTTGGTGGAGCAGAGCACTACATTTAAAAAGAAAAGGAGGTTCGGCGCATATTCAACCGGGCCAAAGAGTCAAGTGACTAGGATAAATAACGCAGCTCTCTAACTGAGTACAATAAAGCTATTAGAAAAGCAACAGCAAAAATAGAATCCAGAAGGAGGTTCTGTCAGAGTATATCAGACATACCTGCCAGTGCTAGAATTCATAATATTCTCTTAAGAGATCCGGGACATCAAGTGGGGTTCCTAAAAAGAACCGTCCATACTCATACGGACTCTATAAAGTAAACGTTAGAGTTTAAACTACAGAAACAATTACCATGCAGTCAGATTCTGGAGAACATGCCGCAGTGCCCGATCCCCACTCGGTCGGCTAATCAGCCTGGTGAGGACGAGTTCAGATTCGTTGCAAAAATTACTTCTCCTATCACAGTTGAATGGACGATAAACTATTTTTCACCCTTCAAATCAGCGGGAGAGAATGGAATCTTCCCCGCTCTTCTCCAAAAATCCTAGACATCCTGGTGCCGGTTTTGGTAAGAATATACAGAGCAAGCATAGCCTTGAAAAATATTCTACTAGGGTGGGCGATGGGGAAGGTATTCTTCATCCAGAAGGCAGGTAAAATAGATACCTCTCTACCCACCTACAATCCTATCTGCTTAACATCATTCCTCTCAAAAACTTTAGAGAGTATCCTAGATAGGCACATTAGGGAGGCGCCTACGAAATCTTCCGTTAAATCCTCACCAATACGCTTATCAATCAGGCAAGTCGGCAGACCTTGCTCTATTCAACATTGTAGGCCAAATCGACAATTCACTTAAAAACAAAGAGATTGCGCTGGGTGCCTTCTTAGACATTGAAGGTGCCTTCTTAGACATTGAAGGTGCGTTCAATAACGCCCTCCCACAGTCTCTACCCGCGACTCTTTATAGGAGAAGGATAGAGAATCTAACATGTAATTGGATCAACAATGTGTTGACATACCGCAACATTTCAGCACCACTGCAAGGAGAAACGGTCAGATTCCGTCCCGTCAGAGGATGTCCCCAAGTAGGTGTACTTTCCCCCCTTCTCTGGACGATTTTGGTAGAAAACCTGCTATATATACTCTCTTAACAGAATGTGGAGATCAAGGATATGCACATGACCTAGCAATACTAGTTATAGGGAAGCATGAGGAAGTTATTTCCATCATACTTCAACAAGCCCTAAACACAATAAGCAGATGGTGCGACGGAGAACATATGTCGCTCCATTCACACTAATAAGGAAACTAGATAAACTACCGATACTCTCAGTATCTGGAGTGCCAATTGAGTTGGAGAAGGAGGTCAAATAACGGGGTATTCTCCTAGACAAAAAATTGACCTCTAAGCTCCATTTCGAAAACAAAATCAACAAAGCCAGACTATCCCTCTGAAATCTCAGAAGGATGTGTGGCAAATCGTGAGGCATAAGCTCCAATATGATATACTGGATTTATCAAGCAGTTATTAAACCAACGGTTCTGTATGGCTCGGTCGTCTGGTGGTAAACATGATTGCAACGGTCGTTCAAAAAGAGGCTGTTTGGTATACAGGGCCTCGCGTGCCTGGCCATTACGGGAACTATGTTGACGATACCGACACTTGCCATGGAGACCATCCAAAACCTAACACCTCAGCATTAAGAGTTAGAGAGGGAAGCAAGGATGGTCACCTACAGACACAGACACTTAAGAAACCCACAATACAAAGTTGTCAATGAACAGATAAATCTAGGGAGTTCTCCACTTTTGAACTGTCTTCTTAAATGATAATCGCAAAACATCTACTTGACACCAATCATTCATTGACACCTAACACAAAACTAGAAGTACTGCATATTTGTGAAAAGAAACAAGAACTGGATTTCCTTGAAGAACTGGAAATTAGAAGACATTTAAGAAACCCACAATATGAAGTTGTCAATGAACAGTTAAATCTAGGGAATTCTCCACTAATAAACTGTCTTCTTAAGTGATAATTGTAAAGATCAGCAGATACGGTTTTCCTGGTTTTCTATATCATTGCACAGTTATACTGATCTTAATTGAGAAAAAGATATCCAGGATATCCCCATAGAGCTAATAATATCTAAGGTATAACATTTGTAATATCATCTCCTTCTTCTTTATATAAACATATATTAAGTCAATCACAAGGAAGGTCACTCCTTGGTCTAGCCAAAAATAATTATTAAATATCAGGTAGGCATCAAATGAAATGTAAGTTCCATTTAAAACAATAGTAATAATAAGGGGTTCAAAGAGTAGTGAAGCGTCTCTTATAGCCTTTCTTACCAATTACTGCTCGCATCCCCACGTCGGTAGACCCGTTAACCTTCTCTGGAAGTTCAAGATCGAGTAACCATCCCCGGTGGCGGATCTACAGCAGATGAGGTAACGCGACAGGGAGAACAACCACCGCTAAATGGGTTGGTAACCCATTCAGTGAGAAATAGTGTTGATGTGAAAACACGAAGAAAACGTTACTCGGGCGGACCAGATCTCCAGGATCGCCAGGATGATCAACCTGACTTACAGAAAGGTGTAGCGAGTAGCACCTCTGTAGATAATGGAACCACATACCTTAAAAAACGTATTTAAGTGACATACTAGCTTTGTCTCCGCACGCACATTCCGAAAATGACGGACGTGTACCTTCTTTCAGCGGTTAATTAAAATTATTAATAATAGAGATAGAGATCCGGGAATTAGGAGTTTTTTATCGTAAATTTCCTCGTCTTTAAGAACCCTTTCTTTTTCATTACTTATATCTTCATAGTTCATGAGATATAGATGAAAAACAAAGTGTATTTTTTTATCTTAATTTGTTTATAACTTTTGAGAGTTTTTATGTGCTTATAAATGCTTTCGATACACTTTTCTAGACAAAATTACGAATCCAATGAGCCATCACACATATTTCAAGGAGGTTTATCTGTATTTTCCATGAATTTGAACTTGTCGACTAGATTATAAGTTTAAAACTGTAAGGGAATCCGTTTATTTTAAATATATTTTTATAGCATGGTTATTTCTTTCGTGAAACTATTGACATTGCTTTTATAATTAAGTGAAGAGAATATAATTATTACATTTGTGTTTTAAACGAAACTCAATGTTTCTATCTAATTCTTCAATATAATGAAAAATGTTGAAAATTCTAAAAAATTGACAATTGTTTCGATAACTGAATATCATCGTCAGAATAACAGAAGTTACATTTAATTTGATGCCTACCTGATGTTCAGTAGTTATTTTTGGCTAGACCAAGAAGTGACCTAACTTGTGATTGAGTTAATATATTTTTATAGAAAAAAGAAGAAAATGAGATATTACAAATATTGAAGCTTAGATATTATTAGCCCTATGGTGATATCCTGGATATCATTTTTCTAATTAAAATCAGTATAACTGTGCTATGATATATAAAACCAGGAAAACGATATCTGCTGATCCATACAATTATCACTTAATAAGACAGTTTAATAGTGGAGAACTCCCTAGATTTATCTATTCATTGATGGATTCATGTTGTGAGTTTCTTAAGTGTTTTCTAATTTTCAACTGTTCAAGGAAATCCAGTTCATGTTTCTTATCACAAGAAGTAGTACTTCTAGTTCTGTGTAAGGTGTCAATGAATGATTGGTGTCAAGTAGATGTTTTGCGTAATGGGATTTATCTGGTGGTTGTAATTTGTATGCTCGTGCTCACTGTATCGGTCTAACTCAAATAGATAGCATTACATTCTGGACATTTGAGTTTATATATAACTGATTTCTTGGTGGTATTTTTGTTTTTACATTTAACAATTTTGTACTACAGTTACTCTCTGTTTTAAAAGAAATTGTTGTATTAGTTGCTAAAGATATTATCTTTGAAATATTATTACAAAAATTTCCTGCATATGTGATTGTTTTATAAGTTTTTATGACTTCAGTTTGTTTAGGGAATATTAGTTGTAATGCCACTCTTTCCTCTTTTTTATTAATTAGCTTATTTATAATATGTAATGGATAACCGTTGGATGTTGCTATTTGTCTAATTGTAATAATATCTCTATCAAAATTACATTTGTTCATAGGAACTGTAAATGCTCTATGTATCAAGGAATTATATGCCGCTTTTCAAATAAAAAAAATTTATAGAGTTATTTTTTTCAACTTCTAATGCAAATTTAATTTTTATGTGTAAATTATTAATGTGGTTGAAATATATATCTAATTGTCGTTCACTACCTATAAAACAAGCTAATATGTCATCTACATATCTATACCAAAATAAAACATTTTTTGAACTTTCTAAACTGTCCATAAGATTGATTGTCAAAATAGGTGATATAGGGCTTCCCATTGGTAAACCTTGAAACATTTTGAATATATATGTTATATCAAAAGTGATTAATACATATATCAAATGAATTAAGTTTGTCTGACATTATTCCTGGATTGATATTTTTATCTTCTAGTAATTTCCTTACAAGTATTAGACCAACACACACTGATGTGACAATTCCATATAGTTCCAATCACCCCATGTCACATAAACTAGCGGCATATAATTCAATGATACATAGAGGATTTTCAGTTCCCATGAACAAATGTAATTTTGATAGAGAGATTAATACAATGAGACAGATAGCAACATCCAAGGGTTATCCATTACATATGATAAATAAGCTAGTTAATAAAAAAAAGGAAAAAGTGGCATTAAAACTAATATTTCCTAAACAAACTGAAGAAATAAAAACTTATAAAACCATCACATATGCAGGAAATATTTCTAATAATATTTCAAAGCCAATATCTTTAGCAACGAAAACAACAATTTCTTTCAAAACAGAAAGTAACGTAAGTACAAAATTGTTAAATGTAAAAACAAAAATACCACCATTAAAGAAATCGGGTATATATAAACTCAAATGTCCAGAATGTAATGCTGTCTATTTGGGTCAGACCCTTAGAAATTTTGTAATCCGATACAGTGAACACTTACGAGCATACAGATTAAAACAACCAGATAAATACCATTTCGCAAAACATCTACGAGTACTTGACACCAATCATTCATTAACACCTAAAACAGAACTAGAAGTACTACATAGTTGTGACACTTAAGAAACCCACAATATGAAGTCGTCAATGAACAGATAAATCTAGGAAGTTCTCCTTTATTAAACTGTCTTCTTAAGTGATAATTGTAAAGATCAGCAGATATACGAGTAGTTTTTCTGGTTTTCTCTATCATTGCACAGTTATACTGATCTTAATTGGAAAAATGATATCCAGGATATCACCATAGGACTAATAATATCTAAGCTTCAATATTTGTAATATCATATCTTCTTTTTGCTTTTAACATATATTAAGTCAATCACAAGGTGGTCACTTCTTGGTCTAGCCAAAAATAAATACTAAACATCAGATAGGCATCAAATTAAATGTAACATCTGTCATTCTAACGATGATATTCAGTTATCGAAACAATTTTAGAATCTCCAACATGTTTCATTATATTGTGGAATTATCTAGAAACATTGAGTTTCATTTAAAACACAAATATGAGAAGATTCCACGAAGTGAGGGTCGAGACAGATAATTTCATGATTATTACACTCGGGCAGTAAATAAACACGGTTTTGTTGCAGCTATATTGTAGTTTATTCACGAACTGGATATTCATTGAGGAGTTCATTCTATAATCTCTAAACATGGAAATTGATATCTTCATGAAATCAATCTAAAATTCAGTTTATTCTGTCGCTCATTTCACTGCTTCTCAGCGCAGGAATATAACAATATTTGTTTCGAAAATTGTAGTTTAAAATTAGATGATCCTGTGAGTAAAATGTACATAATTGTTCAATACATATTAAATTATGTGGGTTTCGGTACCACATATAAAACCAAAAGTGCATAAATCATTTCCGGTACTTTGTCGATTGCAGTTGAAAAGCATATTAGAGTACTATTTAGCCGTTTTTGAACTGCACGAGACAAAATTGAAGGAAATAATCTATGCACGAATGGTATTTGTGTAGATAATCCCATGATATCACAGGATTCGTCGTTATCATGTAGAAATTACATTGACAACTGTGTGCTTCATATTAATGAATAATTTGCTACTCATTTATTGTAAATTGGAGGTTTTTGAAATAAATTAATTTCCCGTTCAAATGTAGATTTTCATTGTTGTACAAAATTACTGCTATATATTATTTCAGGTTGGTTGGGTAAAGAAGAAAAATTATCGGAAGAGTCTCTTAAAATCCCATTTTGTCCATTGGTTCAAATGAACGTCATGGGATTCTCATATGAAAATAGTTTCTGATCACCAACTTATTGAAAATCAATCCAACGGCACAGTTATTCATTGTTAGTTTCAATTAACCTTGTAGTTTCTATGGACACACCAAGGAACAAAGTCTACACAGAACAGGGGACGAATACTGTAGTTGCTGAAGCCATGCACAAATAATTGGCATCTAGTGAGTGTACTTCAATCAATTATATCATTTATAATTATTTTACCTTTCAGGATCAGCATCAGTAATAAAAATATATCGATATTCCAATGAAAACCACTTGTACAGGGTGATTAACTGATGGTGGAAACCGATAAAATCCCATAGGTTTGGAAATAAAATGTGCCAAAAAATACTTAGACTATGCAAAAATTCTCAAGAGATTAAGGATTAATCTGTCACTATGGAAAAATTGGATTTATGAGAAGTGAATGATGTAGTTTGAAAACGTTACCAACCCATGGGAAACGTTTTTATTATTATTATTATTATTATTATTATTATTACGGAAAAAAGTTAGTTCAGCATGGTCCGATCTTAGTCTTGGACTCTTTTTTTATCCAATAAGCAGATTGCCAGTGGTTTAAACAATACTCACACCTTCGTCAATTGTTTCCAATTCAGTGAAATGTTAATTTTCAAAATAGGCTTATTTTAAATACTGGGAAATTTTCTAAAAAGAAATGGATTTAGACCATAGTAGATATTGGGATTTGATTTCAAATGAGTAAAGGTGAAAAGAGAAGGAAAACTACTTTTAAGTATATTGGGTTGTACAAATTCAATGTTATTACGTTTTTGGAATACTGGAAAAAAAAGTCTAATTTAATGTGATTGAAATCTTAAACATTGGAATTGTGAAAAAAATTCCCTATTTTCATAAAATTATAGCGTAGTAAATTTTGATTTCATTTATATAAATGTGATTTCCTAGTAATTAACACATTTACACCTCAAATGCGCTACCATCAAAACACGCCTCTGAGGGCGATAGTTTGACTAAACCTTATTTTTTATAGCTTGTTCTTAACCAGATTGACGACTTTGGAAAGGTTTTGTCTTATTCTCTACAAACGCAAACTTAGGTCAATTTTCCTTCTGGAATTGGCTTGACTGAGAAGACTTTCTTGTGTTCGTATGCATGTATTTTCTGATTCAGCAAAGTTTTCTCACTTATACTATATGTAGAGGGTATACAGGGTATGGGAAAAAATTATACGCAGTGAAGACAACAATTTCCCTTAAAAAACAGAGTGTGAGCCCTACACTGAAACTTATAAGTAAAGTTATAGCAAACAAAATTGATAACTTAATCAACTAAACAGACGAACACAAATTATTCAGATAAGGGAAATCACGCCCGGGTACGTTTTTGTCATTATTAAAAATAATTGAATATAACAAACCAGCAGACATGTGTTTTATTGATTCGCATAAGACGTTAGATCGTGTGCAATTAAGAGACGTTGTACACCAGCTTTTCAACAGTGAAATCCCACATAAATTTATCAAAACCAAGGAAAACATCTATAAAGCTTATCGTATTGAAGCAATAGTAAATGGTATCCTGACTGAACGTATAGCATTCGTATCGTGTATCTCTTGATCAAGGATTAAAAGCTACATATTACGATAAAAGTCTGGATCATTATAATTGGCTTAAGGATACGCAGAATAAAAGTCTAAATTTTCAATCAAATTTAATGTGATCCGATAAAGATACATTTTCCAGTAATGGATATGTAATTAGACATAACACACTCTATTGGTCAGATCAAAATCCACACTGGATGGAACAAGGTTCAACCAGGATCCCTGGTAAATTACCGTATGGTGTGGGGTTTTGGATGGAAAAAGTATGGGCCTTTTTGTTTTTGATGAACATTCAAATGGCGAGCGTTACTCAAGATTCGTAAGAGATAAATTTCCTATATTATTAGATGTGTTCCTTAAGCAGTACGGCAAAATATGTGGATACCACAAGATAGCGTTACAAAGTGATGCATTTTCACCAACAATATGAGTTATATGAGTATAGGTGGATAGGAAGAGGTAACATATTCCCTTGGCCGCCAATATCTCCCGAGATTACTGTGTTCGATTTTCATCTGTGGGGTCAAATTAAATATTCATTTTCTTGTCTATTATTACTATTTGTCCCACCTCCCATTCCTCTGGCATCTCTTCTTATCAATTGGTATGATTTTTCTAACAGTTTAGTCTCTTCGTATTTGAAAAGTTCCATGTTGATTCCGTCGTTTTCTGGCGCTTTTCCGTTCTTACTCCTGTTAATTATCACTCCAAATTTTTCCTTCGATTCCAACTTGTTTGTTCTTTTCTTCTATATCAACCTCTTCTCTCACTTCTGTTAGTAATTCCCTAAAGTATTAAACCGAAGTCTCTTTATATTCCGTATCTCCATTTACTATTCTTGCCTCTTGGTTTTTTATTCCTGGTATTTTGTTTTTATATGTTCGGGTCTGTGCATTTATTTTTTGATAAAAAGATTTTGTGTCCCTCGCATAACTTGCCCTTTCTATTTCAATAATTATGTTTCCAATTGTTTTTCTCTTAGCTTGTTTTATTATTTTCTTTTCTTAGTTTTTCATAAGTTTCTCTTTCTTCATTTCTGTTCGTCCTTATCCATTTTACCCATGCTTCTTTTTTCTTTTCAATCATTTCTTAGCATTTTTCATCTAGCCATTCGTTCTGTTTTCTGTTTACCACAGTTCCTGTTTTTTTATAGCGCTATTTGTACATTTTCCTATCCTTTTCCATCCTGCTTGAATGCCACTAATTTCTTGTGCCTCATTAATGAATTGTTCTTCTATACTATATCTGTACTCATTTCGTGTTTCAGTCTGTTCTAGTTTTCTTATGTCCCATTTTTTATTGCATATTTTATTTTTAATCTTTATCTTTTGAAGCATAGTGCCTGCAACCATGTAATGATTTGTATCAGCACATGCCCCTCTATATGTTCTGACATCTTTCATTGTCGACCGTTTTCTTTTCGTTATCAATATGTGATCAATTTGTGTATATGTTTTGCAATCAGGTGATCTCCACGTAACTTTATGCCATTTGGTGTGTTGGAACATCGATCTGCAAATAATCGTCTTCATTTTTACTGCCAGATCACAAATTCTGCGTCCATTGTTGTTTGTTTTCTCATGTAATGTGTGTATACCGCTTATCTGTCTGTAATATTCTTCTTTTCCAATTGCGCGTTCAGGTCACCCAATAATACTATCGTGTCTTGTTTTGGTATTTTTGATATTTCTCCTTATTCCTTTTCATCTGCTGCCGCCTCTGTGCGGCAACATTTATTATTGACAGATTGAAGGGTCTCGCCTCAATTCTTAAATAGGCCATTCTCTCCTCGATTGGTCTAAACTCCATTACATTTCCTCTTAATTTTTCTCTCACTATAAATGCTACTCCATATTGCCCTTGCTGTTCTCTTCCCGAGTAAAATAATTGATATTTCTTTTTTTCAATACTTCCCTTCCCCCTCCATCTTATTTCCTGCAGCGCCGCAACATCAATATCATATTTTTCCAATTCCCATGCAAAGTCCTTCATCTTTGCTGGGTCAAGCATTGTTCTCACGTTCCAAGTACTAATTCTAATTACTTTAGTCCTACGTACCTTTTTTTCATTCACCTTTTTGATCGATATTTACTTTTTTATCGCCTGGTTTATCATTAGTGTTTCCTTACCGTTGTCTTGTACCCTTTTTTGAAACATATAATTACAATTATTATTATATATCTCCCTAGCTTTTTTATTTGTACTTACATTTTTCTCTAAAATAACAAAAATTACCAACAAACCTTTGGAACACCTATGGGCTTTTCAATATCTCCTATATTAGCAGACTGTCATGAATTATATTTAATGTTATATTAGGTTATTTCTGTTTTACCCTATAATTTGTTCTTCATGAAAAAATATGTAGATGTTATAATAATATCTCTTCCATGTGATAAAATGGATATTATACTCTTTTACTTCAATAGCTTCGATCCGCATATACAATTTACAATGGAAAGGGAAAATACAGAGCAATCGTCACCTTTTCTTGATACCAAATTTATTAGAAATTATGAAAATAGAATCTTAATTGACTGGTATAGAAAACCTATCAGTTCTGGGAGATAAATAAATTACTATTCATGTCATCCACGTAATTCAAAAATTGACATTATTAAACAAATGAAAACCAGAGTCCTACAAATTTCTAATCCAATATTTCACAATAAAAATCTAAAAATACTTTACAAACTTTTCTATAATAACTCATATCGTTCCTATCTTCTAAAACAAGTTTTATATAATACTTCTGACAATAGAAATGATATTACTATTGACATAATACGAAACGAAGAAAACACTAATAATAATATATCTCCAACTTATATTTCTTAACCATATATGAAATCTATCACACCTAAAATTTCCGGAGAATTTAAACCACATAATATAAAAAATGCGAATAAACAATGAATTCAATTTTCAGTAAAATCAAAGACAAGACACCTACCAACAAATTAACTAATATAGTTTATGAGATTCTTTGCAACATCTGTAATAAGAAATACATTGGTCACAGCAAAAGATCGCTAACCAATCGAATCGCGTCTCAAAAAAGTGACAGTAGATTATATCCTGATAGATGTGCTTTAGCTAAACACGTGTTTTATGAAGGCCATTCTATGGATTGTCAATCTGCCAAAGTTTTGGCAATAGAAGGTAATTTTAGAAAATGTCTTTTTTTTGAAATAGCGTATATTGCAGAACAAACTAATTGCATAAATAAAAAAACAGACTTAAATTACCTTAGTGTTATCTGTGCCTATCTCTCATATTTTGAAAAAAGAACACAACATTCAAAACAATTTTTAATTTTATTATTAATAAATCAAAATTATAGTAGTTCAAAATCAAATAGTTTGTTTATTGTCATGTTTTTTGAGTTTTTCGTTGATTTATGTTTAAAATAATTTATTATTAAAAAGAACAACTTAACCAAAATTTTCGATAGATTTTATGTAAGTATATATCATTTTATTTAACAGTTAAAAATGATAATATTGACCAATCAATTTTAGCCCTTGAAAATGAATAAAAGTTATTTCAAAGCTTGAGAATAAATATCTAAGAGAGTTTACTCTGGTGTCTTATTGCCACACCCACACCAAAATATCCATTAAATATATATATGTATATATATATATATATATATATATATATATATATATTAACATAGAGTAAAACAACACCCTGTATACCGAACATAAAATAAAAAAACTACTTATTTCAAGAAATAAAAATTTTTGAAATTTCATTTTTTTTAAAAGATTATCTAAAAAAGGAGACAATCTGTACCATGTACTATTCAATAGAGAAAGCATCTAACTGTATAATTTAAAATAAGATTTGAAAAAACATCTGTGAAATGAATTAACAAAATCTCTATAAACCTACAAGACGGAATATTAGAACCTTGTTACATATACAAATGGAAATGATAATCCTTTATTTTATTGTCAAGGTAAATAAATAGTGAGATTATTTTTTTTAAATGAATATTAGGGTTTGAAGGACATGTAAATAAGATTTTATAAATATTTAAAAACATTTCGATATAAGAAGTAAACTGAAAAACATTAATTCTATGGAATGTGACATTTATTGAACGGTTTGACATTATGAACACATATTTTGTAAATTGGAAAATGTCATTTTGTAAACTAAATGAAATATAATTTAAGAGACACAATATGAGTTAAAATCATTAAAGAACCTTAAAACAAAGCGTTTTCAATTGATAGATGGACAATTCACTATTTGAAATGAAATCTATAAAGAAAAGTTTTGATAACCAAATCTGATTGGTGGAATGTATTCAACAAACTTTTAATCTGCGACAAGTAGTTGTTAATAATAAAAAAATTGAAGGAGAAAAGTTTGTTGATTATACAGACTATTGACTAGGGAAAATTCTTCTTTTGGGTGGTAGAAAATTTGAGAAGCAGCAAAATTTTGGGAATTAAGAAAACTTTTCGAAAAATAAGATATTTGGCATCAAAATTCAGAAAAGATAGATACATTGTACTTATGATATGGTAGATTATATATTTAAACAAGCAGATGTAGAAACTAAGAAACAATTTGGTAATTATGTTTGAATACTAACCGTATAATTGATATATAATACTTGATTAATATTTGTATGGTGGAATGGATATATCCACCATACCTTTTAGAAAGCTTTTGATTATGTAATTGGACTGAAATGTATTGATGTGGACGGGACATAGCATTGATTCCTGATTTTGTGTAAGCTGGACCAGTGATGTGACAATTTCCAGAAGGTAACCTAAAATAAAGTAAAGGATAATTGAAGTGAATTACGATACAGGAATAAGGTATTTAGACTATTTTCATTATACATAAAAAAGGTTGAATAAAACTTACCAATTTAGTGAAAAAAATTGAACTTTGGTATTAAACAAACATTTACAACCATTGTGTTTCGCCATTTTGATATAATAATCGTTTATATAGAAGTTTCAGTATTATAAGATTTGTATTAAATGTTGCCTATTTTAGATTTGTATATAGAGATAATTTTTCATGTGAGAACGTGATTTTGTTTGAATGAGTGGTCATAATAGATAGTAGGTTTTTTATTAATTTGTGTTTTGTAAAAGAACAATGTATTTGTTTATTCAAAATATTAAATAACGTTCTTTCTAGTTTGAAGAACATTGTAAAATTGTTTTTTGATATATTTTATTTCTTTGTGGTGATGGCTCCATCTAGTTTGAACCGTTGGTAGTTTAAACTGACATCTGTGAATAGTAAAAAGGTTCAACTTGAAACACAGGACCGTCTTAAGAATTTATTACGTATTATTAAACAAGCAAGTACATTTTTATTAACAAAATTTTTAAGAAGACAGAGATATTTAATCAAATCTAGGCGCTCATATTATAAATTGAAGTTTTGTTTCTCTATACCTGAACCCTACTCTGAGGTTAAAGAGTTTCTCATGTTTTAAAATATAACCATTTTAGTAATAAAATTTTAAATTTTCACAATATACCGGGCAAATCAAAACTAAATGTAAATTAAAAGAATAATAACTATAAATCATTATTTCTCTTCCCGTTCTATCCAGTTTAACATGTCACCGCAACGTGGGGCTATTATAGAAATTTTATAAGTAATAATAAAAAGCATTGAAATAATTTTTATTTGACTTTATTAAAAGAATTTTAAATACATAAAATGGAAGGGAAAATGACATTAAGAGACGGAAAGCAGGTAGGAGTTGAAAGTAGGCCTGATGAAGAAAGAGAAGAAAGAAGCAATGGTAGAGGAGATTTTCAGGTACAATACTTGGAACAGGGCAGAGAAAATTTGGAAGAAGACATTGCAGAACAGGGACAAGAAGAAGAAGATTTACCATTGTCAGAAGAAACAGGACAAGAGGTCAAACAAAAATCAAAAGAGAAAGAGGAAATGGACGTAATGAGTATGTTTCAAATGATGATAAAAAAAATGGATCAAAATAGGGAAGAAATGAAACAGGATTTGAATACAAAATTGGATCAAAATAAAGAAGATATGAGGAGAGATATGCGTGGAGATATGAATAGTATGAAGGATGATATTAGGGAAGATATGAATAAAAATAAGGAAGAATTAAAACAAGAAATGAATATAAAGATGGACCAGAATAAGGAAGAAATAAAACAAACTAAGGATCTAATAGTAAAATTGATGGAAGAAAAATTGGGACATTTTGAGAAGATATTGGAAAAATCAAACACATACATGGAAAATAAAATAGAATCCACTAAACAAGAAATTAGAGGAGAGGAGATTAAAGAAATAACGGAAATAGACAATTCACAGATTAACAGAATTAACAAAATGGAGGAGAAAGAAAAGGATTTCAAAGGAGAGATTCAAATGGACGTAAAGATACAAAATGATAATGAAAATATAAATGATGATACTATAGAACAGAAATTAAGTAATAAAATGGAAATTGATGAAGTAAAAATACAAAGACAAATAAATGAGGAGATGATAGATTGCAGTTTACAGAATTTAGGAAGTGAGAAAGTCATGAAAATTTATGAAAAAGAGATTTATTGGAAAATAACAGACCCAGATGTTAATATATTGAAACGAATAGTGACATATGGTAAGACAAATAATAATAATAGGGGGATACAACTTAATTGGAAGTTAGAGGAAATGAATGAGATATTACAAGAGAACAAGGAAGAAATAGAAGAAACCATAAGACAGAATATAGAAACAATAATTTATGCAGAAAATTTCGAAATGAGATTAAAACTTGGCATAAATATAAAGATAATTGATCCAAGAAATTTCAATAGGATAATTAAAAATGAAATGATAGGAAGTGAGAGTATTATGGGAAATGAAATAATAAAAAGAAGAAACAAAAATATGAAGAAATTGGAAACGCAAATTTTGATGAATTTATTGGTAAAAATTGATGAGATAGGGGACAACAAAATTGAAAAAGACACAGTGGAAAATTTTAAGAAACTTAGGAAGCAGATAGAAGAGAATCAAACAATAAGAGAAGAGGACAAAACGAAATTTAGGAAAAGAAAATAAAATTGAATAATAAGGCTGTATTATAGGACCGGAATCTTAAAGACGAATAAGGAATTGTAAGAGGTTAAGAAGGGATATAAAACCACATGTAAATAAAAAGTTTATAATTAACAAATAATGTCAAACAAAAAAAAACATATGTAAATATAATTTTGTACATAGATAGAAATTAGAATATGTAAAGATATAATGATGAGATACAGAAATAATTACATTGACAGATATAATAACAATGAATATTATAACTATAATAAGAACGATAACAACCAAAACAACTATGACAGAAACTTTAAATATAATAACAACAAAAATAACAATTACAGAGAACAGTATTCAAAGAAGAGAAGAGAGAGTGATAACATATGAACATCCAAGGGAATACATTAAATTTGGGGAAGATTTGGAATTAAAAGAAATAACGGGATTAATAAAAATTAAAGGAAAATTAAATGGGAAACAAGTTAAAATATTAATAGATACAGGTTCGGAAGCGTCCATAATAAAAACAAAATTGATAGAAGAAAATATTAAAAATTATGAAAACAAGCTAGTCAAGATACCGAAAACTACATTAATAGGAGCAAATGGAAAGAAATTGTGTGAAGTTAGCAGATCTATAATACAAAGCATTGAATTAAAGGATGGGAAAGAAGTTGAGATGCAATTATTGCTAGGGGATAATTTAGAAACAGACATAGTTATAGGAATAGATGAATTAACGAAATATAAAGCAAGAATTGATTTTGAAAAGATGGAGATAGAATTAAATGGTAATAAGATTGAATTTGAAAAAGAAAATATGGAAGAATTAGAATTTGAAGAGGATAATAGGCAGTTATGGAATATAGAAAAGAATGGAAATATGGAAGTATTGGCAATTGAAGAGGATAATAGGAAGTTATGGAATATAAAAAGGAGTGGAAATATGGACGAATTAGAAATTGGAGAGGATAATAGGCAGTTATGGAATATAGAAAGGAATATAATTATGGAGGAATTGGTATTAGTGTGTGGAAATAAAGAATATGAAGAGAAAGTGAAGAATTTGATTATGAAGTATGAAGGATTGATTAAGAAGGAGATGAGAATGGCAAATAATTATGTACATAAGATAGAAGTTAGAGGAATAGAAAATTTCAGAATAAGAACATATCCCATACCTTATAAATATAGAAAAGAAGTTGATTCAGAGATACAAAATATGTTAAAAGACGGTATTATAGAGAGATGTAACACAAGATATGTAAACCCTATTGTGGTCGTAAAGAAGGCAAATGGTGAATTAAGATTATGCCTAGATGCAAGAAATATTAATCAATACACTGTACCACAATACGAGGCTCCGATGAATGTGGAAGCAATTTTTGGGCGCATTACGAATACTAAAATATTTTCTAAAATTGATTTAAAACACAGTTTTTTGGCTGATTCCTTTGGATGAAGATAGTAGAGATTACACAGGCTTCTCTATTTTATAAATATTTGAAGTAAAATTTGCATTCATAAAATTTTTACTTACATAAAAATTTGATAAACGCAAAATTTAGGGGATGTTAACATAGAGTAAAACAACACCCTGTATACCGAACATAAAATAAAAAAACTACTTATTTCAAGAAATAAAAATTTTTGAAATTTCATTTTTTTTAAAAGATTATCTAAAAAAGGAGACAATCTGTACCATGTACTATTCAATAGAGAAAGCATCTAACTGTATAATTTAAAATAAGATTTGAAAAAACATCTGTGAAATGAATTAACAAAATCTCTATAAACCTACAAGACGGAATATTAGAACCTTGTTACATATACAAATGGAAATGATAATCCTTTATTTTATTGTCAAGGTAAATAAATAGTGAGATTTTTTTTTAAAATGAATATTAGGGTTTGAAGGACATGTAAATAAGATTTTATAAATATTTAAAAACATTTCGATATAAGAAGTAAACTGAAAAACATTAATTCTATGGAATGTGACATTTATTGAACGGTTTGACATTATGAACACATATTTTGTAAATTGGAAAATGTCATTTTGTAAACTAAATGAAATATAATTTAAGAGACACAATATGAGTTAAAATCATTAAAGAACCTTAAAACAAAGCGTTTTCAATTGATAGATGGACAATTCACTATTTGAAATGAAATCTATAAAGAAAAGTTTTGATAACCAAATCTGATTGGTGGAATGTATTCAACACACTTTTAATCTGCGACAAGTAGTTGTTAATAATAAAAAAATTGAAGGAGAAAAGTTTGTTGATTATACAGACTATTGACTAGGGAAAATTATTCTTTTGGGTGGTAGAAAATTTGAGAAGCAGCAAAATTTTGGGAATTAAGAAAACTTTTCGAAAAATAAGATATTTGGCATCAAAATTCAGAAAAGATAGATACATTGTACTTATGATATGGTAGATTATATATTTAAACAAGCAGATGTAGAAACTAAGAAACAATTTGGTAATTATGTTTGAATACTAACCGTATAATTGATATATAATACTTGATTAATATTTGTATGGTGGAATGGATATATCCACCATACCTTTTAGAAAGCTTTTGATTATGTAATTGGACTGAAATGTATTGATGTGGACGGGACATAGCATTGATTCCTGATTTTGTGTAAGCTGGACCAGTGATGTGACAATTTCCAGAAGGTAACCTAAAATAAAGTAAAGGATAATTGAAGTGAATTACGATACAGGAATAAGGTATTTAGACTATTTTCATTATACATAAAAAAGGTTGAATAAAACTTACCAATTTAGTGAAAAAAATTGAACTTTGGTATTAAACAAACATTTACAACCATTGTGTTTCGCCATTTTGATATAATAATCGTTTATATAGAAGTTTCAGTATTATAAGATTTGTATTAAATGTTGCCTATTTTAGATTTGTATATAGAGATAATTTTTCATGTGAGAACGTGATTTTGTTTGAATGAGTGGTCATAATAGATAGTAGGTTTTTTATTAATTTGTGTTTTGTAAAAGAACAATGTATTTGTCTATTCAAAATATTAAATAACGTTCTTTCTAGTTTGAAGAACATTGTAAAATTGTTTTTTGATATATTTTATTTCTTTGTGGTGATGGCTCCATCTAGTTTGAACCGTTGGTAGTTTAAACTGACATCTGTGAATAGTAAAAAGGTTCAACTTGAAACACAGGACCGTCTTAAGAATTTATTACGTATTATTAAACAAGCAAGTACATTTTTATTAACAAAATTTTTAAGAAGACAGAGATATTTAATCAAATCTAGGCGCTCATATTATAAATTGAATTTTTGTTTCTCTATACCTGAACCCTACTCTGAGGTTAAAGAGTTTCTCATGTTTTAAAATATAACCATTTTAGTAATAAAATTTTAAATTTTCACAATATACCGGGCAAATCAAAACTAAATGTAAATTAAAAGAATAATAACTATAAATCATTATTTCTCTTCCCGTTCTATCCAGTTTAATATATATATATATATATATATATATATATATATATATATATAAAGAAGACGTAGGAATATCGCGTGATATGTTAACAACAACAATAAAGCCTCAAAATAAATAAAACAGAGTAAAGAAACAATAAATAAATACTCACTTGGGTCCTTCAGTGACGACATAAAATACTGAAAGAAACAAGAAACGTCCCTTTATCAAGCTGGGTTGAGATTCTGTCAAATGTCAGAAACTTAGAATCATTTCTCCTATCCAATAATTGTAATTTACGATAATTAAGCAAAAAAGAAAACTAATATTCTGAAATTGAACTCAATGAATTGTTTATGGAGATTTTAATGAATTATTTGCTATTTAACTGTGAAAACAATATGTATTGTGGCTTATCCTCAAGAATGTTATAATCAATTTACCATAAAAAATTGATAGTAAACCTAACTGAATGGATTAGTATTATTTCAAGTAAGTGAATTCACTGAATTTTGAAATACTATACTAACTTACTCTAATACATGCATTTTCTCTTTTACGCAGAATGTTCACGACAAGATGTAATTTGGAAACTTATTTGCAAAACGATAAGCCGCTTTTGGAAATTTAATTATTTCATATGTTCATACCTTCTTTCTTCCAATCTCATTACAGGTGATCAGGAATTCATTTAAATTAGGGGATTATTTGATTTCAGGTAACAATTTTATATTGTATTTCTTTTTAATAACTTTTTATAATCTTTTCAACGATTTTATCTTACATACCACTCAGATTGAGGAATTCTTTCACGTTTTTCGTCTTCAAATCATTTCGTTACACTTCCCTTTTCAAAAAGCAAAAACCAATTGAACAACATTGTTTTTCTGCCGTAACACGTCGAATTGTTTTCTATTAAATCGTCTAAATCAGATTACCTTTAATTATCATTACCGTTTCCATGTAAACGTCTATTCACAGATATTAGGTTTGTGTTTTCTTTAATAATTCTTAACATACAGGATGTTTCATTTAAATGTTCGAAAATATTATTTTAAATTTTAACTTAAACTTAAAAATATTGTTTCATATAATATTATTCTAATAATAATTCGTATACACTCATTATCCATTCATTTTTTTTATGTAAATACATTTAAACATTTCAATTGAGTAATTTCCACTAATTTCTCCATAATGAAATTTCATTCTTTATACATCTAAACTAAGTAAATATTCACCCATCCAACAACTCAATCTCATCCACTCTTTATTAAGCTGTCCGGGCGTAATTGCTTATGAACCACTAAATACTCTATGAATTATTAAAGTGTAAAAACTATTATATTAATGAAACTAAGCTCCGTTGCGTATAAAAAATTCACTATTTATTAATTATTATACTTCCTTCAGAACTATATTTATTTCAATAGTTCATTCTTTGTTTTATTTTTAGGTTTAGCGCAAATAAAAGGACACCCACAGTAACACTTACATAATAATGTTTACCTTTTAAATTGTACAGTTTATATTGTCAGTCTAGAATCTGCTTCGAATCTTGTAACTTTTGCTTAATAAATAATCTTTAAAAAAGCTTTTTCCGAGTGTGAAAGATTATTTGGCGCAGTCAGTAGGATATGTTAAACAAGCGTTTGTGAGTATAATTACCGGTTCGTATCAACGATTTATTAACATACCTTAGGTGAATTATTGGAACTCTTGGTTAAGTGAATTAAGTTGCCCAACTCGAAGACAGTTGGCTCGTACGAAAAGGAATTTCAAAGGAATATTGGCAATTCCAGCTACAAGTGCAACTAGATGGCGAAAGCAGTCCTACTCTTGATGTAAGTACCTTATGCCGTATAGACGAAATAATTGTTTATCCAATTCAAAGAGCTCTGACAACTCCGATTCTGATTTAGATTCTGGCTCATAAATTTATCGTAACCGTAAAACAAATATGGAATTATCGAAATCTAGATTTAAAATAATTACATTTTACATAATACGTGCAGATCAAGTAGTAAATCAATTGAGAAAGAAATATCTGGACATGATTCCAGAATTCCATAGTGAAAATGCCTTATTACCTAGATTTATAGAAATATCTGAAAAATTAGTGAATAAATTTTACAATACAGTAGATTTAACAGACATTCAAAATGAATATTTGATGTCTAGTATTTTATCTAAAATTAAAGGCCAAGCCGCAACAAACATTTCAGCTTGTAATATAACAAATCCGCAGAATTTGAAAGATGCTTTATTCAACACATATGCAGATAATCGCGACAATTACACGTTAAGTATTGAAATATTGGAATTAAAACAAGGAAATGAATCAACTTTTGATTTTTATAATAAGATACAGCATCTTTCAAATCTACAAACATCATTATTAATGACACGATCTAATGCAAGTGTACAAGCCATTTTAGGCAACTATGTCAGGAATTTAGCACTAAGAGTGGTACTGCGCGGTTTAAAGGAACCTCTCGTTTCACAAATGCGTACCAAGAATCCTAGTTATTTAAATTCAGCTTTATATGTTCTAACGAATGATTTTCAAGTTTATTTAAGTTATAGTAACAACAATACACATCCAAAAAATTCATTTGATAAACCTAAGTCACAATTTAATGTTGCATCACATAACATAAATAATTATCCTAATAATCAAACGGTAAGCAGACCAAATTCACAACATAATTATCAACTACAATTTAATAGAAATTTTAACAATGAAAATAATTTACCTAGTACAAGTAGAGATTTAACTTTCCAGAATAGTAATACTAATGTTTTCAAACCTAATAGAAATTATCAATTTCAAAAACCTACTCCAATGAGTATATCTACTTCTAATACGAACTATGAACCAAATTTACAGAATAAAAATAATGGCCAAAATTAATTGCATTTCGTAGGGAATAGCAAAAATTTTATTTCGGAAGAATTGCATAATATGGACGATACTAAACGTCCCATTGATGTTGAAGATTGTTTTTTAAAGGGAATTGCCTCGGAAGAGACAGACACGTAGAAATGTTTAATTTTACGAAATATGAAAGTGAGTTACCGTACATTATATTTTCTAAGCAAAATTTAAAAGTAATGATTGACACATGTAGTACAAAATCTTTTGTAACACCTGAAATTGCAAAGAAATATTTTTCAAAATCGACTATGAAAAAATATTTCAAAGTAACTTCTGCTTTAGGCTCAAGTCAACAAAATGAGTGTACAGTAATTCCAACTTCAAAGATATTTAAAATAAAATAAACTTAGAATATTGTATATTTAAAAATCGCAATCATTTTTATTGTTTATTAGGTTTAGATAATCTGAAAAAATTGAATGTTTCTATTGATTTAGCAAATAATGTTTTAATTACGCCTTATAGTGGAATAAAAATAAATTATTTTAAAATCAGAAGCGAGATCACGAATTGTATAGTAGTTCCTTCGTTAACTGAACAAATAATTAAATTGGATATTGATACTATTAATGATGGCGATATTATTATACCTTATACAAAAATCGTAAAATTAGGAATTCCCGATTATCTCACAAGAGCGGAAAATAGTGAAGCTGTATGTACTATTTTAAATCCGTCTGAGTCAAATTTTAAAGTAGATTTAAATGCTCATTTAGAGGTTGAACAGTTCGACGAACAAGAACAAACATTGAGCCCTTATTTTAATGCTATTTATGCAAAAAAATTCAAATTTGATATTAATAAAGTTCGAACAGAACATATGAATTCTGAAGAATGCAATGCTGTTCTTAAATTAATTAAAGAATATTCTGACATTTTTCATGTTGATGGTAATCAACTAACTTCTACGAGTAAAATCAAGCATCAAATAAAAACTAGAAATGAAGTACCTATTCATACTAAATCGTACAGATATCCAGAAGTATATAAAAAAGAAGGCCAAAATCAAGTACAGATTATTTTATATCAAAATATTATAAGACCATCATCCTCACCATGATCAAGTAATCTGGCTTGTTCCAAGAAAATTAGACTCTACCGGTAAACAAAAATTCAGAGTCGTCGTAGATTATCGCAAGCTTAACGAAATGACTATTGGAGATTAATATCCATTAACAAACATAACCGATCTATTGGATAAATTAGGACGTTCCAAATATTTCACTACCTTGGATCTTGCCTCCGGATTTCACCAAATTGAGATGGCTGAAGAATATATACCCAAAACGACTTTTACTACTGAAAATTGCCACTGGGAATTTTTGAGAATGCCATTCGGACTAAAGGGAAATCCAGCAACTTTTCAAAGAGTGACGGACAACATTTTATCCAAAACGGAAAATTAAATTAACTGTCTCGACCCTTACTTCGTGGAATCTACTCTTATTAGTGTTTTAAATGAAACACGCTGTTTTTAGCTAATTCCACAATATAACGAAAAATGTTGAAAATTTTTAGAATTTTCATCCCGACGGTATCATTATATTTAGTACAAGCTTGCAAGGGCACATAAATAACTTAAAAAAAGTATATAAAAGGTTAGGCGAATCGAATTTTAAAATACAAATCGACAAATCCGAATTTTTGAGGAAATAATTAGCTTATTTGGGACATATTGTTACCTCTGAAAGTGTAAAACCAAAATTATATTAATGTTATTAAATGATCCTATTTTAAAATACCCCGACTTTTCTCGTCCATTTAATCTCACAACAAACGCAAGCAATTTTGCTCTAGGCGCTGTTCTTAGCCAAGGAAAAATCGGAACCGATTTACCTGTTGCATATGCCAGCCGAACACTTAATGATTCTGAAGTAAATTATTCAACAATTGCAATAGTTTGAGCTGTAAAATATTTCCGCCCATATTTTTCGGAAGAAAATTCACTATAGTAACAGATCATAAAACACTTCAATGGTTATTTTCTTTGAAATCACTCAATTCTAAATTAGTTAGATGGCGGTTGAAACTCGAAGAATACGACTATGATAATAGTGTACAAGAAAGGTGCATTGAAGACTAATAGTGACTGTTTATCACGAATCCAGCTAATTATGATGAAGTAAATTCATCGGATCATCCTCACAAAAAATGATTGGTTTATATGGACAAATTTAATGACTCACTATCAAATAATACTGAAAATAAAAATGTAGGAACCGAATCACTTATTGTAGAAGCTGAATATTTTAATGACGAAATTGATGACGATAATAATACTGTTCACACTAACATAGAAAATCCTATTGCAGGAATACATATTTCGTAATCTGCAGTAAATGTGGAAAAAATCAAATTATAATATCTGAAGTATATTTTGAACCAGCTACACCAACTATAATCAAATTATATGAAGCTAAGCAAAGAATTCTAGTACAATTTTCAAAAAATAATTTTGAACAAGATGTAATAGTTTTTGTGAAATAATATGTAGTGCCAAAAGCAAAATATCATATTTATTTTGAAGATCCCATATACGAAAAATTCAGCACTGTTATACAAACATATTTCAAAAACTCACACATTTCATTTATCAAATGTGATAAGAAATTAATTGACATCCCTGTAAACGAAATCAAGGGAAATTATACAAAACTATCATGGAGGTAAACGGAATCATAGAGGATTAGAGGAAACCGGAAATAATATAAAATTTCGATACTATTAGCTTAATCAAAGACCTTCTATTCAAACGTACATTAACGAATGCGAAATATGCCAAATAACAAAATATGATCGCAAACCCGTGAAACTATATTTTAATATTATCCCAACAGCTATTAAACCATTTCAAATAATACATTTAGACACTATTACTTTATTAGTGTTTTAAATGAAACTCACGGTTTCTATTTAATTCCACAATATAATAAAAGTTATTGAAAATTCTAATATGAGCAGATGCCACGAAGTAAGGGTCGAAACAGTTAATTTCACTATTACTTTAGAAAATACGAAATTTCTAACTATTATAGATACAATTTCAAAATATGTGCAGTTGTATACATTGAACTCAGCCCAAGGTATCGAGATAGTTGATAATTTAATTAGATATTCCACCCATCATTGTATACCGGAACAAATAATATCCGATAACGGAACAGAATTACAAAATAGTTTAATAAGAGATTTATTAGAAACTCATGAAATTCAAATTCTTTTTATCAATTCACAACATCCTGAAGCAAACGGCATTGCCGAACGATTTCATTCAATAATTATTGAACATATTAGACTTTTAAATAATCAGACCGAATTTAAGAAAGAACCTATTGATATAAATGGAAAGTATCCGCTTTTGGTATATAATAATAGTATTCACTCAGTAACTAAACTAAAACCATACGAAATTATTACAGGTCTTTTGGAGAATAACTCTTCTTTTGATTCAGATATTGATCGACAATTAGTAAATAATTATATTCATAATCACAAAGAAAAAATGAAATTACTTTATTCTAAAAATCATTGCAACAAACTAAAGAAACATTTATTTCAAAAGCTAATGAAAGAAGAGAAGACCTTCCAGACCCTCTACCTACAAAAGTATTTGTCAAAAATAAGAAGACTAAAAGTAACACAAAAAAATAGATATCAACCTGAAAAAATAAAAGCCGTAAACAGAGAAAATAAAACTGCGAAAATTGTAACACGTCATTTTAATACCGCTGAAGATATTCAAATTTCAAATATAAAAGGAACTAAGAAGAAACCTTATACTTTAATTACAGATTCTACTCATTCGGACAAGCAAGAATAGAAATAAAAGACATCACTCATAACCTAGAGATTTTACCAATGAATCTGGGACCGGCAAAACTAGAAAAATCAAGTCATACATTTGTACATTTCTATAACTAAAGTCCGTTACTGGAAAAATATAATTCCTTAAATAAACAATATCGCAGTTGAGATATCAAATAGTAGATATTTCGTACAACAAACAGAAAATATAGTTAATTGTAATGAAGAAGAAAAATTTGAAAATTTAAATATTCTTTGAATAACATATAGAAACAAAAGAGGCTTAATAAATGGACTTGAATCTATAATAAAAGCCATAACCGGCAACCTTGATTCTCAAGACGAAGAAAAAATAAATATAATCTTAGAGCATTTAAAACAAAATCAAGCTAATCTTCAAAGTCAAATACAAATGCAGTACAGCGAACAAATAATAAATAATTTCAATGAGACTATTCAAGATATTCAAAATAATGAAATATTGCTCAAATCGAAATTATTAGATATAAGATATGGTTGAATTTCAAGAACAATATGAGAATCTTATTTATCTCAAAGATATATTGAATGGAGTTTTGATTATTTATAATGCTATATTATATGTAATAGAAACTTTACAGAATTTCTGGACATTCTGCAAAGTAAGGACATTGCATCCGAGTATAATTAAATTAGAGGAATTATTTACAGAGTTGCAAAAATGATCTTCGTATCAAAAATTACAATTACTGTGGGAATTGAAATACGAGAATATTCAAATCTTCGAATCAATTTTAGATATAACCTGTAGAGTAAGAAAAAATAGAATAGATTATTTTAATCAATTCCCATAGATTTTAATATTGAGTTTGAATTATTTTATTTATTACCTATACCTAGTAAGTTAGAATCAGAATTCGTAATAATAATACCAGATTCAAAGTATTTGCTAAAATCTGATACACAGATAAAACCTCTAAACTATATTTGTACAAGAAGCGAAACTTTCCGATGTGCTTCACATCGTCAAGACAATAATAAACAGTTATATGAAGAACAAATATTATTAATGGAGAGCTCTACTAACTGCGAATACACCAAAATCAAAATAATTGAAAATCATTCAGAAATTATACCAGAGATAAACCAATACCTAGCTGTATTTTGATAATTATATGTTCAGAAGACACAGGAATTAAAATTTCAAAGGGAATTTTGCTAATCAAAAACTCGCCATGTAAAATAACTTTTAAAAACCAAGAATTAATATTTCAAGATAGAACTTTTGGTCAACTACTGGTACTAATAAACTTCAGATACATTTTATTGAAACTAAAATTTCGAAATAAATTTGAGAAAATTGCATTCGAAAAAAATATCATCGCAAGGATTGACACCAATATAAGAAGAAAAATTAAATTTCCATATTCCTAGCATATGGTCTGTATTTCTATATTCTAGCGGCGTATTGATCATTATTTGGCTACTCTTGGAGAGAATTCGAAAAAGAAGAAAATCAGAAGAAACTCCAATGGAATTACAAGAAAAGAAAATTCAACTTCCTGGGGGTGCCACGATCTAATGGGGGAGGTATACTTTAAATTCCTTACTACATATTAAATAATTTGCTTAATCAGTATATTGTGTAACCACCTGTTATTTAATGAATTATTGAACCTTATTTTTGCTTACATTATAATTTTTACCTTTCAAATTGTTTATTGTCAGTCTAGAATCTACTATGAATCTCGAAAGTTGTAACTTTTGTTTAATAAATAATTTTTAAAAAACTTTTTCAGAGTGTGAAAAGTTTTTAAATGTTAAATACACAAATATACTGCTAATTGCCCTAGAAGTAGCGCTGGGTCTATCAAATGAATAAAATTTGACTGGGATTGAGGAATATTTTTCAATAATACTTGTGATGATTAAATGCGTTCGATTTTAAGAAAACTCATCAAATTACAATATGCGAAGTAGTTCCGCTCAGTTCTCGGAAAAGAAGTATAATATTTCATCAAAGTGTTTTATATTAAATATTTGTTTTCTAATTAATCATAATTTCGCATGAATTTATTAATAACTCCACTATCTCAATTTGGATCTGATAGTTACGTGTGTTGATCCTTAAACAAGGATTATTATTAATAATAATTCACTATATTTGTGATAATTTTTTTCAGAATTATAACGGAATATGTAAATAAGTTTTCATTTGTTATGTATAAATTTTCATTGAAATATATATTTTCCGAAAAACCATTTTATATGTATAATCAATAATAATTGCTACTTTTTTTTATTTCGTTAAAGTTGTAATAACACCAATTTTACCTTAACGTTTAAAAAGAAAAAAATCCTGAATTTTTCTTTCCACCATTAAACTAAATGAGCGGCGTTTGAAAACAAAAGGACAGAAAGTCTACGTAAAAATGTTAAAAGGCTTCAAGCAGCGCACTTTGGATAATCAGTTGGCTCGCGCTCGACGGTCGCAACAAGACTAGCAATTGTGTTTTGATGGTTGCCGCACCTGCTGCTTCTGTGCCAGAGCGCCGCTGGCAAACACGATATATGGAAAGCTCTTTAGATGTAGTCTAGAAAACGCAAAGAAAAACCAGAAACCAGGACTTGAACACTAAAATGATTAGAGTCAGAGAAACGAAGTGATAAAATGGAATTGTATTGCAGGAAATCCCTCAAAAAATGTTGAAGGAATATATCTTTAAGAATGAAAATAACGTTAAGTATAAATCTGATAGAAATGTGGGAAGGGAGGTATTTAAGATTGAATGATACTTCCTTACGGGTAAAATCACAAGAAAGGAAATTATTTCTATATATCACTTAAAAATTGGTAGTTGAAAACAGCTCAAACGAGAATGTATGTAGGTGGCTCCTACAATCACTTTTGATTGTTTCGAAAATAATCAAAACGAAACAAAATCTGAGAGTTCTTTGAAGAAAAAACAACCACTTTCGTGTGTATATGCCGCGACAAATCACAGGCAACGGCAGTTGCCGAGTGACGCAAGTACCTCCCCACAAAAACAACTATTCCGAAAAAGAACTGTCTGGGTATGGTGTACAAACTAGATATAAATTGAGTGAATGAAACGACGAGTACTCAGTGTGTATTTATTATTAAAATTCAGCTAAGCGCTTTCGGCCATTAGGCCATTCTCAAAGCTGTCGTCATAAAAAAATTCCTACAACAGGTGTCAAAAAAACATCAAATGCATACAGAATGAAGAAATGTATGAAATATGACGTTTCATTATGTGAAATATAATTGTACCCCCTCTGGAAAGGGTATTTTTAATCTTTTAATCATTTTATTCCAATAATGATGTAACATCATACATTTCATCATTCTGTATGCATTAGATGTTTTTTTGACACCTGTTGTAGGATTGTTTATGCCGACAGCTTTGAGAATGGCGTAATAGCCGAAAACGCTTAGCTGAATTTTAATAATAAATACACAGTGAGTACTCGTCGTTTCATTCACTCAATTTATTCCGAAAAAGCCCAATATAAACTGTCTACTGCATGTACAGGGTTATTGGTTATAATTTGACCACCCCTTTATTTCTCTTATGCATACAGTTAAGAAAAAGGTATCAAATAAAAGTTGTAGGAGTATAAACGAATTTTAATAAAATATACTTTGTACACCAGTAGCGTTTTTGCATTAGGGGGTATAAAATAAGAATAAATATTTTTAAATAGAACACCCTGTATATTATGACCTATTCGGAGAGGGATTTTCTTCATAACAAAAATATATACTTTTATAGGTCTAGCTTTTATACTTTTCATAATAATGGACAGTAAATTCCTAAAGTATTTAAGTTAGTATCTAGCTAAAAAACATAGTTGGCTATGCATGTGTTACTGCAATATTGTTAATGTTAACTGTCAAAATTATGAACTAAAATAACAAATACAACTAATTACTAGCTATATTTTTCAAAAATGGATGATACAAATTCTGAAAAAGTAGAAATATTTTCTGTATAGGTCAAAAATAACATTAATAAACGTGCTGTAAGACGAGAATATCTAGAGTTGTATCCAAATCGAGGATGTCCATGTCTAAACACATTTGTAAATATTTACCATCACATCAATGTCTATCATAACTTCTTGAGAAAGAAATGTATTGCCATAGTGAATGAAGAAGAACAGTTGAATATACTGTTACACTTTGAAAGTAAAATAATACTTTTATTCAATTAATATTAAATTACCTAAAAATATATTCTTAGAATAAGACACACCAAAATATCAATTATTCTTATTTTAGAGAATGCAGTGAGTAGTATAAAAAAGCTTCTGGCGAATTACAGACAAGTTACTATAAAGTTGAAAAAACACTAAAAAATAATAGCTATCATGCTTACAAAATTTTACCAGTACAGGAACTATGTGAAGAACATAAGCGAAAACGATTGGAATTCTGTCAACATATGATAAGAAATTTAGAGGACAACGAAAATTACTTTAAATGAATTATTTGGACTGATAAATCAAGTTTCACTACATCAGGTCTGTTTAACAAAAAAAAAAAAAATGTTCGTGGGAACGAAAAAGTTTTAGGAAATACAAAATTAAACAAATTTAAAAATCAGGTCGAAAATATATTCATGTCTGGTGTGGAATTTTTCGGGGAAAAGTAGTTGGGCCAATATTCTATAATTTCACTTTAACGGGTCAATTATATTTCGATAACATTCAGCCACAAGTTAACGATTTACTTCAGGAATTTCCAGAAGATGCGCTTAATGTCATAATATGGCAACGAGACCGAGCACCTCCGCATAATGTAAGAGAAGTGCGAGAATACTTAAATAATGAGTTCACAACTTGGATGGGTATTGGTGGCACGATTCAATGGCCGCCAAATAGTCCTGATTTAGATGTCTTTTTATGGGGCTATTTAAAAGAAAAAGTTTATTCCGATACCAGTAACAGTATTGCAATAATTAGAGAGAAAATTGAAGCTGAAATTGAACTTCTTAACCATCGAAATAGTAATAAAATTTTAAACTGTATAGAAAATTTAAGGAGAAGGTATGAACTTTGTATTGAAACTAACGGCGGTCATTTTGAGCACTAACTTTAGTTTGTTTAAAATTAATGAAAATATCAAATCGGCTTCTATTTTGTAATAAACACTGTATTGATTTTTATGTTGTTTGCTATTGTATTGTATTTCGTAATAAACACTATTATTTTTTATATTCTTTGTTAATGTCACACCCAGTCGCCTATTGTTTAAACATTTACTGTCTATTACTTTAGAAGTTACTTAGTTTTGACAGATAATATCAACAAGTGCAGTAAGACATGCATAGCTAACTACTTTTTTTAGCTAAATACTAACTTAAATACTTTAGGAGTTTACTGTCCATTATTTTGGAAAGTATAAAAGCTAGACCTATGAAAGTGTATATTTTTGTTATGAGAAAAGAGGCCCTATCCAAATATATCATAATATACAGGGCGTTCTATTTAAAAAAAAATATTTTTATAATATACCCCGTAATACAAAAACGCTATTAGTGTGCAAAGTACGTTTTATTAAAGTTCATTTATACTCCTACATCTTTTATATGAAATTTTTTTTGTATCTATACGCATAAGAGAAATAAAGGGGTGGTCAAATTATGACCAATAACCCTGTACATGTCAAACCATGAAAAGTCACTCTAAATATACAGTAATTTTCTCAGTGGACTCGGGGCGCTGAGGTACTATAGCAAACTTTTCAGCCTTCTAACTGAGATACAGCTACCCTCGTATTAGTTTGTCGGTATATATATTTGTGGCAATTTTGTAATGTTTTTAACGATTTCGATGAAACTTCGTAGGATGATAAAGCTAGAAAAGTTATTACGATCTCAACATACCACGATACCTGAAAAAATATTTTAGAAGTCGAAATGATTATCTAAAATATCGAAAATATGGGTATTCCAAGTTTTTTCCAATTTATACGGTTTATGACCTCAGAAAAAATACCTCAAACGGTTTTTGTAGCTCTATTCCGACATTTCCAACGGTATATAATATTTGAAACATTTGATGTACCTTTGGGAGTTATAGCCAAAATATTTGGTAAATCCTTTGATTTATTTTTCGGTTTTTAAGTTTTTTTCCATTTATATGGCTTTTGACGCGAGATCAAAAAATTTTTTACGAATAAAGTTTTGCTTGAATACTGTATACATCTAACAACTTATTGAAAAAATCTATTTCACATTACTTGAGTATATGAAAATAGAATTTGAAACATGTACACATAGTACTGATATCAGTTCAAACACCTTTTGACGTGGTAAAAATAGGTGGAACAAGTATACTCCTTGCAGAATATGTGATAACAAATCATACGATATATAAGATGATACTTGTACTATATCTACTCATAATCTTTTGGAAATAAAGGTAAGCTTTGGATACATTTTATGCCTTATTAATTTGAAAATTTCAAATAATTGATGTACTTGCGTTCCGACGTTTTTTCTTCCTTTAAATTTGACCACAAATCATTAAAATTTCTGTATATTTTTGACGGACGTGCAAATTAGGATCCATTAAGTTCGTACCACAAAAAATATAATAGGATGTCAATATACAGAAAATCAATAATTTCAACATACAATACAAAGAAAGGCTCCATCCGATTCATAGGTACATAACAAAGAAGGAAGATACGTATTTCCAAACAGTAATACTATTTTTAAGAAGTGTTTTTAAATGAAACTCAAGGTCTCTAGTTAATTCCACAATATAATACAAGTTATTGAAAATTCTAAAAAATTGACAATTGTTTCGATAAATCAATATCATCGTCAGAATGACACTAATATGAGCATATTCCACGAAGTAAGGGTCGAGACAGTCAATTTTATTTTTAAGAAGATATTTTATTTAATTATTACAAAGAGAGATGTTATTCTCGGAGTGGTTATACAAAAGCTGATTTACAAATATAAAGCCACTGAACAACTATGATAACAAGTGTTTTAAATGAAACTCAACGTTTCTAGCTAATTCCACAATATAATGAAAAATATTAAAAATTCTAAAAAATTGACAATTGTTTCGATAACTGAATATCATGATATTCCACAATATAATGAAAAATATTAAAAATTCTAAAAAATTGACAATTGTTTCGATAACTGAATATCATGATATTCAGTTATCGAAACAATCGTCAATTTTTTAGAATTTTTAATATTTTTCATTATATTGTGGAATTAGAAACGTTGAGTTCCATTTATAACACTAATATGAGTAGATTCCACGAAGTAAGGGTCGAGACAGTTAATTTCATGATAACAAGTATACATGAATTCTAACTAATGATATATGATCCGTCCTTAGAGGCGAAAATAACGGAGTGATTTTCGCGAATAGTCTCCAAGGGAATTTCTTCGATGATTTTGACTTTTTCTTTCTTGATTTTTGATTTTTCGCATCTTCGTCTAATTCCTTTGACTCTGGAGAATTTTAATTCCTTCGTGGAGATTTCGCATCCTTCTGGTATGGTAATAAGGGTTAGTTTTGCTACTTCGAATATTCTGTTGTTTCGGCAGTTTGATTTTATTTCTACTTGTTTCCCAGGGATTATTAGAACTTCATTAGCTGTTATCTGCTCGATTAAAGGATTTTGGATATGGACCTCGGTGGCGTAGCAGCTGTCCGATTGTTTTCTGCTTCTTATCAGTTCGTCGGTGCAGTTATCAGTGGGGATCGTTTCTTGGGTACAATAGTAAATTTCCTCCAGTGTTTCGCACTCTTGGTTTTCCAGCTGGACATCTTCTTCTTTACGTGCCAAGTGAGGGTTTGAGGGGATAAATATTTTATTAGCTTGGATAATAGGGTAAATACGGTAAAAGGCTTAGAATTTAGTTTTCAGAATAGGAATATGGACAGCAAAAATTAGTTTTGATCGGTAAAGATTACTTGCGTTCCAAGAGAAGTGTAGTGTGATAAGACATTCTTGAATCTGTGAATTTGATTTTGCAAATGTTCTATCATGTCAAGAATTTCCTTACTTGATATCATGAACGGATGAAGAATATTCAGTTTCGAGAATAGCAAGGTGTTCTCAAGATTTTCCATGAATAATATTAAATTTTGACAATCGAGATTGATTTGAGTAATTGCTCAGAGAATCTATTTGATTAAATATTGAGGCTTCAAATTTTACTAGATTATTATTGAGAAGTTTTTGATTTTGTAATAGAACTGTTTCTGGTTGATTACAATGATCGATTAGTTTCTTAAATAAAGGTGTATGTAAATTAAATTCAGTAATGATATTTTTCTGATTCGTTTGCAGTAACCTAATAGCATTATCGTATTGAATATTTTCGCTAAGACCCTGATATGAAATGAGATTTGAACTATTAGTATCTAGAATTAATTTTCTTACTGGTAAAAAGTGTGTTTTAAGGATATTTATTTGATTAACCACTTCTTTTACATCTAAGTGGTCAATAAAGGTATGCTTTGAGTAAATTAACCTACCTTTACTTAAATCTATTGGAAGAATAAGATTTTCTACGAGCGTAACAGTTATCTCTTCCGTGAAACAATTAATACTAACTATGGCTAGGACCAGGTAAATCGGGATGGCCACTGTTTTCATCTTTCCGATGCTGGCCCTGTAAAATATTAGAATTAGATTTCGGTTTTCTAACGATGCTTTTATGATAAGTTCCTTTCTTAGTTTTCAAAACTACGTTATCATCTCCAACTATTTCGGTTTTTGTGAATTTGGGCATTTCTTTATCTCGATGTTTCGTTCGAACATAAGCTATATGTTGGTTGGAAAAATCAGGGGGTTCATCGCGTTTATCTTTAGCTTTGTTTATATTTCGTTCACAAACATAAAAAATAAAAGGGGTCGTAAACCAGATTCCTGTGGCACTCCTGAGTTTGCATGATATTTACCGGATGTATTTCCATCATGCTTCACTATGAACATCCTATTTGCAAGTAACATTTGAACCGTTACAACCAAGTAGTGTTAACCTCAAATAAATACAGCCTTTCAAGTAAGATATTATTGTTAACCCGGTCAAAAGCTGTTGTTGAATCTGTATTGTAATTCACCATCCAGAACCCAAGTGGCATGCTGTGAGAATACTAATTAATTTGTAATAACAGATTTACCAGCAAAAAAACCATGCTGTTCCTCTATCAGGGCATGACGAGAAAATAAAATAAAATTTGTATATACAATTTGTTCAGAGTTTTGCCGAAGCACACGTAATGGCAACTCCTCTGTAGTTTTCTATTTCATTTGTATCGCCTGATTTATGTATAGGAACATAATCAGATAAATCACATTTCTCTGGAAAAACTACGATACTAATTATTAGATTATAAATATGAAGTAATGGAATCTCCAACCATTCTCCATAACGTTTGAGTATAAAAGGTGCGATAACATCTTCACCACTCGATTTTTTGGTTTTAAGTTTTTAATTGCGTCTTCAAAGTCCGATTTATTTATTTTATACTAATTGAATATTTCATGTGTGCCACTAATACTATTAAAGATCACGTCATAGTTTGACTTTTCCTGATATATACTGAGACAAAAAATTCGGCAAATTTTTCAAGTACTTCATCATCGGAGACCTTTGTTCCTTTCAATTTATAAGAATCTATCTGATTAGTAATCGTTTCATTTTTATTTACAAAGTTCCAAAACGTATTGATATCTGACTGTAACTTTTCAATATCCTTTAAGTACATTTTATGTTCGTTTTAAATTAACTTTTTCATATTTTTCCTGGTTTTTAAATATTTTAAATTGTAATAGTCTGAAATTGATTTGTGGTTTCTTAGTCCGGCTTCCTCCTTAAAAAGGGTTTTAATTTCTGGAGTGAACCCACCAGGAAATTCATTATAATTTGAATATATTTTATATGTTGAAACCTAATCATTGAATATATTATTTATAATGTCATAAAAATGATATAGTGACTCATTCACCTCGTTTTTTTTTTAAATTACATTATACCAGATTGCAGCCCTCATCAACTTTGTCAGTAAATCAAACTCAGATTTCTTACAATTCAAATCATTAACAAACCTTTTCTTCTCTGTCTGATTAGTATTTACTATTTCAAATTTAAATATAATTTCTAAAGAAGGATGATGCCCATCTTCCTGTACAAAAGCGCTTTGATCTCTACAATTTGGTTTATTTTAGATAATAGACTGTTTGCAGTATTCAAGTTTGCATTTGAAAGAATCAAACAATCAGAATAGAATTTCCCTATTGTTCTCTGAAATAATGAATAGTTCATAAAAATATCTGCCAGAAAAGGAGAAAGACAACTTCCCATAGCAACTCCCTCGGATTTTTGTTAATACTTGTCATTGAAAACTAATAATGTAGAAACTCAAAATAATCAAAATAAAATTGGTGCGATCTTCACTCACCTGTACCGTTATTAAGGCGTCTTTCACAAGTGGTAAAGTTTCTAATTTAGGAACAAACGTGAACAAATTACTAACATCAAAGGATACCATCCAACAATCAGAGTCAAAAAGAATTTGTAAATTGTCTCATTTATTAATCAAATCAAGGGTATTGTTAACGGAATGTACAGGTTTGAAATTAGTTAACTATCTCATGAGTTTATTGTTATGAAATCCCAGACTGGGGTAGTGCCTGAATTCGACAATGTCATACTATATATGAAAGTTAAAATTTTGGCGAAGGTGCAGGGATTTCTTCGAACTACTATCATTATTTTTTGTGACTATTCTTATCTACAGGGAGTTCGATTGTTTTTGGGAGCCGTAATCGAGAATATTCCGGAATAAAAGGCACCTAATATATAAGCGACTACCCATAACCGCAGTTTTTAGTTTACAGTATGATCTCGTGGTAAAACAGTGAGATAGTGAATAATAGTAAAGTATTTATATAAATTAAGTCTAAATAAGTAGACAGTAGTGAAGGAAGTGATTATATAAACTAGTGTAAGTGAACATGGGACTAAGTGACCCAAAAGTGACGGAACTAAGAGCAGAATTGGAAAATCACATCCGATAAGAAAACTGAATTAGTTCAAAGACTTGAAGGGACACTGGAAAGTGACGGCTTTGATCCGGAAATATTTTTACTCAAAGACGAGGCTGCCACCTTAATCCCGTTAATTTCTGCTATGGACGAGAAAAAGTCAACTATGACGAACGATACTTCTGCTAACCTGTACGAGAAGATTTCTACCATTAAAAATGATTTTTCTTATATGAAGAACGATATTTCTGCTATGAAGTACGACATTTCTGCTAACATGGACGAGAAGACTTCTGCCATGGAAGAGAACTTTTCATGATGTAAAATGTACTTGTACACCCTCTTAAGAGGGTATTTTAATGTTTTTTAATCATTTCATTGTAACAATGACTTAACATCATTGCTTCATTTTGAATCGCTGTATGTTTTTTGACACCTGTTATAGGATTTTTTATGACGACAGCTCTAAGAATGGCCTAATGGCCGAAAGCGTTTAGCTGGATTTTTAGTAATAAATACACACTGAGTACTCGTCGTTTCATTCACTCAATTTAGATTCCGTTTCACCTGCACGAAGCGAAACCATGATAGAAGCAGGGCTGCAGGGAAAACTGGTAGAACATCAGCCCTTAAACACAAAATCAGTTCTCGTAATGCCAAGCCAATTAGGCAGTCAGCTCGAAGGGAAGAGAGAGAAAACTGGAAGAATACTTCAAGATATGGCTGAAGAAAAAGTAATCGAACCATCTACTATTCCATAGGTGTCTCCAGTAGTGCTCGTCGAGAAAAAGGATGAGACTACGAGACGAGACTCTGCGTGGACTATCGGCAGCTAAACAACGTAACGAAGGAAGACAACTATCCTTTGCCTCAAATCGACGATACGCTTGACACTTTGGCCGACAGCAAACTGTTTTCCACCTTGGACCTGAAGCCTGGTTATTGGCAAGTAGAAATGGACCCAGAAGAGGAAGAGAAAACTACTTTTACCACCGGATCTAGATTGTGGCAATTCAACGTCATGCCAATCGGGCTCCGTAATGCGCCCGCGACAATTGAAAATGTCTTGGAAGGGGTTGTCTTGAAAGACATGTCTGATCTATTTGGACGACATCCTAGTACTGGGGAAGACATTTGACGAACAACTGAAGAATTTGGAAGATGTACCTAGGCTACCCAGCTCATGATAAATCCGAAGAAATGTCAGCTTCTCCAAAACCGAGTCAACTATCTGGGCCATATAGTGAGCAACGGAGGAGTGGCGGTGGATCCAGCGAAAATTCCTTCTATTCAGCAATAACCGCAACCAACCGACCAACATCAAATAAGGAGTTTCCTTGGACTTTGCACATATTATAGAAGATTTATCAGGAAGTTTGGAGATATTTCCCTAACTCGACTAACAGATGAAACAAGAGCTTTCCATTGGGACGAAGATTGTCAAACGGCTTTTTAAACCTTAAAGAGACATTTGAGCACGGCATCGATATTAGGATATCCAATAGCAGAGGGAGACTTTATTCTTAACACTGACGCAAGACTCGTAGGAATTGGAGGAGTCCACTCACAGATCCAAGGAGGGCAAGAAAGAGTGATGGGATTTTCAGTAAAGTCCTCTCTAAACCAGAACGAAGCTACTGTTTCAGAAGAAGAGAACTTTTGGCGCTAGTGAAGTCAGTGGAACACTTTTATTGGTATCTCTATGGTAGGAAGTTCTTAATCCGGACTGATCATGCACCACTAAAGTGGTTGACGCAATTCAAGAATCCCAAGGGTCAGATCGCTAGATGGATTGAACGACAACAGGAGTACGATTTCACCATCCAACATCGAGCTGCTGTTAATCATCAAAATGCCGAATCCCTGTCCAGACGGCCGTGTCCAACAGACTGCTCCCACTGCAACAAGGAGCAAAGAATTGTCACCCACCAGAATCAGAGAAAATCAGGAGAATTATCATCATTTGAAGATGATTCGGCAATGGACGGAAGGAAACTGGCTACCTACCTGGCAAGAAGTGTCAAGATTTTCATCGACACTCAAGGCATATTGGGCTCAGTGGGACTCCCTTGTCTTGGTATAAGGGCTGTTGAAAAGAGTTCATGAAAACGATGATGGTTCCTAGATGAGAAGACAGCTAGTTATCCTGAGAACGAAATTAGCGGAGGCACTGAAAAAGTTACACGACAGTTCATCGGGAATTCATCTTGGAGTGAAGAAAACCTCCCAGCGAGTCCGTGAAAGGTTTTATTGGATGAACAGCTCCGACGATGTAAAGGACTGGTGTGAGAAATGTACGACTTGTGCCACGAGTAATGGATCATATCGCAAGAGGAAAGCACCCATGAAACAATATAATGCTGGAACTCCTTTAGAAATGACATCTCTTGATCATTTCCGACGGCAGAAAAGGGTGGTAAATACATCCTGATTTAAATGGATTATTTCAAGAGGCCACAACTGTCGCCGATGTACTGGTGAAAGAATTTATCAGCCGATATGTAGTGGCCTTAAAAGTCCACAGCGATCAAGGAAGAAATTTCGGGAGCTAGGTGTTCCAGGAATTTTGTGACAAGCTGGGAATAAGGAAGACCAGGACAACATCATTGCGTCCACAATCAGATGGAATGTTCGAAAGAATGAACAGGACCATTGGAAAATACCTGTCCAAAGTAGTTTCCAGCCATCAGACAGATTGGGACAAGTATATTTCCCTATTTCATCATTATCATCATCACTTAGCGCTACAACCCTGTGTGGGTCTTGGCTGACTGCACAACTTTATTCCAGGTGGCCCTGTCTTCCATCAACCTGTAATCGAGCCCACCTGTAGCCCATGCATCTTTACATATCTTCCAGAACCACTTCTTACCTTCCTCGCCCAGCCATCTTATCATCTCAGGGTTAATTTCGTCCTCTCCCGCAGCTTCCCTTATTTTGATGTTTTTAATGGCTTTATCTACTTCCTCTTGGGTTATTTCGTTATGGTATTCCTCGAGATATCCCTTTTCTTGTGTTACTTCTTTCTGTTGATCAATATATGTTTCAGTTTCTTCAAGTTTAAATTTTTCCCTGAAACATTCTCTTCATACTTTTGTTTTTTCGCCTGTCTCTATATGTATTTGATTATTTTCATCTTTTATTGCATAACCTTCTCTTTTCCCTCGTAATGTTTTAATTCTACTCCAAAATTGTTTGTTATTTATTTTGTAGCTTTCATTTAGTTCCCCTCCAAATTTTGCCCAACTTTTCCCTTTTGCTTCTTTCACCGCTAGAGTCGCTACATTTCTTTTTTGAATATAATCCAGTCTATTTGCCCCGTTTTTGTTGAGCTGATATTTCTTCCATTGATGTTTTTTCTCCATTATTTTTCTTTATATGTCTATGTTCCACCAGTCGGTTCTCTTATGGTGTTTGTTTATTATTATTTTTCCACATGTTTCATTTGCTACGTTATATATAATATCTTTGAAAACTCTCCATCTTTCTTCTAAATTTGTGTTTTTTATTGCCAGTTCTGCCTCTGTAAACTGTATGTTCGTTTTATCTTGGTATTTCTTTCTTATTTCTAGATTATTTGATATTTTAATATTTAGTCTATAATAGCTTTTACCATTGCAGTTTAAGTTAATTTCTGTATTCATTTCTGCTAATACCAAACTATGTTGTGTTCCTAATTCTGCTTTATTCAATGTTCTAACGTTTTTTAGTTCATTTAATTCTGAATTATATACGATGTAGTCAATAATATTTCTTGCGTCTCTTACAGGTGCTTCAAACGTATACCTAACCTTCATGTCTTGGTACCATATTGTATTTCATACTTTTAGGTCGTTTATTTGGCAGAACTGTAGCATTTTGTTCCCATTGTTATTCTTTATATTCTCTCCGTATTCTCCTATGCAGCCTAATCCTATATGTATATCATTCCCTAGTCTTGCATTCCAATCTCCCATAATAATTACTCCATTGTTTACCTCTAGAAGTTCATCAAATCCTTTTTGAACTTCCTCATAGAATTCAGACATTTTGGATTCCTCTGTTCCTTCTACTGGTCCGTATATTTGCATAATATTTATTATTTTATCTAATTTTATTGTTATGGTAATTATTCTTGAGTTGACTTTTTTACATTTAACTATATGCTTACTAATTTTTTCTGTCACTTCTAGTCCGACTCCTTCTTTTGTTCTCTGATCGGGTGCTACTTCAGAGTAATATAAGCTATATCCATTTTTAGTTTCATGGTTCCTTTATCTCTTTCACTTCGCTAATGCCCAATATGTCTATCTCATATTCTATCATTTCATCTATTAATTCATTTTCTTTTCCATGTAAAGATGTAATATTCCAAGTGCCTATCCTAATTTTATCACTACTTTTCTTTAATGTCTTCGAGAAAGTAGACAATATACTATTTTGTACTATATTTTTGCTGGTATGATTATTTCCATTTCTACGTACAGATGTCCAGAATAAGTTTTTTGAGATTTCTCCTGTACTCCCGTATGTTCTTGTGGTTTCTCTGGTCTTTTCTTATGATTCCTCTTCCGGAGATCTTTCACTAACTTTTCATTTTCCTGTTTTTTTATTTTTGTATTTCCTCAATGTCGACGGTGTTTGGCGTTTTATGGTAGCCCAGTGTCCGTACATCATAGGCATCTCCATTTATATACAATTTATAGTATGCAATATTTGCTTTGTGTCCGTTGTCCCTTGCTCCTTTCATATGTCGACTTAGTATTTTTCTTTGAGTTTGGATATCTTTTGAAAAATCTTCGTTTATGTATATTCTGCAACCTTTTATTTTTTTGCTCTCTCTCAGGATTTCTGCTCTCTTTGTTGTGTTTTTAAGTTCAACCACACTGGTCTTACTTCATTTTCTATTTGTTTTCCTAATCTTTTAATTTCTATTATATCTTCGTTCTCCTGTAATGGAACTTCCATTTTGTTCGTTATTTCGGTAACCTTCTTTTTTAAGTCTAATGTATTATCTTCCCTATTTTCTTCAATTCCATATATTATAATATACTTTTTTATGATTTCTCTCAATAATTCTTCAATTCTTTTTTCTTGTTGCTCCATTCATAACTTCATATTGTAGTTTTCCTGTTTTACTTTATGTTTTCTTGTTTTATTTGCTTTAATTTCTCTTTATTGCAGTCCAATTTATTTATTAATATAGTTTCTGTTTTGTTCTATTTTTGATATTGAGCATTTACTGCATCCCAGGCCCAGTTTAAGTACAGGGTTTCTACTATAATTCTAAGCCCCGCCTGAGACCTAGGCTGGCTTTGCTAGATTTTCTTCTAAATAACAAATATTCTAGGTCCGAACCTGTCGGCGACCTGTTTACAAAATCTACACTTTATGAATATCGCTTAAATACCAGTTTTCTTCTTGTACTTGGATAAAAATGTTATTTGTTTTATGTTAATTTTAATTTTAAAATAATATAAAGTGCATGGAATTTATGACTTACAGTACTTTTTTGTTAAAATTCTTTACTCAATATCCACAAAATTCACTAATTTATCATCCACCAAAGTAATTAAATTTTTATAAAGAATAGCTCAATTCATTTTAGATTAAACACGGAGCTTGTAAATTCACAACTTTCTCTGTTCATATCCAGCCACTAAACTATTCACTAATTTATATTATATACACAGTATATGCACTTAAACTAATTTATATAAACACTTCACTACTGACTATTCGCTTGTTCACTTGTTTATCTCACGAGATCACTCTATAAACTAAACTTCTCCGGCTGGTCGGTCCTTTATATATTAGTGCCTTTTTTACTAGATACTTCTAGATAGCGGCTTACACAAAAACAATCGGTTCCCTGGAATTTTCTAGATAAGACTGGTCACAAAAACAATGTCTAGATAAGATAGTCACAAAAAATCGTACACAGTTCTAAGAAATCCCTGCGCATCCGTCAAAATTTTAACTTTCATACATGACTTAGACAGAGTCGGATTCGAGGACTACACTAGTGTGCTATTTCATAACATTACGCCCTCGTGGGAATAACAGGGCACCGTCTTCATCGGATACTGATAGCGGGGGTTGTAGCTGCAAATTAATATTTGGACACCGATATCTTCGAAGGTCACATCTACCATGTTCCTAATGACTCGCGAATCCAACTGGTTACTCGCTATCTTAGGCATAGCCAGTTTCTTCACACGGGATTTCAACACATGGTTTCGGAGGTTTCGAAGTGATTCCCACACATCGCGGTAGGTAGATCGATCTTGAAATTCATTTTTGGTTACCACGTCGAAGACGTACAGCGAATTGTGTTTCAGTCTCAGTGTCTTGCCAGGAGATGGAATCTGGTCTTCAAGTTTTTCTAGGGTTGTGAAATTCCAGGTCACAAGGAAGCCTCATTTCACGTTTAAACAAGATTTTCGCAGGTGTTTCACCCGTCGACTCATTGACGGCAGATCGATAAGCCAATGCGAATAGAGAAGGATACTGGTCTTAATCTCTCTGATGGCTGGAAACTACTTTGGACAGGTATTTTCCAATAGTCCCGTTCATTCTCTCGACCATTCCATCTGACTGTGGATGTAATGCTGTTGTCCTGGTCCTCTTCATTCCCAGCTTGTATCAAATCTCCTGGAATAGATGGCTTTCGAAATTTCTTCCCTAGTCGCTGTGGACTTCCAAGGGCACTCCATATGGGCTGATAAATTCATTCACCAATACATCCACGGCAGTTGTGGCCTCTTGATTCGGAATCACGTAAATTCCCACCCACTCTGTGAAATCATCCATTATAACCAGGATGTATTTACCACCATTTTCTGTCGTCGGAAATGGTCTAGCGATGTCTAGCAATCCTGTCGAAAGGCATTTCAACATTATATTGTTTCATGGGTGCCCTTCTTTTACGATGTGGTCCATTACAATATTATATTAAGATTTTACTACTCACGTGCCAGAAAATGTACCATACCAGTTACGGGTTGAAATGAAATATTATACCTTACAAAACAAAAAGAATGTTGCTGTTGGCAACATCGCCCGGATGCTACTTCTGACTAAATATTAATACAGATGCCGAATAAATAACAATATAGACCTTTTAAAAGAATTTTATATATCGGATGCCATTAGAAGCGTAATTTCGATCGAATGCCACTATATGCGCCCCTCGTGTCGATGTTGGTTGTTGTCTCTTCCAATTTATGACAAAAATGTTACCTTTGGTTGTCATATTGAAGTCCGTTGTGTCTATTTTCCTATATCTCAGTCAACAGCTTTGCTCCCAAGTTTTACACCTTTACTTGGTTATACCGTACTGAGGATGTGTTGTGATGGGATATGTTGTTTTGTTTGTAACCATGAAATTCATTATTTTCGAAAACGATATTTTTATGTTTTTATTTTATTTTGAATAAACGTTTTCTATGTGAAAAGGCGTTTCATCTCAGAGACACTATATTCTATTATACATACATAAAACAATATTAGCCAATTATAAAACGATGAGACAATATAACGTCTCGTGTTTTGGCATGTAAGGATTTCATCGCCCGGATGGCACTTCTGACAAAATACTGATATACGGTTGCGGATAAAATAATAATATAAGCCTTTCAAAAGAAAATGTGTATATCGGATGCCATTAGAAGCATAATTTCTACCGGATGTAAAGGGTGACAGACAGATTTTCAAACTTTTATTTTATTTAATATCTAGTATTTGACTCGTTTCTGTTTCTTTTACAATATCAAATAATCTCACATAATATTTCAGCTAAATGTCATATATACTATGCTTTCTTTATTATTCAAAATGTTATAAAATTTCCTCTATGTTCACAATTTAAATAGTGGCTGGATATCTTAGACATGACTGTTGTTACATTGTAGCGTTTGTTTTGGATTAATGTAATGGACCTCTCAAATCATGATATGAAAGAACTTGTCAAATGTCAGAATTCCAACCTATAATTTGATCACTTCCTGTCTGAATAATGTGAAAGTCACGTTTACATTGTTTCATTGCCATGTATACTTTAATGTCGTTTCAAATCAATTTTTTTCACTGACTAAGAATGTCACCTATGATAGTAACAACAGAGAAATACTATTCTCAATAACGTGAGTAAATTGTTCCATTTTCTTTCCCAGTTGATATTATAGCATCAATTCTTCTTTGTAGTTTTTTTTAAGTTGATAATAAATATTTTCGAAAGCTCATTTAACATTAGTTAACAGAGTACACTTATTTCAAAGGCTACAAATCCCAATATTCAGGAGAATTACGTTCTGAAACGTTGTCTGTCAATGTTGAAAAAAAATGGTATTTCCTTTGATTTTGATCTGACGCAAACAAGTTTCTAAGATTTCTTATAGACCTTAACACGTTCTACAACTTTTATACTTGGAACTTTTTTCTAAAACGTACATGAAAATATTTATTAAAAAAAATCACAAATTTAACAGAAAAGATTTGTATTTTTTTGATTTTTATTTGATGCAAAAGTTTAACTTGAAATAAGCCTGTCAAATTGGTCCCGTTCCATTGGGATTTTTTGATTTGACGCTAGAAGAAAAAGAAGGTGATAACTTAAAAAAACTGATGCTGACATCATCACTCAAAGGTTATTCCCCCTCTACCTCAGATTATTCTTCTCAAAATTAGTAAATTAAAATCAAAAATCGACATTCTGAACTTTTTCATCTCGTTTCTTTATAAACGCATTGTATATTATTGTTCGTAGGTATAATTATTTTGGTTGGTTTAGATGGCTTACTCTTGATCTTTATTCTTGAGAAAGTTACACAGCTATTGGAAAACGAATCAACAATTTCGAATTTAAAAAGTGTCTGAATAAACTGAGTTTCTGATATCGGAATATTTTTATTTACTCACGCTTCAGTGCGTTTCCACAAAAATTGTGTGAGAGAGTACTCAGCTGGGACTAAGAAATCCATAAGAGGAAGGGAAATATTATAGAAGTTTTTGCTAATTCAATATACTTTCGTAAAATAACATGGCATGTTGTTATTCGGAAGTATTCTAGAATTGAACTTGACTCTAATTTACAATATGCCTAAAGGCAACAGTAATTATTCTCATTTATTATTTCTTTATACAAAATTCAAATTGATAGTCATGTTGATAGGATAACTCTTTAAATTTTAACCGGCGAATGCAAATTATTAGTAACAATTTCTCTGAATTGATTTTGATCTCGTTTCTTCTTTTTTAGTAATAATACATCAAATATTGGATAATTGTAAATGAAATTTCAAAATTTCAGAAATAGGTACTATTTCAACCCAGGATTGTTGGCGAAATAGAATATTTGAGAATAACACACACGAGTGAATTAGAATAACGTTTCCAGCTGGTTATATTGAATTATATGTAGTGAATAAAAAAATTAGAGATTAGAAATTTTTAATTCTGACATTTTTACCTAAAACATTAATTTATATTCGGATTTACGCTGATTGTTGGAGACTTCCATACTAAATAGTGAATATATCGACGGTTACTTCAACTTCAATTCTATATTTGGTCATGCATCTTCTTTATATATTCAGTCCACGTCCACGTAAGTTGGCGGCATATCGAAAACTTTTTTATTATTAATTTTACGGAAAAAAGTTATTCTTTATAAAAAGTTCTGCATGGTCCAAAACCTAAAATTCAATCAACAGATGTTAAAATTTTTCAGTCGTATACGAGGTTACATTAAAAAAATATTTGTTCTACATTTTCTCTGCGATTACGTTGGAAATTTAAGTTTACACATGCACATTAATGCATTGCATTTATTAATTATAAAGTTCATTGAACAATTCTAAATAAACTTTTAAAAACAATTATCCCTTAATTTTTATCGAACACTGATAACCTTTAAGGTATTCACTCACTAGTTTGTAACATTCTAACTATGCATTTAAATGAATAACAAGTTGTATGCATAATTCACTTTGTTACAATAAATACTAATGAATAATCACTATCTTCAATTTACTACTCTACATCTTTTCTTTGTAACAATTTTCGATATTGTCAAAGACTACCCACTATGCAAACAAATATTACAGTTTTTTTCCTCTTGTTTTCATCACATGCACATGTATACAACCGCTTATGCCCAGCTTGTGGCTGTTAACTTTTATGATGTTTCAACTTAACTTCTCGGCGATGTTGAAGCGCTGCCTTATTACATTACTGTGATGTTACTAGAACTTCCTCAAAAGGAAGTCTTTATAACGAACTAAAAACAACATTTCTGTTACATTCTGAAATGCCTTTTAACTTCTTGACAATGTCATTGCAATGTCTAAAAAATAACATCTTATCAATGATCTAAATGCGACATATCAAAAACAATACAGTGTACTCTCTTAGATGTTGTATGGACATTACTTAAACATCTAAATAACATACCTCAAACATTCTAGATGACATCCTATAGATGTTTCTGTGCCTAATGAGCAAATACAGGGTGAACAACTAAGAACGCCGGCTGTCGGCCATATTTCAAAAAATAATCATGGTACAACTTTAAAAAAACACCTTCAGGAAAATGACCCTGAATAATCGCTGGAAAATATTTTTGAGATCCTAAAATATCTGCTACGGAGTGGAATGCACACTTAAAAACATAAAACTGAGATTATCTCCAAAAAAGACATACTAAAGGTATCCTCGAAATACAATTTTTGATATATTTATGAGTTTATGAAAAAATATAGTTAGGGACTTTTTGTCCCTATTTTTCAAATTAGGGGTGGGGGAAGGTTCAACCTAAAAAACAAATGTAACACTTTTTTGTTTTTTAATCGATATCAATGTTTCTGGCGTCATTTAAAATAGTTTTTCCTCTTTAATGAGATATGCTTAACAAAAATAACAAAATTGGATAATTTTGTCAACGCTATGTGAAAAAGTTTACAATTTTCCCATTTTTCTCGGAAATTTCCAATGTAATGAGACATTTTTCAAATTCTGATGAAAAGGGATTTACGTTATCAGATATAAAAATTTAAAAAATGCTTCAATTTACATTTGAAATTTCCGAGTGAATACAAAATTATCTAATTTTGTTATCCATCTTATTAAACAGAAAAACTCTTTTAAATGCAGCTAAAATCGTTAATATCAGTTAAAAAACGAAAAAGTTGTACATTTGTTCATAAGTTTGAACCTTTCTCACCCATTATTTGAAGAATATTGGTAAAAAATCTCCTTAATTAAATTTTTTCATAATCTTATCAAGATATCAAAAATTGTATTTTTAGAACACCTTTAGTATATATTTTTTAGAGTATTATGTTTTCGAGTGTTCATTCCACCCCTAGCGGATATTTTAGAGACTGCAAAATATTTTCCAGCAATTTTTCAGTATCACATACCTAAAGGTAATTTTTTTGAAAGTTGTACCGTGATTCTTTTCTGAGATGTGGCCTACAGTCGTTCTTAGTTGTTCACCCTATACATTTGAAATTAAATAGCAAAAAAAGCAATAAAGGATTTAAAACGTTTATTCACTTTTAATGAACAGTACAGTAAATTTGAAGAAACAGGTACAAAATTAGAAAAAAGTATCTTGTCCAGGAATCCAACCTAAAAAAAATAAAATAATGTAAGCATATTACATAACAAGTGTGGAAAGTGGAAACTATTGAACACATTCAGTGAAAGCAAGGAATAAAAAAGGGTATATTAATCTGTAGTTGTCATAATGTAACATACTTTAAAACTGAATTAATAAAGTTTAACGGATACACATACATTACAGCTAGTTTACAGAAAATTTATTAGAATCGTTTTTTAATTATATTAAAACTAATAAAAATATTACACCATAAAGATTTTATGAAACATTACGTTAAATCAATAGAAATCCAATCTAATTAAAGAAAATTCTATCGTTTACTTACGATTACTTTTTATTACGAAAGACTAGCTGTTTCGAGTGCCTCAACCATTTCATAACGTACACTTCAAAATCCTTATCTGTGAAACATTTAAAGGTGTTCTGAACAACAGATAATATAACAATTCCTTTAGATCAAATTGTGCCCATGGAGACCTTTGATCGATCATCATAAACTACAGCAAACTTGATTTTCAGCCAATTGACTGAGACCCATTTACCACAAGATACATGCGGGGCTCTTCAAAGGAATAACAACATATTTTATTTCGAGAAGTGACTTTTCATGATTTACCTTCTATTACATGCCTCACTCCGTTTCGCAGGTGAATTCAGGTGTGCCATGAAAATTCATACTTCTTTTTTGTATAAAATAATATACTATTCTCATCTTGTTATTCTCATCCTGCAACATATTGTATATTAACATCGTGGAATTGTAACTTAATGAAAACTGAGCATTATTAATACACTGTATACAAAAAAAACTACTTATGAAGAAGAGATATGAACACATTATCAAGTTAAATGAGTTTATTATTAATTGTATCCAATTGAGTATCCGAAAGCTGTGTTTCTACAATAATAAATCATTGAATTCTGTTTGTTGACTAGAGCATTCAGTGCCATAAGTTACATATTCTTCAACTAGATTAATATAGGTACCATTGTAAGGGACAACTACAGCTTATTTATTGTATTCAGGGTATTTTCAAATAGAAATGAGCTTTTTAACAGGAATTTCTGTTTTTAAAGTCTTGAACAGTCTCTAATTGTTCACAAGAATTGTTAGTAATAATGTTGAAATTTTCTAAACCTGCAATACTATATTGATGGCTATGACTCCTACTACAAAAACTAGAACTAGAGATACTCGATTCAATATTTTTGTACTATTTAATACAATGTCTGTATCAGACTATCTGAAATAGTTATTCCCCTTTCTTTACAAAATTACCAACTAATTTGTTTTTTATTTTATTTATGTGAGTAGCTTCTGAAACATCTTGAACATTGAAAATATTTCCTTCTTGATTCAAATCTCTGCCAACATATGAGCATGTTTTATTATTATTAATAATAATATCTACCAATAGTGTAGATATCATGTTTTTTGTAGGGTATAATGCATATCTAGGATTTGAAATATTGTGAATCGTTTCTAAAATATACTTACTAACTAAAGTATTTTATACGTTGGAAAAACCCTCATTTTGTAAACTCTATTATATAATGTTAGTGTACAATTCCGTCACCTGGAATTTCAATGTACAATAGCCGATTAAAGTCTTGAATGAGTGTTATGTTTAAATAATTATGATTTTGGAATAGGTACTTACCGATAACTGTTGTTCGTCCATCATAACAAGAATTATAACTAAGCATAGAAACTGAAGCTAAGTAGGAACTAACGAAAACGAAGACCACATTATTTTATTCAAGTACTTGCAAAAAATGTGCTTCCTGCAAATAAAATATAACACAAAACTGAAAACCATCCGCCATTTCATGCTTGTCATTTGTTTCCACAGATAATGTTCTTTCGTCAGTTCCTCTTCTGTTTTCTTCTTTTTTATGTTACTGTGATGTTTAATATAAGATATCACTGAGAGTTTTATGAACTAACATCGTACAGACGTAATCACACAAACTTACTAAAAATTATTTCGAAAAATGTGAAAGTAACTGCAACATGTGATCATCTTAGAAACATGTTAATTTGTAATATTACAGTAACGTTCTGTATGTGATATTAGTGAGAAGTATACAAATTAACATCGTATGAATGTTTCCTACAGGAAGTTGCTAAAAAGAAGTTCATAGGATGTGTATGTAACTGCGAATTCAAGTATTATTGTGTACAACAAAAATATGTTTTATTTACATGACATGGATGTTATAGAGTTGGTAATAAAATTATAACATCTAGGAGATATCTTAATAACTTTTTAAATAAACATCACGAAAAGTCTCTAAAAAGAACATCACAAAAAAGACTTGTTATGTTTCTTGTTTAGTGGGAAAGGTATTTTACTCTAGAGCAAAAATCACATTTTTTGACAAACCTCCTATACGACTGAAAAAATTTAACATCTGATGATTGAATATCAGGTTTTGGATCATGCAGAACTTTTTATGAAGAATACCTTTTTTTCGTAAAATTAATAATAAAAAAGTTTCCCATATGCCGCCAACTTACGTGGACACTCTGTAGAGAGAGTTTCGGATTATTCATATGGTATTTATGTCAGCTGTAACCTCTTGAAGCCACGTTGATTTTGGCCTCCCTCTTTTTTGTGCTACTTGGCATCCACTCAGTTATTGCATAAATTGTGCTATTTGGACCTGCTCTCCAAACATGTCCCAGTCATTTTAATCTCTAATCTCTTATTACACTTATGATTCAACTCTGGATGTCCTGTTTAAGTTCTTTATTTGTTCTTTTCCTATATTCATTTTCCGCAGCTTTCTAGGGTCCTAGAATGGTTCTTAATATTTTTCGTTAAAAATGTCCTAGGTCATCTTGGTCATTATCGTATTTTAGTTCCGTAGTTTTTCATTTTCCTGGAATACACTTTGCCGCCATAATTTTGTCTTTAATTTCCGTATCTCCATCCCTATCGTTGGTTAATGTCACTCCTAGATATTTTACTTACTTCTTCACATTTAATTCTGGTATTACTTTTCATTAGGTATTTGTTTATGGTGATTATTACTTTTCCGCCCAACCTATCTAATATACGAGAAAAGTATTGGTTTACACACAAAAAAGTTGAAATTTTAAAAAAAAATTGTTGTGTTACTTCTACGTTTTTCATCATGAACAACACGAAAAAATGGTTTTTAGAAAAAAAATCCTGTGTGTATGTCGTCGTCGTCGTCGTTGTCGTCGGCCACTTTCCGTTACATGTCTTGTTAGTACGATACAGCCTCCGCAGTGCAACAAATCACCAATTTTATGATTGAATATTGTTCAAAACATCACACAGATAAACCCTATTGATTTTCAGCTCACAATAGCCAGTACAACGGGTGCCACGGTACTTGAAGTACGACATTTTTGTCATTTTTTGAGAAATTTCAGTTTGTTAGCACGATACAGCCTCCGGAGTGCATTAAGTCAAGTACGACATTTTTGAAGAAATTTCATTTGAGTGTTTTAAATGAAACTCACGGTTTCTAGTTAATTCGACAATATAATAAAAGTTATTGAAAATTCTAAAAAATTGACAATTGTTTCGATAAATCAATATCATCGTCAGAATGACAGAAGTTACATTTTATTTGATGCCTACCTGATGTTTAGTAGTTATTTTTGGCTAGACCAAGAAGTGACTTAACTTGTGATTGACTTAATATATGTTTATGGAAAAAAGAAGAAGATGTGATATTACAAATATTGAAGCTTAGATATTATACTGATCTTAATTGGAAAAATGATATCCAGGATATCACTATAGGGCTAATAATATATAAGCTTCAATATTTGTAATATCACATCTTCTTCTTTTTTCTATGAACATATATTGAGTCAATCACAAGTTAGGTCACTTCTTGGTCTAGCCAAAAATCACTACTAAACATCAAGTAGGCATTAAATAAAATGTCAATTCTGTCATTCTGACGATGATATTGATTTATCGAAACAATTGTCAATTTTTTTGAATTTTCAATAACTTTTATTATATTGTGGAATTAACTAGAAACCGTGAGTTTCATTTAAAACACTAATATGAGCAGATTCCACGAAGTAAGGGTTGAGACAGTTAATTTCATCGGAGAAATTTCAGTTTGTTAGCACGATACAGCCTCCGGAGTATATACAAGTGACCAATTTTATGATTGGATATTATTCAGGGCATCTCAAAAATGAACCTTATTGAGATTCGGCTCACTAAAGCCAGTACAACGAGTGCTATGGTACTTGATGAACCAAATTTTTGTAATTTTTGGAGAATTTTCAGTTTGTTAGCACGATACAGCCTCCAGCGTGTATACAAGTGACCCATTTCATGATTCAATATCATTCAGGGCGTCTTATACATGAACCGCATTGATTTTTAGCTCACCAGAGCAAGTGCAACGGGTGCTATGGTACCTGAAGTGCCACATTTTTTGTCCTTTTTGGAGAAATTTTGGGTTTATTTCGATACAGCCTCCGAAGTGTATACAAGTGGCCAATTTTATAATTGGATATTTTTCAAGGTGTCTCACAGATGTACCCTATTGATTTGCAGCTGACTATAGCGAGTACAGCGGGTCGTATAAATCCAGATATACTGCATTTTCGGTTACTTTTGGAGAAATTTAGGTTTGTTAACACGATAAATCCCCGGAAGTGTATACAAGTGACAATTTTATGATAGAATATTTTTCAGGGCATCTCACAGATGCGGAAAAGTTAGTTTTAATCTTTAAAACCGTTAATTTTTGTTCTTGTATCATTCATTTTAAGGCCCATATTTTACCTTTATCCACAATTTCTTCAAACATTTGTCGTCCACATATGCTACAGATTGCACACCCCTTCTTCTTATGTTTCCTTCCTCCATATTTCTAACAACATATTCCATCGCCAGATCAAATAAAGTTGTTGGCAGAGAATCTACTTGTCTGACGCCTTTGTTAATTATGAATCTGTCCGTTTCACCTTTCTCTGCTTTTACTATAGCTGGTGATTGTTTTATAGTCATCCATATACTAACTTCCTTAGTTTTTTGCTGTTCTCCATAATTTTAAATCCTCTCAATAGTTGTTGTCTATTTTTTTAATCAAAGGCTTGTTTTAAATCTATAAATAGCATCTCCATTCCGATTTGATGCTTGTACGATTTTTCCATTTTTTATTACAGGATATGAACTGCGTCTATGGTTGATTTACTTCCATTGAGCCCGTTTATATATTGCCCTAATATTGTGTTAATTCTACTTGCTAGTCTGTTTTGGATAAGCGTAGACAATATTGTATTAGTCATTTTAAGTAGTGTAATCGCTCTATAATTTGTGCAGCTCTGTTGATCCCTTTTTCATTTATTGTTACTCTTTCGGCATCTCTTCATCCCTCCATATATGTCTTATCCCATCACTTTCTGGTGCTATACCGTTTTTGCTTCAACTGGTAATTTCTTTTATTTTTTCGAGGGTTGGTTTCGGTATTTGTTATTCTTCTACTTCTTGATCTCCCAGTATTCCCGTCTTTGTTAATACGTTCCTAAAATATTGAATCTAGGTTGCTTTTTATTCTGTTTCGTTTTTTACCACTTTTTTATTCAATTTCATTTTGTTTGGGCTTACATACTCTATTCTGTTCGTTAATTTTTTTGTAGAATAATGTTTATTATTATTTTCCGCGTCTATTTTCTCTAGTGTGCTATCCACTCATTTTCTTTTGATTTTCCTTACTGCATTTTTGCTTGTTTTCTTGACTTGTCATATTTGTTATTGTCTTAGTCTTTATTCGTTTTAAGCCATTTGTCTAAAAGCATCCCGTTTCCTTCCCAACTATTATTCTGCACTTTTTTTGGTCCTTTGAATGCCTATTTTTTCCTTTGCCGGTGTATTTATAAATTCTTCTGTTTGTTTCTATTTGTCTTAAACTTCTATGATTCGCATTCCTTTTTCCTTCTCTTCCAGTAATATTTCCATGGGCTTTCCATATTCTTTTCTAGTATTCATATCTCCTAACTTTTGTTTAGCCTATTTATTAATCATTAGTCCACTGTTGATCTTCCTTTTTATTTTTTGTTTTAAGTTGCCATGACCATGTAGCGGTCTGAGTCAGCGCAAGCTCCCCTGTTCTTGCTGATAGATTTCTTTTTGATACTAAGACATGATCAGGTTGGTTATGTGTTTTTGGTGTGGGGATCTCCAGGAAACTTTGACATTTTTTGTGTTGGTGTTTTGTACTGCTTATCACCATGCCGGCGTACGCTGCGAAATTACAACGCCTTTGTCCATGATTATTGTTTTTTTCTGTCTACGGTATGTTTGCCAGCCATATTCTTTATATGATGTGACTATTCCATATAGTTCCAATCATCCCATGTCCCATAAAATAGCGGCATATAATTCAATGGTACATAGAGCATTTTCAGTTTCTATGAATAAATGTAATTTTGGTAGAGAGATTAACACAACTAAACAAATAGCAACATCCAACGGTTACCCATTACATATGATAAATAAACTAAGTAGTAAAAAAGAGGAAAAACTGGCATTACAACTAATATTTCCTGAACAAACTAAAGAAATAAAAACTTATAAAACCATTACATATGCAGGAAATATTTCTAATAATATTTCAAAGATAATATCTTTAGCAGCAAATACAATGATTTCTTTTAAAACAGAAAGTAACATAGGTACAAAATTATTAAATGTAAAAACAAAAAAATCACCATTAAATAAATCTGGTATATATAAACTTGAATGTCCAGAATGTAATGCTGTCTATTTGGGTCAGACCTTTAGAAATTTTTATATCCGATACAGTGAACACGTACGAGCATACAGATTAAAACAACCAGATAAATCCCACTACGCCAGACATCCACTTGACACCAATCATTCATTGACACCTAACACAGAATTCGAAGTACTACATTTTTGTGATAAGAAACAAGAACTGAATTTCTTTGAATAATTGAAAATAAGAAGACACTTAAGAAACCCACAAATTGAAGTCGTCAACGAACAGATAAATCTGGGGAGTTCTCCACTTTTAAACTGTCTTCTTAAGTGATAATTGTAAAGATCAGCAGATATAGTTTTCCTGGTTTTCTATATCATTGCACAGTTATACTGATCTTAATTGGGAAAAATGATATTCAGGATATCTCCATAGAGCTAATAATATCTAAGCTTCAATATTTGTAATATCATATCTTCTTTTTTCTTTTAACATATATTAAGTCAATCACAAGATTGGTCACTTCTTGGACTAGCCAAAAATAATTGAACATCAGGTATGCATCAAACGAAATGTAACTTCTGTCATTCTGACGATGATATTTAGGTAATATCGAAACAATTCTCAATTCTTTAGAATTTTTAACATTTTTCAATAAACTGTGGAATTAACTAAAAACAGTAAGTTTCATTAAAACACTAATATATTAAAATATTTAAACAAACAAATAAACTTGAAGGAACATTTGGATTAACAATGATTAATGTAAAAAAGTAGAAGAAGAGAGAAAGACATTAGTGAAGTGTTCAAAAGAATCAAGGGAAAGTGGTGTAAGATCCTTTTTAAAATATAATAAACTGGTAATGAATAACAAAGAATGCACACTTGGAAAATTTTGGATCTGAAGGGGCAGAAAGAACGGGTACCAGAAAAAGAGCATTAGCAGTCAGATCGCCTCTGAATGAAGATAGAAGAGAGCGAATGAAGAAAACAACAGGAGTCTTCTCAAAAAACTATTAAAAATGGATAATCGATCTGAATGCAATGATGATGACAACGGCGATGTAATAGGACCGTGCAATTGGAAAAAAAGACAATAGAAACAAAATACTAAAAATTGTCACTTAAATGTAAGACCATGTTAGTAACTAGAAAAATGAAAGACGTTGCAAATGAGCTAGGAAGGTAAAAAATTGATGTAGTGACATCTCAAGAAATTAGGTGGGGAAGAAAGGGAATAATTGAAAAAAGACTACAAACTATTATTTTCAGGAAGAGTAAAATAAGGGCAACAGAGAGTAGCACTTATTGCGGGAAAATACTAAATGAAAATATCTAGGAATTTAGAGCAGAAAATGAGAGAATAGCATTCTTGGAAATTGAAAGAAAACCACTTAATGTATCAGTCCTAAACGTATACGCACCAACAGAAACTGTAAAAGATGAAGAAATAGATATATTTTCTGGAAATATTGAGGAAGAGATTATGAAAGTACATAAAGAAGATACAGTAGCGATTTTGGGAGATTATAATGTACAGATTGGCAAAGATCATATAAAGAATATGGCTGGCAAACATACCGAGGACAAAAAAAAACAATAATCATGAACAAAGGCGTTGTAATTTCGCAGCGTACAACGGCATGGTGATAAGCAGTAAAAAACACCAACACAATATGTTTTCCGAATGTTGATAATTTTACTGATGTTGGTCTGTTGTTTTCAACTTGATAATTACCTAATCTGGCTATCTCTACTTTATCCGCCTTTTCATTAATAGCCACCTCCATTTTTTCCAATATTTTATCCTGTTTTCCTTCAACTTCTTCCGTTGTTTCTTTTTTTCCATCTGTTACTCCTTGTATTTGAGTATTTCTCTTTTTCATTTCTCTTTCCAGGCTTTTTACTCTCACTTCTTGTGCTGATATTATTGTTCTCATTTCATCGTTTCCCGACGTAACAGGTTTTATCTAATTTGTATTTTCCTTCAACTTGTCTTCTATGTTTTTCACTTTGTTTGTTATGTCTTCCAATATTTCCTTGATTTCATCCATGTCTTCTTTCTTATGATTTAATTTTAACTGCCGCAGTCTCCTCCTTGCCAACTTGTGATCGCGTTGCGCTCGCAGTTATTGCTAGAAGCAAACTTTAATTCAGCCTCTCACCCACAAACGCACTGCCTTCCACCTTTGACCCAAGAAGCTGTTTTTACCTTTCAAGCATTCAAAATATATTTTAAAATTATCTATGCCTATGTCTATATATCTAAATTGTCTGCTCTTATCAGTAATGAAGACCTGCTTTTTGATTAATGTTTAATTTAACGAGCATTACGTTAATTCTATTGAAATAAGATTTTTATTATTTCTGCAGATAATAACCTACGCTTACCTTTCACTACTTATCTTCTGCAGACTGATGCAATTTTAAATCAGAAGGATAGTTTTAAACCTCTAAATTTCCCACTTTCACTGGGAGCGATAATTATATGTGTTTTACCTATCGTACCAGCGGCGGAACCGTCTCTTCTTTACATTATGTTTTTTTTGACATCGTGATCGGTTTTCCATCTTCTTCCCTATTTTCAAAAAATTTGAAATTTTTGATTATTAAAAAATAATGCATAACTAAATAAAAGTTAACCGATAATCTCGTGAAAGTGTGTACTACATCCTCCTAGCTTATAAATAGAATATGATAGTCTTACATTTAACCCCAATTTATAACAAAAATCTTGCCCTTAGTAAGGTATCAGGTTAAAAAAGGACGAATCAATTCCATCACCACAACAGAGCCATCAGAATAAATATTTATTCAAAGTGAATCCAGAGATATAACAGAAAACGCTTCAAGGGGAACAGAGTTCGTTCAATGAAATTAGAGATACGTGATCATTGAGAGAAGTGCGTGTTGATCTTTGCTACACCCATAGGGTCAAAAGAAAGTTGAGAAAACTGCTAGAGGACCGATTAGAACTTACTGTGTCTCTTTGTTATACCAAAATGTGGAAATAGAATTTGTGACAAAAATAATTCAACGATCAAATTTGAAAAAAAAATTGAATAAACAGAAACTGAAATATTATAATAAACGAATTCGTTTTGAGAAAGCTTCTGTGTTAGTGAAACGCGTTAACCAGTTTAAATTGAACATCAGTTTTAAACAGATTATATTGTTTTATTTCATAATTTGTTCTTATCGTTAGTAGCGTGCCAATCTTGTTGAATTAGAAAGCGATTGATAGGGGAGAGGAAGGAGTTAGTTACTTTTGATGTGTATAGGATTAGGATAGGCGAGCCATCTGTGGTTGCTTGTTTGGCAAGGAAATCTGCTCTTTCGTTGCCTGTTATGCCTTTGTGACTGGGGATCCAAAGGAAACTAATATCTAGATTTCTCATTTTGGAAATAAAGAGCTATTCTTGTATTTGGATAGAAATAGGATGACTGGGGGTAAATTGTTGTATTAGCTTCAGTGCGTTAAAGGAATCTTAGATTATTAGAGATAGAGGTGTTTTGTTTTTTAGAATGTGTTTTAGGGCTTCGCGAATGGGGAGCAGTTCTGCTGAAAGGATTGTATTATTATGGTGAAGTTTTCGTTTTATAGAGGAGTTAGATAAATAAAAGGCAGATCCAATTCCGTTTTCAGATTTGGAACCGTCTGTAAATATTGAGAAGTGTTGATTGTATTTTTGGTGGATGAGTTGTGAAAAGTGAGATGTAAAGAATGAATTAGGAAGGGAAGATTCATCGAATAAGAGCATAGAGGTATTAATGGGAAAGGAAAGTGTCCAGGGGGGAAATATGCTGAAGTTTACTGGTAAGACATTTGTGAGAGAGATATTGATGTTGTTGAGAAGTGCGTTTAGCCGGTCGTTGGAGCCGGGAGTGGGATTGATTCGCATTGTTGGAGAGGAAGGAGATAGCAGGTTCTTAGTTTTTTGGACGAAAGGTCTTTGTTCCACGGTAACAGAGTATTTTATCAGTTGGATTTGTCTGAGATTCTTTAGGGAAGGGGAGTTGGTGATACTTTGTAGGCTTTCTATGGGCGAAATTCGGTATGCTCCTGTTGATATTCTGCCGGCTTGATTTTGTATTGGGTTGAGCAATTTTCTAAATGAGGGTCTTGCGGAATCGAAAATGAATCCACCGTACAGTAGTTTTGGTGAAATTACTGTTCGATATATTTTAATTGATGTATTGTAGGCTGCACCCCAGGTGAGATAGGATAGGGATTTGAGGATGTTGAGATGGCGTTGAGTTATGGATATTAGGTAATTTATATGAGACTTCCAATTTAGATAAAAGTCAAAATATAAGCCTAATATTTTGATGTTATCTTTTATGGGAATTTCATCATTATTGATGGAGATTGTGTTGAGTTTGTAACAATTTCTTTTTCCACAGAAGTGAATGATTGAGGATTTTGAAGGGGAGAAGGAATAGCCAGTGTTTAGGGACCATTTATATAGGTTATTGATACAAATTTGAATTTGAGTGAATGAAACGACGAGTACTCAATGTGTATTTCATTATTAAAATTCGAGCTAAGCGCTTCCGGCCATTAGGCCATTCTCAAAGCTGTCCTATAAAATTATATTATTTGTAAAAATTGGAAGAACGATTTGAAAAAGTTGAACTTACGTCAATGAAAAATCCTACAACAGGTGTCAAAAAACATCAAATCCTGTGACTGATACATGAAATATGATGAAATGTTTGATATTATGCAGGATCCGCAGGAACAACTTCAGGAAGATGGACTTGCTCGAAGATCTAGAAATACCCAGGGAAATGAAGGTTAACTCAGAACACTGTCTTAACACCTAGGTACATCTTAATTGTAAATTTCAGCCTCTGTTCAAAACCTTGTGGGCCTCTAGGGCTTTCGTCTCACCCTCTCACCGTGGCGATACGGTCTAAGAATATTTCACCCAGCACTCGGCTGATTCGTAAAAGGCGAATTAATGAGTCTTTCCTATCTTCTATCCATTCTGTACTACTATTTCTTCTTTACTTCTACTTTAAGTTTGCTCAACCTTATTCACCTCTCACATTTGCACTACATCTATCACTATATTACACATTGTGTTACAGAATCCACGCTGTGTATGGGTCATCATTGTTTCATCATGGCAACTTCTTATAAAGAAACTTTCATACTCCATTCAACAACCAATTCATCGTATCTTCTTAATAGAAATTTTCTTTCTTTCTACCCTTAGAACTATGCATGGATACGCCTTGTATGGGTTTAGGTTTATTCTTACGGCTAGCTCTACAATCATCTCACAAACACATTGTTGGCTAGTCACCAGGCTATGTATGGGTCATGGTTTGGTTCATTAGGAAACAACCAAATTCAATTGTAACGCGAATAATCGCCAAGCTATCGTAGATTTAATATTGGCAAGCCTGTCGACGGAGAGAATTCAGAGAGCGCTGAGTGTGCGAGATTAAAATTCAGTCCCCCATTTGTCGTCAACGTGTAAACGCGCACTTCCAACTTAAGAATTTTTGCATGTGCACTGGAGGTCATAAAGTATTTTGCGAAAAACCTGACAATTCCTACGTAGGGGAAGAAAATACGGCTTGAACCAACAGCTGGCAGCTCTGACCCGTTAAGTTACTGGTCCAGAAAGGGCCGATGACGGAGGATAACCAGTAGAATTGGTGGAATTGCTTAATTCGTGGTAAATTTGCGTAGACGGCGTTGGTTAGAAGGATTCATTATCAAGGTAAATGGTTGAAAATACTTTCTCGGAATTAACAGTTCTATAGGTATATTAACGTAGGAATTTTAGCTTTGAATCGTAGTTTATTGGAGTATGTAATCTGGATTTCACGAGATAGTTTCGATACATTTCACATATTCTTATTAGTTCATTTTCGTTATTGCTTTATAATTTTTTGAAATAAGAATATATCACGGGGGCTGTATAAATACTCAGGGATGTGTCCAACGACATAGTTTTTATATTATGGGTTTTTTTCTGATATCGTAGTTTTTTTGATATCGTAGTTTTTTTGCTAAGCGGAAAAAAACCAGTCATATAGTTTTCATTCTCAGTGTAAATGGCTTTTATACAGTTAAAAGTCAGGATGTATGATTATTTGCGAATTTCGGGTGATGTTAATTTAGTCAGTATAATGGGATATTACGGGGGGACGTCGAGAATTTGACCGGGGTAAAATGTAAACCCTATGTAGAGGCTAATTCGTTTCTCTATTTTAGGGTTTTTTTTATGTGGATATTAATTCACTGATTGGAGATTAATGAGTCAGTGAGACCAGTTTCAGGAGAGTTGGAATATTCTGGAGCGACTTCAGTTGCTGTTTTGGGTCCGGAAAAGGATAAGTGAACAGTTTTCCTTTTTATTCTTCGTTCATTTGTACATTCACCTTTATGCGTCACATTTCACAGTTTTTTTTATGTAAGGTTTTATTTCTCTTTTTGCGGCAATTACTATAATTTCGCTATACACTTTGTATTTAAAATTGTAATATTTGCTTATAGTTTAAAATATTGGGCTGTTGGCTCTGAACGTTAGGATACTACGGTACGTACCTGGGTACTGCGTATTTAGTGGATTTTTTTCAAACTCTGACGATTTTATGTAAATAATTTTGCGCCGTACATAATTTCGACTTATATTTCCTTTTAGCAACGCTGAGTTCGATTGCTATTTAAAATTGTATGCATATGCATTTATTTATATTTATATTCATATTGGTATAAATTGCAGAAGTGTGAACCCATGTAACTGTACATTGTTAATTTTTGGTATATAATATCATTGTATTTGGAGATATTGTACATGAACCATTTGGTCGTTTCTCTATAATTATAGAATTGAGTCATCGGTGTAGTTTGGGGCCCTCACCTCTTCTTCACCCTGAGTTTGAAGCCTTCAGCTCTGCTCAGAGATTATAGGACCTGCTTGTCAGTTATTTATTTAAGCTGCGATTTCGTTGTAACTGATAATTTAGCTAGCGAATTAGGATTTATGCAGATTCCGGCCTTCAGCCTATCTCTATTCTGAGTCTACAGCCTTTAGCTGAGCTCAGACATTATTTGGGACATTGTTGTAGTGAAATTATAATAAATATTTTGAAAAGAGACCTTTGGTCCAAGGTGATTAAATAAAACTTCAATCAGGGGATACTTGCTGACTTTTATTTTCTTATGATAACTTACCTATCAGTTTAACCTTTGGAGTGTGTAGTGAGTGTTGTTAACCCACTGAGCAGTGGTGGGCTAATTAAAGAAGTCTTGGGTGCTTGCCAAAACTTCTCTGGCGCCCTTTTTGTGAACTTAATAATTTTTTGATGAATTTACCCCTTCTTCGACTCGAAGCTAGTCGACTGGCGAGCACGGGTTGTACCACGTGAGACAACCCGCATATCTATAACGAGCACTGAGAGGGTCGGTAGGTTTTCTCGTTGTACAATTTCAAGTTAAAACTTACCTCAGACACGCTTAGTATAGATCTGAGTTTGTTCTTTGAACTGGTTCTAGAGAACCACAGTGTAAGTCGAACACCAGGCTATGTATAGGTCATAGTTTGGTTCAGCATTCAAGCAATCTTATAAATTTGAGCAAATCATTCTAACCCCTTTTCAATTTTTCCTAATTCTTCTTCTTCTCCTGCACTTGCCTAGTATGGTTCTGGGTATGGCATACTACCTTCTATTCTTATTGCTAGCACATCTGCTATCTTTTCACTCTTTGCTACTCTCTTCTCCGGTTTCCTCTTTTTCGTGATAGGCCTAGTATGGATCTAGGTTTGTCACAATTATCTTGAAACTTCACAACCACATTATTTATCTGGAGCCTGGCTATGTGTGGGTCATAGTTTGGTTAACCACAGTTCCTCCCTTCTCATTACAACTTCTAGCATATTATCTGCCATCCTTTTCTTCTCTTTACACTCTCACTCCGTTTATTCTCTACTGTACATACCTAGTATGGATCTATGTTTGTCATAACTATCTAAAAACTTCATAACCACATTGTTTCCCTGTAACCTAGCTATGTATGGGTCATAGTTTGGTTTATCAGTATACAAGTGTTCTATATCTTATAACTCTTATCATCTTCTATCCTTTCCTTCTACTCTTGACACACTCCTTCGACTTCTTCTCTTCTTGTGCGTGCCTAGTATGGGCCTAGGTGTGTAACAATTACCTTAAACGTCATAATCACATTGTGTCCTTGACGCCGGGCTATGTATGGTTCATAGTTTGGGTCATCAGGTTACAATCAATGTTCGGGGTTCCTTGACAAGAGGTTCCCCTGCCTTTACCATTCACATTTAATTAATATGGGATGCCATTAGCTGTTGGGTTCACCTTGTCACCTTGCCAACATACTTTTCCACCTACGTCACTACATCATGTAAACTTCTCCATGGATGAATTTACGACCAAATGTTTATTTTATGTTATTTAACATTTTACATATATAGGTTTACTGCGCTTGGTTCCTGACTGGCTGGAGAATGTATCCAACCCTTAAGTCACTTTTCTTTAGACAATCAAGGGAGAAGGGGTGTTTTCTATTCATCTAAGTTGGATGATGTTTGAGAATTTTGAATTGGAATAATTTTATCACAACTTTGACTTCTTCCTTAAAATTTGAAATAAAAATTAAATATAAATTTTCCTCCGATTTTCAATTCACTATATTGATATTTTCATCCTTTCAAACATATATTTGATTCAATGTTCATCATACAAACACGTTGTATTATTACTTATTATTACGTATTATATTATTATTATTAGCTGTTCTACTGCACGCTGGCTTATTAGCTACCGTCTATTAACGTCAAATTTGTCATTACATATCATTTAGTTTAATTATGTGAATTATATTTGATAGGGTATTTTTAACCATTTTATTCAAATAATGATGTAACATCAAATATTTCATCATATTATATGTAGTAGTCACGGGATTTGATGTTTTTTGACACCTGTTGTAGGATTGTTTATTTTTCAAGTTGTTCTTTCAATTTTTACAAATATTATAATTTTATAGAACAGCTTTGAAAATGGCCTAATGGCCGAAAGCGCTTAGCTGGAATTTAAATAATAAAATACACACTGAGTACTCGTCGTTTCATTCACTCAATTCATATCTAATGTGTACGCCATACTTAGACAGTTCAAACTTGAATTTGTCTTTCAGATGTTTTGGAAGTGGAGGAGGAATGATAAATTATTAGATCATCGGCATACATTCTATAGGATATGGAAGAGGGGATGTAATTTGATATGGAGTTGATATATATGATGAAGAGGGTGGAGCTTAGGACAGAACCTTGGAGAATTCCATTTTAGAGGAGGGTGAGGATGGATTCGTGATTATTGATGTTTACAGAGAAGGATCTTTGTTTTAGGAAGTTTGTAATAACTATGGGTAGGTTACCGTTGAGTCCGAAGTCTTTAAACTGATAGATGATAGGTCTGTTCCAACTGACACGAAAACCGTACAATGTACGGTACAAGTCCAATTTACCTGCTGATTAGTGAACATGTCTGTAGGTCTGACATCAAATTCAAGCTTCTGCAGGTCAACTGAATTCGTATCGTACATTGTACGGTTTTCGGGTCGGTTGGAACAAACCTGCTACTGTACCTCCAGGAGGTGTCATATGCATTAGAAAGGTCGAGAGATGCTGCTATGAGGTGATGTTGTTTGCGAGAAGATGTTTGTATGCTTATTTCGAGATTTTTATACGAAACAACAACTGACTGAAGTTTTACAGACAAAAATTCAAGAAATTATACGCCCTAAAGAGTATTGCCGAAAAACATGAACACTCTATAGTGAGACTTCCTCCTTATTTTTGTATTTTCAATACCATCGAGTTATTTTGGGTACTATTACAACAGAGATTAAAAAAGTAATCAAAAATGAAGATGAGTATAAGAATATTGGGCGAGTCCATATTAATGGAGGAAATAAATTTATTATTGATTTACAAGACGATAGTGATAGTGGAGCAGATGATATGGGAGAAGGATTGATATAATTTTTGGAAGAAGAAAATTAATTAAGTTTAATATATTTTTCATGTTTCTTATATAGTAGTCACAAACAGGAGTTAGACATATATTTATTTTTGAAGAATTGTTCTATTCATTGTTGTAAAATTTCTTTTTTTTTTGCAATTTTTTCATAGAACTGAGTTTTGTCCATAAAAAATCGAATGAGATACAAAAAGGCTCAGCTCACGTCTGGTAACCCGATTAAACCGAACGCCCTTTCAACAATTACGTAACATCAAATATTATATAGGCTCTGATAAAAGTAAACAAAACATTAATACCTTTCAGAGTTTAGCTGCGCAACATAACTTAAAGGGGATATACGATTACATTGCTACACTATATTTTTTACGCCAACTGCACATGAATTTTTAATTAAAATTCATGTAGCCAAAAAATGTCCGACAATAATTCATGCTCTAGGCAGATTCATAAGTGAAAATTTATCACTAATTCAATTTCAATATGATTTAGGCTTATTTATCTAAAAAACATATTAAGTAATGTTTTACTTTTCCGCTCAACCTACCTAATATGCGAGAAAAGTATTGGTTTACCCACAAAAAAGTTATTTTTACGTTTTTCATCAGGAACAACACGAAAAAATGGTTTTTAGAAAAAAAATCCTTTGTGTATGTCGTCGTTGTCGTCGGCCACTTTTCGTTACATGTCTTGTTAGCACGATACAGCCTCCGGAGTGCAACAAATCACCAATTTTATGATCGAATATTGTTCAGGACATCTCACACATGATCCATATTGATTTTCAGCTCACAATAGCCAGTACAACGGATGCCATGGTACTTGAAGTACGACATTTTTGTAATTTTTTGAGAAATTTCAGTTTGTTAGCACGATACAGCCTCCGGAGGGCAAAAAGTCACCAATTTTATGATTGAATATTATTAGGAACATTTCACAAATGAACCCTATTGATTTTCATCTCACCTCAGTCAGTACAACAGGTGCTATAGTACTTTAAGTACGACATTTGTTAACAGGATACAGTCTCCGGAGTATATACAAGTGACCAATTCAATGTTTGGATATTATTCAGGGCGTCTCAAAGATAAACCTTGTTGAGATTCAGCTCACTCAAGTCAGTGCAACTAGTGTTATGGTACTTGAGGTACCAAATTTTTGTCATTTTTGGAGAACTTTTAGTTTGTTAGCACGATACAGCCTCCAGCGTGTATACAAGTGACCCATTTTATGTTAGAATATTGTTCAGGACATCTTATAGATGAACCTTATTGATTTTTAGCTGACCAGAGCTAGGTGCTATGATACTGAAGTGCCACATTTTTGTCCTTTATGGAGAAATTTTGGGTTTATTTCGATACAGCCTCCGGAGTGAATACAAGTGGCCAACTTTATAATTGGTTATTTTTCAAGGTGTCTCATTCAAGGTGTCTCACAGATGTACCCTATTGATTTTCAGCGAGTACAGCGGGTCCTATAAATCTAGATATACTGCATTTTTGGTTACTTTTGTAGAAATTTGGGTTTGTTAACACGATACATCCCCCGAAGTGTATACAAGTGACAATATTGTGATAGAATATTAATCAGGGCATCTCACAGATGCGGAAAAGTTAGTTTTCATCTTTTTTCTACGCCCATGTCTGTAAACGTCAAAAATCGCTCTGTCAACATTCCTTGTAAACGACACTTAACAATAACATGCACGTAATGAGATCTCATAACATACACGTGCGTTTTGAGATAAAAACTGAAACATCTTGGATTAATTAAATTACAATGAAATTTTTATTTTCGTAAGACTTCATTTGAGTTATTTACACAAATTTAGTCAATTAAAAAACATAAAAACTTTTAGCTTTAGCGAGATATATTTAGGATTGAAAGAGTGATGCCCCTAAATGTAGGCAGCACATTATGCAATTTCTTCAAAAATAGGACACGTTTTCTTAAGTAGCATGCTAGGAAAAGAAATGCCATGTCATTTATATTGTCAGTTTCTTGAACACAATATAATACAATTTCAAATAACCGTTCATCACCGTTAAATAATAACGCACAATCGATTTACAATAATTGTTCAATTGTTATTAACAACTATTATAATGAAGTTTAAATGATTGCGATGTTTTTTATTTAATGGAAGAAATTGAATGGGCGTAGAAAAAGTATAGTACGTTACACGAGTTGTAAGCCCATTACGCACTCATGAAATTTATGCACTCGCCGCGGCGCGGCTTCGTGCATAAACTTTTTTCATTTCGTGCGTAATGGGTTATTTACAACTCTTGTTACGTAATATACTATAAAACCGTTCATTTCCTAATAAGTTATGATTAAACACATATAACCTCAAAATTTTAACTGCGTTCATTTCATATACGCGTGAGTCTGAAATTGTAACATATGAACAGAGAAAGGGGAGAAGTCTGTCTTTATTTTATGAACGGTCGTCTAATTCATTCCAACATTAATATATTATCTATTTTCTTTTCCTTTATTAGGTGTATGTTGGAGATTCGTATTCCTTTTGAATATAATTTTAAAAATAAAAATTGCTTCACACTTTCTTAAGCCTAACATGTAGATGTCGCCAACGAGCCGAACTAATGTGATCTTACAAACCTATGAGAGTTTCAAGAGCATGCATTATACGAGGTAAATCGAAAGTAAAATTTAAACAATAAATTAATTTTAGCTAGCCGGAAAATTTTTAAGTAAACGAAAAACAACTTTAAAATTAATATAATAAAAATCAAATATAATATGACATAATTCACTAAAACTATAAAATATAAACATTACAAAACTAATTAAGTTAAAAAATAGTTAAACATTCCAATATATTTTATCTTTTCTGTTTTATCACCAATCACCATACCTTTAATCATATTCGTGCTCATTTTCATACCATACTCCCTTAATGTTTCATTCCTTATGTTGAGGTTTTGATGTAGTTGTCGTCTGCATAGGCTTCATTTGTTGTTTTAACGTATTGCAGGTTTATATGTCCTATCATATATTTTATACATTTTTTATTTGTTCTCATTATGACTAGAAGTACTTCAAATTTGTGATAAGAAACAAGAACTGGATTTCCTTGAAGAGTCGGAAATTAGAAGACACTTATGAAACCCACAATATGAAGTCGTCAATGAACAGATAAATCTAGGGAGTTCTCCACTATTAAACTGTCTTCTTAAGTGATAATTGTAAATATCAGCAGATATAGTTTTCCTGGTTTTCTATATCATTGCACAGTTATACTGATCTTAATTGGGAAAATGATATCCAAAATATCACCATAGGGCTAATAATATCTAAGCTTCAATATTTGTAATATCACATCTCCTTTTTTCTTTAAACATATATTAAGTCAATCACAAGGTAGGTCTTTTCTTGGTCTAGCCAAAAATAACTACTAATCATCAGATATGCATCAAATGAAATGTAACTTCTGTCATTCTGACGATTATATTCAGTTATCGAAACAATTGTTAATTTTTTATAATTTTCAACATTTTTCATTATATTATGAAATTAGCTAGAAACGTTGAGTTTAATTTAAAACACTATCATGTACGCTCCTTACACCTATATCGTCTATCACATTTCTTGTATATGAAGACAATTGATGTAATTTGCTATTATTTCGGTACCTTTTCTTCTTTCCATCACTTATTGTATATTTTAAGTAATAGTTATTCTTCACTTTTACCCATGCTTTTGATCATTTCTCTAGTTATTTTGTCGCATCCTGGTGCTTTCCCATTTCTCAACTATTTAATTATTTCCGTGAATTCATATATGGATATTTCTCCTTCATTACCGTCCTTCAATGTTTGCATTTTTTCTTCATTTAATTTAGTTATGCTTTCTCCGCTATCTAATAATTCCAGAAAATATGACTACCATCTTTCCATTATTTTTGTAGCGTCTGTCATGATTTCTCCTTTCCTGTTATTAATATTATTTATAATTGTGGTTTTCCTAGTCCTTCATGGTTTCACCACTTGTGAAAAAGTTTTTTGGTTACTTTTGTTATCGTGTTTAATTTTTCATCCAAATTGTTTTCATTGATCTTCTTTTATATTTTTTACTGATTTTTTGGTTTTCATTCTCTCGGTTTTATATTTTTCATAATTCTCTCTTTTCCTAGCCCCTAGATAATTTCTCCACATCTTTCTCTTTATTCTAATTTATTTTCTAACTTCATCAGCTCACCACGCAGCTCAGTCTATGATTTAGTTTTCTGTTTATTCCACATACTTATTTTACTGTTTCTGTGATCGCATTTTCCATTGAATTCCAAAATATTTTAATGTCATTGTGTAGCTGTTCCTTTTCTTTAGGATTTTTTTTGAAATTTCCTATTTCCTCCCAAAGGTTTTGGTATATTGGTAAAAAAATATCATGTCTTCATCTTTTTGTGTTTATAACTTTTGCAATTTTCCATGTGTTAAAAAACGGCTTCATCAAATTTTCCAGACCTGATTCTGGATCGAATGAGTATGTTTTACTAGCTTTATATCTACTTGTCTCTAATTTCAACTTGTGAACTAGACTATTGGTGTAGTGATATTAAATAATGTGTTCAGTAGATGTTATTGATATTATCCACTCATGCCACGTTGGAAATGTTCAATTAAACCACCGTTGACTGATTTAATCAATATGTATTTAATCAATAAATTATATATGCTCAATTAATTTAATTAATATATGGACTGCCACATAACACAACCTGATTAACAAGTCTTTGTTTTTTTATAAAGTTGCCAACGTATGAGTTATAACTAGTTCTGCCCAACTCTAACAGTATATCTTGAATGTTTCAATTTCACCAGCCTGTCAGTGTTTTGTGTATCAACTGTTTTGATAATGTTACTTGATTAACATCTGAACATAATTATGTTACAGTTGGTTTTAATTTCAGAAATTTAGTAAATTGAGTTGAACATGATTTAATAAGCAAACTTTTGAACACATTTCAGAAGTTTACTTCATATAATAGGATAGTACTTTAATTAGCAACTAAGTAGAGTTAGCGAGAACTTGGGATATTCTAAAAAATATATAGTTAAAGCGTCATAAAAGTTTTTTCTCAATAATTAGTAATTTGTAAGGAATTTTTTATTACATGTTATAAATGAAATTTTTCTGCAATTAGTATAGCTTTGACTTGAAGTTTATTATCGTAAATTGAAATTTGAAGAATGCGTAAATGAAATCTGGGTACAGAAACAGGAACACTATAGTAACTGCAAGATAGCACTGCATATATTACCAGACAAATCTAATTTACAATCAAATTAGTCAGTTCTACGTAAGGTAGGTTATCTAATGTGTTTAAGAACTGTGTTGTTCATCAGATATTGTATAATATAGTAAAGACAATAGTACTGTTTTCAAATTATCACTTTTATCAGCATATTGTTAATAATCAAAAAGGTTATCTACATTTGGAAAATCATAAAATTCACTAGAGGTCGATGAAGTACATGTTAAATTTGTTTTCTTTAGGAATTTACGATTTCCCGTAAATATACTACCATGGGAATCCTTCAATGAGTATGACCTATCATCTACCAATCTAGTTATTTTTCCTTTTTCCCAACGATTAGATTTTTCAAATATCATATTGTCACTTATTTTTAACTTTGGTAAATCTTATTTAGCATTTCTATTAAAAACATTTTTTTGTTTGGTATGTTTTTCGTTCAGTTTACTTTAAACATCCGTAGGATCAATATATTTTAACTCAAGGTTTTTTTCAAAAGTTGGTATTCTAGTTTTTAACATTCTACCCAGCATAATTCTGATGGTGAATATAGCATGTTAGTTAACGGAGTGCTACGATAATCAAGCAGTAGTCCATTTAAGTCTTTTGCTGCTTTGCTTGGCATTTTTTTACTATACTGACGTATTTTTCTGCATAGCTGTTTGATTGTTGATCATGGGGACTACAGATCGAAATTTGAAAATTCCAGTTACATCTTGTGAAACAAATTTTGAACGTTTTTCAATACTGCATGTACTTGTTGCAAGAGGGCACAACCTAACCCTTCACTTGATGTATCACACTGAATTTTTGTTTAATATACAAAAAAATTTTGAAGAAAAGACCAAATAAGACATTGGTTCACAATGAAAATTTTCAAGTTTGGATTAAATAATTTCAAAATAGAAGAATGGTTTATTAAATTTTTTAAGTTTTGTAATTCTTCGTCATGGACAGGAGTCCATTCAAATTTTACATCCTTACGGGTTAAATTTCTCAAGTTTGTAGTTAAGAAGGATAGATTTGACACAAAATATGCAAGGCCCAAAACTTCTGATTCATCATTAGGTGTTTCTATAGCTGAAAAAGCTTTAATGTGTTCCTTATCAGGGGTGAACCCATCTTTAGAAATTATAATCCGTATGAATTTTACTTCATGAAGATTGTAATGGAGTTTTTAAAAATCAGATTTGATATTATTTTTGAGTGCTCCTTCGAATATTTCTAATAGTCCGATCTTCCGTTGCAGTTTCCGTTGCTATTGTTATATCGTCAAAATGAATATTTATTTGTTAAACGATTTAAAAAACACTAGGGTGAGACAAAGTATTTTATGCACTCATGTGTCAATTTTATGCACAAATGGTCATTTTTATGCACCGTTATGTCATCATTACAAACAAATCCGCCATTTTTAGTCCATTTAGAGCAACCTAAATGAGACATTTTTTGGTTTTTGCATGCCTGCGGCTCATGCGTAAATTTTTCCATTCGTGAAAAAAAGCACCACTTCATGCACTTGTTGCTTAAATAATTATTCTGTTTCTGTCTACAAGAGTATATAAAAGGGCTCATGCTTCTTTTGTGTTAAATTCCTATTTAAATGTAATATGTTTTTTAGCTTATAATTATAATTATTATACTCATTTCATACATATCTCTATTACGTTTTGGTTTTATTATTCGATTTGAATCATCTTCCAATTTCAGTTACAATTGCGGTTTGGTCATATTAAAATATGTTTGAACTAAAATCTAAAGATCGTTTAAAAGAACTAATGAACTGAAACTTAATATAGTATTTTTGAATTTAATACTTCGTTTAAATGGCCGAAAACCACGACAAAAATTTTTATTTGAAAGAACGGTCACTGAAAACAAATTTAACTACTTCCTCATTTTATTTTTATGGAAATGCACATGAGTAAACCTTTAATACAACATTTATATCGACTTATTTTATTGTCAGGTCATTGAACGAGTTTCTACTGCTATGAAAGTTAGTCAAAGAACGCTTTCCCGTATTGAAAAAGAAGCTCTGGCAGGAAGTAATGCTGACACTGATGTGCCTACTGAAAAACAAAGAACATCTAGTATCCGTATGGATCAATTTGACAAAACTGTGCTGATTTGTTATATGCCTGCAATGCTCACTGGATGGATCGAGTAGTTTAGTGAGTAATGTTGCCGGTCTCAAGCCAGAAAAGTGAACAGGGGTTAAAGGCTAGGCTAGCAACCTACCTTTTAGAATGAAAAACACTGTTCGAAGAACCGATACGAGTGCCTCGGGAACCGGACGGATCAACTCAGAAAACAACACGGCGAAAAAAAAGGAAAAAACGAGAATGGAAACGAAATAAATTGAGACTAGCCTGCTGGAACATCACATCGTGGAATACCAGAGACCAAGAAGTGCTAATCTTCTTCTTCTTTACCTAGCGCTACAACCCTGGGTGGGACTTGGCTGACTGTACAACTTTTTTCCAATTTGTCCGGTATTCCATCAACCTTGGGTCAAATGGAATGTTCATTTTCCGGAGATCTGCTTGGATGTTATCTCTGAAGAAATGGAAATTGCTAATAATAACATTGATATTTGTTTGCTCTCAGAAACTAAGAAGAAAGGTGAAGGCAACACGAAACTTGGTAACTATATACTATTCTATAGTGGAGTAGATAAGGACAAAAAAGCACAGGCAGGGGTTGGAATAATTGTACACCAGATCGAAGACGTGCAGTACCTTCAGCACAACATAATGTATATGTCACTAAAATTTGAAAACACGACAAGACACATCTGATAAGTGGATATGCACCAGACATAACAAAAACCAAGGGAAGGAAAAGAACAATTCTTCGATGATCATCAGTGCACTTTGGATCGTTTACCAAGGAACGAAAAAGTCTTTATAATGGGGGACTTCAATACGTATAGGAAATGATACTATCCCTGGAATCAAGCAACATTTTGGTGAGGAGACAAAAAATGAAAATGGCAATATGTTAATCGAAATGTGCACATACAACGAACTAAGAATAAACAATACGTACTTTTAACATAAAGACACAAATACACACTCAGAAATACAAGAAGTAACAAATCGATCATCGATTATGTAATCACCAATATACAAGTGGACACCCAACAAATTCTGGACATAAGAGCACTAACATAGGCGAACGTAGGGACACAACATAACCTGGTTCTTTGCAAGTATATATCGGTAGGTATGCGAAAAAAGAAAAAGGCACCAAATCATGTAACAAAATTCAACATAGAATCGTTAAGGGAAGATAGCACAAAAGATTTATATCTAAGAAGACTCATTGAGAAGATAACGCAAAACCAGGTTGTAGATAACGATCATGTAGAAAATATAACACAAAGTGCAACAGTAGCCATAGGGATAAGAATAGTAGACACCAACGGAAAGAGAAACATCATACCGTGGTTCACTAACGAAGTCAAGGAACTGGGAAAAGAGAAGAAGGAAGTATATATAAAATACATTAACAATAGAACACCGGATAAGTATGAATGACACAAAACTGTTAGAAATTGAACAATCAACCACATACGATAACTCAAGAAGGAATACTGGGAAACATATTTAGCAGAAATTGAAGCGGACTTATACAGTGGTCAGAAGAAGGTGTGGAACATGCTACGTAACAGAAAAAAACAAGTTACGGAGGAAGCGCAAGTAAATGACATTACAGAAGAAGAATGGATCAGGTACTTCGAAAACACATATAATATTTTAACAAATAGCTGTTTTACAATGAAATAAATTGGATTACTTTGCACTACACATTCGTATAAATCTGGAAGTCCACTGTCACCACTCTAATAACTGACTGTCGCCAAATGAAATAAAGCAGCCGAGCGTGGAAAAAAAATAACACCAGTCCGATTTAGGCGGGGACCTCCTGGACTTAAAGCGATGGAATTACCTTTTCCAGGCCAGGATTGATCTCTTTGTTCGGCCTCGTATCCAAATGCACTGCTCACTCTAGAGGAAAAATCGTGGTAGGGATCTGAATAAAGTTTCGGTAACCACAAATGTATAAAAAAATATATTAAATCTTTCGCTGTATAAAATAGGACCAACAACAAAAAAATAATAAATCCTTCACAATAAAAAAAGATTACCCACTAATCTACAATTTGTTCAAGGTGCGCATGGGCCGTATGATTTCACCCCTATTTCGGAATTTGACCAGCCTCACTGCGAGAATACTCTGTGCTCTGTCTGCTCTGAACTTACTTTTCATTACTCCCCCAAGTTTTGTTCGGGGTTTTTGTTGAATTGCAAAGATTGCGTTTTTTGCTTTTTTGAGTGGCCTCAATTTCTATTACTAACTGTTTCTATGCAAAACAATAATTTAAATTTGACCTAGTGAATTGTTTGTGTTGTTGCAAATTGTTATGGTCCTGTCTCATTTTTGTTAAACAAAAAGTATGTCGAATTCTACTTTTATATTTGAAATAAAATATATATTTTACCATGTGTTCTGAAAGTTACTGATTTGAGTTTTTCTATTTGATACTCGCATTTATTACAATATTACTGATGATGACAATACACCGATACAGATCTCAGTAAACGGTAACAATAACGAACCGGAAATAACACTGGAGGAAGTTGGAGCACTAATAAAAAAATTCAAAAATTTAAACATCGAAAAGCACCTGGCATTGATAATATAAACAACGAGTTAATCAAGTATGGAGGAGAAAAGCTAGAAACTAAAGAGGGAACTTGTCACCTTACTTCAGAAGATTATAATATCCGGTGTCATACCGTACGAATGGAAGTTAAGCGTATCCGTACCCATACATAAAAAAGGAGGAAAAAGGGATCCCGACAATTTCAGGAACATAGCTTTGTTGAGCTCAGAATTACAACTCTTTACAAAAATCATAGCGTAAGACTTAGAAACAAGATTCTGATGACGGAAGAACAACAAGGGTTCAGACAGAACAGATCGACGGTGGACACAATATTCATAATACGGCAACTAACAGAAAAATCAATAGAGTTCAACAAGCCCATGTTTGTATGTTTTGTTGATCTCACTAAAGCCGTTGATAAGGTACGGTTGAGGGGCGTATTAGAGATTCTGGAGAAGAACAATATAGATCATAAATATCAAAATATTATTAAAGAACTGAACACCGGATTAAAACTAGAACGGGATTGTTCAAAGAAGTACAGATTATGAACGGGATACGACAGGGAGACAGCCTCAGCCCTACACTATTCAATATTATCATGGACAGGATCATAGAAAGCGTTAACAAGGTCAAAGCAGGGTACAGAATGGGAGAACAATCAATAAAACTGTTATGTATTGTTATGCAGATCACGCGGTGCTAGTGGCAGAGAGTGAAGTTGATTAACAGTGCCTACTATACAGAATGAAGACAACGGCAGATAAATATAGTATGAGCATTTCGATTAAGAAGACTCAATCAATGATCATAGCCAAAGATCCGATTAGATGTAAACTAGCTGTCGACAACAACATAATAAAACAAACAATGAAATTCAATTACCTTGGAGTAATAATATCAAGTAATAGGGATTTAATAGAAGAAACACGAACTCAAGCGTCAAAAGCATAAAGGGTCAGCGGATATTTGAGAGAAATAATATGTTAAAACAAAAAGAATAATGAGGACGACTGAAATGAAAACGCTAAGAACTATTAAGAGAGTGAGCCTCAGAGATAGAATGAGAAGTCAGGACATTAGAGAAGAAGAACTGCTCTAACCACTTATAACAAAGAAATTAGAAAGGCGAAACGGGAGTCTTGGAAGAAGTTCTGTGAGAGTATATCTGACATACCTCGCAGCACTAGAATACACAAGAGGCTAAAGAGCCGATTGCCGAGATAGGGTCGATGAAACGACCAGATGGCACTTTTACGACCTCTAGAAAATAAACGTTAGAGCTTTTGATTAAAAACCACTTTCCCGGAAGTTTAACTCTGGATAACAACCGACCTCCCCATTTTGAGAGCGCAAGGCGGCCCAAAAATAATGATTGGGAGGTCGCCAAGAACGTTATCACAGCACCAGCGATTGAATGGGCAATAAAATCATGTCAGCCCTTCAAATCTCCCGGTGAGGATGGCATCTTTCCAGCTCTGCTACAAAACGGACTTATACCTATCCTCATTAAATTGTATAGAGCTAATCTGTCGTGGAATTATATAACACCCAGTTGGTTGGCGGCTAGGGTAGTATATATACCGAAAGTGGGGCGCACAGACCCACACCCTAAATCGGTCAGACCAATTAGCCTAACATCTTTCCTGCTTAAAGTTCTTGAAAGAGTACTGGACTACCATATCAGAAAGGTAGCTTTATACAGCTCCCCCCTGAGCATCCACCAGTACGCTTATCAAACAGGCAAATTAACAGATTTAGCATTAGATAACCTTGTTGATAAAATCACACAATCCCTTAACAATAAGTAGATTGCGGTGGCCATTTTTCTCGACATCGAAGGAGCATTCGACAATGCACTACCGGCCTCCATTGTTTCAGCTTTGACTGAAAAGGGTATTAAACCAACGATTACCGGCTGGATATATGCCATGCTCACTAATAGAACAGCCACTACATTTATTCAAGACGAGGCCATTAGCTTTAAGGTTTCCAGGGGCTGCCCGCAGGGTGGAGTATTATCTTCCATTTTGTGGTCACTCCTGATGGATAACCTGCTTGGTACTCTCGTAGGAAGAGGGGTAGAACTGCAAGCGTATGCAGACGAACTTGTCATTCTGGCAAGAACCAAGTCAGGACGGGTTGCACATAATGCCATCCAAAGGACTTTGGACGATGTCTACAGTTGGTGCCAGAGGGAACAGAGGTCTGTTAATCCTGGTAAAACTGTAATAGTTCCCTTCACTAAGAGAAGGAATTTGGCGGACCTTACGCCACTTTCCTATAATGGTGAGGAACTGAAAATCATTGAATTATATACTGTTAATTTATGTGACATGGGATAATTGGAACTATATGGAATAGTCATATCAGTGTGTGTTTGTTTTCTGTAAATTGAAAAATCAAGTATATTATCAACTATTTGAATTTTTCAATCAAGAAAATTGATTGAGATATTTTTTCAACTTCTAATGTAAATTTAATTTTCGGGTGTAAATTATTAATATGGTTGAAAAATATATCTACAGTAGAAATGCAGAGTCTTTTCAGACACGTGACTGATACGTCATCAACCATATGCAACTGAATCAAAACAATGTGACAAATGCTTGTATTGGGTTTCGTTTCTTTTCTGTCATTAGAAGAAGACAGTACCAGCATAGTATGTGTTGAATAATATCGTCAACTAAGTCACATGGCAGAAAAGATTCAGCGTTTCTACTGTATTTGTCGTTCACTACCTATAAAACAAGCTAATATGTCATGTCGTGTTGGGGCTCGCGGATACAAGTTAAATTGGTTTTGCTCCTGATGGGAATGAAAGCAAAGTGAGCACTCCTGCCTATGTTTGTAATAGAACAATTTTGTCGATATATGGAAGGGATTAAATGGCGAAGTGTTTCGGCTATGATATCCATTGAGTTGGGAATGGCATTCATGAGGGTGACTGTGAGGACTTCTATAATGACTTTTGTGTCGGTTGTGAATTCGAAGGAAACTTGTTGGTTTTCGGGTGAGACTGGGGCGGTCTCTTGAGGGGTTTTAGGTATCATTAGCTTGTGGGGCAGCGAGGGTGGTAGGTGGGGTGAGGCCATCGCAATTTGTACATGTAGGAGTTTCGCACTTGGGGCAATATTCGGGACGGTGGCCTGTTTGGCCTCAAGAAGGGCATATCGGTTTAGACTGACAAGAGTCAGAGGAATGTCCGGTTTGAGTGCATCGACTGTAATATTTTGGGACTGTAGGCAGCGGATTGGCGATGGATGGCTAGCACTGATGTGTGAGACCATGAAATGAGAGGCCGGAGGTGAGGGCCTGGTGGTAATGGGTTTCAGAAGTTGTAACGATGCGAAACATCGATGTGGGTTTGTTGGGGGACAGAAAACCTACTTCAAACCCAGCGAAAAGATATTTTAATATATATAAAAAATACGTTATCAAAAGAAGCATAAAGAATGAGACGAACAGATGATACAAATTGAGACATTCATGAATGAATCACCACATGGGGCAACAGGTGAAAGCCCTACTTATTTAATGAAGGGTATACAACCAGAAAGACATTGGATTGTAGATGGGGATTCGACATTAAGACAATCATCAGAAAAGGTAAATTTGAGAATATTAAGAAATGCGGAACGATATATTAAAAATCAAGAAAAGAAGAAGAAAAAGAAAACTACATTTGTGAAAAGGAAAACGGTTATAATGAAAGCATAAAAAACATCAAAGGAAGGAGAAGAGCAGTGTACGAAATTGCTACTTCCATTTGCAGAACAATACCCAATTCCAAAAAACGCTAGCGAGGTCAAAAGATTTTTGCCTTCTGCAATTATTACAGGCGCTTTATTCCGAATTTTGCTGAAATATGTCTACCACTTGAAACATTATCTAGGAAAAATGTGAAATTTGATTGGTAGAAAGAGTATGAAAACTCATTACAAATTCTTTGATCACCCCACCAATTTTATAATACCCAGATTTTATTAAGCAATTTATCCTAACCATAGACGATTCAAATAGTGCATGTTCAGCGATACTTAGTCAAAATCACGATGGCATTGACCTACCCATAGCATTTGCTTCTCGAGGCTTCAAGGAAAGTGAATCTAACAAACCAACAATCATAAAAGAACTGTTAGCGATTCATTTGGCAATTAATCAGTTTAAATGTTATTTATATGGCACATCACAGTTTATAGTTAAAACGGGTCATAAACCACTAACTCATTTATTTTCGATGAAATACCCAACTTCGAAACACACGAGAATAAGACTAGACTTGGAAGAACACAATTTTGAAATACAGCATGGTAAAGGAAAATCTACTTCTTCTTCTTCCTCTTCATATATATATATATATATATATATATATATATATATATATATATATATATATATAGGCTCTTGGGCCTATTCTATACCGATTAGTGCTACAATCTTATTTGGGATGTCGATTGACAGCTGTCTCGCCATCTTTTAAATGGTCTTCCTGGGGGTCTGGTGCTATATAGTTTTAGATCTCTTGCTGTTCGGTCGATCCTATCTGCGCTCATTCGTCTAACATGCTGGTTCCACTTCCGTCTTCTCTGTCTTCCCCATCGTACACCATCTTGTACCTTGCATAGTTCTCTTATCTGATTGTTTGGAATTCTATCTTTCAATGTTTAGCCAGCGATTGATCTGAAAATTTTCATTTCTGTTGTTCTCACTATTCTTTTTGTTTCCGCTGTGTCGGCTTTCGTTTCTATTTCATATGTCAATATTGGTCTAATACATGCTTTATATATACGAACTTTCCCATCCAGTCCCATGTATTTGTTTTTCCAAAAAACATCCCTTAGACAACCTGATATGTAAGATGCCTTATTTACTTGTTTTCGTACACTTCATTTTAGCTCTCCGTAGCTGGATATTTCTATGCCCATGTATTCGAACCTTGTAACCTGTTTCTATTATTTCATCGTCAATTACAATTTTGCATCGTCTGGGTTCTCTCGTCGTTACCATAGTTTTGGTCTTAGTGATTGATATTTGCATATTATATTTTTCCGCCGATATTCTGAAGTCATTTACCATACGTTGTAGGTTGTTCTCATTGTCTTATATCAGAATTGCATCGTCTGCATAGCACAAAATTTTCATTTGTTTTCCTCCAAGCCCGTATCCGTGTCACACGTTTTTTACTTCTTCTATTATTTTGTCCATTACTAGATTGAACAGTAATGAGATTAAAGTATCTCCCTGTCGAATTCATGATGTAATATTTACTTCCGATGTTAATTCAATCTCGACCTTAATTTTAGTTTTGTTGTTTGTGTTCACGTCTTTAATTATCTTCACCATTGTGGTGGATTGGTTTCCTGCTTTTAGTAATTTTAGCACATCTTCTAATTTGACACGGTCAAAGGCCTTGGTCAGGTCTATAAAGCACATATATACAGGATTATTATATTCAATTGCTTTCACAACAATTTGTCTGACTATGAAAATGGCGTCTATTGTTGATCTGTTTTGACGGAAACCCTGTTGCTCTTCTGATATCGTATATTCTTTATTGATCTGATTGGCGAGTATTTTCGTTAATAGCTTGAGTGTTGTGTTAAGCAAGGTAATGGTTCGATAATTGCTATGGTTATTCTTGTTTCCTTTTTAATATATTGGTATTGTAATGCTATTTTTCCATTGTTCTTCTTGCTGTCTAAGATTTTCTGAAAAAGTGAACTTATGTTTTCCATTATCGTTTCTCCTCCGTATTTTAATAGCTCGTTCGGTATACTATCGGATCCTGGGGCTTTTCTATTTTTTAATTTTTCTATGCCATTTTTAAGTTCTTTCTTTGTTATTTCCATGTTTTGTTTATTCTCGACATCTTCTTCTTCATCTTCCTCTGTATGTACTCATTTCTAGGTATATTCGATTCTGGATTATAAAGTTCTCTTATATAGGCTGTCCATTTTTCTCCTTCCGTCTTATTAAGATTTTTACATTCATTGATTGGTTTTTTTCTGCCTTTAATGACTTTCCACACTTTACGTTGCGATCCGTATAGATCGTGCTCCATTTCATTGGTAAACCGTGCCAAATAGTCTCTTTTGAGGATTCTTATATTAGAGTTTACATCGTTTCTTATGTTTTTGTATTGTTGATAGCTGTCGGCTGTCTTGTTACTGCAATATTGCAGATATGTTTTCTTTTTCCATATGATAGATATCTGATTTCTTCAGTGAACCACGGTTTCGATATTTTTGTTAAGTTAACGTAAATTTTTCTGACTCCTATACTTTCTTTGGCAGCTTGCAATATGTTAAATTCCATTTTTACCCAAATCTCATTTAAATTTTCCTCGTCTGTTACTGGGTGTGTCTCAAATCTTTCTATTGATCTTTTCTGAAATAGCTATTTTGTGGTCTGGTCCTCTAGTTACTCTATGTTTATCTTTTCCCCGTATTTGGGTGGGTTTTCTAGTTTAATGGAATGTTAATTGAGAATTTACCCAGTATAAATTTGTGATGGGACTCTACATTGGGCGATGTTAAAGCTCTTACATCAAGTATTTGCTTAGGTAAGATATCTCTATTAGTTATTATGTAATCGATCGTTGATTGTTGTCCCTGTGTATTTTGCCAAGTGTACTTGTGTTGGGGTTCGTGGGAAAAAAAAGTGTTGTTTATTCTTAAAATATTTTAAGCGCAGGAGTCGATAAGGTGCTCTACATTCCTATTTATTGTTTCTTTGTTTAATCGTTGTTTGATATTGTCCATGATATTATTTCCAATTCTTGCATTAAGGACATCTTGCAGCGTGTTATAGAAATCTTCGGTTTCATTTTCCGGATTGCTTATGTCTGGGCATAGACAGAATACAATATGAAGTTTACAGTTTGCTAGTTTCAAGGTTGTCTTCAAGATTCTGTGATTGATATATTCGATATCCTCTACCCAATAAACACAGATACGTGAAAAAAACGTTGAATTTTTCAAGTAACGCCACCAGCATTCATCGTTGAAAAAACGGCAAAATGTCGTTAGGCAATACGTTTCATTCTGGTTTTACGGTAACGTTACTTTATTACGTTGATTCAAGGTTCTTTCCTCGTTGCAAACATAGTTATTATAATGTAAACTCTACTGAAATATAACGTTGTGGTTTGGTTTCAACGTAACTCTACCTATTCACGGTATTTCAACGTTATTTATCCATTGCAAATTAACTTCACTAAAACGATACCTTTTGGTTTCGATGTAACGTTGCAAATATACGAATATCCAACGTTGATGTTCGATTTGTTTCGCCGTTGCAAACATACTTATTGTAATGTGAATTCTACTGAAATATAACGTTGTATTTTGGTTTCAACGTAACCCTACCAAGTCACGGTTTTTCAACGTTATTTATACATTGAAAAACTACTTCACTAAAACGATACCTTTTGGTTTCGATGTAACGTTGCAGGAATATGTTTTACAACGTTGACGTTCGATTTGTAGCGACCCCAATAGATACTAGAATAACACCAAAATTAAAGGAAGAATTCTAGTATGCAGGTAATATTATAATATTGATATTCCCGGTTGAACGATGTTTACATGTTTCTATAATAGTATGATTCAACTTTCTACCCTGAAATGTTCTATAAACGTTTCAAAAAGACAAATACGATAAGTTCACAACGTTACTTATTTCCTGTACGAATTTTAGTCAGAATGTGTATTTCTCGAGATATTTCGCTGTTCCTGGATTTTGTACCAACCCTGAAAATAAAAACACTGTCAATATTTTTAAAGAAATATAATATGATAACAAAACATAAAAATAATATAAAAAATTTATTAGAATAAACTAAAATAATATTCCTTTAAACTTAAAAATCATTTGGAGAAAATAGAATAAATATGAATGTTCAATTCAAAACCTAAAAATAATAGAATTATTATAAAAATAAACTAAACTAATATTCCTTTAAACTTGGAAATGTTTTGTTTAAAATTGAATAAATATGAATGTTCCATTCAAAACATAAACATAAAAAATTTATAAAAATAAACTAAACTAATATTCCTTTAAACTTAAAAATCATTGGTTGAAAATTGAATGAATATGAATGTTTCATTCAAAACATAAAAATAATAAAAAATTGAAAAAATAAACTAAACTAATATTCCTCTATATTTATTTATATTTTCAGATTCTCCTTGATGTGCAGATTTCAAAAATGTACAATACGTATGCCCTGAAGCTTACATATACTACTTATTTGAGATGAAAAGCTTCAGACCATATGTATAGTACTTTTTAAAAATCTGCTCATCAAAGAGAATCCAATGCAAATGTAGTGTGATTCATTTGAAAGAATGTGATTACGTGCTCTGGGGGTGCTATAATGAAAGTTACATCAGTTTGAATATGACAAAATGTATCCCTCTGTGTATCATTGTGGACGTGTTTTTTTTATTTTATCTGAAAATCATTGTATCCAAAGTTATTCAGTGTGGCTCGTTTTGAATGGAATGCATTGTATAATAATTGTATGACAATCAAAATATCTACACCATACCATAAATTAGTTGGACTACACGGGTATCCCTAGTAGCGGTTTTATCAATGTCCTACCAATTATAAAGGGTAGCCAGCTCGTTGGTTAACAAAAATCTCAAAATCCTCCTGATGTGATCTGCAGCCAATTGATTTCAATCGTGTTACCTGAAAATTTATAATGTTGAGTGGAAATATAGTATTTATATTCGAAAAAAAAAACATTTAAATGTGTGCAGAAAAACGCAAAGTCATATCCAGAATCTTTGAAGGTAATCGATTATCGATTTCTTGGAACTTGTCTCATACTTCGTGTTTCCGTTACAAGTTCATACATTCAAAGTCATGAACATACATTTATTTTTAATTTCAATGGATATTATTAATAATTTTAATTATCAACCTATATGTTAATTTCTACATGTGCTAACAATAATTAATTATGGTTAATAAGTGTAAACTTGTTCAATAATTATTATTCGCCTAATTTTATTTGAATAATATATTGTAATGACAGCTAATAACCTCTCAAATAGCACACTTATTTTGCCTTGTTGAGAACGTTCATGACACTTTAACCACATTTTCGTCTGTCACAACTATGCTTTTAACTGAATTTGTCAACAAATACAGCCCATCAATAATTTGTTACAATAATGGATTTTTGTGGAGATAATATTGCATTTCCAGCCATTATTGCACAAAACAGTTCGAAACTTTTAAACTACCGCTTTTCCAACATGGCTGCTGCGCTTGCGCTTGTCATGTGATGAAAAGTACTAGACGCGAATTGTAAAAAATAAGTTTAAGCTTCTAGGTATAAAATGAGTGAAAAAAGTCTTTAGTTGGAAAACTTCTGATACTCGATCTTCATAAATCTATCTATTTCACTTAATCATATTTTCTACTAAATTTGTACCTACCAGTTTTCAACGTTTGTCATCTACCCATTTTCAACGTGATTGATTATATCAACCTATTAAAATTCGATAGACATTGTTCAACTGGAAATTATGACTTTGTAAAACATAGTATTGTGTGGGAGTACCTACCGATGAGGGACTGTGATAATAAGTACTCAGCATCACTGTAAAAAGCGTTTATTACCTTACAACCCCGACAAGATTATTGAAGTAAACTATACTAAATATTACAGATTAACACTTAAGTACCTACCTTAATTACCCGTAAATTGAGAATGAATAGGTAAGAGTTTCAACAAGGAAATACTTTTAGTTTGTGCAATACCGAATTCAGTTATATAGAAAACCTTTACAAGGTACTTACCAAATTATAATCACTCGAACAAGCACGTGCACACACAAGCTTCGGGAAATGCAAAATGCCGACTATTTCGAGTGTTGGTTCAAGGAGATCCTCCCACTATACTGACCGGGCATGTTGTCACGGAGTTGTAAATTATGAATATATTAAGAATATCCATAAAGTCCCTCCATGAATGATTGATACAGGTATGCTGTAGAGTTATAAATCATAGGCCCCATATGTTTAACGATAAATACTCAAACAATGATGACAAGAAAATGAAAAATAAATATAAAATATTAGTTATTATAGATTTTTTAAAATCATTATGTTTGATGCAACGAAATACACTTGGCAATCAAGTTGCGAAAACGTTTCATTTCTATTCAACATATTCAATTTTCATGGAATTAAATTATCTTTAGATGTGACGAAGAAGTTGGATTTAACAAGGTTGAATAATAATTGCATGACATACCTATCACTTTCATTAATCGAGTGAAAAAGCAATAGAAACATGAATTTTATAAACTATGTATCAACGTATAAAGAACGTTGAGGAAAAAACATTGAAACAACCTAATATTTTTATAATTGAATCAACGTTAGTACACCACCACTAAGAGAAAACATTGAAAGGGGGTGGTCTGCACGTTGCTTTGATCTGGATGAATTTATGTTGAAGATATATAACCCATCACAAATTTACCGAATATAATGTTGATAAGGCTATTGCACATTTTCAGTAGATACTTTCCATTGTGTGCTAAAACGTAGAACACGAATCACATATTATGAAAAATTTCACATTCAATTTATTTGGCACGATGTATGTATTCAATCGAATTAAAGTTGAGAATGTCCAATGAAAACTATAACCTATCACTGCAGAAGTCAATTTGCTGAAGCAATCGGTTTTAAACGTACCTACCAATCCAATACATTTCTATCAGTTGAATCAACGTTGAATACTAAGCAATATAAGGCGTGGTCGGAAGATGACGTGAATGATGTAGTTGTTATTAACTTCTTTATTCAACGAACCAAAAACGTAATTCTCATAAAATTTAATGAACTTAGAGAAAATGAGTTATTCAAACGTAGAATATAAGTTGCTCAACGTTTCGAGTTATTGTGAAGGTATATTCAACGTTTATGTAACTTCTGATTGAATATTAATTGAGAAATTATGATGAGGACACGTTTCACAGTGCTAGTGAAGAGAGGTAGTCAACAACTTTGAATAATATGGAGTCAGAAACGTTGTCTCAAAGTTACGTGGATAATGTAGTTGTTATTTTCATAATGTTAAATGAACGTAGATAAAAAGGGATATAGAGACGTCGAATATTGGTTGCTCGAAGCTCCGAGTTACTGAGTAGCGTTATGTTCAACGTTTATGTGATATTTTTTTCTTCTAATTGAATATACGTTGAGAAAGCACGATGAGGACACGTTTCATGATAGTAATGAAGAATGGTAGTCAACAACGTTGAATAATAGGTAATAAGAAACGTTGTCTCAAAGTGAAGTGAATGCTTTTGTTGTTATTAAGTTCTTCATTCAACGAATCAAAAAGACAATTTTCATAAAGTTTAATGGACGTAGAAAAGCAGGGTTATTTAAACGTAGAATATAAGTTGTTCAAAACTTCGAGTTATTGAGTAGTGATATATTCAACGTTTATGTATTGTTTCTAACTTCTGATTTAATATACGTTGAGAAAGCACGACGAGGACACGTTTCATGATAGTAGTGAAGAATGGTAGTCAACAACGTTGAATAATGAGTAATAAGAAACGTTTTCTTAAGGTAACGTAAATGATTTACTTGTTATTAAGTTCTTCATTCAACGGATCAATAACGTAATTTCCACGATGTTTTTTAAACGTAAAAACAACGAGTTATTTAAACGTAGAATATACGTTGCTCAAAGGTTAGAGTTATTGAGTAGTGTCATATTCAACGTCTATGTAATGTTTTCACTTCTTATTGAATATACGTTGACATAAGCACGGTGTGGACACGTATCATAACGGTAGTGGATAGTGATGAGTTGATTATAGGTAGAATCAACGTTTGGTTGAATATGGGTTCCGAAAGTCACGTTGCAAAATTCAACCAGTAACATTTAATCAACGTCAGCTACCACATATACACGTATATTACACGTGTGTGTGTTTATTGGGTATATCATTCTCACATTTTTCATGCAACAGGAGTCCAACGCCTGAGCTCGCATAGTCTCCTTTGTACATTCCGCTATATATAAGTAGATAGTTCTGATATTTTGATGTTCCTTTTCCCTTCTTCCTGGTTTCCGATAGGGCACATATCTCAATTTTGTGGGAATTCATTTCTGTTAGTATCTCTTGGACTCCTTTAGTCCTGGACTTGATGTTCCAGCATGCAACTCTTAGTTTCGTATCCTTTCTCGTAATCCTGTTTTTTGCTGAGTTCGTCTTTTGGTGTTTCCGTCCGATATCCGAGGCTTAATGATCGGTTCTATGATCATGTTTCTTTTTTACTAGAGGCAGGTTGCTAACCTCACCCCGAACCCTCCTTTTTTATCCGTGATTGGGACTGGCTACACTACTGTCAAGCTACTCAATCCAATCGACAGCATTTTGGGCATAGTACTGACAGTATATCAACAATATCTATAGGAGAACTCAAAGATTTGTACATAAATAGGACAGAAGAAATACCAATAGAAAAACCTTCTGTGATAATAGTTTTAAATAACTCAGAGGCGCATAAATTGCCAATTCTACATTTTGAAAATAACCGTGTCTCACTTCAGATGAGCGTACGGATCAAAAACAGATTGAAATTTAGCGAAGCCTTACCTACCGGAATATACAACTTCGACTTAGGACGAACGTTGAGTAAGATTGAGAAGCTTTCGGTAAAATATGAGATAAAGTAAATGAAAATATACGTAAATCAGTATATTTTTGAAAAGTGCACGATAAAAATTTATAGCGGAATGTTTCAAAAGATTATAAAATATACAAGTATGTATCTTCGAAGTACCAGAGATGGTGGAGCAGAAAGAAGAAATTCAAGAGATCCTAGAAAGATATCATAACGACCCAATATTTAGAGGACATGTAGGAAATAATAGATTGTTAAAGGAAATAAGTGCGAATTTTAAATGGAAAAAACATGGAGAAAGATGTGAGGAAGTATGTAAAGAATTGCCATGAATGTCTAATAAAGAAAACTAAGTCTAGTCATAAAGAGAAATTTGTCATTGCGGATACTGCAATCAAACTATTCGACGTATATAGACACAATAGGTCCATTTGAAGGAATTAACAATGGAAATCGATATTGTATTACGATACTGTGCGAACTGACAAAATATGCGGTCATGGTACCGGTCAAAAACAAAGAAGCACACACAATTGCGAAAGCGATATTTGACAATTTTATACCAGCCTATGGTTTAATGAATGAAATAAGGACAGATCAAGTAACAAAATATAAGAACGAAGTAATGAGTAAGTTAGCAGAACTATTAAAAGTAAAACACAACTTTTCAACAGCGTATCACCACGAATCGATAGGAAATCCATTGTATTTAATGCAGAGGAACGTGGTGGCCATGCGAATGGACATCTCCGACCAATCCACCTATTAGGAAAAATGTTATTAAGATGATTTCTTATAACTTAGAAAAGAGGGATAGTATGTGGAAATTGTGTCATGTCACAGCATTATTTTCACGTCATCTACTAACTCTCGAATATATTCATCCAAATAATTCTCAAGTTATTGAATGAAATTTATTCAGATAAAATTTTCATATATGCATATTTAATCTCCAACTATTTTTAAGATGATTTAAAAAATAGCGATTCTTAAGCATAGCCGTTAGTGCTAAATGATCAGTTTCTAAAATAAATTTTACCCCTAATAAAAAAATCTCAATTTACTAATACAGAATACTATACTGACCATTTCTTGCTCTGTACATTTAGTTACTCTGGAGGCAAAACTGATTGGAACCTCTCCTTGTTATTGGATTTGTACCGATACTCCTGCGAATCTTTCTATTGAGGCATCCGTTTTAAGTATAAAAGGTTTATGATATTGCGGATAATACACTTTTAATTTGTTTAGAAAATTTTCTTCCAGTTCCTGAAATGACTTTTCTCTTCTTTCATCCCAATTCCATTCCGTATCCTTTTCTGACAATTCTATCGAATGAATTTATTTTCTGCTTGAATCGATTCTGGCATTTTTTCTTCTATATATCTCCCTAATTCTTGTACTTCTTCCACTACCTGCTTTTCTAATTTCTCCCTAATTTTGATTTCATTTCCTTGTATTTCCATTCTCAAATTTTATTCTGATCGTCCAAATATTCTTTCACCTTGTCTATCTTCTTTCTAAATTCTTCATTTTCCTCCCTCATTTTCTTAATCTCCTTCAAACTTTCAATTTTGACTTCATATATTTTCTTCTCTAACCTGTTCATGTTCCCATTCACATCTCCTCTAATATCTTCCCTCATCATGTCCATATTCCCATTTATCGTGTCTATCTTCCAATTCAAGTTCCCCTCTATACTGTCCATCTTTCTGTTTATATTCTCATTCAAGCTGATTAAAAATTGCATTATTTGATCATCTCTATTTGCTCTTCCTTGTATCTGTTGTGTCCTATCCTCCTGTTCTTTCGCTTCTTCTTGTGTTACACATCCTTCTGATTGTTGTTGACCTTTATCATATATCGTATTTGAAAATCTCCCATTCCATGACTCCTTTCTTTCCTTTGTTCATCTGATCCACTTTCTGCTCCTACCTGCTCTTTATTTTATTTCAAATTTTACGAACCCTTCCAAAATTTATAAGCCCTTCCAAAATTAATGAGCCCGACGTTGGCAGCGTCAAATTTATTATATTTATTTATGATTTTATTTATATTTATTATTTGTATTTTTGTTTTTTTTTTCATATTCTTACCTTTCCTCTAGGCTAAGCTCTATTCATACCGGCGGCACGTAGACTTTGTTCTCTTTGGGTTCTGGCGCAATTAATTTTCAAATTTTCTAGTTATTTCTTTTATTATAGCTAAACGATTTTATTAAATAATTTGTTATACTTGTTGCTTCAAATATTTTTAATTATTAAGACCATTTTTTTAAAAAAAAATTTAAATCAATAGTTTTAATTTGAATTCGAAAATAATATGTTACACCCCTGTCCTGTGACTTTAAAATGGCCTGGTCGAACCGCTCAGTCCACATATCCAATTTAATTCTCTGCTCTACTATTATATGTATACATTAATTTTTGTATTGATTTTACTTTATTCAAAATTAATTTTTACAGGCGTCGGACTAGAGCTTTTCAAAATTGTTTATGACTCCTTAATTGTTATATTCCTTGTTTTGTGAAACCGGTTGTTAATATGCAAATAAATATTATTATTATTATAAAGTAATTTAAAAAAAAATTCTGCCGTATTGAGGACTATAACTTTTATTCTTATTGGGACAAATGATTTTTAAACGGTTTTATTTAGCTCACCCCGTTTGTTTTATTCTTGCGTCAAATTTAGTAATTCAAATTTCACCCTCTTCCTGTCAACCGATTAATCTGAAATTTTGTATACACTTTGGATTTTGGTGACAATACAATTATGTTTATTCATTATCATTATAAATTCAAGATGGCCGCCGCTACAGAATGGCGGATAATTTATGTTTTATTAATCCCATCAATATGGGTATCAAATGAAAGGGCTCAAGAAGCAGAATACAATATACTATAAAAAATTGAAATCCAAGATGGCGGCCGCTACAAAATGGCGGATAACGTAGGTTTTATCAATCCCATCAACATGGGTATCAAATGAAAGGGCTCCACAAGCAGAATACAATATACTATAAAAAATTTAAATCCAAGATGGCGGCCGCTACAAAATGGCGGATAACGTAGGTTTTATCAATCCCATCAATATGGGTATCAAATGAAAGTGCTCAACCAGTAGAATACAATATACTATATAAAATTAAAATCCAAGATAACGGCCTCTACAAAATGGCGGATAACGTAGGTTTTATCAATCCCATCAACATGGGTATCAAATGAAAGGTCTCAACAAGTAGAATACAATTTACTATGCAAAATTGAAATCTAAGATGGCTGCCGCTACCAAATGGCTGATAACAATTTTTTCTCAATCCCACCAATATGGGTATCAACAAATAAAAGGGCTTGACAAGAAGAATACAGTGCACTATACAACCTCAATATTTAAGATGGGCGCAGCCACTAAATGGCGTATAATAATAAGATTTAAATTTAGAAATTGAATCTGTAATTTAGGTATCTGATTAATCCAGCCTGAATCCACCACCCAAGTCAAGATTTTGTATCGTGTTGAGGACTGTGTGGCGTTAGGGTGGCTAAAAATGATACGTCGTTAGCGGTACACCACCCAAGTTAAGGTAAAAGGTTAAAACGCGCCGAGAACTGCATGGCATTAGGGTGGATAAAAAACTAAAAACCAAAAAATAAAAATAGGTGAAAATACTTTTTAGGTTAAACGGTTTTATGTTAAACATACATTGCAATGTTTAAGATGAATGTACTAAAAACCAAAAAATAATAAAATAGATACAGTCGTGGGAATTATAAACATATGCATAGACTAGACTAAAATAAAACCGTGGGGCACGTCAATTGTCTACAAATTATCGACTTAATGTGCGATAGAAGAATCGTTTAATTCGTCGTTAGGCAGTTGGCCCGCAGACGGTGAGGAAATTACTTACTATTTTCTTGCTCATGGAAATTCCAATAGTTATACACTCCATGTAAATAAAAGAGATGTTTCAACTAGTTTATCGTTGGACATTCACACTGCTGGCTGGCGAGGAATCGTTTCACTGCTCGTAGTTTGTCTTTAATCGACAAAACATATGATAAAAGTACTACTCGCTCACCAATATGAAACCCTAAAACTCGCTTATAATCGAGCTTGCTAGCTTGTTTCCACATTCTAGCCCTACTTATCACACGTCCATCGTTGTCGGTTTAACAACTGCCTAATTATAGTGTAACATTACAAAACAAAAATTTTAATCAACGATTGTAAACAATTGACGTGCCCCACGGTTTTATTTTAGTCTAGTCTATGCATATGTTTATAATGCCCTCGACTGTATCTATTTTATTATTTTTTGGTTTCTAGTACATTTATCTTAAACATTGCAATGTATGTTTAACTTAAAAAGTTTTTTTACCTATTTTTTTATTTATACAAAAGAAGACTTTAACTTTTATTTACTCTTATATTGACAAATAATTTTTTAGTATACAAGAAGTTTAAGACTCTCAAAATGTTCTCCTGTCAAGATTTTCTAGCTTCTGTGTCCTGAATTTTATTAACCAACAGCTCGTTCCAAGTTAATGTAATATGGCGGACGCCCGGCGGGAACCCTTATATATAAGTAGTTAGTGGAAGTTGGCAGCAAAGAAGTTCTCGCGATGGTGCTGGAAGTTTCAGAATTAATTTAGTAGAGTTGATGATCTTAAAACTCACTCCCAGTTATAGTGCAAGGTAGGAAATATTAACATTTATTAGATTCGTTATTGTGAATTATCTTCATGAAAAACGGCGATAATAATTAGTAACGTTTTTTACGCCGGATTGAAATTTTTCGAGCGTCGTTTTCATTAAAATTTGCTAGATAACTTTGAGTTTACTGCAATATAGTAATGAATATATTAATTTTTTTTAATTTAATCAATATAGTCCAGTTACCGTTAGGTGTAGGACATTATAAATAGAAGACATAACATTCAGCTTCATTTGATAATTGTTAATTATTATATTTCACATATATCTCCAAAACATTCGTATTCTACGCTAATTGTTTAGCCTCTCTCCAATGGATTCCCAGTTCTTCATCCTCTTTTCGAACTTGGTCTTCCCATCTCATGCGTGGCCGCCCTGTCCCGTTCTTACCACGTGTTCTAGCTTCACAGACTTTCTTTTGTATTCTATTTTCGTCAATTCTATATACTTGGCTCAACCAGCTCAGCTTTCTCTCTCCAGTTATCGAATCTATGGACTTTATTTTTAGTTCAACTTTTATTGCCTCGTTTCTAATTCGGTCTCTTCTTCTGATTCCTTCTATTTTTGTTAAGAAAATTGAATTGTATAGGAAATTTTCTTACTCTGAAATGAGTAATCAGAAAATCGCAGAATGAGCTTTGATAACCTCATTTGAATGGCCGTTTAATACCAGATAATTTTCTATATGCGCATTTCTTTGTATGTGTCACAATAAGTGAGAAGGAAGACCATCTATTTTTCAGTGTTAAAATTTTAATAGTTTGTTGACTATTCAACCGGCTATTTCTAGACTCATATGAAAGAGAGTTGTGTGGATTTTGAAGCCCGTTCATATACTTTATCGATTCCATTAAAACAGGTAAACCAGAGGTCGCTTTACGCAGCGATTAATTCTTTCATGATTTGATTGAAAAAATTGAATGAAACGTTACTATTTTACTAACATATCCTGAAGCAGCTTTGAATTTTTTTTTATTTTAGTGAAAAACGCATCTTTATATATCTGTACTTTTTTTACTTATCGTAAAAAATGTGAAAAATTACGATAAAATACGATGATCAATGATAATTTAGGTAACGTACGTTAGCTGCAAAAATAGTTATTTGTGAAACAAGTGTCACAATGACTTGTTTTGTAGTACGAGTGAAGTTTGCACAACGAACCGCTTCACGAGTACTACAGAAAGTCATTGTGGCACAAGTTTCACACAATATTTTTTATAATTCGCATTCATTTACTTATTTGAATAAAATAGAATTTAATATAATCCCTGTTTTTAAACTAGGGGGAGTGGTTTGAATTTAAGTTGGCAATTCTGTAGATTCCTAATTGGCCCGGTCACAGATGGTTTTATTCGGCACTTCTGACTTTTGACACATTATAACCGAATAATTGTGTAAATTGTAAACAAACTTTCATTTAAGCAAAAAAGGATGATTATTTCTTTAAAAAAGAGCTTCTTCGTATGTGCTCTTGCGATCTATTTATATTATATCATGAACAGAATTATTTCTGTAATACATCTTCACATAGATATCTGGTAACTTATACCAAAAATCGAACGTTTTTTATACCTATATATTGATCCTGTACAATATAAAAATAAACAACTGACAAAGCATTGGTAAATAAACGTTAGCGTACTTTATGCATTACTATTTTTAATATATAAATCATTCTAATTTAATATAATAATTTGCTAGTTAGAATAACGCTAGACCATTTTATTTATAATTTGTGTCAAGGTTAAAGTCAAATGTCAAATAAAAATATAACTAAATGCAATAACCAACTGTACACTAAAATTACTATAACAGTGTTCAAAGACCTTCGTTGTAACACTGTAAACAATGTTATAATGAAGTCTCTTTTATACCCGAATTATAAAGAATCTATTATAACACAATTTATTGCCCTAGCAAATATTCAAATTGCCTGGCATTATTATTGACACATCGCTCTAGACGTTCGCAAATAGAAAAAAAAACGGCAGTTCTGTTTCTGCTGGTGGTAGGCTGCGAATGGCATATCTAATTCTTTCTTCAATATGTGCGCTTGTCATAGGTCTTGTTTGGGAGACAAAATCTTTCATTCGCCCCCACAAATAGAATTTAGGCAAGTCAGGTCGGGTGACCGTGCTGGCCAGGGAAAGAGACTTCCTCTTTCTATCCATATGTCTGGATATGTTTGTTTCAAGTGTTGCCTAAGAATAAATGAATAATGTGCTGAGCAGCCGTCAAGCTGAACAAACATATTTCCTTTGGTTTGAAGAGGCACATCTTCTGACAGAAGTGGTAACTCATTACGAAGAAACTCCTAAAATGTATTGCTATTTCGTGATTGGTCGAAGAAATAGGGCCCAATAATTGTATGTCCTAGTATACCGCACCAAACATTGACACTTCAGCGTCCCTGGTGTTGCACATCCTGCATCCAGTAGGGATTTTTGGCCCTCCAGTTATGCATGTTATGCAAATTGACTGTACCGTTACTGTGAAAAGTTGCCTCGTCTGTCCCAAGAATTTGCGACAAAAATTGAGGGTTTTCGTTGATCATCCCCAGAAGCCAGTATCAATGATATAGCCTGCGATCAACTTCCGCTTTATTTAAGTCTTGCTGCGAAACTACATGATAAGGATGTAACCTGAAGACGATTGGTCATAATGCTAGATAAATTCTTACATTCTGAAATAATTATGTAAAGCAGACCATTATTATTATTTTGACTAGTTCTCTTCTTTAGACATTTTACATAAACTCATGCCTTTTGGTCTGAGTGTGGTTTATTCAAATAAACAGATATAAATCTATCAAAGCATATTTGACGTTCCACTTTTTAGCGTTATTTTCCCAGTACTTTCCTTACAATGGTCCCAAGAATAGCTGTTTTCTGCAACTTTTCAATCGCAGATGGACTGATTTTGAGAGTATCCACAGCCTTACCAAACTGCCGTGGTACAATGTCTGTTGTGGATAGGAGCATGGGTGGGATAATAACTTGATTTACTTTCCACTGCTCTTTGATATACTGAGCAAGGTTATCATATTTTCGAAGCTTTAGATTGATTGAGTTTTGCATATTGTTATCATTCACAACTACGAAGTCGATAATCCATACCTCTTTTTCTCTCAGGCTCCACAGAACCACATCCGGCTAGTTTGCGTCATTTGTCCGATCAGTAAATATTGTTCTAACCCAGTATAATTTGTAGTGGGCGTTTTCTACGATGCTTGCTGGTGTATACTTATAAGTAAGTTTTTCTGTTTCGGGTATCAAGTTATATTTGGAAGCCAGAGCATGGTGTACTATCTTTCGTGTTTGATCGTGGCGTTTCTTGTACTCAGATGCGGCGAGAGAGCTGCATCCTCCAGTTATATGTTGGATGGTTTCCCCCATCCTGCCACACATTCTACAAGTGTCGTGTATCACGGTTGGATCTTTAATGATATGTTTGAGATAGTTCCTAGTTGGCAGAACCTGATCCTGTGTGGCGATCAGAAACCCTTCAGTCTCAGGGAAAAGGTATCCTGTTCGTAAGTAGTGATTCGACCACTTTTTATGTGTGCCCTCTGCGGCTAGGATGCTAGGATGTCTTCCATGCAGTGCTTTCCTCTGCCATACTTCTCGTCTCTCTTGTACAGATATTGGGTGAATGTCACAGTTATTAGTTAGGTTCAATGGGGTGTATTGATCATCTTGAGAGCATACTATATTATGAAGCACGGATGTTCTTGATTTTCTATGAAAATAGCTTCTAATTGATTTAATTTGATGAATGTTCATGTCATGGAGGTTTACTATGCCCAATCCACCTCCTTTGCGGGGTATATAAACTCTTTCCACAGCACTGTTCGGGTGACGGCTTCTAAACTTGGTCAGTTGAACTCTGATCCATCTGTCCATATCTTCCAAGTTTGTATTGCTCCATTTCACAACTCGCATAGAGTAAGTGATGACTGCTATGGCGTATATGTTGATAGCGATAGTAGTGTTCTTGGAATTCAAAAATGTTTTCAACACCCTTTTCACTATTTTCTGGAACTCGCTCATCAGTTGTTGTTTAATCAGCGTATGCTCGATCGTTGTGCTTTGGTTCATCCCCAAGTATCTGTACACCTCATCCGTATTCATTGACGTTATTATTTCCTGGTGGGCGGTTTCATATGGTAGATTTTGGTTGAGTATTCCTTTATTTATACTTTGGATTTTACACTTATTCACCCCAAATCTCATCTTTATATCTTCGGAGAAACTTTCGGTTACTTTTAGTTGATACTGAAGCCCCATATTTGTTGCAGCGTACTGTTTGAGTTCGTCCATGTAGAGTAGATGGCTGATCTTGTGTTTCTGTCCGTTTTCATATTTCATCTCAAATCCTTCCATCATGTCGTTTAGCAGATCCGTTAGCGTGTTTAGGGCCATACAAAACCACAGTGGACTTAGTGTATCTCCTTGATATATCTTTTCTTATCTGTATTTTCTCTGTGGTGTAAGATCTTTGAGTTGGTTTTTGAAGTCGTGCGCCACTTCTTCATGATCTTTTCCAGGAAGGTGACAAGTTTCTTATCTATTTTATAAATGTAAATAAGTTTCTCTCCTTCGTTATGGCTTGTGACATTAGGATCTGGTCTATTATTAACTAGTCCTTACACACCAATGACCCTTTCTTGCAGCCTTTCTGTTCTTCACCTAGGATGTTGTTGGAGTCACAATGTTTTGTAATATTTTCGGCAATGGGCTGTTATTACTTTGTAAAACGTATTAAGGCATGTAATTGGCCTATAATTCTTATTCAGCTGGATTAGATGACATTATTTTTTTGGTATCAGCAGTGTATTTTCCTCACACAATAGCTCTGATACTGAGTCTCCATCCTCCAAGAATCGGTTTATCCATACGAGCATCTTTCCATGCAAGGCGTGAATTCTCTTTATCCAAAAGTCTTGAATAGTATCGATTCCCGGGCTTTTCCAATTTTTTAGTTTATCAATCACAAGTTTCAGCGCATCAGATGTTATAACTGTCTCCGCCATTGGTTGTATTCTGTTTGCCTTTTCCTCAATTTTTTTCAGCCACAGTGCGTCTCTGTTAAAGTGTTCCTCTTTTGACCATATGTTTACCCAGAATTCTCTTCTCTTCTTCGTTTGGGGGTATGGTTTGGTTGTTTTCAGGCATCTGCTCCTGGATTTTTTTGTAAAATATTTTCTGGTTCATCCCAAATTGCACATTGTGGTCCCTGCGTTCCTTACTTTTCGTATATCTTCGTAATCATTGTCCGTATACACTGAGCTTTTGTTTCATTGTGTCCAGCACTGTCGCAATGTTGTTATTAGGAGGGGCATATTGTGTGTGTGTTTTGTATATAATGCTACCAACCTGAAGCATAACCTAAAGGCAGTTGACTTGAAGGATTACCTTATACAGTTTTCTCCTGTTGTAGAAGTTTTCAAGCTGAACCGTTACGATTCTGCCTCTTACTCGTCTTTCAAGATATCAGTTCCCGCTAGTGACTGCGATGCTGTTCTAGTTAGTAATATTTGGCCCTCAGGGTTTTCAATCAATCTTTTTTTCCGCCAAGAAAATTCGTAGAGACCAACCAGTGATTGTAAAGTTCCTATTATACCTTATTTCAGTCAGGTATCCTCAGCATGATCTGTTTTCCATATTAATGTTCGAAGTATTTCAAATAAAGCTGATAAATTACATGTTTTTCTTGAAGAAACATCACAGTTAAAAATTGTATAAAAATCGGAACATTGGCTAAATGCTAATACTTTACCCTTTTTCAAATTAAAAAACTACAATCTTGTATCTTCATTTTACCGTGGAGATAAATCTCACGGAGGTGTAACTATTTTTTCACGTTTTGATTTTCACCTTAAATCAGTTGATATTTCTGCATTTTGTCGGCCTGTTCACGCAGAGTTTTGTTGTGCTTGCATTCCTGGTGCTAGTACTTGTATTGTTACGGTTTACCGGTCGTCGTGTGCCGATAATTTTGATATTGTCAAAACCCAGATTAATGGTTTGTTTGATTTTCTTAATCTTAAATTTAAAGCTCTTGTCTTTCTTGGTGATTTCAATATTGACCTAAATTGAGATACAGGACATGCTCGTGACTTGAACATTATTCTTAATTTATACGGCCTGAGGCATTACACTGACGTACCAACACGTGTTACGGTCAACACTGGCTCATGTCTGGATAACATTGTTACACATATTTGCCCTGGGTTGTTTGAAACAGGTGTGTGCGAACCATTGGTGTCTAATCATTTGGGGGTTTTCATATCTATTTTAAAGGTTCTCGACTTGGTCTCGAGGAATCAACGGGTGATTCAGGTGCTGAATGGTGTCACATTGAACAATTTTTCCCGGGGTTTGGCTGCGGTTGACTGGACTAGTCTTAATGCTGCGACTATGGATTCTAATCAAATCGCTCAAACATCATTGGGCATTCTATGTGTACAAAGAGATATACACATACCTACCAAGTTACACTCACGTAGACAAACGCGAGCAAGGTGGTTTGGTCGTGAACTAAAGATGCGCAGAACAGAAGTGTTAAGATGTAGATGCGCTTACCAGTCTTCTGGAGGTCTGGAGGATTGGCGGTTGTACTGCAGAATCAGAAAAGTTTATAAGCAAGAGATTTGATCCGCCAAAGGGAATTCGTATACTGAGGCTATTTTGACGTTAGATAATCAGAATAAAATGATCTGGAAGATAGTAAACCAGGAGAGAGAGAGAACAAGAAATGTCATAATACAGTTTCTGCGTTAACATCTTCGGAATTTAACAGCTTTTTTGCTAACATAGCAGAAATAATTTCTAGCGCTTTGCCGGCAGCAGTTTCTGATCCCCTTAACTTTGTCGGTGGTTCACATAGTCCTTCTGCCTCTTCCTTCTTATCTACAATTGTTGAAGGTAAGGTTTCAGCTGCTATTTTACAGCTGAAAAACTCAACATGCACTAATTTTTGTGGTCTGAATAGCCATTTAATAAAGGCTGCTCTTGAAGATGTTACTGGTCCTTTAACAGTTTTATTTAATGCTTGCTTGACCGAGGGTAACTGGCCTGGTGAGTTGAAGATTGCTCAAGTTTTGCCGTTGCATAATAAAGGCGACTTGGATTGTGCCAATAATTTTAGACCGATTTCCATCGTTCCCGTTATATCCAAAATTTTGGAAATTATCATCAACCACCGACTTCTAGAGTTTCTTGAGCTTCATTCCATCATTTCTCCTCATCAATTTGGTTTTAGAAAGAATGTCTCAACAATTGATGTTCTTGCAAAGGTGATTGGGACCGTGGTCGATGGCCTTGACGAGCGTCACGGTACTTCTGCTGTTCTGTGCGATCTCGCCAAGGCGTTTGACTGCGTGGACCATTCTCTTTTACTTGCCAAAATGAAACATTACGCCATTCGTGGTTTACCATTGGAGTTCATTGGCTTTTACCTTGCCGATAGGACCAAGTATGTCAGCTATTATGGGCGTGAATCAGTTAATATGTCAATCCGATTTGGAGTTCCACAGGATTCAGTCTTGGGACCGTTACTGTTCCTTATATTTATTAATGACTTGCCGTCAGCCGTTAACGGATGTACTTGTATTTTATATGCTGACGACACGACACTACTTTATGATGAAGATGAGGCTGATGAATCTAAACATCTTTCATTAGCAAGCAAAAGATTGGTTTGTGGCTAATAAACTGCAATTGAATGAAAGCAAGACCGTCAAAATCACTTTCACCTCGGACAAGCTTGCTCATAAGTCACAATCAGTTAAGCTTCTTGGATTAACACTTGACTCGAGTCTTACCTGGTCTGCTCAAATTGAAGCCTTGTGCTCTGCGGTGTCTTCCCAAATTTCATGTATTTAAGGGATAATCGTTCGATTATTCCTAAACATCTTGCTAGATGCAGGTGGTGATATAACTTCTTTTTTCTACGACCATAAAGAAATATGTACATTTCAAGTGCGCCTTCGATTAAGAAACCTACCATGTTGTAATACAGATTTTTATTTCCCACGGGCTAGCTCTCACGACTTTCATGAGCTAGTGGACAATAATTATGTTAACGAATGTTTTGATCATATATATTATAATATATGATCGAGTCATGTTTGTTAACGTCAGTCTAATAATTTCACATCAGTGTTTACAAAATTCGTTTATAAATAAATTAATAATCGAAAATGGGTAGCGATAGAGAGGATGATTTGACATTTGCATGCTGATCCCGATATGTGAACCGGCCATTACTTTAGAAGGACATCGGTCACTATACTGGTAGATGCAGGAAGTGATATAACTTCATTAAAGAGACGCGGTGATTGATAACTTTCTCCGCAGGTGAATTATAACGATTTTTTCTGCATGAGGTATTTTTATTTCCGAGTTGTCAACATTTGAAAATTTTGAACGTTATTTGTTTCACGGCATGAGTAAGTACCTGTACAAAAAGAAAAAATATATGGTTCATTCAACGGGTTTGGAAACCGACTTATTAATTTCATGGAAAAAATTCTCTAAGCCAAGCAACAATAACGGCAGGAAAGTATATAATAAAAATTGTTAAAAAAATATTACAGTTTTGTTTATGATTTATGATGGTCGTAGAAAAAGTATAGTGTACAATATGCATGGAATAACCAATGTCCAAGTTGTAAGTATATGAAAATTTGTAATACTATATTTTGTTAGTTTTGAGCACAGTTCATGTTGTTTCTGTTAAAATGTCTTTTTGGTGTCTTAAATTGTAATAACAAAATTTCACCATGCCCACTTTATTAAAATATCTAAATGACAAGCATGCCAAATTCCAAACCGATTAAATTAAATCTCTACTCCATAAAATTGAAAATCATAAATTGTATGGAAATGCTAAACATCGTCAAAAAACCGAAGAAAGCTTCATTTTGTGCCCCATTTACTCCGTACCCTACTTCTGATTTCTTTCGAATAGGGCATTTTGTGGCTACCTTCGAACCTGATTATGCGGAGAAGATACTCGAACTCGTTCTGTCGATCATCGTGGACGATACCATCATACAAACACCTTCATTAGAGTGATCGGATAAAAAAGAAAGAAAAATGTTATATTAAATACAATATGAAACGTGTTGAAATGTGAAAAGTATGTTCAGTTTTAAAGCGCATTGACCTGTGACTGAATCATATATTTGAAGCACAGTTAGCTATTATTTAGTCACCTATTCCAACAGGTAACACAACGGATATCACAAATTAGGGATATGGATTTATTCTATATAAAAGGCTTTTGTTTGAAAAATTTATCTATCATTTCAAAAATAAATTGAATTGATTATTTTTTAATCGGAAAATGAGTACTTAATAAAAATGAAAAAATATCATTCACGGCAAAATTACCGCAGGCTTCGATGAAATTATTGAAAAAATAGAATTTCATATCGAAAATTTGATACAATGGGATGATTAAATCCTGTGAATCTCTAGTATCACTGATTTGACGTTTTATTCGATTTTGTTTGAATTAAACTAGTGGGAAATCGAATATTCGGCTTCAAAATCATATTTTCAAAAAACTTTACTGAAATTAATATCAAAATAACTAAACCAAAGCCATGGTTCATTGTTTGAGATTAATCAATAGTCATAATCAAATAATATATAATTAATTTATCAGTTATTTTCCATGATTGCTGAAATTGGATGGTCGGTTCAAACTTTAAAATCAAACATTTATACAACAAATATGCGATTGATTTCACTGAAGTTTGGAGAGGTGTAAAATAAATGAAATTATACAAAAATTACGTCTGATGTAACGGTAATGGCGAATCAGTGTATACAGGAAAGTAGATGTTTTCTCCTACGAGGAACGATCAGACTTTAATTTCAGAATTATTGGTTTTCGAAATAAACAGAGGTGGATGGTAGGAGCCATGTTTAACCCGCAATAATGAAACGTCATCCTACTTTTTAAAATACTTAGCGTTAATTAATAGAACAAAATACATTGCTTTGAACAATATTAACCTATTTATATTCAAAAACTTCCTAATCATAACACCAGATAATTAACACTACCTCATATCTCGTTTTATTAAGAAGAATTAGAAATACAAATTTCAAATAATTTATTATTTTTCACGTCTTTGGCTGAACTATGACTACTATCTTTATGAGAGTGCGTTTTGACGGGCACCACAGGTATTCACTCATTAGTTGGTAGTCTGATATCAAGAAAAGTATAGTGTTTTTATGAGGAATTTGGGTAAGTATACATATTTATTATATAGCAATTATATTTTCAGTTAAAAATTAAATATTTACAATGTGGCGTCCTAGGGAAATATCGAGTTCGGTGCAAAATATTGAGTGTAACAACGAAGAAAATTTAAATAATGGTGAATAAAGTGAAAACAGGATTCGACGATTGAAAATTGGAAACACAGAAAATATGTTCCAATGTGTATAATAATCTACGGTGAAAGTTTGGTTTCGATGAAGAAACAGAATTATTGCAAGCAGTTTCTGATTTAAGAGAAGTTCCCCTGTCAACTTTACGTGAAATAGCCAAGAATAAAGAGCATCGAATAGACACAGACACTAGTCGACCAATTTCCAGTGCGCCTTATCGTCTTAATGTCACCAAGCAAACCATTTTACGCGACAAACTCGACGAGATGTTGACTAATGAAATAATCGAGGAAAGTGAAACAGCGTGGACTTCCCCGTCGTCATGGTACCAGAGAAAGATGGCGGTTAGGATCTGCGTCGATTGTCGCCGATTAAATTCGATTACGATACCAAATCGACACCCACTTCCTCATATCTACGATTTGCTACACACAGCGAAGAGCAAACCTTATATGACCACTTTGATCTCAAATCTGGTTACCTGCCAATAAGAATGTATGAGAAAGAAGAAAACTGGGTTTATTACACCTTTTGGAGTTTACTGCTTCGTGCGCATGCCATTCGGTCTAAGAAATGCTCCGTCAACATTTCAGAGATTAATGGATAGGTTTGAAATTGGTCTCAGTCACTTCAGGTATATTTAGATGACTTGGTTATTCGTTCATCAACGTTTGAAGACCACTTGAGGGACTTGGAACAAGTATTTCGACGTTTACACGATTTCCAACTCCGTATTAATAGAGCTAAATACCGTTTTGCTTGTTCGACCGTTGGATTCTTAGACCACGTTCTGACACCAGATGGGATCACGATGGATCCCAATAGAATCCAAGTAATTGTGTGGATTTACCTGTGCCTACCCATGTAAAGGATATCTTAATATTCATCCAAACTTGTTCATGGTATCGCCGATTTATTGCAAATTTTGCCAGCACTGCAAAATCTCTGACAGATTTGACTCGGAAGAATACTCCTCCGTGGAAATGGGGAACAACTGAGCAAGATGCGTATGACAAATTAAAGACCTGTCTGATAACTGCTCCAATCCTCAAACAAGCAGATGAAAGTGAACCTTTCTCTATTAAATCCGACGCTAGTAGCTATGCCATCGGTGCAGTTCTGGTCCAGGGGAGGGAGCAACCGAACACCCTATTGAGTATGCGAGTTACTTATTAACAGTACAGAAAGGAGTTATACGGCTACGGAGCGAGAAGCCTTAGCAAGTGTTTGGGCTATCTCGAAATTTCGAGTCTATATCGAAAATTGCGAAACAATTGTCATTACTGACTACCAGCTCTTGAAGTGGTTACTAGGATTAAAAACGCCTACTGGACGCCTTGCACGATGGGCACTACAACTTCAACCTTATAATTTAAAGGTACTTTATTCTCCTGGTAGAACCAATATAGTAGCAGATTTCTTATCTCGACCACCATGTGCTAACCTCTGCAATCCTCAACCATGTATCTGCCGAGTGGAAGTTGAGCTGCCCCGCAATAGTGAAAAGGGGGTGCGAGCTAAACAGTTATTTGACAGCAATTTCAAACAAACAATAGACTCACTTGTACTTTCGTCAGACTCAGAAATGGTTTCAACGAGGTTATTTTATGCATAAAGGAGTACTCTACTAATACGTAGAAGAACAGAATATCCTGCACACCTACCATGATTCCCCAACTGCTGGCATTACGGCATCGACAAGACTATCAGCCGTATTTCGAAAAGGTATTACTAGATAGGGATGCGGCGTGATACTGCCTATCATATAGCTAAATGTACAGTGCAAACGTTACAAAATCTCCAATCTAAAGCCAGCTGGTTTACTTCAGACAACTGCAACTTACCTTGGATTTTCATCATCGAAGATGTTGCCAGTCGCTGGGTTGAACTATTTGCCCTGACCGAAGCTACGGCAGAGACTTGCGCCCATACCCTATCAGATGAAGTAATTTTGCGATATGGACTGCCACGAAGAATCATTATCGACAACGGGACTCAGTTTATATCGGCTGTCATGCAGAAGCTCACTTACTGCCTTGCCTTCAAGCAGGCATTTTTACCGGTTTATCCCCCCGAATCAAATCCGGTAGAACGCAAAACCTAAGATCTAAAAACGCAACTTGGCATTCTTGTTGGGAATAACTATCAAGAATGGTTCAAACATTTGGCCGCTATTAGATTCGCAATGAATAGCGCGCGGTGTGATAGTACCGTATACATGGCTGCTTACCTAACATTTGGTCGTGAGTGCTATTGTAGAGTCCGAAACTTTTGTAGCTGAAATATGTCAGTTGCTCCAGCTTGCGGGAAACTTAAAAATGGCAAAAGAAGCTCCTGAGCTGCGTCAAGACCAGAATCAAACCCGAATCAATCAGCATCGACGAAACAATCCTTGTTATAGTCCAGGAGACAAAGTTTGGGTGACACATACACCCTTAGTAGCGCTGCTAAAGGTTGCTCGTCAAAGCTTGCATCTCGGCGTGATGGACCTTACGTTATCATGTGCAAACACGGTCCTACTAGTTACGAGCTTGCTGACCTTGAGAACCCTACTGTACCTTTAGGCGTTCATCACTCGTCCACTATTTCCCTCTACCAAGAAGATGAAAATGTGGTGATGTGGCCCCCGTATCGGTAAGAGCCAATCCACCCCTAAGGAAGAAAGGATTACGAGGTAGACCTAAGAAATAACAACTGCTCGGTGTACTATCCTCTCATCGGGGCGATCTCGAAGCTAATGGGAGAGGTTGTAGCAGAAGGATCACTACGAGGCTATGCAACTCTATCTACAGTACCACCTTCATGTCGAGGTCCCGCCCACCGTGTGAGACTTTGCTATTAATGGTAAGATGGCGTCACTCGTACCGCCTTAAGCCACACCGATAGTGAAGTAGTCTCGTTCTATACATAGTAGCATGGTCAAACGGTGATGCTGAACCAATACGGAATACGTATTGTTAGAATCCGAATAGTTCGTTTTATTCGTACTACAGTGTCGATTAAATAAACTGCACTTTTCAAAATTATACTTATATCCCTGCACTTTCTTCGCATCTGGTTAAGCATTTGTTTTTCTTTTGAAATGCACAATTATCTTCGAGGATGGGTGATGTGAGTCCTCTTGCACAATAGGAAATTGTTCTTTGGTTTCCGTACAAGTGTACAAAGTTTTGAGAGGCTATCCAGTATCATCTTGTAAATCAATAATAAATTTATTCCCTCCATTAATATGGACTTGCCCAATATTCTTATACTCATCTTCGATTTTGATTACTTTTTCATTTTTCAATCTCTGTAATAATTATGCCCAAATTAACTCGATGGGATTGGAAATACAAAAATAAGGAGAAAGTCTCACTATAGAGTGTACATGCTAGTCAGCAATTCTCTCTAGCTAGATGTATAATTTGTTTGTAAAACTTCAATCAGTTGTTGTTTTCTATAAGAATCTTCTAAGAATAAATTATTATCCATTAAAAACACTATTTCTTGATATCAGCCAACCAACTAAAGAGTGAGTGTTGCTCTGGTAAACACCTACTACGGTCTTATTAATAAAAATTTCTTACTCCGACCTTACTCTTAGATTAGTCAGAGAATAGTTACTCTGAGACTAGCGGAGGTTTAAAGACCTAATAAAATTGCTATTAATAAACCCCGATTAAGGAGATAATAGTTACTCTCTCTTTATTACTAGGTTGGGACGTGACTTAAGGAAGATTCACGGTTGTCTACAGTTTTATGGGAGGGTAGTATAAGAATTGACCAATAAAGTGACGTTATCGTGACATCTGTTGTTATTGTGACAACATGTGTGTTCTGTGCTCTGTTCATTTAGTTTAAAAATAGCAAGTTATCTCTCAGTTTGTATTCTGTGTTAGAAGTAGTATTTCCGAATTTTTTATTGTTAATAGTTTAGAATATATTCAATATGAGTTCTGTTAAAAAGCGGGTTCGTTCCTTGAATTGGGACGAGACTAAAAAGGAGAGTAAATATATTTGAATAAAGATTTGTAAAAGTGTTAATGTCTTCCATATCAGAAACAATTATTTCCTGGGCTACATACCCCAGCAGGACTTGAATTACACTTCATCAGAAGACGCGATGCAAAAAATATCATTTTTATATCAAATAGTTATCCACAATTCGACATAATCTATGCACAATAATATATATTTTGATGTTTTATAGCAATTGCTCCTGTCTGTTATACAAGAGTTTTCTGCAATAATAGAAAATAAAACACTGAATACTAACACGAATAAAAAGAAGGCTGAAGCTTGGCAGCAGATATGCAAAAAGTTAGTGGTATGGTTTAGTATCTATTAGATCTCTATTAAGTAAATTATTTTCTAGATTTAACGAAGTCAACAGTCACAGTAGAGAATTGTGCCAACTTCAGTTACAATGGAAGCAACTGAAAATGTCTGCCAAGAAAAGCTGCATTTCCACCAAAAAGGCACTATTCGTTACTGGAGGTGGCCCCAAACAACCGAGCCCAACACCGGAAGACCTGAAGATTGTAGATTTGTGGAATCCTGGGGAGCTGATGGTTGATCACAATACACGATTGTGATAGCGTTATAAAAATTGTATTTATTTTTATTACTTTTGTATAAATACCGTAATTTCGAATATATAGATTTCAATGTTCACTTTTCCAGTTCAGGATATTCCAAAAATGACGGAAATGGAGACTATCTCAACCACAATATCAGAACCTGGTAATATTGAAGAGCCTACAGTTGTAAGTTGATGTAATTGCGTTTTTGTATGCGACTAACACAATTTTTATTATAGCCAATTATGGAAGACTCTGTTACATTTACTCCACAAAAAAGCAGTTCTAAAAATGCATCTGTCATGTTTTCAGCAAACTCAAAGGTGATAATAAAAATACTTGATACCTATAACAAATTTACATTAATAAGTATGACTTTTGTAGAAAAACCGACAGCCGACGACTGCTAGCAGCTGTAAGTACGAAACTCAAATGCTGCAGTAATCGGAGGGGTTGAAAGAGGCAGAACACCAACTTCGACTCCAAATTATGAAGGAGCAGCATGAAATACACATGCAAATTGAAGAAATTGAAGAAAGAAACACGTGCTGTGGAGGAACTCCAGATTACTCTACAACGCAAAGAACATGAAAAATTTGTGCAACAAAATGAAAAGGAAAAATTAAATGAAAACTGATAAAAATATTTTATTTTCAATTTTGTACCTTCACAACAATGTAACTAATAAGAAATGTACTTCATCTTATAAATTGAAAAGGAAAAGTTAAATGAATATTTTTTCTTCGAACGCATAATAATAACTATATTACTTTCGGCAACACAGATCATAGATGTGTTCTATTATTTAACTAGTACAATAAAACATTTCATTATTGTAATTCAATATTTATTTGATTTGACTTTTGTGTCAAGTCTCAAGAATTGCAATGTTTTTTCTTCCATTTTTTTCAAATACATTAATAGATAGTTAAGATGTAAAAAATGCCTTCTATTTTTTTATACATATAACTTGAATTACGTTTACGCTTGAAGGAAAAATAGTATATATTACTCGGAGTAGAAGGCTTTATTATGTGTTTCTCTCAGATTTCAATGCCTCGGCTAACGCCTCAGCATTAAACGTCTGAGCTCAACAAATAATAAGCGCATTCTACTCATATAATATAAATGTATTATTATTTTCAATTTTGCAGCTTTACAAAAACGTAACTAATAAATAAATTCCGGTCATCTTAAAAGTTATTTTCAATAAAAGCCGCTCTAATAGCATTGCCTCGAATATTACCAGGAGGATAATGAATATCTTCTGTAGCATTTTCAACAGCTGCATCGCGTATTTCTATTGGATCATCCTCATGTATAGCAATATTATGCAAAACGGCCAACGCTACGATACTAACTTTTATGTTTTCCAAACTAGTTGTGAAACCATTGTAACGATCCGTCTGAAAAGTGAGGTTTTGAATCAGAAAGTGACAAGATATCACTTCTTATTTTGTTAAAACTCAACAGTTATACTTATTGACAGTACAGGAGGACTTTATAGAATAGTAATTATCGTGCCTGGTTATATGTTATATGTTTATAATGAAACACTCACCTTAAACACAATACATACACTAAACATCTTTATGTTTTGACTTATGAAATTTATCAGTTTATTCGGTGTTTGTAAATTTATCCAATCCTTCTGTGGTCCTTATACAATATAATTAGTTAAAGACATATTTCGTTCTCTTATACTGTTGTAATTCATCTTAGTTTGTTGATAAAGTTAGTAATTGTTAGTGGTTCAAGATGTTTTGTTTACTATTTGGCGTGAAGTAAAAAATCAATTGTCAGTGTCAGTGAGCGACAGCGAGAAGTTAAGTTGTTTAGGGCGAGATAGCTATTGTTGAGAAATTTTAGATGTTTCTTGCTTATGACGTCATCGTTGATCGGTACACATATCGCTGTCTTCACAATATGGAATTATAAGGGAATTTAGGGGATATAATTTATATTTATTTTGGATTTGACTTTTATGGACTACACGGATTTGACGATTTTACGGTTCATTCGATTGATTAGTTCGAATTTACCAAAGTGATACCGGGGTCGTACCAAAAATAGACTGCCAAGTTGGTAGTGCTGGGGACAGTTCCTTGGTAACTTGACTTCCGGATGGGATTTTTCCTTGGGTGGAACACGACAAGTTAGACGTGGTCACAGGTACAGACAGAAAAATTGGCGATCTAGAGGATATCTTGGACATCCCGAGTAGGGGATTAAATTTTCTGTGCTGTGAAGCTCTGGGTTGTGGTAGCAGATGTTAGTGAGCCGATATTTAGAGGCCGACAGTATTTGGTAGGATTTGATTCCCTTTTTTACTCCCAGCAGGATCCTACATTGGAGGGATTAAATATAATTGTATGGACCGCTGAGTGTGAGCAGTCTTTTCAAAGGATTGAGGATTGTTTGGTGTCTGCTCCCGTTCTTAATTGTCCGAACTTTAGTCTTCCCTTCGTAGTCCAATGTGATAGTTCTGGTTTTGGAGTCGGTGCTGTTTTTCTTCAGAATACTCCTGATGGTGATCGTGTAATAAGCTATCTGAGTAGGTCGCTTACTCGCCAAGAGCGAAATTATTCGACAACTGAGCGTGAGTGTTTAGCATTATTATGGGCTATTGAGAAACTTCGTTCATATTTGGAAGGAGTACCTTTCACCGTAGTGACAGATCATGCTTCGTTAGTATGGTGACAGAACTTGAAGGATCCTACAGGAAGGCTGGCGCATTGGGCGGTGAGACTTCAACAATTTGATTTCAAGATTATACATCGTCGAGGTAAAGATCACGTAGTACCGGACTGTCTCAGTCGATCTGTTCCTGTTCTGGATTTGGTTGAGCCATTGTTTGTTTCCACCGGAGATCGTTGGTATGATAAGATTTTTAAAGGAATCATAGAAAAACCGTTGAAATTTCCTCAATGGAGGATTATCGATAATAAGCTCTTTAAGTATGTTCGTCCTCTTTCGTCATTTTTAACTCTGGAATGTGACAATTGGAAGGAAGTTGTTCCAAAAAGTAGTCGTAAAGAGATTTTACTACGATTTCATGATGACCCTCTTGCAGGTCATATGGGTGTTTTAAAGACTTATAAGAGCATTTGTGAGAAATATTTTTGGCCTAAACTCAAAAGTGACGAATCTCGTTATGTTAGGAATTGTCTCCTTTGTGCCGCACACCGAATGGATAATACTCCACCGAAAGGGTTGATGTCTCCGCAACCACGAGCCACTCAACCATGGGAAATTATTGCCACGGATCTTATGGGTCCACTTCCGAGGTCTAATCAGGGGCATAGGTTTATTTTGGTTGTGATGGATGTTTTTAGCAAGTTTTCTCTCGTCTTCCCTCTTAGGTCATCTAAGGCTGTCCACGTTGTAAAAAGGATTGAGGAGGAAGTATTTTTCTTATTCGGAGTGCCACGTATGATTTTGTGTGATAACGGTGTACAGTATACATCTCGTCTGTTTAAAGATTTCACTTCATTCTATGGAGTTGAGATCAGGTATAATGCTTTGTATCATCCGCAAGCTAATCCATCTGAAAGGTACAATCGTACGTTGAAGACCATGATATCCACTTATGTCTCTGATAACCATCGACTGTGGGATCTTCATTTAGCAAAACTTGCGTGTGCTACGCGTACAGCTTATCATGAATCTATAGGTAGGGATTCGTATTTGGTGAACTTTGGCCGAAAAATGGTTTTGAATGGGCGTGATTTCCGACGTAGGGAAAAAGTGTGCGAAACCAATGGTGAGATACTGACCGAACAGACTGCCGAAAATAGGTCCAATATTTTTAAAAGATATTTTTACTGATGTTAGGAAACGATTGGATAAGGCTTCCCTGAAGAATCAGCATACGTATAATCTACGTAGAAGACATGAAGAGTTCTTACCTCATCAAGCGGTGTGGAGGAGAAATTTCACTCTTTCGGACGCTTCAGCTTTTTATGCGAAGAAGCTTGCTCCTAGATGGGTGGGACCTTTTTATGTCAAGAAGAAAATTGGAACTTGGATGTACCAATTGGAGGACGATGATGGTATTGATCAAGGAAGATGGAGTATTAAGGATTTACGAGCAGCTAGCGCGGGTGAAAATTCACCTGGTGAATTTTCTTGAGAGGAGGAAATGTAACGATCCGTCTGAAAAGTGAGGTTTTGAATCAGAAAGTGACAAGATATCACTTCTTATTTTGTTAAAACTCAACAGTTATACTTATTGGCAGTACAGGAGGACTTTATAGAATAGTAATTATCATGCCTGGTTATATGTTATATGTTTATAATTAAACACTCACCTTTAATACAATACATACACTAAACATCTTTATGTTTTGACTTATGAAATTTATCAGTTTATTCGGTGTTTGTAAATTTATCCACTCTTCTGTGGTCCTTATACAATATAATTAGTTAAAGACATATTTCGTTCTCTTATACTGTTGTAATTCATCTTAGTTTGTTGATAAAGTTAGTAATTGTTAGTGGTTCAAAATGTTTTGTTTACTATTTGGTATGAAGTAAAGAATCAATTGTCAGTGTCAGTGAGCGACAGCGAGAAGTTAAGTTGTTTCTGGCAAGATAGCTATTGTTGAGAAATTTTAGATGTTTTTTGCTTATGACGTCATCGTTGATCGGTACACATATCGCTGTCTTCACAATATGGAATTATAAGGGAATTTAGGGGATATAATTAATATTTATTTTGGATTTGACTTTTATGGACTACACGGATTTGATGATTTTACGGTTCATTCGATTGATGAGTTCGAATTTACCAAAGTGATACCGGGGGTCGTACCAAAAATAGACTGCCAAGTTGGTAGTGCTGGGGACAGTTCCTTGGTAACTTGACTTCCGGATGGGATTTTTCCTTGGGTGGAACACGACAAGTTAGACGTGGTCACAGGTACAGACAGAAAAATTGGCGATCCAGAGGATATCTTGGACATCCCGAGTAGGGGATAAAATTTTCTGTGCTGTGAAGCTCTGGGTTGTGGTAGCAGATGTTAGTGAGCCGATATTTAGAGGCCGATGGTATTTGGTAGGATTTGATTCCCTTTTTTACTTCCAGCAGGATCCTACATTGGAGGGATTAAATATAAGACACGCGTCTACACGTTTTATCCCATTGGAGGATATTAATTTCCTTTTACGATTCCTTGATGTTAACCTTTCGGAAAGATGGGTTTTGGTTGTGGGCAAGTGAGCCTGAGAAAAATGAGGTTGCCGTATACCTTCACCAGTTCGGGGAATCATGATGTCATCTGAGATGAACTCTTAGTAGTTATATTATTTTTTTTTTAAACTTACCGACTTTATGAATTTATACAGGTATTTATGTATTATTATTCAATTTTGCCAGTGCGATTGTAAAGGGTAGAAATTATTCTTATATAATTTTCGTTTCCTAAGCGCGTCGCTTACCTTGTACCAAAGTCACCGACATTGTGCGTACACAGTCACACTTTACATATATTTATTTTTAATTTCTAGCCTAACATTTAATCATTTCATTTCTTCATGTTAATTTGGAGGGGGGGATGTAACGGATATTAATTTAAAAGTTTTACATAATGCGAACCTAGTAATAATCTGTCAAATACTTTAGTCTAACATTGTTATGTTGAATCGTGAGTTATATTGTTTGAACATAGTTCTCGAAATAAACTTGGTAAGTTTGAAGGTTGGTCTTGTTATTGTTTTTCTCTTGCGCGGTTAGGGGAAATTGGAAGCAGATTTAGGCCAGGTGTAGAAACCTAGCTGGCGCCCTAGACCATCTTTTTTGTAGAATTCCGGGAAGCGTTTGTTTTATCCACCACCGTCTCCATATGAGTTTAGCCGAAGGCCGTATAGGTTGAAGACCCGGGACAACCGAAGAACCTATCATTTCCAGTTTTGAAGTAGAAGTGGATAACGCGAAAACTATAGGTTACACCATGAAGTAGACATCGAAATATTTGCTTCCACACGCCAAAACAACGCTCAACTAAGTTTCTTGTTAAGATATGAGCTCTATTGTAACCTTCTTGTTTCTCAGTTATAGGATTCAGTACTGGTGTAAATAAATATTGGATGCATGCATAACCAGAATCGCCTAACAACCTTCCTTGGAATTTCCGAGTTTCAAATCTAACTTTCAGAGAACTTTCATTAAAAATCCTTGAATCATATGTACTTTCTCTCCAACGAGCCACAATATCATTAATTTCAAGCTGTGAGTTACAAACAACCTGTAATAAACATATTTAGTTTGAGTTGAGTTTCATTTAAAACAATAATATGAGTAGATTCCAGGAAGTAAGGGTTGAGACAGTTAATTTCATATTTATTAATAATTATGCTTACAAAAGATGGGGGAATGTCTTGAAATATTAAATTTAATGATAGGTTATGAGCTCGGTTATGGAACATAAGTAAAGTACTTAACGTTGGATCATAATTAATATTAAATTGGATCTAAAAATAATATAGATACCTGAACATTCAAAGAGCTGTAGCCCTTTCTGTTAATATAATATGGTCCAATATCACCTCCTACTTTTGGGATTCGGATATGTGTGCAGTCTATAACACCTATCACTTGTCTAAAACCTGCAATGTTATAGAAATCCGATATTGTTTTATTCTGTTCCTCTATTGTTGTTGGCATCTTTACAAACCTGGGTCTTAGACGAGCCAAAGCTACAGCAGTTTTCTGGCAAATTATAGATACTAGTTGGCTAATACCAGACAGATCTCCAGCATCGCTTTGAACCTGTAAATTGCAATTATTGATTATTATTTCTATTGACACACAGTGTAAGATATAACATACTTGTCCGCGGGCCCACACTCTAATTGCAAATAGGGAGGAATATGACCACCTCTACTGTCACCAGCCAAATCATCTCTTAATAAATTTATAATATTCACTGCAGTACGCCGAGAGAAACGATATTTTTCTTTAAATTCCTCTTCTACCAATGTTTCTAAGGGATTAGCCCGAATTTTATAAAATTTAATTTTTCTGATCGGACGAACATTCTCTGCTTCTTCAAATTCTTCCATCATTCTCAAATCATACAAATAATAATCTCTTCCTTCCATTGCAAAATAATTAGTACTCACTGAACCGAAGCAAATACGTAATAAATATAACTAATTAATAATAATAAACTAAATAATGATACGAACTAATAATACAAAAACAGCAAACTAAATTTCGAATTAGGTTATAACAACGTATTTACACTCACTTTCAAAAGTCTTGCACCCCCCCCCTATATTGGGATTATATCTATTTTTTCTCAATTTTAATCCCATCAAGTTAAATATTAATTAAAACCATACATTAAAATCGTACAAATTTATTTACTGTAATAACATAGGTTGGTTTAACAGAAAATTAAAATTGAAATGGAAAAATTTGAAAAAACAAAAATAATATTTTCAGAAAAAAAACGGAAAAAGGATGAATGTTATAATAAATTTAGTACTTAGTATTTCCACCTCTACTTCTTATCAATGCATCAACGCGTCTATGCATGCCAATAATCAAATTATTAATCACTGCCTGTGGAATATTGTCCCATTCCTCTGTAACCGCAACGATAAGCTCTTGCGTGTTTCTTGGAGGGTTATTTCGGTTAAAAATGGCTCTTGAGACATAATCCCACACATGCTCTATGGGATTCAGGTCAGGGGACATTGCCGGCCATTCCAATCTTGCAGTGTTTCCGTTTTCCAAGGCTTGTTGAACGGCTCTGGTGCGATGGGGTCTGGCATTATCGTTCATAAAGATGAACTGGGCTCCGATTGCATTACGTAATGGTTGAACGATAGCATTAATGATGTTTTGCAGGTAATATGCACCGGTCATTGTTCCTGGAATATGAAGGAGTTGTGTTCTCCCATTAAATCTGATACCACCCCAAAACATTTGCGTTCCGCCACGATAAGGGGCAACACCTATGGCAGTTGCTAGTCTATTTTGTCCTCCTGTCTCCCTCCAAACCCTTTCCCGATAGTCATCACTCACTAATCCAAACCTGGACTCATCTGAGAAAAGAACGTTCCTCCATTGTGGCAATAACCAATGTTGATGAGCTCTTGCCCACTGCAATCGAGCGGTACGGTGACAAGCAGTTAACAAAGGCACCCTTAAAGGCCTTCTGCGCCTCAATCCTGACGCCAAAACTCTTCGACGGATTGTTGCGGTCGAGATCACGCGATTAAACGTTCTCTGGAATTGAGATCTTAGTACTGGTACAGTGACTGATCGTTCTCTGCGGGTTAATTGAGCAATATACCTATCTTCTCGTCTAGTACTAACAGTAGGTCGGTCAGTTCGAGGCCTACTGTTCACTTCCCCAGTCTCTTCATAGCGTCTAATGGTCCTGCTAACCGTAAATCTCACAAAATTTAGCCTATTGGCTATCTGGTGACGAGACAACCTTTCTTGCCACAGAGCAATAATTCGAGTCCTATCAAAAGCAGACAACTCATTTCTAGGCATTTTTAACGTTTATACAACTTATTCGTACCAACTAACAATATAAACTGATAAGCAGAAACAGGCATTTTTTACCAAATCGGAATTTACGCGATCCAAAACACGACTTATAAGTCTCCGTATCGAGAACTTATTTTTAAAAAACAATTTTATTACTTTATTACAACTACTTTAAAAAAATTCAATTAAACAATATTATTTTATTATTACGATCTTTATTATTTAACAGTTAACATCAGACTGAATATGTAAAATGAATTTATTAACTAGCAAAACTATCTATATCAGCAATAAAAATATGTACAATAATAATTCAACAATAAACAAATAATAAAGTCCGCTGTCAGCATCTACAGTGTTGAACCATATACGGGGTTACCAAATATAACACCTCCGCCCTTAGAGTTTGGCATATTTCAAGGAGTGAAAAATGCCCTTGGTTGTGGCTCAGGATGGACTGTTTCATCTTCTACCTCTTCTATGGAAGCTTCTGTGGTTAATTCATTAAGTTTTCTAATTTTTGTTGCGACGTAGATACATATTAAAATGGCTATTATAATATACGCCATTATATTCCAGGGTGAAACTGGGTTTACGTTGAGATGTTTCAAGACCATTGGTTTAATTTGCTTTTGTTTTTCTTGAAGTGAATGGATGTCATCTAGTGGTATATTTTCTAAATGTATTTCGGGTAGTTCCTCTTCTTTTCTTGAATAATCTATGGTAACTTCAGGCAGCAATAGAGGTTGACCTTTCGTTATAAATTTTTCATTAATAAAATTTTCGTTTTCTAAAATAAATTCACATTTATAAGGTACATTGATGAGAAAATTTCCTTTTAGGAATGTGAAGTCATTTCTTCCGCATCGTGTTTCTATCTTGGTTCGATTAATAAAAATAGCAATGTAGTGAGCGTCATCAATTTGTTGAACTAGATTTCTTGAAATTTTGATTGGGGTTCTTTGGCAACTCTTGGGTTTGGGATGCTGTAACTGTAGTAATTCGAATACGCGATCTTCGCTCTCCACTCCCCTGGACATTCTTCCATCTGGACAGTAGTGGCTGGTTTCTAGCTTGATGCAGGGTTGTTGGATGTATTGGTAGAAATCGTCATTCATTATCAGATAGGTATTACGAGGGATAATCGTAGTAGAATTTGGGGTAGGTATGGAATAAAGGTGATAATAAGAATATATATCAGGTAATACTATAGGAAAGTGAATAACAAAAATAATCTTTGTGCCTGAGTAATATGATTCTACATCTAATACTCCATAATATTTATAAGTGTCATTTTCTAAATTTTGAAAAAGTATTTCATCTACTGTATGAAATTTTAAAACTGTATATACCATTGATTCCATTTCTTCAATTTTAATTATACTTGTATGAAGTATACCAAGGCGTGCAAATGCTATAGCATTTTCTATTTCCCCTAATATTTGTAAAATTATATTTATATTCAGATTTAACTGATCTAAAATATTTCGCGTTTGTAAATAATCTTCAAATTCAAAAATAAACGTATTAAGCGAATTTCTGATTTTTTCTATTCCTGAAAAAATTATATCCTGATTATGTTTTATTAAGTTCATTGTTTCATTAAAGTTTTGAATTATATCACTTGTAAGTGAGATTTGCTGATTTAGATTGTTTACAATTTCCTGTTGAGAATTTTGTAGTGTTGAAATCGCTTCATCATATCGTAATGCATCATCAGCGTCTAAGTTCCCGGAAATAACTTTTATTACATTGCCAAGTCCGTTGAAAAGACCTCGTTTGACCCTAATAGAAGGCATTAAAGAATTTAATTTATTTTCTGCACTATTTAATTGATAAGAAACACCTTTAATAAAATTTTCTAATTCTATATGATATGGATAACTAAGGCCAATTTGAATAGCCTCTGTTACATTTTTGAAAGCTAATTTTAAAACTTGAATTTCATTTCTAATTGGTAAAAGATCATAATAATGAAGAAATGTATGAATACTAGATTTAACTTTAGCGGTACCTAATAAATAAGGAAGTATTCCAGGATTATTGTTCAGGTTCATCATTTGAATTTCCTGGGGTTTTACTGGTTGTAGGACCAGGATCATAAGGATTAGTGGCATCCTGTAAAAGTTTTGTCGTGTTAGTTTTTGGTCGTCTTAAATTTTGTTTGTGTAAAATTGCATTTCTCGTTGTTGTTACCGTAGTGTTTTTATTTTCTTTGATTTTATCTTTATTAAATTTTGGATTCAATTTATTTCTAATAAGTGTTGTATTTTTTCGATAAACGTCTGTATCCGCTTCGTATTCTAAAGGTTCGTGCCTGTCTTTATTATGGTAATTTATTGTTTTTTCTTTTTCTGTTATAAGTCGTTCATTCAGTTTTTTATAAAGTTCTACGGTTGTCTCGCGATGTTCGTGTATATAATTATTAATTAATTTTTTGTCAATATCTATATCGAAAATTTCTTCCGAATCGAAATGTCCATTTATAATATCTATAGGTTTCTGTTTAGTTACAGAGTGAATTGAATTATTGTAGCCTAAAATTGCATAAGGCATATCCATTAATATATTAATTTTATCTTTATTTTTTGCTCTAATAACTCTTAAATGTTCGATTATTGTGGAATGAAAACGTTCTATAGCACCTTTCGATTGAGAACTGTTGGAAGAAACATAATGACTTTTAATTTTATGCACATCAAAAAATTCTTGTAACAATGAATTTTTGAGTTCTTTACCATTATCCATAATTACTAATGTCGGTTTACCATGATGAGTCATAAAAATTAATAATGCTTTAATAATTTCTACTCCTGTTAAAGACATAATTGGATAAGCTTGCCCATATTTAGAAAAACTGTCAATTAATGTTAAAAATTTTTGATTTTGTGCTGAAAAACAATCAATATAAATAATTTCAAACGGTTTGGATGCCGTCGGAGTGATCATTAATTTTTGTCTAGGAGGATTACGATCATATTTATTAGTTTGGCATATTTCACATTTGTTAATAAAATCTGTTACATCATTTTTCATACTAGGCCAATAATAAGTTCTTTTTATTCTTGTCTCTGTCTCAATTATGCCACGGTGATTAGTTTCACCTTCATGAGTGTGTCGAATAATCTCATGTTGTTCGTCTTTTTCATCTATATCTGTCAATTTTAACTTACAATGTATTAACTTATAAGCCGAATTTTTGAACGTTTCTCTTAATATCTCTAACATACGTGATATGGGTCCTTCTTTCAAGAAATATATACCATAAGTGTATTTTGGATCTACATAGTTTTTAAATAAATTTATAATGTCTTGTTGTAAATTATTTAATGCAATTTGAACATGTAATCGTTTTTTTGATTTGAAAATTTGTTCTATTTTAGGTTTAGCTGCCGAATGTAAAACAAAATCTATTATGATTTGGTGGTCATAAAAATTTACACATTTTTCCGTAATTGTCATTCCTAAAATTGGCTCTTCTCTACTGGTATGAACAGTGAGATCGTCTGTTCCTTCCCTGTCGTCATTATTATCATCCAAGTTTACTATTAAAGACTCATTTTCATCATTATCTCGTGGATCCTCTGAAAGAGCTTTATTAAAATTTTCCATATATTCGAATATTTCTTTGGAATTGATTTCTACTCTTGAAAGAGCATCAGCATTGCTGTTTGCTACTCCACGTTTATATTCAATCTCATAATCGAATTCCTCCAGCTTGAGGCGCCACCTCACTAACCTAGAGTTTGGCTCCTTCAAATTCATAAGCCACTTCAATGGTTTATGATCAGTAATAATTTTAAACTTTCTACCGTATAAGTAGGGTCTAAAATACTTTGTAGCCCACACAATAGCTAACAATTCTTTTTCTATTGTACTATAATTTTGTTCTGACTCATTAAGAGTCCTAGAAGCATAAGATACGGGCCTATCTCTCCCAACTGTGCCCTGCGATAATATTGCACCCAGAGCAATATTACTAGCATCTGTAGTTAAAATGAAATCTTTATTAAAATCCGGATACTGTAAAATTGGTTCGTTTTCTAAAAGATTTTTACAAGTTTCAAAGCAACATTTAAACTCAGCATCATGTATAATTTTTGCATCCTTTTTTAAACATTTAGTAAGAGGTTTAGTAATTTTTGCGAAATCTTTAATAAATTTTCTATAATATCCAATCAAACCTAAAAATGATTTTATTTCTCTGGTAGTCTTTGGAATTGGATAATTTTTTATAGCTGAAATTTTATCCGGGTTGGGTTTAACTCCTTCCGGTGTTACTATATGACCTAAATAAGCAACTTCTTTTTTCAAAAATTCACACTTATCTAATTGTAATTTAAAATTTGTTTCTCTTAATCGTTTAAAAACTTTATCAAGATTAGTTACGTGCTCCTGTAATGAAGTCGAAAATATTATTATGTCATCGAGATACACTAAACAAATTTCGTTCTGTAATTCTCTGAGAATATTATCCATAACCCTTTGGAAAGTTGCGGGTGAATTTTTTAAACCCATTGGCATGCGACAATATTCGTAATGACCGTTTTCAACTCTAAAAGCTGTTTTTGGTATATCTTCGGGACTCATCTCTATTTGATGAAATCCGCTAGCTAAATCTAAAGTACTGAAATAATTACATTTACCTAGTTTATCCATTACGTCACTTATTAAAGGAATAGGGTATCTATCATCTACAGTTTTTTCATTTAACTTACGAAAATCTACTACAATTCTATATTTTTTCTTCCCTGACGCATCTGGTTTTTTTGGGACAACCCACTTGTACTTGGCCTTATAATACCTTGATCTAACATAGATTTAATTTGACGTTGAATTTCTTGTTTATGTGCAAAAGGGTATCTATAAGATTTTGAATAAATTGGAAGTTCGTCTTTAGTTTTTATACTATGTTTAATTTGATTAGTGAAAGTTAAAGGTTCTCCTTCTCTATAAAATATATCATTATATTTACGGCAAAGTTTCAAAATATGATTTCTTTCTTCCGAATTTAAATGATCGGTTCTTAAAAGTGCTTCGATGTCAGATTTCTCAGTGTAACCACTGTCTCTAACATCTGCGTGAAATAACTCATAACAATTTTTATCAAAAGCAGCTGATTTTATAGGTTCTGTTAAATTAAAAATAATGTCTTCGCTCGTTTTATTAAAAATTTCTACAATTGCATATCCGTTTTTTGCAGTTGTGAGAATAGAAGGAATTTCACAATTTTTTATATTTTGCTTTGGTATTAAAATATCACCATTATATGTCGATACAGGAATATTAATTAGAATTCTACTATATGGTTCTATTTTTGTCTTAAAGCTACATTTACGGTTACTTGAAAAATAATTTATAGGTATAGAAGCAAATGGAGTGTCTACACTTGATTTTTCAAAATCAACTTTGGCGTTAAGTAATTTTAAATCATCTGACCCTATTAAACCATCAAAATATTCATGAAAATCAAATAAATGAAATTTTATATTACCACTTTGTTTAAACTCTGAAAATAAAGGTATTTTAGCACAGTGTTGATGAGTTGACGACTGATACACTGCTGTAACAGTAAAAGGTTCCAAGAAAATTTTTTCTTTATAATATTTTTCCGCAATTTCTGGTCGTAAAAATGATTTTGTAGCACCAGTATCTAATAATAATTTTAGAGGAGGATTTGAAATCTTAAGAAAAGGTAATTCTGGTTTATTTGTAGAAATATTTAATTCAATTATGTCATTTCGTCCATTTCGTGAACCAATTGAAAATTTCCATTTTCTGAATAATTTTCATCTACTTCGTCACTATAATATTCGTAATTTTGATTAGAAGAATGAGCTATTTCGCTTTCATCCCTAGTATTATCTGAAGTATTACTATTAAATATTTCTTCGGCAATATAGTTTGGTTTTTGGTTACGGTTATGATTATGGTTTTGATATCTGAAATGATTTGAAGTTTGTCTAGTCGAAGTACTCATAGGGGTAGGGAGATTTGGTTTGTATTGCGGGTTTGGTTTCCATACATTCTGGGGGTTTCTAAAAACTTGATTATTATTTAGATATTTAGGAGAATGAGGAGGATTTGTATGCTGTTGTATTTGAATGGGTCCTCTGGGAAATTGTTGGGACGTTGAGGGTTGTTGATATGATGGGTTTCTTATAGGAGGTTGGCTAGGATACTGCCAATAATTTTGTCTATAATTTTGAGGCATTGAATTATGATACCTTGAATTATTATTAGATTTCCTCACACTATTATTAGAATTTATGTTATTAGAAAAATGTTGGCCTTTCTGAATATAATTAATATTATCTTCCTCTCTTATAAATTGTATAGCTTGTTCTAGACTATTAGGTCTCATAGCTCGAATTATTGGACCTAGCGGTTCCTTTAAACCTGCGAGAAATGTTTTTAAACTTTGTTTAGTGAAGAATGATCTTTTTGAGTCCCTTTCAAGTCCTTGACTATGTAAATCAATATAATTACATATAGTGTTAAGTAACTGCAAAATTCTCTCGTGAAATTGATGAGTAGTTTCATTGGTTTTTTGTCTCATATTTACTAAGTCCTGATTTAAACAATTTTCATCTCTTTGATCCCCAAAGTTTGAAATTAATGTGTTTTTTATATCTGTCCAATTACTATTTGAACCACTTATAGCTACCACTTCTTCCGCTCTACCTTCTAATTTATTAAGAATACCATTTAGTAGAAGAATATTTTGGAAATTATATAAATTTTCTCTATCAAAATAATGAGTTAGAATTGATTCGGTAACACTTATAAATCTATGTAACTTAGTTGCATTTCCATCAAAATTTGGAATAATTGACAAAGTTTTAATATCTAAAGTTGGCACCGGCATATCGATTGTTAAATTGCTTAAACTATTAATTATACTATTATCTATAAAGTTTGAATTTGAAAAATAATTATCGAAGTTATCGAACTCTTCAGAGCTATCGATTTCACTTAAGGATTCTATAGGTGAAGAGGAGTCTGACATGAACTAAATTCTTACCACATCCGTTATCTGTATCTAGCAACGGTTTCTTCAAGATGTGTCCCTGGCTTCCACGATGGATTCCACTGGAACTGGTTTGGTTTCGATTTTCGTCAAAGAGTTGACACTCACGGATTGTCCACGATGGATTTCCTACGAAAATCCTACTGACTGCGCCACTTATAAGTCTCCGTATCGAGAACTTATTTTTAAAAAACAATTTTATTACTTTATTACAACTACTTTAAAAAAATTCAATTAAACAATATTATTTTATTATTACGATCTTTATTATTTAACAGTTAACATCAGACTGAATATGTAAAATGAATTTATTAACTAGCAAAACTATCTATATCAGCAATAAAAATATGTACAATAATAATTCAACAATAAACAAATAATAAAGTCCGCTGTCAGCATCTACAGTGTTGAACCATATACGGGGTTACCAAATATAACACACGTTTTTTGAGGTATAGTGTAAACAAGTTCTTCTTATCAGCAAAATACTTTTAAAGACTATTTATTTCTACATATTTCGCTAAGATACAGGGGGGGTGCAATACTTTTGAAAGTGAGATGCCAAATGACAGTTCATCGAAGGTTACTCCGAGCTTAAACTACCCATTTCCTTAGATTAAAATTACTATCTAAGTTATTCCCAGACTAACGTCGGAGTAGCCTATTCTTTGTCTAATATGCGTTTATTAATGGCGCATCTGTCAAACTTATGGTTTAACCATGGAATAAAGATAGTCTTAGGTTACTCCTTGTTTATTAATAAGACCGCTATTGTCTTCGAAAAAGTCCAAATTTACTTACAGTTCAGTAAAAGATGGGAAAAATTATACGTTATTTGAAAATTATATTCCTAACTCTTCTTAATAAAACGAGATATAAGGTAGTGTTAATTGTCTAGTCTTATGTTTAAGATGTTTTTAAATATAAATAGGTTAATATTGTTTAGAGGAATGCATTTTGTTCTATACATTAACGCTAAGTATCTTAAAAAGTAGGATGGCGGTCCATAATTGCGGGTTAAAAATAATCGTTAGACAGTCAATAAATGTGTTTAATAATTATAAAACTATTAATTACATTTGAACGAATATTAGGTGAAATTATAATATTGAATGAATATATCGTCAAATAGGGATTTTAAATCATAATATTGACTGTACTATCACGGTATTTACCTCAAACGATAAGCCGAAACCTTAAAGTTCACACTATATCTCTTGCGTCAACTATACCAACTAAAAAGTCCGCTATTTTGCTAAGCTATGTGAGCCATGAATATCTATACCCCCCTCAAACATCACCTGGTTCCGCCCTGCACAGTTAAAGGATCAGGATCACTTACTTGACTCCACTCAATATTATTTTCGGACAGTTTTATGCGTAGAAGAATAATAAAAATAAAAATAGATTTTTATTTTTACTGCTTCCTAGAATTTTACTTTTCCGCCCAACCTATCTAATATGCAAGAAAAGTATTAGTTAACCCCAAAAAAGTTGAAATTTTGCAAAAAATGTTTGAGTTATTTTTACGATTTTCATCCAGAACAACACGAGAAAACGGTTTTTGGAAAAAAAATCCTGTGTGTATGTTGTCGGTGTCGTCGTCGTTTTCGTCGGCCACTTTTCAATACATGTCTTGTTAGCACGATACAGCCTCCGGAGTGCAACAAGTCACCAATTTTATGATTGCATATTGTTCAGAACACCTCACAGATGAACCATATTGATTTTCAGCTCACCAGAGCCAGTATAACGGGTGCTATGCTACTATAAGTACAATATTTTTGGTAAAATTTCGGGTTGTTAGCACGATACAGCCTCTGGAGTGTACTCAAGACACCAATTTTATGATTGAATTTAACTTAGGGCGTCTCAAATATGAATCCTATTTATTTCCAGCTCGCTTAAGCCAGTACAACCACTGGTATAGTACTTGAAGCACCAAATTTTTCGAATTTTTGGAGAATTTGCAGCTTGTTAGCACGATACAGCCTCCAGAGTGTATACAAGTAACCAGTTTTATGATTGAATATTATTCAGGGCGTCTTATAGATGAACCTTACTAATTTTTAGGTCACCAGAGCTAGTACAACGGGTGCTATGGTACCTGAAGTGCCACATTTTTGGTCCTTTTTGGAGAAATTTCGGGTTGTTAGCAGGATGCGGCCTCCAGAGTGTATACAAGTGACCAATTTTGTAATTGGTTATTTTTCAAAGTGTCTCACATATGTACAATATTGATTTTCAGCTGACTAGAGCGAGCACAGCGAGTCCTATAAATCCAGATATACTACATTTTCGGTTATTTTTGGAGAAGTTTCGGTGTGTTGCATACGAAACGATACATACCCCTAAGTGTATACAAGTGACAATTTTATTATAGAATATTGTTCAAGGCATCTCGAAGATGCGGAAAGAGTTAGTTTTAATCTTTAAAACCGTTTATTTTTTAGTTGTATTTAAAGGCATATCTTCTTCAAATAAATAATCAATTGAATTATCAGCTATATAGGTACGATTTCTCTCCGACGCTTTAGTTCTATCATTATTCTATCCATCAAATACGACTTTTACATTAGTGCCATAGTTATTTCGTGAATACATACTGTAGAAATAGCAGAAAACTTTTCAGTTTGTTCGTATTCCAATCTATGAATCAATAATTTAGAAAAATTTATTATTGTCATTAACAACAGTGTAACGTAACGAATAGATATTTTTGAATAATGTAAACATTGAAATACTATCCAATATGATCCTCTTTTGCCATTATTTTTCATAACATACTAAAAAAAATTATTATTTTCATATTAGAGTACAGAAATGAATTTTTTTTAGAAAAATATCTACGATAGTGAATTTTTTTTACATTAATATCATAGATATTGTTTTAACAATATAAACCATTTCGTTTCCGCTCCAATAGATTTCTAATTTTAAATAATAAAAAATCCAAAAAATCATCAAAATCAATTTTTCCGAAGATTAACTGGTTTGTGTATTAATTGGCGTGACTATTACTTATCATGAAATATGTAACAATAATCTTCATTATGGTTTACCTAATTCTACATCGGTTAGTGCTCTGCTTTTCTGGAAACTTTTAATATTTCTCCAGAATAATTTGTTTTTCTGAACAAATCAATCTTATTAATCAATTTTGATTGATAAGAATTAGGTGCTCCTTTATTAAACGAATCGTTTCTATCAGCTTTCAATGAAAAACTAACCTTTTTCAAAAAAATGTCATCTCGTTTATCCTGGTTACCGACACATATTGCTTAATACCTTCTCAAGAATTGCCTATTAATTCCAAAATCAACATATGTCTTAAGATGTAGTCCGACCTGGTTACATAATGGTATCTCAATCAATTTTGACAATACCATTCGTCATTCATTAGAGTCATTAATTAACATTAAATTAGAGGACATTTCTTGGAAATAAGCTTCACTACCTGTTTCATATGGTGGTTTAGGAATTCGCTCAATCGTTTCAATAGCTCTTCCTTCTTTTTTGTCATCATTAAATAGTTCAAAAAATTTCAATAATTACATTCTGCCTATATTTTTCCACACTGAAGACCCTTCATTATTGGAGGCAGAAAATATTTGGTCATTAAAGTCTAACAAAGTTTTACCCGATGATTATAAATCCATTCAAAAATCCTGGGATATTCCTTTATTGAACATTGAAAGAGAAAATCTGCTTCAGAAAGCTATCAATTTACCAGACAAGGCTTGTTTGAATGCAGAATTTTCAAAGGAATCAGGAGCATGGTTGAACGCTATACCTTCGGCCCCATTAGGTACGCTTTTAGATGACAAAAGTTTCCGTATTTCTATTGGTCTCCGTTTAGGTTGTCAAATTTGTGTGAAACATCGCTGTCGTTGCGGAGCTGATGTTGATGAATATGGTAGACACGGCCTAAGCAGAAAATTAAGTGCCGGCCGTTTTTCACGTCATTCTGCAGTAAATGACCTAATCAAACGAGGCCTGTCATCTGCAAAGATTCCCTGTTCATTGGAACCGTTAGGTACTTGCCGCGACGACAGTAAACGTCCAGATGGTATCACCCTCATTTTAAGACAACGCGGCAGACCAGCTATATGGGATTTCACTTGCACTGACACTTGGGCTCCGTCCCATGTCCGATCCACATCTACTTCCGCAGGCGCTGCAGCTTTACAAGGCGAAACTTTTAAAATCAATAAATACAAAAATTTGGAGAACATTCACATTTTTATTCCTGTAGCAATTGAAACCTCTGGTGTTTTCGGTCATGAAGCTTTAAAATTCATTAAAGACATCGTTAAGAAAATATCAGTAGAAACCAATGATTCAAGAGCAACTTCGTTCTTTATACAACAAACAAGTATTGCAATTCAAAGAGGAAACGCTTCATCTTTTCTCGGCACGTTTCCCCGTTCTAAGCCTCTAGAAAACCTTTTTATGAAACCTAATTCTTCTACCACTTTCAAACTTACTCATATTAACGACCCTAAAACATGTGATCTTTCCTTTTTCTGAAATTCTTATTTAACATCTTCATTCTCTTCTTCAGAATGTGTGCCTTCTGATAGTACATGCGTTGACAATTTTATAAATTATAGCTTTTGAGCCTCAGTGTACTAAAAAATATAGATAACCACCAGCCAGATGATCTCCCATTCATAGGAATACTGAAGAAGATGACTATGCTAGAAAATGGTGCGATTCCTATACGAAATAAATTATCTTTGACCAAAACAAAACATAAAACTGGTTTATCCCCAATAGAGTTGAATATATCAAATAAAATAGTAAACGACCAAATGGAAGGTATTTATACTAACAGTGTGGCATACTCTAACAATACTAAAACAAACAATTTGTCTGATGAAGATGATAACGAAAATCACGCATCAGTAGCCGATTTGAGTAAAAATTTTAATGACAAACTCTCCAGAACAGTAAAAAATGTACTAGCCTCGCCAATAAGACAACTGAGGTTAGATCCAAAATATCTGATGTGGCCAATGGAGTGAAACCACTAAGTACAAAAGCAATATCAACCAGAGTTAAAATCTAGCAATAATGTTTCGGTGACCAAAAAAAATGACGTTGCCTCCAACAAGTGTCCAAATAACCCCGATGCTTCGCAGTCAAATTCAAAATTGGAAGAGAATGAAGACGTAGGAAAAATTTATGGGTCAGAAGTCGATTGGCTCGTAGTAACTGAGGAATCAATAAACATCAATTCCCTTTCTAAAAATAATCCTAGAGTTAACAACTTCTCTTCATACATTTCATTTTCGATTAAAGATTTTCATAAAGGGGATGAAACTCAGCAAGAACAAAAGGACACGTCTAAAAATGATTAACAAAGTGAACCAGACCAATGATCTATCGTCATTAACCAAACTTTCCAAAACCACAATATCTCCATCCAATTCAATAGCAAACAACATCAATTCAAATTCCTTATCACGCCCATCAAGTGGGAAAGATAATAATAGAATCCGAGATTATTCGGACAATGATAGTAGTTGCGAAAGAGCCCTTGACAATATCTCCACAATCAGATCCATAAAGGGTATTCCCCAAAAATCTTTGGATCTCAAAGGCCTCAAAAATATTGGTATCACATGTTTCATGAATAGTATTATCCAATGCCTATCAAACAAAAGGTGGCTATTAGAATATCTAAAGAAAGACGCATACATAAGAGATATTAACATAAACATATCTAGCATGAAAGGAGCACTAATCAAAGCATTTGCTGAAGTTATTCAAGAGCTTTGGTCTGAAGACAGTTCAGACAGAGTGGTTGATACAGTATTACTGAAAAGTCGGTTTCAGCGATTTACTTAAAGGTTCATGGGATACACTCAACATGATGCACAGGAGTTTCTTCGGGACCTATTAGCAGGACTTCACGAATATGTCAACAAGGTATACGAAAAACCAAAGCCCATAGTAACAGAAATTGATGACAAACTTAGTGACATTGAGAAAGCACAAGAATCTTGGTTGAGATATCCGAGAATTGACAACTCCAAGATTGTGGATAACTTTGTCGGTCAATTAAAATCAACAATCAAGTGCACACACTGCGGTCACTGTTCAGTTACATACGATCCTTTTTGGGATTTATCCCTTTCGATCCCGAAAAAACAGGTCAATTACGACTTCCGCAATGTTTAGATTCGTTTACAAGAGAAGAAACACTCGACGGTGATGAGAAACCAACATGTTCGAAATGTAAGGAACGAAGACGATGCACTAAATCATTCTCAATTCATCAATTTCCAAAAATATTGGTTATTCACCTGAAGCGCTTCTCGCAAACAGAAAGATTTAGTGGAAAACTTAATGTTGCGATAGATTTTCTAATAGAAGGGCTTGATATGAGCCATTACGCGGCTGATAATGTGGCACCTTTGTATATACAAACTCTACGCTATATCAATTCACTGTGGAACCACTTATAATGGTCACTACACAGCATATTGCCGACATCCCTACACGGGACAGTGGCACAAATATAACGATTCAAGGGTGCTATTAATATCATGGAAATATTTAGTCAGTGGAGAAGCATATGTTCTCTTCTATGAACAAGATGACACAAAGTCCGACCTTTAAGTTTAATAATTTTTTTTATTAGTTTTTAAATTGTAAATTTTCGTTGTGAATCAATGTCTTTTTTGGTTTTTTCTGCAAAATTTATATATTTATAAAATAATATACTATTCTCATCTTGTTATCCAAAAAGAATTATAGGTACACACTTCTAAGAAAAAAAATTTTGATTTTAAATTCTAAGTTCCTTCTCAATACCTACACTATACTTCAACTAAAACGTAAGAAGATATAATTTTATGAATGCAGGAAACACTCGGTAAATCATTTATCATTTTCACTACCTCTTTAGGAAAACTGAATAAATTAATATTGTCTAGACTAACATGGGCGCGATAAGATGCTTCTTTTCCACCGTTCCCTATTCTCCTTGATTTATTTGTTAATCTCGCTGGGGACAAGTCGTTCCATTATCCTTCACCTGGGGATCCCAAGAAAGTGGGGTTTTTCGCATCAATCTGATTGATATATTTCAGAACAAAGCAGGACGCCATGAATATACTTTAAAAGAAATAATTGACTACAGATGAACTTAATTTTATACTTATGTTCCATATTATCCATAAATTATTAATAGATACTTATTCTTCATATTTTCAAGTCCATGCTATGAATTAGTGTGTTTTTTTGTTGTACAATCAACAGTTATATTTTGTTTTAGCTCTCTTTCTTTGTCTGTATACTTAGAGGCTCATATTCAGAAATTCAGATGAAGTAAATAAAATAAGTGTGCAATTTATTATATTAGATACTTGTATGCATTCGTAAAGGAGGTACAACGTTCGTTAGATTTATAAATTAAATAGGACAACTCATTTATGTAGCGCGATCTATTGGCTATTCACCTTACTCTGATTTAGTTAGCGTCGACATTTCACGGCAAGTGACGTTCCCTACACAGTTCTATTTGATAAAGTAATCTTCTATTCATTGTTTTCTAGTCTGCTCTCTACAAAGTTATATTTAATACAGAAATCTTCTATTTACTTTTATCTTGTCTGCTCTTCTGTATAAATATAATGATATTTAAATAAGATCAATAACTTTTCTATCAATAATCACTAAAAATTAAACTATCCCTCCAAACTATTTGTGATTTGCAGTTACCTACTTGAAACAAAGATTGTTTGTTAATCAAATTATACTTGATAGTTTTCTAGGTCTACTACTGCTTAGTTTGAGTTACCAGCACTAGTTGGCACGGTATACAACATTTAATTTTCGTAGTTTTCCAGAAATTCTTTTAATATATTAACATTCATATAGTACTCCGTTCTGGAATACATTTCCCTGTATATTCATTTTGTGAACTCAGTCCTTGAAAGTGTTCTTAGTTTGCGTTACTGTCCTTAGATGGCGATACTTGTACAGAGTACACAATGAATAGTTTTCTAAAATATTTTGTTGAGCTGAAAAATAAGTCTTTTTAACGTTTGTTTTGAATAAAATTTATTGCACATGCAAGAAAGTAGACGACCTATATCACTTTTCCGCCCAACCTGTCTAATATGCGAGAAAAGCATTGCTTTACCCCAAAAAAAGTACGAATTTTGAGAAAAATGTTTATTTCCATGTTTGTCATCATGATCAACACGAAAGAACGGTTTTTAGAAAAAACATCCTGTGTGTATGTCGTCGTCGTCGTTGTCTTCGGCCACTTTTCGTTGCATGTCTTGTTAGCACGATACAGCCTCCGGAGTGCAATAAGTCACCAATTTTATGATTGATTATTGTTAAAGGCATGTCACAGATGAACCCTATTGATTTTTAGCCCACCAGAGCCAGTACAACAGGTGCTATAGTACTCCAAGTACGACATTTTTGGAGAAATTTCAGTTCGTTAGCACGATACAGTATATTCAAGTGACCAATTTCATGATTGGGTATTATTCAGGGCGTCTCAAAGATGAACCCTATTGATATTCAGTACACTAAAGCTAGTACAACTGGTGCTACGGTACTTGAAGTACCAAATGTTTGTCATTTTTGGAGAATTTTCAGTTTGTTAGCACGATACAGCCTCCAGACTGTATATAAGTGACCTATTTTATGATTGAATAGTGTTCAGGACGTCTTATAGATAAACCTTATTGATTTTTAGCTCAGCAGAGCTAGTGCAACGGGTACTAAAGTGACACATTTTGGTACTTTTTGGTTGCTAGCACAATATAGACTCCGGAGTGTATACAAGTGACCAATTTTATAATTGGATATTTTCCAAGGTGTCTCACAGATGTACCCTAATTGATTTTTAGCTGACTAGAGCGAGTACAGCGGGTCCTATAAATCTAGATATACTACATTTTTGGATATTTTTGCAGAAATTACGGTTTCTTAGGACGATATTTCCTCCGACATGTCTGAAAGTGACAATTTTATCAAAGAATATTGGTCAGCTCATCTCACAGATGCAGAAAAGTTAGTTTTAATCTTTAAAACCGTTTATTCTCTTTGAAATTGGGTACAATGCATAACCATTTTACTAATCACTTTTGAAATGTAAGAAAGTTCAACGTCAGCTCTTCCGTCATTTATCGTGTTTGGAATCGATATATAGAAACCGGATGATATAAAAGACGCATTGGACAGGGTAGTAAGAAGAAAACGAAACAAATTCAGGACAGGTTTTAAGGTCATATACGTGAGTTAATAAGTGACGCCTTCCACTGCGACCCCGATATGTCTATTGTGGCTCACCTCTTGTTACAGTTCACTGTAAAGACCATACCATTTGATAAAGAAGATGAGCGTACTATGCGAGACTTCTTTATAGTCCGTGGAGGCTTTCTTCGAGGGGTTTACGATAAACACATTCGAGCGTGTGAGCTTCGATGTGTCTCTTCAGAGCCTGAACGTTTACGCTTGGCTCAATCAGAGATACAGCTTTTATCGGAGCATATTGCAACGACGGCTCATGATACGATTAAAGCGGAATCGGTTCCCTTTCTGGTGAGAGCTTCGGCATATTCATTGACCTCCACGCCACTGTGCACTGGGACCCAGATCAAAATAACAGTGTTCTACCCTAGTAGTCAAGGATCTGAATGCAGTTCCAAACCAGCTTATAATTCGCACGTTTGGAGCTCAGAGCTTTAAAACCGCCTGGTTTATTATCTGATATGATTTTAAAAGACCTGATCACCGGTGCCTACTACTTAGTTCTTTTGTGCACAGCTCAATAGATATAATATCTGCTAGGAAGATTGTGGTGAACTTGCCAAGATTCAATGAGATCCTAACTCTTGGGTTAGTTCCGTAAACTCCCGTTCTTACGCTGATCTCGGTTCTGGAGCCGTCCGTGAACAACACATAGTCTGAGGATGAAAATAAGTTGTCACTCCTACGTCAATCATCTCTCTCGGGAAAGAGGACGTTGAAATCTTTTACTATGTGCAGCTAGAGAGCTACCGAGTCTGGGATCATTTCGAGTATGGGTGATTGTATATTTCACTCAGCAAACCCGTATGATCTCTTTGTAGCTCCTTGCTGCCATCACACTACTTGATGTTGTAAGTCTGCAGGTGACTTTAACAGTTTCCCTTTCTATCTCTATATGCATAGTGGTTAGGTAAAAGATGGTCTCCATGGCAAGTGTTGCTGCCGTCGCACGCAAGGCGCAGTACAACCAAGGTACGGTACAACCAAGAAAAGATGTGAAACATGGGAGCAAAGGTGTTGAATGAAACATGAGAAAATATAACAGAATTCAGCAGGATAGTCAAACACAACGATGACGGCTAATGAGCCAGAAACATGTATGTCTGCGGTTAACACTCTTTTCAGTAGCCCCTTCTTCTATTTGCGTGCAATTCCCACTAATCTATTCGTTGCTTATTGTTCATATGTCACGCACTATTCGTACATCTTATTATTTCATTAATCTGGGTCGGAAGTTTCAGACGGAAGTGTTAGATGCACCTCCGTGTCTATGTTGGTTGTTGTCTCGAATATTCGAGATCTTCTAATATTACTGACACAAATGTTGTGTTTGACTATCCTGCTAAATTCTGTTATATTTTCTCACGTTTCATTCAACACCTTTGCTGCCATGTTTCATATCTCTTCCTGGTTGTACCGTACCGATGACGGCTAATGAGCCAGAACCATGCATGTCTGCGGTTACCACTCTTTTCAGTAGCCCCTTATTCTATTTGCGTGCAATACCCACTAATCTATTCGTTGCTTATTGTTCATATTTCACGCACTATATATATATATATATATATATATATATATATATAAATATATAAATATATATATATATATATATATATTCTTACTTTCTTGCTTCCTTTTTTAAGTGTTTTAATCTTATTTTTCTAATTATCTCATGGCCAAGTCCTTGTAGCTCTTCTCTGATTCGATGCACATCCTTCTTCATTTCTTTTTGATTATATTTCATTCTTTGTAGTCCAGTAATAATTGCTTGTACTTTTCCTTTGATGTCTGTTGAATTCATGTACCTAATAGTTTTCTTACTTCATCCATTTTCGGTGATTATATTGTTTATCTGACAAGTATTATGATAATTTACTTCTCGTAAGTATTTTTCCTCATCCAGTTATTCTTCGTGCTCCGGTTTATTCGTTTTCTCACTCAATCAACGTGTATGGTGATTCGAAGTTAATTTGATTGTTGAGTGATATGATGTTTCAACCTCCACCCCAACAAAATATCCATAGGTATATACGCAGCATTCCATGGAGATCTGGATCATCAATTAAAGCTGGTGCCAAACACAACCATTAATAGGTACCAACATTTTTCTAGAGGGGTGGGTTGCTTGCCTCCTCCACTTTAATTCTTGTAATATTTTCGAGTTGACATGGTTATCTTGAATGTGATATGTGGAATTTCCATTGTTTTGGAAAATTTATTTGAACAAAATGTACATCTTTAAAGCAACGAACCTTGTTAGATTTCTATATTATTGATATTAAAGGAATTAATAAGACGTCAATATGACTTCCCCTGATTATTTTGAGCAGTAGTTATAGTAAATCTGAAACGTCTTTCTTTGATCTTAATATACCGTAAGATGTACAGTTTTTAGCGACACAGAATTAAATAAAAGAAACAAATAACTGTAGATATTTTATTACCAAACTTTTATATACAAACCTATCATATAATATCCAAACACCTATTTACAATAGCTACCTGTAATTACCTACTCTCAAAAATATCACTAAAATTCATATTTCTTCAAACAACAATAAATAAATTAGTAGAAGCTGTTCTCAATTTTATATCCATCATAAATATGAAAAATAGAATAAAAAGATTAAAGACTAAACTTTTTTAGCAATAGAAATTTAACATGGTATCTTCGAACTAGCGGACAAAATGGGGAGATTATAGTTGGAATTGAATGTTGGTACATCATATAAAGTTTTGTATTGTCCATTGTTGCCTAAGTGAGCTTTGATTCTGAATTCATTATTAATTTACTAAACGCTACATGAATTTCATATAATTAAAGGCAGCAGCATCAATTTATTCTAAGTTTCATTGCTTCCAGTTTGTGCCCAACCCAAATATTGTTGCTTCTCAAAAGTTGGGATAAGATGGTACTTTTACAGATATCACAGAGTGTAAAAAGAATAATAAATAGATGCTATGAACAAACTAATATAGTAAAATATTGTTGGAGGACCGTGTGTGAAATACAAACACCTTTTTTATCAATACATTTCTTATTTAGTACTCTTCCCAGACTACATGAATTATCATATTATATATTGAGAACAGCCATTTCTTTTTACATTTAAATAAATTCCATTCACGGTACTTGAGAGAATATCACAAATCTTCTTCATTTGACCAATCTGTAAATAAAAATATCAATTATACATTATCTAGACGCAGCAAAAAATTTATTCCACAAACTTTATGGTTCAGTATGAGAAACATTTTGTTTACTATATGAGTTATTCAGATAAAAATGAAAGATTGAAACAGTCAAAAACTATCAAAGAATTATACAGGGTATCCCGCATGAGAACCGACACAGAGCAAAGACGTATAGGGGAGCCCAAAATATGACGATTGGGGGCAATTTACCTCTATACCAAGTTGCATCCCTGGGGAGTTATAGGGTCTCAAAGTGGGGCCCAAAATTTCGAAAAAAATCAATTTCTTCGCAGCCCTTTACCTTAAAAATACCAAATTTGGTACACTGTATGACAGCAGACCCCATGTGGGTCGCGAAAGATATTTATGGGGTCGCCAAAAAAGTCAACAAGGTCCTGTACTTATCGTATTTTATTAAGGTTTATGCATAAAATATAACCTCTCTTTACATACACAATTACACAATGTCCTTAAAACGGAGAGAATCGAAAATAATTACGACTGTACGACCTGTCCAGTGCCGTCCGTCACAACCTCACCTCTCCCGCGCCCCCCCCTCGATCTCTCTTTCTTCGTTGTCTGTCTGTTCAGTCAGTTCTATCAGCACGTGCGTACTCATTGTCGATTGCAAATACATACTAAATTGATGTCAGAACACGAAATATTACTTCTGTAGAAAGTTTTTTTTAGAAGATTAGTGTTCTCGTGGATAACCACGCACACAGTAAGTAAATGTGCACTCATACTTCGATAATAAAGTGAGGCGTCATCGCGGCGCGGCCATGTTGGACGCGTGGGTTCAATAACAAAACCAACGCGAATTTATAACTTCTGTACTTTCAAATTATAATTCATTATACATATTATTTTATTAATGGCCCAAAATTTTATGAAATAAAATTCATGTTTTATTATAAATAACTTATTTATCGGGCAAGTGTACTCAGCAACTGTCAATAAACATATTTTTACGTTTCACTTATGTATTTTTTTGCTTGTCTATTTGTGCCTCGTTGAAAATAAATTTGAAGTAAATCCTGTTACCACGTGAGCATATTATAATATTAATCGTTTGGAATACATTTTTATTTATTAATACGTATTTATTATTGGAGTTAACAATGGATAAGTGGCTAATAAAACGCACATCTAAAGATGCAGGTGGTGGAAGTCCTAATAACGCATCACAAATCAAAAGAATTAAACACGTAGCTCTTGACAACAGTGTCGCCCCAGATTCTACAATGACAACTACTGTTACGAGTAATATAAGTCGTGAAAACAATGCCGCCACTTCAAGTAGTAGTAGTGTTATTACTATCGATGACAGAGCAACTTCTAGTTCCACTACTATAACTATTAGTCATAACAGCGATGATTGTAGTTCAACAGCCACATCTACCTTACACATCGATACAGAGAGTGACGCTTCAACTTCAACTAAACAAGCAACAGCTACATCGGAGACAACTAGGAAGCGTCAACGCATTTTTAAAGAATCGTACATCCAGTTTGGTGTTAAATGTACAGTGTTGAATTTTGAACAACGTCCACATTGCGTTGTTTGTTCGGAGGTTTTGGCAAATGAGAGCATGAAGCCGGCCAAACTGAAAAGGTACCTAGAAACTAAGCATCCACAGTTAAAGAATAAATATGAATCTTATTTTAAACGACTTGCCACCAAACTAACGTCACAGGAGTTTGATTTACAAAAATACACAACAGTTAACCAAAAAGCGTTACAAGCATCTTTCGAGGTTTCCTTCTTGATTGCCAAAACGAAAAAAAAACCTCACAACATTGGCGAGACGCTCATTTTGCCAGCTGCAATGAAAATGGTTTCGATAATGCAAGGAGAAAAGTATGCCTATGTACTGAAAACAATTCCACTATGAAGTGACACTGTTCATCGTCGTATCAATCTACTTGCTGATGATATCAAAATACAACTTATAGATCGCGTGAAAAGGAGTCCCTATTATGCTATTCAGCTGGATGAAAGCACTGATGTAGCTAATGTAGCTCAACTTCTGATATTCATTCGATACCGATATGAAAACGACATATGCGAAGATTTGTTATTTCGTCAGGGATTAGAAGGAAGAACAAGCGATGAAGCAATTTTTAATGCAGTTAATACCTTTTTTGAACTCCATGACATAAAGTGGGAATATTGTGTATCTGTGTATACAGACGGCGCAGCTGCATTGACCGGCTCCAAAACAGGATTCAAAGCAAAAGTAACTGAAATTGCACGTCACGTAGGCTTTGTTCACTGTATAATTCACCATGAAGCCCTTGCAGCAAAAAAATTGCAACCAGATGTAAATAAAGTGTTGGAACAAGTCATAAAAATAATAAATTTTATTAAAGCTCGCGCATTAAACAGTCGCCTTTTCAAAATTATGTGTCGTGAAATGGGATCAGAATACGAAAATGTACTGTTACATACGGAGGTCAGGTGGTTATCGCGAGAAAAAATACTCCGACGTGTATTTGATCCCAAAGATGAAATCAGAATATTTCTTGAATGAAAATTGGCTGGCAACAGTTGGCTATTTTTCGGATATTTTTGAAAAACTTAACAATTTTTGTAGGAAAATACGTTTGTGGATAGACGAAATCAGTGCTGGAAACTACGAGATGTTTGCATGTTTGGAGAAATTTTCTGAAGAAAACAATATAAAGCTCGAAAAAGAAATGAAAACCAAAATCATGATGCATCTTACAAACCTTAAGCAAGACTTGGAAATAAGATTCCCAGATACGTCACACGGCGACCAATGGATAATTAATCCATTCACTTGTGATCTTAACACTGTGAAGATGAACTTAAAAGAAAAGGAGCAGCTGATCGATTTAATGTCCGATGAAAGCCTTCGATCTATTTTCAAAACCACGTTCTGGATAATAACGGAAAAGGAATATCCACTGTTATTCAAAACATCTCTGCTGAAATTGCTGCCATTCGCACAAAATATCGCTCCAGACTTAACGTAGAACCTGACTTGAGGGTATCGGTTTCTGATAATATATCACCAAGAATTAATAGATTGACTGCAAGTGTGCAAGCACAAGGTTCACATTAGTTTGTAAAGTTACGTATATGTACCTTTTTAGGCTTATTTCAGAATGAAATAGGGCTATTGTAGAGAGTAGCATGACGCGACTTCGGAAAAATTTCAATGCAATTTTTCGTTTTGGTGTTCCTAGATGCCAAAATCTAACAAGATATACGAATAGTGCGTGACATATGAACAATTAGCAACGAATAGATTAGTGGGTATTGCACGCAAATAGAAGAAGGGGCTACTGAAAAGAGTGGAAACATGAGAAAATATAACAGAATTCAGCAGGATAATCAAATACAACATTTGTGTCAGTAATATTAGAAGATTTCGAATATTCGAGACAACAACCAACATAGACACGAAGGTGCATATAACACTCCCGTCTGAAACTTCCGACCCAGATTAATCAAATAATAACAAGATGTACGAATAGTGCGTGACATATTAGCAACGAATAGATTAGTGGGTACATATATATTTTCTCGTGTTTCATTCAACACCTTTGCTAACGTGTTTCACATCTTTTCTTGGTTCTACCGTACCTATGACGGCTAATGAGCCAGAAACATGCATGTCTGCGGTTACCACTCTTTTCAGTAGCCCCTTCTTCTATTTGCGTGCAATACCCACTAATCGGAATTGTTTGTAATATTAGGGGAAGGCGCTTTCAGTTTTACTTATTGTGAATTGTGAGTAATTTAGCTTCAATTAAATTTGGTGACATATATTAAATATGAGTGGAAATAGTAATAGTGAACCGAATATCAAAAGGAAGCATCACAATTGAACACCTGAAGCAAAAACCGTGACCAGAAATGTATTTGAAGAACTTTCAGCCCGAACAAAATATGAATGTTAGTGATTAAGCTACGTTATGCAATATTTTGACCAACGTTTCAGAAGCTAGTCTGTTTTGTTACGTACATTGCGTGAAATAAACTTCAGATATTTAAAGACAAAGACGAATAGTAATTTTATTGATAAAGAGGACATCGTTTTATTGCGCAGAAAATACCTCAAAAAATAGATATTTAAAGACAAAGACGAATAGGACTCTTGTTGGAAAAGTGGATATCATTTTATGGCGCATAAAATATCTCAAAAAATAGCAGAGATTCGAGAAGAAGGCTGAAATATTATATTACGTAAAGAGTGCGGAAAGTGACATTTTTCACACTAGTGTGAAAAATCACTTTCGCACAAGTAATGTACAATATGTTTCCTACGACCACCCATTTTACTAAACAATATGTAAATATCAAATCGTGTATATTGAGTTGCCTGACTAATAGTACGTTTTATTTGTGACAGTATATATTTGAATATTGTTTCTATAAAAAGTGCACTTGAATTTACAATTACTTTCATAGTGAAATATAGAAATAACGATAATTAATGTTTATTTGGAAATATTACAATAAGTAAGTACTTATTAGTTTCAGGTCGACGATGAAGGCGGAGCCCTGAAAGCATTCGAACCCTGTAAATACACTTTCCGAGTGTGGCCCGTACAATGTTTTTGACCACCAATAATTTGAGAATAATCTAGGAACAGAATATTTATTGCCTAGCCAAGTTTCATAAATGCTCGTCCTCGATGTCCAGCCAATTTCAATAAATCTGGTGGAAAGTTTCTCATGTCATCATAGTGACGCGAATCGTGCGTTATGATCTCACCCTATTGTGATATCATATCACATGGTACGCATGAATTCGATTAACGTGGTTTTCTAATTTAAATTTACGCACGTAATAATTACAAAATATAGCACACAACACAAAATCTGTTCCAAAATTAATAAAATTCGCCAAATTTTGTAATAAAGAAATCAAATAGACCGGGAATCAAACCGCGGTCTACTCTAACATTCTCCAAATTGTCATAACGCGTTAACCACTGAGCTACTATAAGATATGTGTCAATCCTTCTTATTTTAGGTATACTCGTATCTATAGTATAGCTGTAGGAATGAAAATTCCTTCTGCGTTAATTTGAAAATATTATGCACTACAAACTGATTATTTTAAAAATAATCATATGTTGTAGGTACAGTTATTGATGTTTTCAAATAAAAAATATATACTAATTATAAAAGTGAAAAATAATAAAGTAGGCTTATGTCAAGTGAAATATTTATTACATAAACGTGTGAACGAATTATAATTGTGAGATAAACTAAAAATAAAAAGTGTTAGTCTTGGTTTTTTATTATAATGGAAGTTGATACTGATAGTAGCGAATGTACACCACCAGAAATTATCGAGGCGGCTCAAGCAACATCATTAAAGTTACTTTCTCCAAAATCAAGAAAAAGATATGAACGCGCTTATGACCAGTTTTTGGCTTGGAGAAGAAAGAAAGAAATAAAATCTTCATTCTCAGAAAATGTCCTATTGGCCTATATTGATGAATTATCAAAAAATAAAAATAAACCTTCCACATTATGGACGCAATATTCAATGCTGCGTAGTACGATCTACGTTAACCATAATATAGTAATCTTGATATACCTTATATTTCTGAAGAGGTTATCTGATGGATATAAGCCGAAAAAAGCCAAGACTTTGAGCAGTGAAGAAATAAATGAGCTTATAAACATCGCACCCGACGAAAAGTTTTTGTTTGCTAAGATAAATTTTAATAAAAAAATAGCTTATTGTACCTATTCAAAAAATAGTTTTCAAATTTTTTAGGTGGCGCTAATTATGGGGATATCAGGAGCATGCCGCAAGCAAGAACTCGTTCAACTGACAGTGGATGATATAGAGGATTTGTAAGCGACAACTATAGGGACCGAGAAAGATGACGTTTATGCCTCAGTGTGATGTAAATACTATTAGCAAAGAATTCTTTGCTATTAGTAGTATTAGTAGTTTTGTACAATCAGCGTTTTTTAATGTTCATTTTTTAAAACTGATATTGAATGTTTGTGACGTCGTCATCAAAAGTATCTTTCTGTATTCATGGCTGTTCAAATATGCTGTATAAAAATAATACGCAGTTCAAATTTTACAGTTTCCTCGAAAGTCCATTGAACACTGCGTAGATAACCTTAAAACGTCAAAAATGGATAAATGCAGTAAAAACCCATATGTAATTAAAATGTTTTAATTAAAACATTTTATCAACTATTATTTTGTGTATAATCAGTATGGTATTACAATTGACAGCTATTAGAAAAATTATAATTGTTTTTTTACATAAATTTAAGGTTATTATCAGTAGTAATAACCCAAGGACATTGATAATTGTTCGAAAAATTTTTATAACAGATTTCAAAAGTTTGTTGCTTGGAAACAGACCGACGCCGCAGGCGGAGGTCTGTTGCCTATAAGCAACAAGCTTGAGAAAGTTGTTATAAAATTTCTGAGCATTTATTAATGTTCGAGGATTATTCAGATAGAAATTTTTTTGCTAATTATAGAAAAGAAGTACAGAGCTTCTATAATTTCATTAATATTCTTGCCAGTATTATGACCAAATCGTGACATTTTGAAATATTAAATATTTGAAACGTCAAAATCGAAATAAATAATCAAATTGTAGTATCCATAGCAACGTGATAGAGTGAAAACAGCCCATGGGATCTGTTTTCAGTATAATGTTGTTCTGATTGGTTATGTTCAATCAAATGACCTCAAATTAACTGATTTCATTGGATTTTTACTAGAGCAAAAAATTTTCGAGAGAATAAAATGTTGTTTTCTGTACGATTTCATTGATTATATAAAATAAAGAGGTAGTTATGTGCTTGCTAACTTTAATATTATATAATAAGTTCAAATAATTAAATACTATTGAGGGAAAGAAAGTAAACATTTGTACAAAACGAATCAGTTCAAGTTTTTTAATTACATTTCAGAAAACATCGGGAGGATTGGAAACCAAATGAAAATACTAGAATTTGCAGTGCTCATTTTGTCAATAATCAAAAATCAGATAATACTCTACACCCATCTTACATACCAACAATTTTTCCTGGCAAAGAAAATAAAAAGATCTATTCATTTTTTGCATCTTGTAGGTTGTTTATTATACTGTTTACATCACAATGTTTTTCTTATTTAACACCAGGGCGCTCTACTTTCGACAGCAGTGATGCCTCTATAGTTCGGTCTCGATCCCTATTGTAAAAATAGAAAATACTAAAAATAAAGTTAACCGAAAATTTACTATTTCTGGTTTATTTTATAATATATATAAGAAATATGTAAATTTGAGACCGCAAACGAACCAAAAAAGATTTTTTATGAATTTTCAAAATGGAAAATGTACCCAACAGGTAGTCGGAATTAATAAAATAGGTAGCGTAGCGAAAACGGTGACCACTTTTTTAAAAATGGATAATCCAGAATTATATACCTGTCACTGTTTTCGCAGGTCATCAGCAACTATTTTAGTAGATCCAGGAGCGAACGTGACAACCCTTAAAAGACACGGATGGTGAAAGTCCTCTACTGTTGCAGAGGGATACGTCGATGACTCTGCCACAAACCGATTACATATTGCCAATAAAATAATGGGTGCGATAGCGTCTTAATCTAAAGAAAATATTCAACCAAGAAACAATTCATTCACAGATTTGTCATATGACACTGAAATTTCATCATCAACAAAAATATTAAACCAACCACAAATAACCCAACTAATAGAAACAATTTTAAACCAACCACCAAAAACAATATTGACCAGTAGCAGCATACAAAACATCGATGAACATATTGCCAGTAATATCACATCGTCATCTATGCAATCACCTATAACTTTTACAAACTGCCAAGCTAATTATTTTACGTTTAATTTTTATGCTGTTCCAGAGAAAAAATAAAATACTTAATATCCATTTCATGAGTATAATCTTTATATTCTTGCAATAAGTTTACATCGTTTGTGCTTAGTTTTGTTTCTAATAAGTTTCTCGTTCCGTTACTCTAGTTTTTATTTCATTATATTTTAATTAGATATGATTTGACTCTAGTGTCATATGCGAACACAAAAACCTAAGGTACTTTTCAAATATTTATGGCAGTTGGAAAAATAGTGTACTTAACTCGTTGGAAAGTGACTTTCACTCATTTCATTTCCGCACTCACCGATGTCAACATTATTTTTAAAAAACCATCACATTAAACAATACTTATTTGTTACAATTATTATCCCATGGTCGTAGAAAAAATAGTGTACATTACTTGTGCGAAAGTGATTTTTCACACTCGTGGGAGTGTCTGACTTGGCTTGCGCCTCGTGAGACAATACTTCCCACTAGTGTGAAAAATGTCACTCTCCGCACTCGTTACGTAATATACTAATTTATGATAAAAAATCCCAATGGCACAGGACCAATTGGACAGGCTAATTTCAGTAACATTTTTGCAGAAAACCCAAAATAAAAAATTACATACAAAAGTAATAGAATGTTTTGAGATGTACAAAAAACCAAAGTATTTTCTTAAATAAATGTTTTAATGTACGATTAAGAGAAAAATGTTGAATACTGAAGTTGTAGAACGTATAAAGGTCAGTCACTTTTTTGCGTCAAATGAAAAACAAAGGAAATAATATTTTTTTTTAATTTGACAGGCCGCCATTTTGTTTTTAGTGGGCCGATTTGGCTCATTAACGAACTCGTCTAAGATTTTGGCCAAATCGATTTTTGTAGCGAGTTAGGTTTCGATCCGTCAAAAATTACGCCCTCTATCGTGCTTACAAATTCCGTTATAACATATATATATATATATATATATATATATATATATATATGTATATATATATATGTATATATATATATATATTTTGATTCATTTTTCTAGGGCATCAGGTTAATCGTAAATTCATTATCAATTTATATTTTTATTTGACGTTTCGCTCTCTATTTTCAAAAACTTTTACATTGATGTTAAACAATAAAATGAAAACGATTGAAAGATTAAAATTGAATGTACACACAGAGACGACAAAAACTGGTAACTAATAAAATAATTTCAAAAACAATAAATACCTGCCTTAGAAACAACTCTTTAGAATATACCAGGGTCATTCACAAAGTTGATATTATTATTATAATAAATTATAATATATCTGGCTTAGATTTTTGATATCTTGTTTATCGTTTACTGCATTCTCTTTTTTTATATGTATCATTTCTTTTATTGTTAGTTTTTTGGAATTGGAATCTTGGTTTATTATTTTAGTATTATTAAAGTCAAATTTATGTTTTTCATCTTTCTCATGTTTATGAAGCGCAGTGGAGGCGTTTTTTGCATATTTATGGCCATTAAGTCTATTTTCAAGATGTTGGTTTGTCATACCTATATATTTTTTGGGACAATCTAAACATGGTATAGAATATATGACGTTAGATTTTTTCGAAGCATTTATTTGACTTTTTAATTTAGAGAACAATGGTGATAGAGTATTTTGTGCCCTATGACAAACTTTTATGTTATGTTTAGATAATATATAATTTAGTTTTTCTGATAGTTGATTTGTGTATGGCATTGCGATGTATGTAAGAAGGGATCGTGTATTGGTTTGTGTTGATTGGATTTGACTATTGTAATGTTTATGTGTGTGTTGTTTAATAATTTTGTCAATATGTTTGGATGAATAGTGATTGTTTTGTAATATTGTTTTTGTTTGATATAAAATTTCTGGACGATATTCAGGTGATGTAAGTGTGATGGCTCTATCTACTAATATCAAAAATCTAAGCCAGATATATTATAATTTATTATAATAATAACATCAACTTGTTGAATGACCCTGGTATATTGAAAAGAGTTGTTTCTAAGGCGGGTATTTTCGATTTTATTGTTTTTGAAATTATTTTATTAGTTACCAGTTTTTGTCGTCTCTGTGTGTACATTCAATTTTAATCTTTCAATCGTTTTAATTTTATTGTTTATTATCAATGTAAAATTTTTTGAAAATGCTCCGAATAGAGAGCGACGCGTCAAATAAAAATATAAATTGATAATGAATTTACGATTAACCTGTTGCCCAAGAAAAATGAATAAAATTATATACAAGGTTAAAGAAAAACAAAGAATTTATATATATATATATATATCTATAAATATATAAATACATAAATATATATAATATATATATATATATATATATATATATATATATATATATATATATATATATTGTAGCAGAACGATCCACCTTCATATCGAGGCCCCACCCACCATCTGGGACTCCGTCATTAATGGTAGAATGGCGCCATTCGAACCTCCTTAAGCCACACCGATAGTGAAGTAGTCTCGTTTTATACATAGTAGCATGGTCAAACGGTGAGGCAGAACCAACACGGATTACGTATTATTATACTCCGAATAGTTCATTTTATTTTGTAATATTTTGTTTATTATTAAATAAAATTGTTACCACAATATATATATATATATATATATATATATATATATATAATTTAATTATCCGTAGTTTAATTTTATGTAACATAATGGAATCTAACCTCAACTCGGAGGTAAGTACACACCTGTTGTGAGTTCGTTCCTATTATATGTTTTTTGTTAACTACAATATCTGAATGCTGTTTTTCCATTTCAGTATCCCTGATGATGAGGACAATCATCCTTGAAAGCTTGGAAATTTTCCATTAAGAGTATACTTTTTTCCGTTTTCTTTTGCTGCAATGCCCCAATCCTCATCAGTTTTATTCCTAACAGTCAGCAAAGACTATCTTCCTTATATATATATATATATATATATATATATATATATATATATATATATATATATATATATAAATATATATATATTAAATTTTTGAAAATGCTCCGAATTAGAGAGCGAAACGTCAATAAAAACATAAATTGATACAGAATTTACGCTTATAACCTGATGCTCAAGAAAAATGGAAATAAAATTATATATAAGGTTAAAGAAAAACAAATAATTTATATATATGTATATATATATATATATATATATAGTTCGTTCATATTTAGGGTAAAATTTTTTTGTGGGATTGCGGCAATGTGAGAAATATTTCCTTTTCAGTTAATTCTAATCTTTTGATTATTTATTGTAAGCACTTCCAAAGAAACTACATTGTAGATATTCAAAATTAGTTCAATGTAAAAAACCGTACTTACATCTAACTGATGCTGTTTATGAAAGCGATTTAAATGGAGAAAAATTATTGTTTTTTTTTAAATTATGTACAGACCAAAAAATATTCAAATTGGCATATTTGAAATTTATGACAATTTATAGTAGTCATAAAAATTTCTGATATCCTATTTATTATATCATACTAATTAGACTATTTTTATTTTTAAAAGGAATAATAGAGAATAATTAAAAAAATGCTCCTCCGCTTTGATTTAATTTTTTTTCTTTTTCGTCAAATGATAATAAATAACTGTAAATTGAACTTAGTTTCTGAATATCACTTCTTTTATTTAAACAATTGTCACCTTGAGAAATTAATGCCATTTCCAGGAAAATCCTTTCAGAGTAGTTGTCTTCTTTACACATAATTTTAACGCGATATTCATACCTGGTACTTCCTTAAAAAGTGAATCGGTGCTTCAATTAATTTGGAATTTATATCTCAGAAGTTAACATTTAAGAATAATAAATGAAAAAATCCTTACCATTAACTTTCTTTCACCTCTTCAAGTCTGAATCGATCATCAGGAATGGCATTATTGTTTTCATTGTGTGCAACAGTTTTATCTGTATTTCCTTTCTCTAGGCCCTTATGTACTGCGGCAATATCAGTTTCTACTCCGTAGTCGATAGATTGTCCGCTTTCAACTTCGAATCCCATAGAACTCGACAATTTGATGGAAGCTTGTTGGAAAGTATTACTAAGTTTCGATTGAACGACATCAACGCACATTGACATTAACGCCAATCCAAATACTAAATAAACTATTGAGAGTATTAATACGATTGGTTGTTCAGGAATAAAATCACCAAATCCTATCGTGGATAACGATATAAAAACGAAATAAAATGAAGTGAAAAATTCCCACCTCTCCCAAGCGCAATAAACAAGTGCGCCTATGAACATGTAAGCAACCAAAATAAACAGAGCCACAGATATTGGCAAATTAAACTCATCGTCTATTTCGAAAGTCGACAATTCGGGTGTTGTTGGTGTTTCTTCAGATAGCGTGTCACGCGATGCGCCTTCGGTAGCCATACTGCCACCGGTCGCTGCAGATAATGACGGATAAGTATATGCGGCAGCTTCATCGGGATTAACGCTTGAACGCCGAAACGTAGCTATACCATACATTAATTGGGCACCTCGCAATATTTCCTTAAAAAAAAAAGAAATTCTTGGTCAAAAATATTTCAGCAATAATTATTGCATCATCAATGCTAATATAAATATGCTAGTGGAAACAGTAAACAATCTGCTTAATAGAAATAGAACTCGGGTACACTAAAATATACAAAGTGAACTTAAAAACAGAAAAAGTGTTTGCAGCGCAGACTAAAGAGTAATCTTCAAACTCAGCTTCCCACCATCCTCACCCACCCAGCCTCTTCCATGTTTTCCATTTTTGTCTCTATATGTTCATTGTAACCGGTTTATATCTGCAGTTATTTTTATATCGTCTACTCATCTGTGTTGTGACTCATCTCAACTTATCCTCGTTTCTCGAGGTTTCCATTGAAGTGACCGTACTGTTCATCTCTCTGAGTTCTGTCCGGCTATATATCCTGTCCACCCCCATTGGCCAGATAGATATAATTAGTGACATTTTCTAACTGTATATTGTTTATTGTAACACTGATGTTGTGGCTCATTATTTTGGATTTCTGGAACCTCATTATCAGGCCTGCTCTCACCAATGAATCCAGCAAGTTCAATTGGGTCACTTGAAATGAGAACGATATCGTTAGCGAACCGTCTATTCTGATATCCTTTTTGTCATGGTGATTTCTTGAACATATCCTCCAAGGTAAGTGTGAATAATTTTGGACAGATAGTGTGGCCTTTCCTGACTCCTTGTCTGATGTTTATATTATTTGTTCTCAGATTGTTAGAAACCCTCACATGGATTTCCGCATAGTCATAAATATACTCATCGAAAAATTCTAGGGATATTTCTATCACTCAATTATTTTGCTGTAGGGAATTACCTAAATAAAATAATAAATAACGTGTAGTAGTCGAGAGGCATTATTATACAAAAATATGCATCTCAACAAAGCCACAAGTACAATTGTTTTGTGAATCACTGTCTTAATGAAATAACAAAAAAATGTCAGAATGTAAAATAGAAAGATTAATACAAGGAATATCCTTCACGTTGGTATATTACAGCATCACGTATATCGCGCATAGTGAAAATTACTCTATTAATGTCGGCTTAGGATATATTCGCCCATTCGGCAGTCAGAAGCTCACTGAAACGAAATGCAGCGTGATTGTTGGCAATATGTGGCGTAATTTTGCGTTGAAGTAGGTCCAAACATGCTCAATGGGATTAAGGTACGGGGACTATGATGGCCATGGTAACACATCCATTCCTTCGTAAGTAAGTAAGTAATCTTTATTTATTTCAAAGAAAGAAAAAAATTTACAATTACAGTTACGAATCAAATATACATAAATAAACATAAATAATCACAGAAGCTCTAATAGTAAAGAACCTGAGCTTGTGTGTGATGCATTTATGTGTGCAGCTATGTTCAATCTATACATAAGTTCTAAAATCTAATATTTAAAATAAACGTAAAGTTCAATATTTATAATATACATATATATCTATACATAAGGTCTAAAATATAATATTTAAAATAAACGTAAAGTTTAATATTTATAATCTAAACCAAAATCTAGAGTAAAAAAAATAACTGTAATATAGAGGTAAGTATCTTTCAGAGATTATTTACTATATTTCTAAATATGTGTCGTTCTTTACTAAGAATCCATTTCTTAATTTTTATTCTGAATATATGTAATTTTTTTATTTGTTTCAGAGAATGTGGAATTAAGTTGTATAGTTTTGCTCCTATGTAATCAAAGAATCGCCGTTTAATACTTTTTTCGCATTTGGGTATTTTTACAATATTTTGGTCTCTAGTCCGCGTATTGTATTGATGTTCAATTTCTTCTAATTCTATTTTTCTGTTAAAAATAGCTAGAAGTATTCGTTGACAGAAAAAGCTGTCTTATGTCAAGACTTTTGCTGATATCAAACAGACGATCTCTAGAGAAGGTGCGCTTTTTACCATGGATTATTTTCAGTATCCCCTTTTGTAAAATATTAATTTTTTCTAGATGGTTATCATACACACACCCCCAACCCAGGATGCCATAGGATAACTGTGACTGAACGAGTGCAAAATACACTGTTTTTAGATGAGGTATGCTCAAAAATCCTTTTAGAAATTTAAACCTTTCTAATGAGACCTCTTAATTTCTTTGCAATGTTATTTATTTGCAGATTCCAACGAAGATTCTTGTCGATAATTATTATCCCAAGATATTAAGCATATTGCGCCTCTGGTATTTCCGTCATATCGTCGATTTTGAGATTTCCCATGTCAGGCAGGGTACTCGAGTAGGATGCAAATGGCAAATAGTAGGTTTTGCCGATGTTGAGAGTGAGTTTATTACAGGCAAACCATTTTTTAATCGAAAAGAAATCGGTTTCAGACATTCGTTTTAGATTTGCCCAAGAGTCTGATTTGTGGAATATCACAGTGTCATCAGCGAAACTCGTTATTGTACCCAAGTCCACATTCAATAAACTATTTATATAAATTGTAAACAAAAGCGGTCCGAGAACAGAACCTTGTGGTACCCCATAGGTTACTGTCCTCGGTTCACTGATGACATCGCCGATTTTTACCTGTTGCTGTCGGTCTTTCAGGTAACTGCTTAATAGGTGGAAGATTTTGCCTTTAAGTCCATATTTCTGCAACTTATACAATAGTATGTCGTGCCACACAGTATCGAAGGCTTTAGAGAGGTCAACGAATATAGCTAGAGCGGATGTTTTTGAGTCAACAGCCTAATAAACTGTTTTTTTAAAGAGAACAAATAGCATCTTCTGTTGATTTGCCTTCTCTAAAGCCGAAGTGATTGTCTGAGGTTACGTGATATTTATTTAGGAATTTTACGGTTCGGCTTTTTAGTATTTTTTCGATGATTTTTGACACCGAACAGATCAAAGATATTGGATGGTAATTCCCTACTTCTAATTTAGATCCTGACTTAAATAAAGGTCTTATCATACCAGTTTTCAGGCACTTAGGATAATAACCCTTGTAAAAGCATATATTTATTATAGTAGATAGAGGTTTACATATTAAGTCTGATAATTCTTTTAAAGTTTCCGCTCGCAAACCATCAACACCTGGAGATCTATTATTTTTTAGTGATTTTATCATATTTTGTACTTCAATTTCATTTGTATTATATAGAAACATAGTATTATTTAGTTGAGAAATATGTTCGTGAAAATCATCAGGTGCTTCTATTTTGCCAGCGTAAACTTCTCCAACTGAACTAAAAAAATTATTGAATTCATTAACTATATCAGACTTTTCAGTTACAATTTCATTTTGTGTCTATTGACTGCTGTTATTTTAGTTTCAAATTTAACCTTACTGCACAATTTATTAATACACATCCACGTGATCATGCTCCAATCTTGTGCTTTCACCTCATTTCTCAAACTTTTGAAATTTATTAATTTTTTATATATAGGTAAACTTTTTACAGGTTGCTGAGAATTCGAAAACTTGAATGTTAAAACTATTGAATCATGATCTGCTGGATCATACATAAGAATGAATGATTGTATTTTACTGAATGTGGAAATCCCGTTTTTTGCATAAAAGTGGTCTATGCAGGACCCACTCCGTCGCCAAGTTGTTTGGTTAATATATGAAACATAATCAAACGTATTTAATATTGTTTTATATTCATCTACATAATCGGCATTTTCGAGTAATAGATTAATATTAATATCACCAGTAATAACGTTTGTTTTGAATTTACAATTCCTCAAATATCCATGAAGAGCAAAATTGAAATTGTTATCATATGTGCAACATGTGGACGAACATTGTCGTGCATGAGATGGAAATGTTGGCCAACAGCGTCAGCAATGGACGCACTATAGGTCGAAGAATATTATTAATGTAATGATGAGCCATTAAGAAGCCAAGTGGAAAAACGAGGTTGGTTCTGCCGTCAATCATTATTCCGCTCCATACCATTATCGTACCACCCCTGTATATGTGTGAACTACCTGGACATGCCTTAAACGTTCCAGGTTGCCAGCACGTCTCCAAACTCTTACCTGACGAGAACCTGGGTGAAATCCAAATCTTGATTCTTCGGTGAATTAATCGGTTGCCTAATCAATTGCGTCCCAGTTTTGATGTTGTTGACCCCACTCTAGTCTTCGATCGCGATTGCCTTTTAACCTGATAACAATTTCGTACACTATATCTAACCACTACCTCGATTCTTTGTCAACTGTAGACTAACTAAAGTATTTAAAAGCGACGCTGGAAGGACCCCCTTTAGGTAAAATCGTAATTTAAAAATTATTCGCAATAATTATGATATTGCTTACAACCTTATTACAAAACGATATACCAATCAAAGACGTTGTACCAAAGTCCACTGGGATTCCCCTGAAAAAGGTCCCAAAATTGAATATGGCTTTGTCTAATCTTATCGATACCATTTTAGAAAATCTTTCTGCCCTCAAAGTGATTGGTTTACCTACAGATGAGTAGGTCTTTAATATGTTTAATATTTTATATCGTCGCCGGGCTGCGAATAACTCCAATGTAACAAAAAATTGTGAAATGAGATGAATACACATTTAGAATTCTATTAGTATTCCTCACAAGTTCGTAATACATCCGAAATTATATGGAATCGCCAACCTTCAGAAATAAATTAAATACATTTCTCCAATGTAACAGAATTCAAATATTAGGATGGAAAAAAATGACATGTGACAACGTAAACAATGGAGGTATTTCATTCCTTTGGAAATATATCCCATGTGTTTATATCCGATTTATAATAGCACATTGGAGATATTTCGACATACCATGTATGCACGCAGGAGATATTACCACAAAAATGTCAAACTGCTAACCTCACTTCAATTTCATTTTGAATTGATTCGGCAAGAAGTGTGTACTGTACAGGCAGATACTGTTACGAAATAGCACACTGGTATAGACCCTAAATCCGAATCTGTCTAAGCCAGGTATGAAAATTAAAATTATGGCGGATACGCATTGTTTTTATAACTGTTTGGGACTATCTTATCTAAACATTGTTTTTGTGACCAGACTTATCTAGAAAAGGCCAGAAAAATTATTTGTGCCCGCAGCCCGGAATTTTCTAGTAAGAAAGGCATTAATATAAATAAGGACCGATCAGCGGAAGAGTTAGTTGATAAAGTGATCTCGTGAAATAAATAAACAAAAATACACCGAACAGTAAAGTGCTAATTAATAATCAAGTTTGTGTGCATATAAATTAAATTTAAGTGATTAGTTAAGTATATATATAAATTAAGTGTTAGTGAGTTAGTGTTAAAATAAATTAGTAACTAGCCATACCGAGTGTTTGAAATTTATCCCACCCGTTTATTGTTTAAATAAATTAGAAAAACATTACATTGGTGTCAGAAGTGGCATAATATAAATAAATTGCTCCTTAAAAATGGCCAAGAGATTAAGGGATCTGAAAGTGGCGGAACTAAGAGCAGAATTAGAAGATCGTGAGTTCGAAACGTCCGGTAAGAAAAGTGAATTAATAGAAAGACTTAAAGTGGCACTGAAAAATGACGGCTTTAATCCAGAAACAGTTTTATTTAATGACGAGGCGTCCACCTTAATCTCGTCAATTTCTGCTATGGAAGAGAAGATTTCAACGAATATGAAAAGCGATATTTCGGCTATAAAGAACAATATTTCTGCTATGAAGATCGACATTTCTGTTAATATGCACGAGAAGATTTCTACTTTGAGGAACGATATATCTGCCGATATCTTATTAATGAAAAACGACATTGCCGCTGACGTTGAAAATTAAATTTCGTCTCTAAAATCTGAAATCGAGAATAAAATGTCAACGATGGACGAGAAAATCGAGGAAAAGATTACAACCATAGACGAGAAAATCAAGTAGTTAGAGGAAAAATTTGCCGATTCAAGAACGCGAGGCACGCCAGAGGAAGAAAAGAAGACCGAGCAAACGAAACCTTGCAAGCCAGAAACAGTATCTAAGTTTGAAGACATTTGCAGTTTTACCCGAGTCAAGGCCCCAACGTTCGATGGAAAAATGTCGTGGACCAATTATGTGAAACAATTTGAAGCACCGCTAGAGTGAATAATTGGTCCGATAGAGAGAAGGCAGTGAACTTAACCATCGCGCTTCGCGGAGATGCCTTAGATGATACCTTTGGAAGAAACGGATGACTTCGAGCAGCTGAATAAGAGGTTGGACATGCGATATGGTCATGAACATCTAGAACATTTGTACCAATCTCAACTGAATAACCGAAGGCAGAAACGGGATGAATCCCTTCAAGAATATGAAGTGGACATTGCCCGACTAGTTCGATTTGCTTATCCGTCAGCACCAGAGAACATGATAGAATGTCTGGGCATCCAGGCCTCTATTGATAGCTTACGTGACCCCGATATGCAGAGGACGCTTCGTTTAGCCCATCCGAAAACATTAGTCGACGCATTGACAGCTGCCCTTGAATATGAAGCAGCAACGAAGGCTCCAGGATATAACAAAATCATGACCATCCAAGAAGAAGGTGACGAAGACAGATTTGACCAGTTTGTCAGTTTAATGAAACATATGATGGACAAGAAACCGAGAAAGATCAGATGCTGGAATTGTGGCGAGCTAGGGCATGTACGTAGTTCACGTAAGCGCCCCAAGACTCCTGCAAACCAAGAACCCCAGTCACAGGAAAACTAGAACTGGTCGGCTACGAGGGGGCAGCACCGACCCTTGATCGTTCCAAAGACCCTCTCATACTGATAGCTTCTCTCAGATGTCGCAACGACAGTGTATATGTGGATGGCGAAGTAAATGGCAAGAAATATGCTCTGCTGGTTGACACTGGAGCAAATAGGACCATTATACGACCAGAAATAATAAACTCCAAGAAGAAGCTTTTACCAACGAGACTGCGACTGTGGACCGCCACAGGTGAGAGCGCCAACGTTCACGGTGAGACACAAATCCAATTGGGAATTGGCGCAGAAAAGTTCACGCATACGGTAATCGTAGCTGACATTGAAGAAGACGTGATTCTGGGAATGGACGTAATGAATGTACATGGTTTCCAATTAGACTTTAGAAACAGAACCATCAAAATGGGTTCCGAGGAGGTGTTCCTGCATCCATATGAAGGCAACGCGGTGTTTACAGCTGTACAGGAAGATACCGTTCTACCTGCACGAAGCGAAACCATGATAGTAACCCAGCTACAGGGAATCATGGAGGAAGGTACACCTGTTATGATGGAGCCAAGGAACCACGACGAAGAAGTTGGCAAAGAAATACTAATTGGAAAAGGATTGGTCACGTCGGCGAAAGAGATCCCAGTACGTGTAATAAACGTGAACGATAACCCAATTACAATCAAGAAGGAAACCAAGATTGGATCCTGCGTACCAGTGACGTCTATAGTTCGTCAAACAACGACCACTGACAATTCTAATGCGAGATGGTCAATATTTGGATCGAGCTAAAAAAAAGAATGAGAGAGTTTCTCTTGCAGTATCGAGACTTATTCATACCAAAAGGAGGAAAGACTGGCAGAACATCAGCCGTCAAACACAAAATCGATACTGGTAATGCTAAGCCAATTAGACAATCAGCTCGAAGACTTCCACGAGCGAATAGAGAGGAAGCTGAAAGAATAATTCGAGAGATGGCAAAAGAAAAAGTAATAGAACCATCTACTAGTCCATGGTTGTCTCCAGTAGTGCTCGTCAAGAAAAAGGATGGAACTACGAGATTCTGCGTGGATTATCGCCAGATTAACAACGTGACGAAGAAAGACAGCTATCCCCTGCCTCGAATTGTCGATACGCTAGACACTTTGGCCGGCAGCAAACTGTTTTCCATCTTGGACCTGAAGTCTGGTTATTGGCAAGTGGAAATGGTCCCAGAAGATAAAGAGAAGACTGCTTTTACCACCGGATCTGGATTATGGCAATTCAACGGTATGCTATTCGGGCTCTGTAATGCGCCTGCGACATTTGAAAGACTCATGGAAAATGTCTTAAGAGGGTTGTCTTGGAAGACATGCCAGGTCTATTTGGACGACATCGTAGTACTGGGGAAGACATTTGACGAGCATCTGAACAATTTGGAAGACGTATTCAAACGACTCCAAGCTGCCCAGCTCATGTTAAACCCGAAGAAATGTCAGCTATTCCAAAACCGAGTCAACTATCTAGGTCATATAGTGAGCAATGAAGGAGTGGCGGTGAATCCAGAGAAAATTGCTTCCATTCAGCAATGGCCGCAACCAACCGACAAACATCAAATTAGGAGTTTTCTTGGACTTTGCACGTATTATAGTAGATTAATCAGGAAGTTTGAAGGTAGTGCCAAGCCTCTAACGCGACTCACAGAAAAAGCAAGAGCTTTCCAATGGGACGAAGACTGTCAAACGGCTTTTGAAACTTTGAAGAGGCTTTTAACCTCGGCGCCGATATTAGGATATCCATTACCAGAGGGAGACTTCTTGACGCTGACGCAAGCAACGTAGGAATTGGTGGAGTGCTCTCACAGATCCAAGGAGGGCAAGAAAGAGTGCTGGGATATTTCAGTAAAGTCCTCTCCGAACCAGAACGAAGCTACTGCGTCACAAGAAGAGAACTTTTGGTAGTAGTGAAGTCCGTGGAACACTTTTACCAGTATCTCTATGGTAGGAAGTTTTTAATCCGGACTGATCATGCAGCAAAAGTGGTTGATGCCGTTCAAGAATCCCGAGGGCCAGATCGCTAGATGGATTGAACGACTTCAAGAATACGATTTCAACATCGAACATAGAGCTGGTGTGAGTCACCGAAATGCCGACTCCCTGTCCAGACGGCCTTGCCCAGCAGACTGCTCCCACCGCAACAAGGTGGAATCTAGGGAAGCTGCAGTTTCAAGAACTACTGTAGTCAACGAGGAATGGTCACCAACCAGGATCAGAGAAGATCAGGAGAATGATCCTCACCTGAAGATGAGCCGGCAATGGAAGAAAGAAAACCGGCGACCTACCTGGCAAGAAATGTCAAAGTTTTCACCGAAACTCAAGGCGTATTGGGCTCAGTGGGACTCTCTTGTCCTGGAAGAAGGGCTGTTGAAAAGAGTCCTTGAAAACGATGATGGTTCCGAGATAAGAAGACAGCTAGTTATGCCGAGAACAAAAGTAGCTGAGGTACTAAAGAAGTTACACGACAGTCCATCGGAAGGTCATCAGCAAGTCCGTGAATGGTTTTATTGGATGAACAGCTCCGACGATGTGAAGGACTGGTGTAAGAAATGTTGTGCTACGAGTAATGGACCACATCGCAAGAGAAAGGCACCCATGAAACAGTACAATGTTGTAAGCCCTTTCGAAAGGATTGCTTTAGACATCGCTGGACCATTTCCGACAACAGAAAATGGTAGCAAATACATACTGGTTATAATAGATTATTTCACAAAATGGGTAGAAATTTACGCTATTCCCAACCAAGAGGCCACAACTGTAGCAGATGTATTGGTGGAAGAATTTATCAGCGGATATGGAGTGCCCTTGGAAATCCACAGTGACCAGGGAAGAAATTTTGAAAGCCATCTATTCCAGGAGATTTGCGAGAATCTGGGAATGAAGAAGACCAGGACAACAGCATTACATCCACTGTCATATGGAATGGTCGATAGAATGAACAGGACTATTGGAAAATACCTGTCCAAAGTAGTATCCAGCCATCAAAGAGATTGGGACCAGTATCTTTCCCTATTCGCATTGGCTTATCGATCTGCCGTCAATGAGTCCACGGGTGAAACACCGGCGAAGATCCTGTTTGGAGGTGAAATGAGGCTTCCCTGTGACCTGAAATTTGGCTGTCGGCCTGGAGAAGATATAGCAGGCGAAGACTACGTGATCCAATTGAGAAGAAGGCTGGACGATATTCATGAATTAGTTCGAACAAATCTTCAAGTTGCCAACGACAGAATGAAAAGTCGGTACGACACGCAGGCCACAGAAGGCGGTTTTAAAGAAGGGGACAAAGTATGGTTACACAATCCGGCAAGGAGAGAAGGATTTTCTCCAAAATTACAAAAATCCTGGCAAGGTCCATACTTAATCAAGAAAAGGATCAATAATGTTATATATCGCATAAGCAAGATCCCCAACGGAAAACCAAAAGTAGTTCACCAAAACCGATTAGCACCATTCGAAGGAGACCATGACCTGGAGGAAGGAGTGAACCTTATTTGAGATGTGTCTGACCCTACCTTCGAGGAATTTATGGGCACGTATGGAGGTACCGGGAAAGCTAGATATGGAGTCACTTCGGAACAACAACAAGATCTGTCACTCTCCCGGAAGATTATTCACTGGCATACAACATCCCCGCCCGTATCAAGAACGCACGAGGGTTGGCAACCGTCTTTCGAAAGAACTTCGTGCAATTAGAAAAACTTGAAGACCATATTCCAGCTCCTGGCAAGAGACTGAAACTGAAACATAATTCGCGGTACGTCTTCTACGTGGTAACTAAAGATGAATTTAAAGATCCATCTACCTACCGCGATGTGTGGGAAGCACTTCGTAACCTCCGAGACCATGTGTTACAAACCAGCGTGAAGAAACTGGCTATCCCTAAGATAGCGAGTAACTAGTTGGATTGGCGAGTTATCAGGAACATGGTAGAAGTTATCCTTAGAGATACCGGTGTCCAGATATTAATTTGCAGCGACAACCCCCGTTATCAGTATCCGATGAAGACAGTGCCCTGCTATTTCCATAAGATCGGAAAGTGTGGAAATGGGGCCAGTTGCCGATTCAAACATCCAGTCTCGGCTACACAAAAGTTTCAGGAGGAACTTCCATTTAAGGAGGGGGTAATGTTACGAAACAGCACACTGGTTTAGACCCTAAATCCGACTCTGTACAAGCCAGGTATGAAAATTAAAATTATGGCGGATACGCAGTGTTTTTATAACTGTTTGGGACTATCTTATCTAAATATTGTTTTTGTGACCAGACTTATCTAGAAAAACCAGAAAAATTATTTGTCTGTGTAAGCCGCAGCCCGGAATTTTCTAGTAAGAAAGGCATTAATATAAATAAGGACCGATCAGCGGAGGAGTTAGTTGATAAAGTGATCTCGTGGAATAAATAAACAAAAATACACCGAACAGTGAAGTGCTAATTAATAATCAAGTTTGTGTGCATATAAATTAAATTTAAGTGATTAGTTAAGTATATATAAATTAAGTGTTAGTGAGTTTGTGTTTAAATAAATTAGTAAGTAGCCATATCGAGTGTTTGAAATTTATCCCACCCGTTCATTGTTTAAATAAATTATAAAAACATTATAATACCTTCAAGCTAATTTGCAGTATGTTTTCGTCTAGAACCAGAAAGATTTTGCAGAATGCCAATAATATCAATAATAATAAAAAAACTGCGATAAACATCGAGAACAAAGAAAATGAATCTGATTTCATAATTATCGTAAACTATCAAACTTTGGAAGATGGAACATTGATTATGGAAACGGTTACTTCTCATCATACAATCAATAGGTATGTTCTCAACTAGATATTTCAGTTGATCAGTTGTTTTATAAATATCTCATTCCTTTTCTTTGAAAAATGATTGGAATATGAGAATATGATGAAGAATACTGCATCCCGAACAGTGACTAGAGAGGAAATCAGTACAAGTTTCAGTGAAGATACAGAAGCGGGAATAATTACAATCTTACAGCTAGAAACTGAAAAGTCATTACAAGAATTAACATTAACCCAAAAGGATATCCTCACATTAGAAAATAATAATGAATTCACACCAGAAACTGAAAAGATACATGATAGTGAATCGTTGGAAGATTCTGAAAACATGCAGATTAATATGGAAGAAGTTCCCGAAATTATATCAGCAGAGGAAGGAGAAATGAATAATGAGGAATTAGTGAATGATCTGAATGAGGGTATGGAGATAGAAAAGTTTAAGAAAAAAGGAATTGTCACAAAGAAGAGGAAGGAAGTCGCATCACGGAGATTGGAAGGAAAGTCGTATGTTGGCTATAAAAGAGACAGGGAAAAAGTAATAACACATGATTGCACAAGGGAAGGAAGAAAAATGAAAGAGAGGTGTAAGCATGTGACTCAGAATAAAAAGTTGCATAAAACTTCATTCAGGTATCATCTAATTTCTAAAAATAATAGACAAAATATTTTCAAATATTACTGGAAATTATCGTCATGGAATGAAAAGAAAATGTATGTCAAAGGGCTTGTTGAAATAAGACAAGTGAAACGTAGAAGGAAATCTGTACAGGAAAGAGAAGGTAACGCGGCATTGAAGAAAAGTATGGGTCATGATTATTTCCTGAAAACATCATGTGGAGAGCGTATCAAAGTTTGTAGAGTACTATTTTGAATACTCTCAGTCTAGGGGAAGATACTTTAAAACGTTGGACTAGGCCAGATGAACATATCAACACATCTACATCAGATGATAGTGCAGTAATTACCCCAAAAAGAAAACTGGAAGAAATTCCTAATCTATCAGCCACGAAAAGAGCACGATTGGTTCGAGTAGTCAATAAAAAAGAAAGAGAAGATTCTGTCAAACGATGACTTAATGAAATAGCCAGAGTACCATCTCATTATTGCTGGGCAACTTCAAAAATGAATTATGTGGATAATGCTTTTATATCCAAGCAAAACATGTTCAAAATTTACAAGGAAAGTTTTATAGAAAAAAATAAAAATCCTGTGAATCTGAAATTATTCAAATCTGTTCTAAAATCAGAGAAAATATCAATTCATAAACCTCGCAAAGACCAATGCGACACATGCGTTGGATTCAAAGTTGGAACTGTTTCCCAAAATGAGCATGAGAAACATCGAGATAAGGAGAAGGCAGGTAGAGCAGCAAAACAAAAAATGAAAAATTTGGCCATGGAGCATCCTGGCACATTAGTAGTTACCTTGGATCTGCAGAGTGTCCTGACATGTCCAAAAGTGTTAGCATCTCAGAGCTATTATAAAATGAAATTACAATTTAACGATATATGCACTGAATGATAAAATGTCTCTTTATATGTTTGGCATGAAGCTAGTGGTGGCGTGACATGTAATGAATTCACATCTTGTTTAATATATTATCTCAGTCACATCCCACCTAATTTCAAATCAGTTATTCTGATATCAGACGGATTCAACTATCAAAATAGAAACAATGCATTAGCCAGTGCCCTTAGTGATCTTGCAAAAGAGAAAGATATATCTATTCAACAACTTTACTTAGATACGATGATGGAAGCAGATTCCGTTCACTCCATCCTGGAACACTATTTTCATCCACCCATAAACTCAACTATTGATTGCATTGCGAGAATGCGTATGGCCCGTCACAAACAACCTTATTGCATTAAATCACTAGATTATACATTTTTCAAGCAGTATGAGCTTGCACACAATTCTCCTTCCATCCGACCAGGAGAAAAAACAGGTGATCCCATGGTTGTTGATATGAGGCAATTGAAATATTCCCCTAGTGGAGATGTTTGGTTCACATTGGACTATTCTGAGGATTGGAATATTATGCCCCATAGACGTTATTGTCAAAACATGTCAGTTTATAAAACATCCCTTTATAGAAAACAACCTACAATTTCTTATGAGAAGTATCAACATCTACAAGAAATGAAGACTATCATCGAGGTAGACCATCACTCATTTTATGACTCGTTGCCCTATGAGAAGAAGAAAAATAAATAAAAATTATGTTAGTTTATATTTTTCTTCAACATAATAAAGTCGACTTTAGGAAACTATTAGTTTTTGTAACTGAGTTGCCTTCTATTTATCTTCAAATTGAAATAACAAACAGTGATAATAATTCTATGTGAACTGGAATATCTTCAATGTGTTCTGGTCTGGAATGAGCAATGTCTCCAAAGTAACACTTTTTCCGATTTTCAATGAAAATATCACCAATCAGCAAGGAATCGAGTATAGCTTGATAAATACATTGCTATATATTACAAATTATGAGAAAATTACGATATTACTTTAATATCTAGTGATAGAAATGTTTTTTGGTTCTCCTGTAAAATTGACTTTTTATCACATTGGAGGTATTCACAGCCCGGCGACGATATTCTAGATTAATTCCAGTAATCGCACGCCTCTATGAAATGGAACATCAATCATCAAACCTTCACAAGCTTGATTGTATTTTTAGAAACCCAATTGAGCACCTACAGTGATTCAAATGTTAACCTTTCTTCACCGAAATCCTTCCGATCGAAAAATTCACCCTCTATTTCAAAAGTTTCCTGTAAAAATCGTTCTTCAACTATGTTAGTTACCAATTTGTCTAACCAACATTGTATTTTATGCAAACAAAACCATACTATTTATAAATGTGATCAATTTTTAAGTAAAAGTCCTCCAGAAACGCAAATGTCATCTATATTGTTTGAGTTCCTCTCACAGTCTACGTTCCTGTCGATCCTAGTACACTTGTCGATTTTACAAACCCAATATTCATCATACTATATTGCACTTTCAAGTTCTACCGATGTTTCACCTAATTTGATCCCAAACCGTACGTATTCAAGTCAATCAAGTACACTACTTTATGTGAACTTCAATCCCTTGTTGAGAAAGGAGTTTTGTTATACACGACTGTAGTTGGCGTCCGTAAACATAAAGGGAGTCGGCGACCCTTGAGAACTATTTTAGATTACGGTAGCCAAACTTCTTCTAATACTCGTAAAGCTCTAAACACTTTAGATATCCCTCAGTCTCAATGTGTCCTTCAAGTTAATGGTCTCTAAGCTGCAGACTGGAAAAGTTGGATCCATTTAACTAATATTTCGCTAACTGATTTTCAATTTATCGACCAGGAACTATTGACTTATTTATCTCAGCTGATTTATTGCCCAAATTATTGCTCCCAGGCAAGATTTCTGGCAACTCAGGTGAACCCGATTCCATGAATACTGTTTTTCGTTACGTTGTCAGGGGTACGATTCATGTCAAGAATCCTATTATCACCTCTTTATTACACCACACCAATTCCAACGTATCATTAGATAGGGGAGGGTGGGGACACATTGGATAGGGGGAGACTCTGGACACAGTCAAGTTTCGCGCTCTTTTTATAGGAAACCGACAAACTCTCGTCAGTACGTTCCAGGGACTGCTTGAGTGTGGCACGTGTCTATTTAAGAAATAAAGTCAAGAGTTTCCACTGATATTTAGAGAAAAAGAAATTTTGCGTTCTGGATCTAATATTATCAAGATAATTGGTAAGTAAATTAATAGATGTATAGTGATCAATTTGTTCAATTGCTACACCATCAAGACATGAGGTATTAGTAATTGAGGTTATGTACATATGAAGTGGAAATATAAGATACTTGCTTGAAAATATCGGGTTGACTATTTTAAGGTACTAGAGGGAGACATTGGACACTAACTATGGGGACACATTGGACTGTCCAGTGTCTCCCCACAGCTTAGTATCATGTTAATTTCTGCCTATATCAGCTGTAAATAAAATTCAGTAATTAAGTATTCTATTATTTTCAGTTGAACAATGCCCAGATCGTACAAAAAAAGTACCTCGCGGGAATTCTTACCAGACAAAATGAAACAAGCTGTAATAGATGCAATAGAAAATGATATGTCTTACCGAGAGAGTGCTGAAATGCATGGAGTTAAAAAATCTAGTGACTACAATTACTTCAAAGTAGCATTAGAAAATAAGGGATTGAATATTGTAGAGTTTTCACCAAACTTTGGGAAGTCTCAAATATTTAGTAGCTAAATTGAAAATGCTCTGGAAGATTACTTATTAAAATGTTCTTCTATGTTTTATGGGCTAACACCAAATGCAACAAGGCGCTTAGCATATGAATATGCATTACAGAATTCAGTAAATATGCCCGATCCATGGAAACAAAATTAGTTAGCTGGCCAAGACTGGTTTTGAGCGTTTCTAAAACGGCATCCCAAACTTTCAGTAAGAAAGCCTGAAGCCACTAGTTTGGCAAGAATGACCAACGCAGGCATATTTCAGGAAAAACTGGGTGAAGTCATTGTTCGATATTCATTTGAACCCCGACAAATTTTTAACTTAGACGAGGTAATATTCTGCTATGTCTTAAATTAATATTTAACCGGACATATTTTATTTGTTTTTAGACGGGAGTTACAACTGTACAAAAAGTCCCAAAAATAGTAGGCAAAAAAGGAGAACATCAAATTGGCCAGGCAACATCTTGTGAATTGGGAGAACATGTAACCCAAGTGGGCGTAATTTGTGCTGCAGGATCTGCATTACCACCAATATGGATCTTTCCTAGGCACCGATTTGATGAAAAACGGATGATGCATGGTGTTTCTGATTGCGCAGCCCTTGGATTAGTACATCCAAGTGGTTGGATGACCACAGAGAATTTTTTAGAGGCACTAAAACATGTCGCAAAACATACAAAATGTTCGCTTGACAGTAAAATTCTATTAATTATGGATAATCATTATTCGCATTTATCGCTACCTGCAATAGAATACTGCTGATCTAATGGGATTATAGTGTTAACGCTGCCACCTCATACCTCAAACAAACTCCAGCTTCTAGACAGAACGGTGTTTGGCGTAACTTCTTGGTTACTTACGCATCCTGGACAAACAGCATCGATATACGATCTACCTGTCATTTGCCTACAGGCTTGGGATAGGGCTGCGACACCTACAAACATCAAAGCAGGGTTTAGGTGCACCGGTATCGTGCCATTTGACAAATCTATTTTCAAAGAGGAAGACTATTTGTCGTGTTCTGTGTCAGATAGACCTTCTGAGCCTAGTGAACACTTAGAACAGAATGAAGCATCTACATCAAAATCTAATGATTCGAAGTGAACATGCCAGTAACTTCTGGAAATCAAGCATTTGTATCCCCTGAAAATATCCGCCCATTCCCAAAAGCCCCACCAAGGAAAAGTATCCGCGCACCAAAAAACAAAGGAAAATGCAGAATAGCAACTGACACTCCAGAAAAAATAGAACTTGAGGAAATACATGCTAAGAAGAAACCGAAAAAGGAGAAGATAAAATCTGTAAAACGCAAGATAGGCCAAGATGAGGACACCGATGAAGAGGACAAAATTTCTTTTCATGACAATTAATCTGAAGATGAGCTAGTGTTTGATAGTGATGACGATATTCCAAATTTAAAAGATGATCCTGAAGGAGACTATATTATAGTCAAGGTGCACGGAAAAACTAGCATTCGAAATTATGCGGCCAAAGTTCTTAGCAAGTTTCATAATGGCTATGAAGTAAATTTTTGAAAACGCCATGTGATCTCAAATAGATTCACTCTACATGAGAGCAATCAAGCATTTGTGCCATTTGCAGATGTTCTATTTAAGCTTCCTCGTCCTATTATCGAATAAGAGAAAGATTCAAAGATATGCTGTATTTCAACTTCGATATTAGTGCATTTGGTTCACATTAATCGCGTTTTTATGTTCCTTTAAATTGCATGTTTTCCATTTTTTGTATTAAAATTCTAAAATAAATCACTGTTCTGATGATTTTTGATTCAATATGAAAATATAAACCTTGTCCATAGTCTCCCCGTCGCTTGTCCAATGTCTCCCTTCGGACGGGTAGAGTTTGGACAACCGTAAAGGTTATTATTAATTGAGTTTTTGAGAAAACCATACACATTAAGATTAATGTAAAATTGTTTTTACCTTGCCGAAAGACGCCGCTAACAACCGTTCATATCAGATTTTCAAAAATTACTTACGCCAAGATAAGAAATGAACTAATGTAAAAATTGTCCAAAGTGTCCCCACCCTCCCCTACTACTTGGAAAAATATCTGGGAAATACAAACGGTTCCTGAAGTCATTCCCATTAATTCTGATAATATTTTGTGTGGTGATATTTTCAAAGATAATGTTTCTCGTAAACCCTCAGGACCATATGTTGTGATATTACCTTTGCGAAAAATAGATCCTACTTTTCCTGGTATATGAGATCTGGCTTTATATCGTTTTCACTCTCTTGAACGCAGGCTTCTCAAACAATCCGACCTGTACGAACACTATTACGCCTTTATGTGACAGCATCTGCTGACAAACGAGGGAATGGTAAATATATCACTCACCATTGTGTGGTTAAACCTGATAGTGTTAACACCAAATTACGTGTAGTTTTTAATGCATCTGCCAACGTTTTTAATGAGCAAACCCTCAATGATTGTTTATTTATTGGACCTAAACTTTAATTTCTATTTTACTGAATTTTTGTTTACTCAAGTTCATTTTATGCGCAGACATCAAACAAATGTATCGCATGATGTTGCTTTCTCAAGAATATAGAGATTCTCAACGTATCTTTTGGAGATTTGCTACATATAATTGTGTTTGGGAGTATCGTCTGAATACTCTAATTTATGGTGTCTCCATTTCTCGCTTTTCGTACTATGCATAAACTTGCTCTTGACGAGGGACATGCATCAACTTGCTCTTGACGAGGGACATCGCTTTACACAAGCAGCTAAAATTATCCATATTTGCTCGTATATTGATGATTCTTGTTTTGGCACGAATAATTTTTTAGATGATAAAACGTGTATCAAGATTTAATTTCTCTTTGCATCTGGAGAGTTCTGAACTTCGTAAATGGTATTCAAACGAACCCATCTAATTTACCCATTTCTTCTATTAATCTAGTCTAAGTTTTGATCCAGATTGGGACAACTCTCTTAAAGTTCTTGGGTTACGTTGGTCTTCTCACTTTCGCTGTTTTACATTTTGTGTTCAACGCGAAAAAATTTTCCTTGTACCAAACTGTATGCTTCAGGAATTAGCTAGAATCTATGAACCTCCAGGATTTCTAGCTCCTATAATCCTTTTTACTAAGTTGTCAATTCAGCGTCTGTGGTTAGCCTGGAACATCTTGGCATGAATCTTTTGATATCATTCAAATTTGGGAACAATATAAAATTGAACTTCCTCTACTGTCTCAAGTTCGTATACCACGCCATTTATTGTTTTTCAATTTTTCTCAAGTCGAATTACTTGATTTCTGTGACGCAAGTGTTTGCGTCTTACATCTTCGGTGCGTGGATTGCGAGAGTGAAGATTCTGTCCAAATTTTGATCTCCAAGTTAGTTGTTTATGTTCTACAGATATTTCCTAACTTTACTGAGATCCCAACTAATGCATGGTTGGATTCCCAAATTGTATCACATTGAATTTAAAGCCCCCTCCATATATTAAAAATGTTTGTTGCCAATCGTATATCTTATATTCAGTCTAAAATTTCTCCGACTCTGTGGCATTACATTAATTCTAAGCAAAATACTTCTGATATTGCGCCCCGTGGTGTTTTATCATCCGAATTTTTATCTTAGCACGAGTGGATTAATGGTCTCAATTTTCTTTCCCTTTCGTTTCCCTACAGTACCCGTGTCCTTATCCTCTAAAGATGTTTCCGAAGAAGAACGGACTATAAATTTTGTGGCCCTATCCTTGAAACCTAATTACTTGACTCTTTCTTATGTCTCGTCGATTAAAACATGCTCCTTTATCGTACGCTTCGAAATACCCTCATTTATTGCCCCTCAATTCACCTTTGACGTTGATTCTAATTATATATTTTCACATGGAAAATGTACATGACTGACCAAAACCACCCAATTTTTGATATCCCAATGTTTTTCCACATTATCTTCGAAAAGAGCTATAAACTTTTTCAGTTCATAATGTATTCGATGTTGGAAACAGTCCCCTATGTCTTTTCAGCCGCCTATAGGTGATATACCTAAATTCCGATTGTCCTCAAGTAAAGCGTTTTCTCAGAGGGGTGTTGACTTTGAAGGACATTCTACATTACATCTTCAAGATATCGTGGTATCCGTGCAAACAAACCCTACATATGTCTCTATTTGTTGTGCCACTAAGCTTTTGCATCTTGAGTTAGTATTTTAAATTCTAAATGTTTTCTTGTTGCTTTGCAAAGGTTTATTGCTCGTCATGGTCGCGTATCCCACGTCTTTTGCACAATGGCCCCAATTATACTGGAGCTGCGAGAGAAGCCATGGTTATCAAATGGTATAGTGACGCCACTACTACACTCGATGTTCAGAAGTCTAATTATAGTGAGTAAATAACAACTAAAAGAATAAGCCCCCAACGGGTGAGTTAATTGAGACATGTGTCAAGGATGATATCAGAAAAACGAAAAAAATAAACGGAAACATAGCATTTCAGTTATATATACCTATAATAAATTAGTGAAATGAGGCAAAGTGCTTTAGAAACCGCACTGTTATTGATATCACACGTAAATCATAGGAAATAATTGCAAATTAAATGATTGAATTGGAAAAAAATTCTCTTAGAGAGAGATTTGAAACAGATCTATCCGTCAAAATTTTGGTGCCTTAAATCCACTGGGACAAATTCCAATTTCTTAGACTCTTCTGTTAACATTTTATAACATATTTTTCACCTATAGGTCAACAAATAATTATTTTGATTTTCGGCGGAAAACTGAAGCGTTGAGAACATTATAAACTTCAGTAAATATATTCACTTACTGATGCAGTCGCGCTTTTCCTGACCATTTTGCAGCTCCCTGTATAGTAGAGTCTTCGGACGAAAGACCATAGAAATTTAATGCCTCTTGTGAATAATTTTCCAAAATCCGTGAGCGCTATGAGAAACAATGGTATCCCGACGATTGCGTAAACCATTGTCAACGCTCTACCTGTTGGAGTTGATGGGTATATGTGACCATAACCTATAAACGCAAATTTCAATTGAGTAAACATGATAACAGAACTGTTGCTAATAACAATGAGAATCCTCACAAATGAAGACATATACATATATTAGTCCGAAATAAAGTATTTTACTCTCAAATGTTCATCGTTTAGTATATCATGACTAAAATTTTACATGTGTTGATATGTGAGACAAAATTAGATATATTTTATTAAATCTTGTAGGTGCGATACAATTATTGCTAAAATGTTTGATTTTAGATTAGGAGGTTAATGAATATTATAAATAAAAAATTCCTTTGGGAGGACAAATTCCAACCAGCATTATCTTTCTAATTATCTTTCCACCAGACAAATTAAAAGCTCTTTTTTACTGCTCTAGACGCTCAATTACAAAAACCTATCACGTTTCTGGATCTGAAATGGACAGCAAAGTCCTTCCAATCATCGTCACAGAAATGACTTCATTACATTGTCATCACGTGAAGGAGACCAATTTCATACATATCAATGTAATAGGTGATAATTTGTTCAAATATTGCAATTTTTTTCTCTATAAAAATAACAGTTCATTGACTATAATTGGCACAAAAACGGGCACCCCCAGAACGTTTAATGAGAAAGTCTTAATTAATTAATTTTGTATAATAATTTGGTTTCACACATTAAGTCAACAAACCTAAAAATTTTTTATCAAGGAATGTCTTCCAAATTAAGCATATTTCAGATATTATACGAGAATATTAACAAACTGGAGGCCGGTTCTGAAGTTGCTTACAGAAAGTGTACTTTTAAATCATTCCAGTAAAATCAGTGAATTGAGTGAGAAATTTAAAAATTAAATTCCTACAACTTTCACAACTGTGTTATGAAAGAAGACAGTGTATATATACATGTAATAGAAACGCCAAAAAACTGGTAAGAAGATCTAATTTGATAAAAAAGCTAAGTTGTATTACGCCAGAAATTAATAAAGTACAAGGAATAAAAACTTACTTTTTCCATAAACTAGTTAAGATATAAAGTTGAATACATTAACAAAGGTCAGACTTCTACAATTTAGAATTAAATCTTAAACTCCGAATATAAAAATAATTTTTAATGGAAGAGATACTGCAGAAGTTAGAAAATATAGATCAACGAAATGCCAGAATCGAGCAAAAACTGGACAATATCCACAGTCAATTACAAATATATAGAAAAAAGCGAACCAAGATCTGAAAAACCAAAATTATTTATTAAGAGAAGCTACGAAAAAATTGGAAACAAGAGTAATTCAGATAGAAAAGGTGTTGCAAACATTATGCAACACGAAATACACTAAAATTTATAAGTTCATATCCTAGATGTCGTCTGCGGCAAGCATCTGAGGTTGAATCATGCGCAGAGCAAAAGATAGCCTGCGGCAGTATAACGAAAACCATGGTGCAAGCAAAAGCTCTCGCGTACGAACGCGTTGTAAATACGATGTACCATAATTTTAAGTATTAAAATAATCGGGCTAGTTCCCACAAGTAGTAAAGTGTTTTTAATACGCATACAATCGGGCAAGTACCCATAAACAACAAACCATTTCAACAGTGCAGTTGATGTGTAAATATGTTAGTGTAAATAAACCAGTGTAAAAATAGTACATAGCAAGTAAAATCGAAGGAAACTTATTTATTTTAACACAGTCCACAAACCCATGAGTGATATGTGCGTAATCAAATTGTACATATCAAACAAAAGGATTTAAGAAGGGAAAACCTGATAATAAATGGCATTGAAGAGGAAATACGAGAAAATGCGGAACAACTGAATGATACGGTTAGAGAAGTAATGTAAAGTAATTTCGTTTTTAATGAAAAACATTGTTTTTGTTATGGCGTTTTCCTTTTTTTCTTCGCTGGTATTGCTTTTTCTGATTATTTTGGGAACAGGACGGATAAGAATGAACAGTTTTCTGTGGTTTTATTTTGAAAATTAAATTCAAATTTTTGTATGTATTGGAGTATAAGCTCCTATCTGTTCATTTTATTCCTCCTTTCCAATTTAAGTTTTCTACTGCTTCTCCTGTTTTTCTATTTCTTTCCCTACAGCTCTGCAGCCTTTAAGGACCGCTTTACCTCCACAGACTGTACTTTAAGGACCGCTTCACACCTTACTGTACCGACCTCTACGGAACTTTATATACTTCTACAGACCTTTACGGACTCTTACAAGATCCACTCAACGGACCACCTCGTTCTGTAGTCCAGACAACCACGGTTGAAGACCCCTCGAATACTGCTGCGAGCTGTATGTCCCGAGTTATCCCAATATAAGTCCTTAACTTATTTTTGGTATATATAAAACATTAAGTTGGATATTTTTATTATATAACTGAAATCTATTCGTATTTGTATTGAGAATATACAGTTTATGTAAATGTATTATTATGTGTCAAATAAATCCATTTGTTCCGAAATTTTGTTTGTTGAGTTGATTCTCCTTATCCCAATTGAGGTAATAAGAAATAGTGTAACTAAGGCCGAATTCACTACCTGAGTAGAGTCCCAAGGCCGGGTACTTAGGTTGTGACAATAGCTATAAAGCAACAATAATAAGGTGGAATCCTGCCAAAACACAACCATATAAAAATATAGTATCCATCTTTAAAATACATTCAGACTCAAGTTTTATTGATAAAATGGATAATAAAATAAATGAGGCAATCAAGCTAACATCAAAATTTTTAGGTATGGAAAAAAGCCGTAACAATACTAATCATATGTTCTCCAATTCAAAACCATCCATGGTTTGATAACTTTTGCAAGGACGCAAAGAAAAAGTTCAACAAGTCAAAAAACCTATTGAAAAACTCTAACTTTGAACAGAATGTAGTAATATCATATAGTGAAATTAAAAAAGAGTATAAACAACTTATTAAAAAAAATAGCTTACGAAAACGTTACAATGAATAAATTTAATAATATCAGCAACCCCTCCGAATTTTGGGAACTTCTAAAAACTAGAAGAATTAAAAATAGAGGTCCCATAATTGATACCGTCACAATGATTGAGCTTTACAAAAAGTTTTATGGAACGCACTTACATATAGATTCACAAAATTTTTGTTGTTATCCACCCTTATCTAGATATAAAATCTTCCACTAATGAAATTTTTAGAGTCTTAAACTCAGCTAAAAATAATGAATCACCCGGTGTAGACAACATTAGCAACGAACTTTTGCCTTCCTTTGGATCAGATAATATACCTGAAAAAGTTCTTCAACAAAATTTTGAACGAAGAACAAATACCACCCACATGGTCAGATGTTAAAATGATCCACTTCCACAAAAGCGGCGATATTAAAAACCCTAACAATTACCGTAGCATAGCACTTTTGAATCACAAAACTAAGCTCTTTACTCAATTAATTAATATGAGACTAACTTACTTTGTTGACAATAATGAAATATTACCAGAGTGCCAAAGCGGCTTCCGCAGAACACGCCACTGTGAAGACAACATATTTGTGCTCTACGCTATAATTAACAATTACCTTCGTCTCCTCTCAAGAAAATGATATACTCTATTTGTAGATTTATGAAAAGCTTTTGATTCGTTAGACCATCATACTCTCTGGGAAAAATTATATTCAAACGGAATAAGTGCAAACATTACTAGAATACTAAAAGTAATATCCAACCAAACAGCACTGTTTATAGATCAAGAAGGTAGCAGTTCAGAGAGAGTACAAATAACCCAAGGTGTTTTTTTACAAGGGGACCCGCTCAGCCCACTACCACTCGCGATATTTATTTCCGATATTGATAGTTATTTTCAGAACCAAGGCAGTAATGGAGTTACTCTGGATGAAGGGGATAACATAGGGATGTTGTTATACGCTGACGATCTGGTACTGTTTGCAGAGTCACAAATACAAATGGAAAATAATCTGAGGACTTTAGAATCATACTGCAACACATTTAAGCTTCGGGTAAACACAGAAAAAACTAGTTATATTTCGAAAGAACCCCATTATTGGAGAACAACCTACGTTTTCATACCTTAACAACCCAATAGGTCTTTACTTCCAATGGACTGTTTCTAAGTAATTTTAAATCACGAGAACGAAAAGCAAGAATTACTCAAGGTATTGTACTTTCAACTATAAACTCGCAAAAATTATCTTCTCTTCTGTCTTTTAAGACTCTGTATAAAAATGTTGTCATACCCACTTACAGACGTCTTTTTGGAAAAATCTCCTATTCCTCCAGAGAACTACCATAAGGTACCCCTATACAGCATTATTTCGATTAATAAAATTGTAAAACTCTGGATACGGTCATCACAAATACAATTGGTTTGTTTAGTTAATTAATGTTATAAGTATTTATTGTCCAAATAATGTTAGTCTCAACACTGACTCTATCAATGAAAATTTTACAGATATTATAGGTATGTTCCAACCAACACAAAAACCGTACAATTACGATACAAACCCAGTTGACCTGCTGACAACCGGATCCTTGTTCATGTACTTTGTATAAAAGAACAATAAACTATTCTACTCTTTTCTATATTAACAATTTGATAGTTATCGTCATGCTCTTACTTCAGTATTCCATGTAGGCTATGCATTTGTAATTGCGTATGCGATATTATTTTTGTTACTTATTGGTAATTTCAGATTAGGTGAAGTTTATGTCACTTGCTTCTGCCAATTAGTGGTAATTAGAGAATGCCCAAAGCGCATAAATTGTTGCGTCTATTGTTGCAAAAATTCAAATTTACGTGGTTCACTGTTTCGGCATTTCACGCAGTACCGTGCAACGTGTATTGTTTTAATGAGAGAGGGAATTACACTCGATATCCTGTAACGGGTCACGAGAGAAGAACTACTCATCGGGATGACCGTTTTATTCTATATTAAGCACTAAAAATTCGTCACTTAACTGCGGTAGAGATAAGAAACGACCTTTAACATGCTATAAACGCAAATGTTAGTGAACGAACAGATAGAAGACAGTTGAGTAAAGCTAATCAGATCTCTAAGACTCGCAAGAGTACCAGAACTGTACAGAGAACATCGAGTAGCCATATTATAATTCGCTATGGATCATCAAAATTGGAATACAGACGACTGGAGAGTTACGAGCCAACAATACGCAAACACCGAAAAAATACGACACCTTTTATAAAACATTGTATTATTATCTCTGTTACTTGTTTATCGTTTTTAACACAGTTTGTCAGTTTCTGTCCAGCTCTTGAAGCATAAACATTGTATTGTAATTAAAATATATTTTTTAAAAACGGTCTTACAACTTATCAATCTTTATCTGGCGCAGTCAGTAGGATTCGCGAAGTCGTGAAAGTACTGTGAAAAATCGCTTTAGTTGAAAAAACAGTGAAAATTCAGGACTCTGACGTTTTAACGTCTTTATCGCGAATCTGTCGAATCTACCCTTTTGAGGACTTTTCCGTTACCCTTTCGAGGACTTTAAGTTACCCTTTAGTGGAAACGAGACCGAATCGACTGGACCTCAGCAGAAACTCGGAGAAGAAACTGGTATCTACAACCATCGAGGTAAGTGCCAAGTTCCTTTTTGCCCTCCTAGCTCTTTCGTGGTTTTTCGGAGGATAGTTGTTAAGATTATTGAATTTTGTTACTACAGAACAATAAAGTACTTGAATTTATTAATTTATGAGCGATTTTGAATTAGTAGAATTCTTTACTAACTTGAGTATTAGTAAGAGTAAAAACAAATCTAATTTAAATAAAATTTCAAGTGACATAAATATTCGAAATATGGCAACCGCTGCTCAAGAGCCTCGTACCGTCAACTGGAATTTATTTAAGTCAAAGCTAGAAAATATTAGACCCTATGATGGAGATGTTGATACTTTAAATATTTTTATTTCGCGATGTGAAAGTTTAATAGCAACGTATATTAATTATGGCGACAGAGAATTAAGCGATCATATATTTGAATGCATACAGGGAAAACTTATTGGCAAAGCGCAATTAATGGTAGGAAATTGGATAGAACTAACTAATTGGAATATGTTAAAAGATGCTTTAAAGCAATGTTTCTCAGATAAGCGTAATCTGGACTGTTTAATTCAAGAACTCACGAGAACCAGACCGTATAGAAACGAGAATTTATTAGAATTTGGAAATAGACTTCAACTTTTACGAAGTAGCATAGTGCAGAGAATTAGTAACGATATGAATTTCCACCAAAATGAAAAAATATGTCAAATGCATCACTGTGACAAAACGGCGTTGAATACATTCTTTGCCGGTTGCACAGGAGTACTAAGAAATAATTTACACTTAAAACAACCAAATTCTTCAGAACACGCGTTAGCTTACGTTAGTGAGTATGAAAATTTTGAGAAGTTATATTCACCTTCTAACGAAACAAAATTCAATTCCCCTAAAAATAATTATAGACCTCAAAATTTCGTAAAATCAAACAATCATCAACCAAATTCACAATTTAATCAGCAAAACTTTCCAAATGCAAATAACCCCCAACAAAACTTTCGAAGAACCGAATGGTCTTCACAGCCAATAAACATTCAACCACGCCCTCCTATACAAAAACATAATTTTCCAACTAATGCCCAAGTTTTTGGAAGACCAAATGTTTTCAAACCTAACTCGATCCCTCAAAACCAAATGCCGAAACCGCAACCAATGTCCACCGCTTCTAGAATCCCTTCAATGTATACCAACAGAATACAGAATCAAAGCAATAGAAATAATAATTATTTTTCTAATAATAATAGTCAAAGACGCAATTTTATATCAGAAGAATTATTTGTTAATGACTATAATGAAGACGACGTAGATTGTCAAGAGTACAATCACAATCAACATGAAAACTTCTCTGATCAAGATGGTAATTGTCAAATAAATGACACTATTGAATGTTCAGATCCAAATTTTCAGAGCAATGCCTCCCGGAACCGTCTATCTTGACAGAACTCAATATAACTTCCAACAACCCATTACCTTACATTGAAATTCAAAAACCCCCATTAAAAATGCTAATCGATACTGGTAGCACAAAATCTATTTTAAAACCTATCGTCGCAGAAAAATTTTATCCCCATAGTATATATCACTCGAATATATCACTTTCAACTTCTCTAGGTACTAAGAATATTAGATTTCAAGCTGAGATCCCTGCATTCAGCGAATTTAATAATAATCATATGTTACAATTTATACTGTATGACTTCCACGAATTCTTTGATGGTGTTATCGGTATAAATGATTTAATAGAAATGAATTTTAATATTGACTTAAAGAATAAACGACTTATTAGTGATCACGCTATTATTCCGATTAAATTTAGGAAACCAACCGACATTAAATTTCAAATTTCAGTCGGACCGTACGAAAGAATTTTGAAAGAAATACCTGTAACCAGTCTTAATGGTGAAATTCTAATAGATAAAACTATCTTAGGAGATATTTATATACCAGAATCTTTAACTATAGCTAAAAATGGATTCGCTTTAGTTGAATTCGTTAACGAGAGTAACAAAAACGTCTCAATTACATTATTAAAACCGATAAACTCTATTCCGTATAAATCAGATTCTTATGAAATGTATAAATTCGAATGCTTTAATGATAAAACTAAACTTAATCTAAAGAAAAATGATATTCAAAATTTTATTAGAACACAACATATGAACTCGGAAGAGGAAGATAATATTATTAAGTTGTGTCGACAATTTTCAGAAATATTTCTTAAACCAGGTGACCCCCTTACATTTACTTCAAAAGTAAAACATGTTATAAAGACAACAGATGAAGCACCTGTTCTTGTAAAATCATATAGGTATCCTTATGCTCTCAAAGAAGAGGTAAGTCGACAAATAGACGATATGTTAGAAAAAGGTATCATTAAACCATCTTCTAGTCCATGGTCCTCGCCAATCTGGCTTGTGGCAAAGAAAATGGATGCTTCGGGACAGCAGAAGTGGCGTCTCGTAGTAGATTACAGAAAACTTAATGACAAAACGATTAGTGATCGGTACCCTATACCGCATATTAACGAAATTCTTGATAAATTGGGCAGAGCTCAATACTTCAGTACACTTGATCTTGCTAGTGGTTTTTATCAAATAGAAATGAGCAAGTGTTCAATTGAAAAAACAGCATTCAATGTTGATAATGGAAAATACGAATTCCTTAGAATGCCAATGGGTCTTCGTAACTCACCAAGTACATTCCAGAGAGTTATGGACGAAGTCCTAAAAGATCTCCAAAATAAGATATGCCTCGTCTACATGGACGATATAATTATATTCTGCACTGGGTTGCAAGAGCATATCCAAAATTTGAAATTAGTATTTAACAAACTGAAAGAAGCCGGTCTAAAAATACAAATGGAGAAATGCGAATTTCTACGGAAAGAAGTAGAATTCCTAGGTCATGTAGTAACACCCCAAGGCATCAAGCCCAATCCAAAACAGATTCACGCAATAAAAAATTTCCCGATTACGAAAACGCAGAAGGAAATAAAATCTTTTCTTGGCCTTCTGGGATATTACCGGAAATTTATTCGAAATTTTGCAAAATTAACTAAACCTTTGACGATTTGTTTGAAAAAGGACAACAAAATAGAGCATACGAAAGAATTTATAGATTGCTTTTATCACTGTAAAAATTTATTGATATCAGAACCAGTATTAGCTTATCCTGATTTTGAAGAACCTTTCGAAATTATGACGGACGCATCAAAGTACGCTATCGGAGCCGTACTAAGTCAAAACAATCACCCCATAAGTTACGCTTCACGAACTTTAAACTCCGCCAAAATCAACTACTCAACCATTGAGAAAGAGTTATTGGCAATTGTTTGGGGCTGTAAATATTTTCGCCCATACTTATTTGGTCGAACCTTTAAAAAATTTTAACAGACCATAAACCTTTAGAATGGCTGTTCTCTCTCAAAGAACCAAATTCACGTCTGATGCGCTGGCGGCTTAAGTTAGAAGAATTTGAATACACTATAAAATATCAAAAAGGAAAATTAAACCAAGTAGCAGACGCTTTATCACGAGCACCTCCTAAACTTGATTTGAATGCCTTAGAAACCGAATCATTAGATGTTAATATAGATGATATTGATTCTATAATTCAACAAGAAATTGAAAAGCTGAGTGAATTGCCAAATTTGTCCGTAAATGACATTGATGACACATTAAACGAAAATAATAAAATAAATATTACTGAAAGTGTTCAAATTTTACCCCCATTATCAGATAATTCAGAAACCGATTTAGAAACCGTACATACATCTGTAGAGAACCCAATCCTGTCGATACCCATTGTAGATCGAGCATTAAATCAATATAAAAATCAAATACTTTTAACGAGTGGCGATATAGTTGAAACACTTTGTAAAAGTGAAAAAATATTCGAAAATTCAAGATTAAACGTTACCTTACCAAGTAGAAATTTGGAAGAGAGTATTTTTAAGTTTGCCAAATACTTTCTAAACCCCAAATACACGTATGCTTTGTATTTTAAAACGCAACATTTACCCGAGATTTTTGTAGTAACTCTTCAAAAATATTTTAGAAACTCTGCATATAAACTTTTACATTGTACAAAATTTTTAAGCGATATTTTAACTATAGAAGAACAGCAGGAGAAAATAACATACTACCATATTCATAAAAAAGGACATCGCGGAATTAACGAAGTAAAAGCATCATTAAATAAATTTTACTATTGGCCGAAAATGAACGATGATATAGAAAAATACATAAATAATTGTGAAACGTGTTTGAAAAACAAATATGACCGAAAACCCCTTATTGTCAAGTTCAATTTAACACCAACATCCTCTAAGCCCTTCGATCACATACACATAGATGTATTTAGAATATCTAATACCCCCTTTTTAACTATTATAGACTCATTTTCTAGATATGGACAAGCCTATCCTCTCGATACTGTTAGTGGTATTTCAGTCGTAGACAGTTTATTAAGTTTTATAACTCATCATGGATTACCCTTAAAAATTACCACCGATTGTGGTACAGAATTCAAAAACAAAGACTTAGAAGACTTTTGCAAATTACACCGAATCGAACTACATTACACAACGGCTAAAAATAGTAATTCAAATTCGCCGGTAGAACGATTCCACTCTTCCTTAATAGAACACTTTAGATGCTTACGAGATGAAAACAAAGACTTAACTCCAATTCAAATAATAAAACACTCTATACTAAGTTATAACAACTCGATACATTCAGCCACGAAATATACCCCATTCGAAATAATTAAAGGTCATATAGACAATCCAGACCCCTTTGATCTGAACGATCATTTAGTCCTATCTTATTATGTACAGAATCACAAAGAAGCTAGTAAACAGCTATATAAGTCGATAAAAGAACGCAATGAAAAGGTAAAAGAAAACTTCATCAATAAAGCTAATCAAAGTCGTAACGATCCCCCTGATTTTTCTGCACAAGAGACGGCATAAGTAACAAACTAAGTCTCGCGATAAAAAACTCCCGAAATTCAAAAAGGTAGAAGTAGTAAATGATAGCGGTGTCTTACTAGAAACTAATAAAGGTACCTATCATAAGAGTATTATTAGGAAACCTAGAATTAATTTAGATAACGTTTTGCAGGATCAACAGGATGAAGTCACTGATACTCCTTATCTGCCTGATCCTTCAAATGAATAGAATAGTTAGTATTAGGGAAGAAATTAGCATAACTCCCTTAGAAAGTATGATACTTCCAGTAAAAATAGGTAAAGCTAGGATTATATACACAAAACATACATTTATCCATTATTTAGATATTAAAGAAGTAGTTAGACAGATAGACACGTTAAAAAGTCATTTCTCTATTATACAAAAAACTGTAGTGAAACTAAATAGTTCAAATCCCATTTCATACCATGGCTTAAGTGAAAATCTTGTAGAGAGAACTGAGTTTCTAATGAATTCTTTAGACAGAAAATTTGAAAACTTGAATCCCCATATGCGTTCAAAGAGAGGTCTAATCAATGGATTAGGTCAAGCTAATAAATGGTTATTTGGTAATTTAGACTCAGATGACGGTGAACGTTATGACAATGCAATTAAACTTTTACAGGAAAACCAAAAACATGTAACAGATGAATTGAATTTACAAACTTCTTTGTTCAAAAAATTAATTAATCACTATAATCAATCACTAACAACACTTTGGCAAAATCAACAAAAACTTCATAACAATTTAGAAAAATTTCAAGCATCTATTTTAAATCAAATCGACTCTTTAGGTAGATATATTACATTTCAAGGAACAATAAGTCAAATTAATCTCGATTGCCAAAATCTAATATCATTTATAGATAATATCGAGAATGCTATCTTATTTTCTAAGTTAAATACTCTTCATAGTTCCATAATATCAAGTTCCGAAATTTTAGATTTAATTAAACATTTAAATCAAATATACGAAATGGATCAAATCCCTAAATTCAATAACATCTTAACATACTATACGTTTCTTGGTACTCAAATGACCTTTTCTGGTTCGAAATTAATATTTGCAATTCATGTCCCTATCCTAAAACCAAAGTCCTTAGAATTCTATCACATATTTCCCGTAATTCAAAAGAATATAGTGTTCACTCCCACTTACCCTTACTTGGCACTTAATAACGAAGAAGCCCAACCAGAGAAAGAAGAATGTCCGAAAGTTGAAGACATCTACTACTGTATTCAAGAGTTTATTCCTGCCGACAACTGTACGCTGCAACTCCTAAACGGCCAGTCGCCAACTGGATGTTATGCGACTCAAATAGATAATCAATACTCAATAATCAATCAAGTTACAAATAACGAACTGATGATCATCCCTGCACAATCCCAAGATGTTGTTTCAAAGTGTCGAACTCATCGAATATTTCAAGTACAAACACCCTCCTTAATAAATATTCCAGAAGATTGTGAGCTGTCAATTAATAAACTTAAATATTCATTCAAGCAAGAAATTCAAAAAGGAAAATCACTAATCTTGCCGAGACTGGAAATGAAGAAATTCAGAATTCAGAAAAATTATCAAGCTTCAAACCTCACAGAAATAAAACTCGACGACTTGTACGAAATTAACAGAATTGCCAAACAGTTGAAACCCCTAGAGGAGCAGACAACTAACTATAAAGTACTAGCCATATCGACAACTTCAATATCAATAATTTTATTCGCAACAATAGCAACTTACTTCTTGTTGAAAAGGAAACGTAGTCAATCGAAACCCAACGAAGAAAAGGAAATCAGTTTAGAAGAAATTACAACAGATTCATCCCACAAAAATAATTCCATTATTTTTTCGTCCTAGGGATGGAGGAGTTACGAGCCAACAATACGCAAACACCGAAGAAATACGACACCTTTTATAAAACATTGTATTATTATCTCTGTTACTTGTTTATCGTTTTTAACACAGTTTGTCAGTTTCTGTCCAGCTCTTGAAGCATAAACATTGTATTGTAATTAAAATATATTTTTTAAAAACGGTCTTACAACTTATCAATCTTTATGTGGAGATATGTGTTTTATACTGATGAGTACAGATTATTTAATTAGGAAAAATATATTCAGGATATCCCCATAGGGCTAATAATATCTACGCTTTAATATTTGTAACATCATATCTTCTTCTTTTTCTATTAACATATATTAATTCTATCACTTCTTGCTCTAGTCAAAAATAATTATTAAACATCAGGTAGGCATCAAACGAAATGTAACTTATCTCATTCTGACGATGATATTTAATATCGGAACAATTGTCAAATTTCTTAGAATTATTACCATTTTTCCAATATATTGTGGAATTATCTAGAAACAGTAAGTTTCGTTCAAAACAGTAGTACAGATTTTGTCTACGATCCCTGCATAGTCGAGAAAGAGTCTTTAGAAGAGAAGGTGAATAATATGACGACCGCACTTTAAACAGTAGACTAAGTTTTCAAATAAAGTTTATAGTCTGTTTCTTATTGTCTGACAGCACGCGAAAAGGTCACAGAAGCTAGTCAGATAGTGAACCATAAGCGTTCCCGTTCATCTAAGGAATTTATTTACTATTTAATTTTATACCCGATCTGATATATAAAGGTAATATAAATAAAAATTCGGTTAGTTAAAACAACTAACTGACCTTCATACATTTGTAGAGTACATACAGTTAAAACAATAAATAATTTTTGGCATAATCTTGTAACGCAACTATTCTGACTGAAAATTTCATTAATTATCTTGAGAATTTTAAGCAGGTCAATTCTTGGAAGACATATTAACAAACCATTTATCAATTAATTCTCCACAAAATTACTTTCTGATTTTCGAAATGTTTATAATAACATTTCCAAGAAACATTACAATAGGGTCCTACTAGGGATTGTCCCAATAACTACTTAGAAATTTTGCAGGTATATACGGTGAAACTTGGTCTCGCCCAAATTTGTATAATTTGTGTTGCTTAGAGTCGCTTATGTTCCATAAGTGTTAACTGTGTTGTGAAAAATGTTTTCAAATTTTACCCCAGTAAAGTGTAAGAGCGTGCTTAGCTTACAAACGAAGACTATATTGTTAAATGTGCAAGATGCTGTTGTACATCAAATGCCGGCTGCTACTGTTAGAAATATAGTTTCGACATGTTCCAATATGACAGGAGTTAGTGAATCTACTATTTACAGGCTTCTAAGGGAGAGGAAAAATGGAAATATATCTCCACCTAAAAAGTCAACTGGAAGAAAACCATTTGACCTTGATGAACATATGCAAAATACAATAAGACGAAAAGTACATGAATTATATTTGGAAAAAGAGATCCCAACCCCTGACAGAATTATAAGAATGGTGAGGAGGACGAGAATTTGCCTGACATAGGGCGAAAAACTTTGTGGAAAATATTACACAAATTAAATTTTACTTGGGAGAAGCAAAGTCGCAAATCAGTGCTAATCGACAACGAAGAAATAATATGTTGCAGACGCCAGTATTTACGAGATATCCGAAAATACAGACAGGAGGGAAGACAAATCTATTATCTAGATGAGACATGGCTCAATGAAGGACATTCCGTGAAAAAAATATGGCAGGACAAAAGTATTCAAACCAGTCGTCAAGCTTTCATAGAAGGTTTATCTACTGGACGGAAAACTCCTATCGGTAAAGGTGGCCGACTAATAGTAACGCATATTGGATTCAATCAAGGGTTTGTTGAAGGTGGTTTACTGGAGTTTCAGTCAACATCATTCAAATACTATCATGAAGAAATGACTGCAGATGTATTTTACACAAATGGTCGAATTAATTCCATATAATGCTGTAATCGTTATGGACAATGCCACTTATTATTCGCGATTAACAGAAAATCTTCCATCTACCTCTTGGAGAAATGCTGATATTAGAAACTGGTTAATCGTAAAAGATATACCATTTGAAGATGATATGTTGAGAAAAGAACTTTTAAAGGTTGCTTCAGATCACAAGCTACAATTTAAAAAGTTTGTTATTGATGAAATAGCCAAGAATCGTGGGATTACAGTGCTTCGTTTGCCGCCATACCATTGTGAATTGAATGCGAAAGAATTAATATGGGCCCAAATGAAAGGTTATGTAGCTAGACATAATGAAACATTTGAAATAAAAGATGTTCGTGAACTCATGAAGTACTCATTGACAACAATAACTGCAGAGAACTGGAGAGATGCTGTGAATCATGTAATTAAAGAGGAAGAGAAAATGTGGGTTTTAGATAACCTCATAGAACAAACTATAGAACCGATAGTGATCTCTCTCGACGAGTCTTCGGATGATTCTTGTATGGCCAGCGAAGAGGATGATACTATAGATTGAATTTCATATTTCCTATAAATGGTATGTTTACTTTACTTAATATACATTAATTCAATGTCAATTAATTTGAATTATGAGAATTAAACTATATTTTGTTTAATTAATATAATTTAATAAAAATGAAAATGTAACTTGTTAATAGGCCTAAACGAATGAATATTATTTCAACTGTAATGTTGACCGAATCTAATTAAATAAGCAAAATTAACTAATATCGTAATCTCCGCCACTGCCGCACTGTTTATCCCTTTGCTGGCATTGTTCAGTTTTATTACCATATTGTATTTCGAGCTAAAACAGGGATGTACCGATAACCAATACAGACACCTACTTGTTTTGCATTAGAATTTTAGTATTTACTTGTAAAATTCTTAGGATCACTCTGTAAGAGATAATTCTCTATTTGAATATTTAATGAGGCTACTGTGCTGTCAGACATTAAGAAATAGACTATAGTTATGGGGTGGGCTAGAATATCTTCGGAGGCGCGAACACAATTGTACATGGTCCATAGGGGGTCTGTCACAACGGATACGTACATAAATGAAATACTGCAAGTTTGTGTTGTCTCATACACACCATTGATTGGTGACACTTTTCCACTGATGCATGAAAAAGCACGTCCTCAAGCATTAAATTACTTAAATGAAGTCGGCATTTGCCAAATTGCATGGTCAGCCCACAGTCCCGAGATAAATTCCATCCAGCATGATAGTGACATGCTTTGTAGGGATTCGATAACGGGTACTGGAGCGTAGACCAAAAGCCACAGACGCCTATAGTTTCATTGTCACTAAAACGGTTTAAAACTTTTTGATATATTCTATGCGACTCTGCAGTATTTATGCTAAGATAGATCTGTCTAATATCGGTAGAAATTGCGACTTCAAATAGGCGGAAATTTAAAAGTGAAGTAAATAGGTCTGCTTGTAAGTTAGGACCAGAGTGTGGTACATCATTTAAAGACATGCCAGCATCAGTTGTAGCGCTAGCGTCTCATACAAAGCGGGTTTTAGTAGTGGACTTATCTGGGCGTACTACAGAGTGATGCGGAATACCTAATATAGCCTGAATTTAGAACTTCTTCACATAAAGCGATTGCAGATAAGTAACCATTACTAACATAATCCATAATTACGTCATTATAATATTTACTTAATTGTGGAAAAGAGCGAAAAACTTACGTTCTAAAGAGAGGAGCCTACGGTGAGCAACTATGTAGGAGTTGCCTAAAGAAGCGGGTTCACCCTTAAAAGGCAGCGAAACAGTAAACCTACCAGTACTATCTCTAGTATAATTATAAATCCTCTCACTTTGTGAGTCATCAGAACTCTGTCAAGACGGCAATGAAAGCTCTTCAAGAGCCCAAAATAATTTGAAGCGTCAAATGTTATAGGACCGAAGGACCAGGCTATATCATCATAGGAGTGCGAGACAGGAAACTCACCCATAATAATATAACCAAGCGAAGTCTCCAATACCGGATAGTGACTTGAAGTACCGGCGGTGACGTCACCGTAAGCGGGAGAACCGACGAACTCAGCGTGTCGTATAGCGTGCGACGAAATGGATTTACTACTTTTACTAGATCCTAGTAGTAAATACGGGAAAATGTGCCTCAAGTATAGCGTGTACTTGGCCTGGGACGTTCCAAGTCTCGTCTGTCGAAGGTATATCCTTCAAATAATCCAAACATGAAGAATGTATACTACATGTCGGCAAGCTATCTGTGATTTTATCGACAACAACGAATTTAAAATTATATTGTTTTCTGAAAATCGCGATTTAATTGTGAGTGTGACCCAACCTTTAATTGGCATCGTAACAGTGCCTACTGATTTAATATTAAAATTATTCAGAGGTGTAATATTCACATTTATTTGTTTACAAAAACTGGTTGTTACAATATTATTCTGTAACGCACTATCTACTAAACACCTCAGTATATAACGTTTCCCATTAAGTGGAACATAAACTTGCGTGGTAGATAACAACATCGTGGATTTGGTACAGTTATTAGCTTTGTTCGCGGGTCTGATTCCGAACCAGTTTAGGGACTGGCCGCATGCACACATTCAGAATCGTCGTGCGCGGTTCGCTCAGTTCTGAATGTGCGCACGACGATTTTGAATGTGCGCATGCGGCCAGTCCCTAAACTAGTTCGGAATCAGACCCGCGAACAAAGCTATTAAAACTGGTTCACGTAAATGCAAAGTAAGTGCGGCGTCCCTAGACGTAGAATAATTCGAAACGATTGCAGGATGGCATACCATCGCATACCCGCATACGGGGCGCGGTGCGAGAGCGACGATAACGTCAGCCGATTCAGGCTGAACCACGACTGGTTACACGGCCTGCGCTAGCGCTCGACTCAGGTTGCTATTCTCATGTCGCATGACAATAGGTTTGTTCTCACACGAATCACAAACCATCAGGAACAGTCAGGATTCTGCGCAATGCATTTATCCGCGTTCATACATAAGTTTCTGATTGTTTGAAAACAGCTGGACGATATTCACATAGATATGACTGATGGTTTTCCAACTGTCCAACGTCCAGCAGTTTTCACACAATCGAAACCTATGTATGAACGCGGAGAAATGGATTGCGCAGAATCCTGTTTCTGATGGTTTGAAACTCGTGTGAGAACAAACCTATTAACATTGTTATCACCTTTGACATGTAATAGCGAATGATGTCTACGATTACAAGTTTTACAATGGGTTGATGATTTACATTTTTTTGAATAATGTCGAGAGCTTCGACAATTTACACAAAAATAATTAGCATTAATGAAATTATATCTTTCAGTAGGTGACAATTTTCTAATTGAAGAACATTCGTATAAATGTACTTTTACACATTTTACAGACTGAAACATTGTCACGATCTGAAGTAGTGAAGAAAGTACGAAAGACATTAGAGTTATTTGCTACATTTGTTCGACTTGGAGAATAAGCTCCTTGTGGATGTGTCCGAAATACCTAGCTGCTTCAAAGCTGTCATAAAACTATAAAAACGATCTAAAAAATTATTTAATTGCGTACAATTGTTAGAAACAGGTTTGATATCAAATATATTATTTAAATACATAGTTTAGAGGGCCCGTTTGTCTTGGTACTTTGTAACTAGAGAATACCATATCAAAGTGTAATTCTCTTCATTAGGAACAACACCAGCGAATACATGAGCCCGCGGCCACTCAGCCTACCAACAAGGTATTGTACTCTTTGAGAATTGTTGAGGTTTTTATTATTCTGAATATTCGTATTGAATGATTCATAAAAGAGCGACAAGTTTTCCGGTTTACCATTGAAAGTAGGTAATTTAATAGGCGGTAATTTACATACTGTACTGTTATCTTTTACTTTTCCGCCCAACCTATCTATATGCGAGAAAAGTATTGGTTTACCCACAACAAAGTTGGAATTTTGAAAAAAAAATTTGAGTTATTTCTATGTTTTTCATCAAGGACAACATGGAAAAACGGTTTTCAGAAAAAAAATCCCGTGTGTATGTCGTCGTCGTCGTCGTTGTCGTCGGCCACTTTTCTTTACATGTCTTGTTAGCACGATACAGCCTCCGGAGTGCAACAAGTCACCAATTTTATGATTGAATATTGTTCAAGACATCTCACAGATGAACCCTATTTTCAGCCCACAATAGTCAGTACAACGAGTGCTATGGTACTTGAAGTACGACATTTTTGTAATTTTTTGAGAATTTTCAGTTTGTTAGCACGATACAGCTTCCGGAGTGCAGAAAGTTACCAATTTTATGATTGAATATAATTCAAAACATCTCACAGATGAACTCTATTGATTTTCAGTTCACCACAGCCAGTACAACAAGTGCTATAGTACTTTAAGTACGTCATTTTTGTCATTTTTGGAGAAATTTCACTTTTTTAGCACGATACAGCCTCCGGAGTATATACAAGTGACCAATTTTATGATTAGATATTATACAGGGTCTTAAAGATGAACCCTATCGATATTCAGCTCATTAAAGCCAGTACAACGAGTGCTATGGTACTTGAGGTACCAAATTTTTGTCATTTTTGGAGAATTTTCAGTTTGTTAGCACGATACAGCCTCCAACATGTATACAAGTGACCCATTTTATGATAGAATATTGTTCAGGGCACCTTATCGGTGAACCTTATTGATTTTTAGCTAACCACAGCTAGTATAACGGTTGCTATGGTAACAGTGCTACATTTTTTGTTCTTTTTGGAGAAATTTCGGGTTGTTATTACGATACAGCCTCCGGAGTGTGAACAAGTGGCCAATTTTATAATTGGATATTTTTCAAGGTTTCTCATTCAAGGTGTCTATTGATTTTCAGCTGACTATAGCGAGTACAGCGGGTCCTATAAATCCAGATAAACTGCATTTTTGGTGACATTTGGAGAAACTTTGGTTTGTTAACATGATACGTACCCCGAAGTGTACAAGTGACAATTTTATGATAGAATATTATTCAGGGCATATCACAGATGCGGAAAAGTTAGTTTTAGTCTCTAAAACCGTTTATTTTTGAATTATAAAGGGATTGATTATCTTGTGACGATTTCATTGCCACATCGCGAATATGTTGAGTAAATGAATAAAGCGTTTCAAATGCAGTGAAACTGCTATAATTTGGTAGGTATTTAGGGTCTAGCTGTATTTCTAGTAAATTAACGTTGTCACAAAGTTTGTTAAATTAGTTATACAATTGACTAATGTTAGCGGTTTTGGTAAGAAACTCAGATTTACTTCTGGTGTCAATAAAACCAGAGTCACATACATGTTTTGCACTATTGTATAATGAGCTCACATGCGAAAATATTGTTTCCTTCTTTGCTGTTGTGAGTTTTAATTTTAATCGTAAGAAATGAATTTGAATTATGATTCTAAAATTAACACTTCAGAAAGCAATTAAATACTTCACAACAACTAATAATATGTGTATAAATGAAATATAATTTAAACGTGCATTGCGAAAATCTATAAAAGGAAGTAAAAGATCAAGATAATAAATTTGCGTATATGTGGAATTTATGTATATGAAATGAATAATAAAATATACAGATGTGGATGCGGGTTCAAATCCAGCTCGTAAGGATACAAAAATGTTGTTGCGTTTTTTGGGAAACTTCCCTGTGAACAGAGTGTAAGGCCACAAACCCCACGAATCTAACCACAACAGCGTCTTGTATAAAGGCATGCACCTACCTGTAAAATCCAGATGTCTATCCTCCAAAGTTCTGTGTGGCGACGGTAACAATTTTTACTTTTTTGCGGGTGCGAATACGGTTTTATGTGTGAAAAATACGGTGACAGTTTTACTTGATTCTTTCAACTATCTGACAGCAGTTGTCATCCAGACCATAGTATTTTTTAAGGTATACTGTATCCAGATAGAACATCTAAATCCTAGAGATAAGTACACTCACTTTTGCCAGAGCGCGCTGAGTGTTGCGGTTAAAAACAAAGATAAGCGGCGTGAACAATACTTTTGAAATACCCAGTATTGTATACGAGATCAAAATGGTTGAATGACCTAGTATATGTCAAATTTGGCATTATTTAATTTTAGATGACATTTACATGGAATATATTCAATAATATATATGCGTGTCATAATATAATAAAGAAATATTTAAAATTAAAAACAGAGGTCACTGTAGGCATTTATTGAGAATAAAAGAAAACAAATCTCTTTGTAAATAGAAATTATTAAAAAATAGTAGATCAGAAAACACGGAAAGTTGTGATAACAAGATAATTTTTTGTTGATTGGGAAAAAGTAGTTGAATTGAATTTGAGATCCCGTACAGATAACATCATATTTGAGATATTTCCAAATATTTGTAAAAATAGTATAGCATTTTGACTTATGTAATCAATAGTATAAAGCTTCATTCGATACCCATTGTAAATTCTGTGCGTGTGTGTTTTGGAAAATTTAATCATAGTTCGAAAAAAGTGAAAGATCCAGGATTCTAAATTGTATTTAGAATAGTACGAGTTTGCTGTTCCTGTCCAGAGAACTGGTGAGTCCGTTCTAGTTCATTGATAATTGAATAATGCATCATTTCATCGAAAACATCAGGCCTTTAACAAAATTAAGATATATGCATCTAAATTTTAAAAATATAAATTAGAATTCAAATTATAAACTGTATACATATTGAACAATTAAACAATTCGAAGAATTTATTAAAACATTTTAGGACTGTGATCGGGTATTTGACATTAATTTATCGAGTCGAGTGACAATTCAATATTTTTGAACATTTAGAAAAATTCATAAACTTTCGTAAATAGATATTAGATATACTAGCTCGTGATTTATTTAATTTTAATTTGTATTTGGGTTGATAAAATTTTGTTATTTGTTTTAAAGAAAAGGGAAAACTAAGATTTGATTTTGTGATTGGATAATTGTAGATAACATATGAATTTCAACTTACATTGGAAGTTGTTTATAATATTTGGAAAAGTTTATAGAAATTAAATATTAATAGATAGCGGTTTAAATGTATCATGCCGTTGCCCTGTGGCGACGTTCCTACTTTTTTTACAACAGTAAACTCAATGTTATTCACTTTACCATATACGACATACCAAGAAAAAAGGGATTTTCATACTCATGGCACGAGGGCAAAACAAAACGTGGAGCTAATTAAATTGCAACTTGCATCTACGATTTCCTTATTAAAAAATGCCAGGGTTTGAATGTCACACTTTACAGTGACAATTGCGTAAGGAAAATCAAAAGTCACTTCATTAAATCTATGACTCTATTTTGCCTACAAAATTCGAATATCCAATCTATTACACACAAATTTTTGGTCGCCGGACACACTCAGATGGAAAGGAACTCGATGCACTCCTGTATAGAACAAGTCAAGAGAAGATCTTTAAGAAGTGGACCAATCTAAAAAACAGGTAAATATTTTATTTTTGATCATTTAAAATCCGATAATGTTATAGACTGGTCGGTAGCCAAGAACTATGGACCCTTGTCATAAAATACAACAGGAGAAATAGTTGTGTAGGATAATATTGAAGTTTGTCATATAAACAAGGAAAAAACGGGCATTTTTTACAAAGAAAGTTTTGAAGACACCGTGTTCAAAGAAATTCAAATCACAACTAGTCAAAAAAATGATGCCACAAATAACCTGCAATTGGCATATACAACGAAGAACCGAAACTTACCTATAAATAAAATTACTTTACTAGAATCCTCATCAGATTCCTGAAAAGGCAGGCAGAGGTGAGAAGAAGAAAAATATGTGTTTTGATGAGACTATAACGAATAAAAATAATTAATTTTCTATTAATTTCCCCCGAGAAGATATGCAGTAAAATGTGAATTTCTTCTGCACCATTTATCAGCTTATATCTCTCAAATTAACAAGGTTAAAGGAAAAAATGTGTTCTTGTACTTCTCAGCGATCCACCATCCCTCTTATTTATGGTATTCATTCAATAAATATCATATAAAAAACGTGTATTTTAATTAGTCATGGACAAAATGTTTGTGGCTGAAAATCAAAGACTTTATTCAATTGTATTGAATATTTTTTGGCTGTGAAAGAACTATTTAAATCCTTACCAATAGTAGTAACAATAGTCAGTGCGTAGACTACTCCATTCAAGAAACTCCACGATCTTTGACCACTGTATGTCTTCATACCTGCTTCGTGGGCTGCATGTAGCTCTTCTTCAAAAGTTCTCAGTTTATTTCTAAACAATGATTTCCAATCATCTTCTCTCAAGTTGTGACTTTTGATCCATAATAATTCTATGAAATCCCTCTTTACCCTTTTCACGCCACATTTGTAATAGTTTTCAAACCTTCCTTCGGTGTATTTGAAAATCAATCCTGCGGTACCACAAAACATCATAATTAAGAATAATTCCAACATACACTTGATCCATAAGCATTTAATTTTTCCGTATTCTACTCGCATTTCTACCTTATACAGTCTAAATGCTTTGATGATGTCTATGATGGAATAATATTTGAAGATTTTATAAACATCTTTTAGTCTTAACTGAGGCAACTTCACAATCGTTTTTCTAGAAACTACATTCTGTGTTTTAGGATCTAATATTTCTACTACTTTTGACGAGTACGTTGTTTTTCTCCTTTGTCTTAAGCCGGATATGGTAACGGGTTCCAAGACTTTCGCTTTTTTTATTAGAGGTTTTGAAAATTCCAAGTCTGGGATAACTGTATTAAGACTTGTGTCAGAATATTTCCTTGGTTTTCCTGCAAAAATAGTTTTGTTTTTCTCTGTGTTGAAAGTTTCATATGATATTTTTGGTCTCAACACCCCCATAATATCCTTATCCTCTATTTTATTAGGTGCCGACCGACTTCTTTTAATAACTTCTTTATCTTTTCGAAATCTATCTCTACCTTTCAAAGCAGCGTTCGTTATACTTTTTTTAGTTTTATTAAAAATCGCTACCATTTCATCTTGTGCCATATCCGACAAGCTTTTCTTTCTAATCGGTTTCTCTTCCGGTGCCTGAATTGCAGCTTTAAATGTTTCAAGCTTAACTCTAAAACTGTTATTTCTACTAACATTATTACTCTTATTGCTTTCTTCTATTGATGGTGTATCTGTTTCACTTAAATTGCATCTAGCTGAGTTTTTAGTTCTCCTAGGTCTTCTCGGCCGTTCGGGAGTTTTCGGTTTTTGTTCGGTTAATTCTTCGTCTGAAGTATATTTATCATGTAAATTTCTTACCGGTGTGGGTTCCCTTCGTGTCAAACTTGTACTTCGTTTTTTAGTGAATCTTCTTCGGCGTCTCGCAACCGTATCACTATGCACTTGTTCTTCGGTTAGAAGGTTTTTAATTCTTTCAATATCAACTTGATCCTCATAATGGTTTAGTCCGTTCACTTCACTTATTTCACGAAAAGCTGGCACAGAATCCATACTTACAGACCGACTGAGTTAAATATAGAAACAGGAGCACCAAAATTGTGTCAAGTAAAACTTTATTTTTAGATTCTGCCGCATTAGCAAATATGTGTAATTCGCTGAACGTAATCTAGATGGATCTACTATATTTATTATAATATTTTTAATAGCAGTGACCAGTTATTTTAAAATAATTCAGTAACTGAGAAGATATGAAAATTTTGATACTTTGCTACAAGTTTTACGTAGGATTACAGTCCCAAAATTATATAAAAATTATGTTCTATGTTGGAAAATGGATTACTAAGTAATCAAATTCTTTCATTCAAGTTAACGAAAAATAGTTTTTATTAAAAACAAAATAGGGGTTATTATACGGGGTGATTCATAACTATTTGGGAGATAGGCTAAGGGTAGATTGTTTGGACCAAAATATGGCGATAGGACCAAGTATAACTCAATAAAATATTACTGTGGAAAAAGATAAAGGGCGTTAAACTTGAATTTTTTTTCGTTTTTTGGAAATAATTTCACTGTATATTTATCGATTGTTATCAAAATTTGTACAGAGGCATAATTTTATGCATGCAATATTATTTTATGTATTATTTGACATTTTGTTACAGGGGGAGCCTCGTGAAGGATTTTTTATGAAGAAATTGACTGGTAACTTTTTTTGACGAAACTTTTTAGTAAATTTTTTTAGAAAATATGACATAAACTTCATTTCTACGTAATATTGGTACTCTTGTTTAAACACGATATTCTCATTCGTTTTCGAGAAAAACGCAATTCAACAGTTCAGAGTATCGGAACGGGATTTCAAGTAACGGACAATAAAAAAACTTGTATCTTAAGGCTTCTATTTTGACGATAAAGCATAATTAAAAACAATGTAACATAAAAAGATCCAACTCAAATTAAATGTTCTACGTGGCCTCCTCCGACTTCTATGCCTTTTCTAATTATTTTAATAAAGGACTTTCGAACTTCAAAGAACATATTATTCTGTCTCCTTATAAAGTTAGCCGTATTTTGTATTTTCCTCCAGGATTCGTCTCTCCAGTTAATTTAATTGGCATGAACTAAGGACTTCATATTATGTACCCAAACATAAAAATCAAGCGGGTTATCCTCAGGACTTCTTGATGCCCATTCAAAATCACTTCCTCTGCCAATCCATCGTTGAGGAAATTTGTCATTTAGACGATTTATAACAACTAAAGGGAAATGAGGTGGAGCTCCATCCTGCATTAACCACATTTTATTTCTTACAGCTAGTGACAGATTATCCAAAATATCACTAAAATTATTTTGCAAAAAAATAAATAAGAATCTCCATTTAAATTTGGAGGCAGAACATATGGCCCTAGTAGTTGGTCGTCTATGATGCCACACCAAATATTCAATTTAAACTAATGCTGGAAATGTCTTTATTTCAGAGCATGCGGATTTTTTTCTTCCCAAAAATAGCTGTCTCGCTAATTAAATACCCCTCGTCTGGTAAAAGTCGCTGCATCGGTGAACATAATAATTTTGGTCATCATTATGCTTGTTGAGAATACGTTGGCAGAATTGTAACCGTCGTGGGGGATCTCTTGGAAGCAAATTTTGAACAAGAGTGAAGTGATAAGGGCAAAACTTTTCTTTTTTTAGAATTCTGATAATAGACGACTGACTTACTCATGTTGCTGATGACAAATGACGTGAACTTACTGTAGGATTTTCATCTATTGGAACGAAAATTTCATCTTCTTGATTAGGTGAAATTTGTTTCGGACGACTACCTTGATTTTTATTGTGAAATGACCCGGTTTCACCCTAACGATGAAATAGATTTGAAAAAGTTTTGTCATTTGGTTGCCTTCTGCCTGGGTATAACAATTCATACCTTCTGGCTGCAGAGCGCCCGCACAATGTTCTTGTGTGTATACACAAATCATATCCTGCATTTCTTCACTCGTAAAATGATTGTGACGAGGCATTTCAATCGAAAAAGTATATGATAACTTTAAAAAATGCAACAATTGACTATCAACTCGCAGCAAAAAATATTTACTGACAAGAAATGTCATTTACCAGCAACAATTATCTGCCAGTCCAAAGCACACTTTTCATAAATGAAATAATATTTTGAATCCCCTTCCGATACTCTGAACTGTTCAATTGCGTTTTTCTCGAAAACGAATAAGAATATCGTATTTAAACAAGAGTACCAATATTACGTTGAAATGATATTTATGTCATATTTTCTAATAAACATCACTAAAAAGTTTCGTCAAAACAAGTTACCAGTCAATTTCATCATCAGAAATACTTCACGAGGCTCCCTCTGTAACAAAATGTCAAATAATACATAAAATTATATTGCCTGTATAAAATTATGCACCTGTGCCGATTTTGATAACAATCGATAAATATATAATTAGCAAAAACCAAAAATTCAACTCAACTTTAACGCCCTTTATCTAATTCCACAGCAATAGTTTATTGAGGTATATTTGGTCATATCGCCATATTTTGGTCCGAACAGTCTACCCTTAGCCTATGTCCCAATAGTTATGGATCACCCTGTATATAAATTTTCTACCATGTTCTTCTCTAGGAGAATCTACAGAAGACATAATTATCCTAACTGACCATATTTATGAAAACCCTATGTGCGGATTTCAGAAAAGGATTCTATCCCCTTCATTATTAGATTCTATAGTTTTCTAAATCTTGTTGTATATTATTTAAAGACAATATCTTTAAACACATCCTCAATAGATTGATTTTTGTTACCAATCATATGAAATTTCAAGAATCGAAGATAATTATCTCATATTTGTTTTTTTGACTGCAAATTGATGATTGGTAGTCATGATTTGAGATTTGCACATAGAAAAAACAAACAGCCATAGCCATATCTGGACATAAGACGATTATTTGATGAGCTTAGGCCAGAAACTCGATCTCAATGAAATAGGAGAGTAGGTTACAATCATCAATGGCCAGTCTGAGCGAGACGACTTGGGCTATGTTATGCAAAATCCTTCCAGGTCTCAAATCAGTAATATTGACATATTCGGATGTGGTACTTGGAGGAGATTTTTACCTGACGTTATCGAAATCGCTTTAATTTCTTCAAGTAAACAAGAACTCTCACATTTAATATCACTCGAGGATAAAATCTGGAAAAAATTTATAAAAATTTAAATGCACCTGAAAATCAGAATTCAAATAAATTAGATGACTTGTCAAATTTAATTAAAACGTTGACAAACTTCAGTGATCATTGTCAAAATATTTTTAAGGATATATAAGTTAGCAAGCGGGTTTCGAAAGAGAAATTTCATCTATAAAAAATAATTTTTCATCAATTAACCTTCCAAATCAGAGTTAATCATGTCAAATTGTTAGAGGCATATCAAAAAGTCGCGATAGATCGGAAAATGAAAATTATTTTAAACAGTATTTCAATAAAATTATGTTTTTATCAAGAATCTTTTGGAAAATATGCACAGAAATGCAATGGTCCTCCATGACTTTTTTCAGATTTTTCCAATACATTTTATAACTTAAAAATAATTGAGTAGCGCGACCATAAATAAAAGTACTTCTATCATTAATATTCCTACATCAAAACGACTTTTTATTTACGATAAAGATAATAGATTAAATTTTCTTATTGACAGTGGAGCAGATTTTAGCTTTTCACCACATACCACAGCGTATCCGCCATAATTTTAACGTTTATAACTGGCTTAGACAGAGTCGGATTCAGGGTCTATATCAGTGTGCTGTTTCGTAACAGTATGTTTAGAAACAATACGAATGACACTTCTGCTTCAGTAAATTCAATTCACATATTCGTAAAAAAATTCGTGAATGTAAACATAGGCTTACGCCGGAAATTCCCTTTTCTATTTACAATAGCCGACGTGGCTAAGCCAATTATAGGTGCAGATTTTTTATATCCTTTTGGATCTGTACTAGATTTTGAAAAACATGAGGTTATAGATAAGAATAATATTAATATTTTCACTGGCAGAACTCAAAATATTAAACAAGAACTTCCAAAATTGTTTATGGTCGAAAATCAATATTCGAATTTCTTTAAAAAATATCCTAACGTTTTTCCCTCTCCTAATTTTCATTCTGATGCAAAACATGACATAAGACATTACATAATAACTGGAAGTCATTTACCTCAAAGTAAACCCTTGAAGGCTAGACCCTCTAAAATAAAAAACTTCTAAAAAACTCAGGTATTTGCACATTGTCCCTAAGAACGTCTGTGCAGATTGGCGATTATCGTTTTTTAAATAGGCAAACAGTTCCAGAAAGTTATCTAATTGTTATTAATACGGATTTCAAATATTTACGGATTCAAATTTTTTTCAAAAATTTATTTAGGTAGAGCATATCAGTAAATACATGTGGCCGAAGAAGGCATTTATAGAACAGCAATCACTACACCGTTTGGTGCATTCGTTCGAATTTTTACGTATAGTATTCGGATTATGCAACGCTGGAAATACAATCGAAATATTTATTGATGGAGTCACTGGGGGACATGAATTTTTATTTGTTTAGCTTCATGACTTTTCAATTTTTAGCAAAAACGAAGAAGAACTCTCAAGTCATCTTGACATTTTTTAAGAGATTAGGCGAATTTGGCGTCAATGAAAACAATTCAAAATTTATTTTTGGTGTCACCAGTACGCATTAAAGTTAACGCAGAATTCGAAATTCCTAAAACTATCAGTGACAAATATTTGTAGGAATGATAAATTTTTTTATCACAAAGTTGTACCTCAATTCGCAAAAATTCTAAATCCATTGCATGAATTTTATAATTATTTAAATTAGAACAAAATTTGAAAAAAGGGAAGTGTCAAGAATGTTTTGAAAAATCGAAAGAGATATCAATCGCAACTTTAATGAATCATCCTAAGAAATGGGCGCAATTATTACTGACTACAGACGCTAGTTTTACAGCTATCGGCAGTACCTTAGAACAAAGCGTTAGGCAAACTTTAGAATATTTTTCTAAAAAATTAAGTAAGTTTCAACAGAACTACAGTGTTTTTAACAAAGATATTTTCGCCATATATAAATCAATTAAAAATTAACACGTGAATTTACATATTTTGAATATATTCACTAGCAACATTCATTATGTAGGTGGCAACAATGTAGAAGTCGCTGAGTCGAATTGAACAATATTATATCTATAACATTAATTTTACTTTACACTTTACAGGATATTGTTCGTGAACAAAACTTAAACATAAGTTATCTTTTACAAAGGCCAAATTCTTCAAGCAAGGTAAATAGAAAATTTTCAATTGAACAAATCAACATTGAAACGCACAATTTTAATATTTGGTACGAAGTTTCTAATAATAAAGAAAGAATATATATTCCTCGAAGCTTACGTTATAGTAGTTTTCTTAAGTACATAATGTAACACATTTAGGTTACAAAGCCAATACTAACGCAACTTAAAACATATATTTTTGGTCTTGTATGAGTAAAAATATACGTCTTTGGATAAAATCATGTGTTCAATGTCAAAAAGCAAAAGTTTTTAAGCGCCCCAAATCTACTTCAGGATACTTTAACCTTCCTGAAGGTGGATGTCAGCATATTTATATAGACCTAATAGGTCCATTAATTGAGGGGTTTAATGTCCAAACATAATAGGTCATCTTGAAGTTGACGTTTCAACGGTTAACATGAGCAGGGACAGATTATGAAAACCGAAAAAAATATATATAAAGTTTTTCGTTGACGATTTCACTAGAGTAAATTGATAACTGACAAAATTTGAAAGTTTTGAACTGACAATTTTTTGTCTTGTCGCGGCAATTTTTTGACGTTTAATATATCAAATCTATGTGTATAAAATTCTATCACTCTGTGATAAAATTCAATATAAAATCTTTGTTAGTGGTTTCTAAGGAAACTAAGTTGTTTATTTATTTATTTAACAGTCTAAAAATTATTAAAACTGTTTTAAAAATTTAAATAAGTATTATTAACATGAATAATACAAGATTTGGAAATGATTCAATAAATGAAATAGAGAGTACAATTAAACAAAGTATACCGCGAAATACAATGAAGACAAAAAAGTCTGCGTGGGAACAGTTTAGTTTCTGGACGCACGTAATTATACGTTAGAAAAGGATACTTCTGAACAAGTTATAGCAAAAATTCTTGAAGATTATGGTTTTAACATGAAAAAAAGAGATGGAACTGATTATACTGAAGCTAGTGTGAAAACACTTTGGAATACGACTGCTCAAATGGTTCAGGAAAAATATTTTCTAGAATATAACATCAAAATTGATCCATTTAAAGATATTACCCTTAAATTTGCTAGATTGGCCAGGAATACAAAATGTAAAAAGCTTCAGGCTGAACCTGAAACCAGTAAAAGAAGTTCTAACGCGTTTACCAAAGAAGAATTAATGGAAATGGTAGAAGATAATCCTGATGGGTTACAAAAAAAGTTTTTTCATTTATGTTCGTTCGAATTAGCATGGCGTAGAAATGAAGCTGCTAATTGTGATATTAATTACTTTAAAAAAAGAATATGATAATAAAGGAAATTTTACTGGCAGGGTAGAATATAATCCAATCTTTTCCAAAACGACGACACAAGGAGGATCAAAAGCTTTATCTGGCAGTAAGGGGCTGGTAAGAAATAATGCTAACAACAATTTGTGTCCCGTTCGTTTATTTTTAAAAATTATTGACAAAAAAGAAACCAATCCTTATCTAACAACAACAAGATTATTTTTAACAGTACATCCAAATTGGGAGAAAGGAATATGGTACAAAAATTCACCATTGGGAATTAATACAATTTCAAAGTGGACGAAAATATCGGCAGAATCAATTGGTATAGACATAAAAAAAATAAAAATAACCAATCATTTACATAGAGCTTCTGCAATATCTGCATTAGCAAAAGAAGGAGTTGGTGAACAAGAAGTATTTAAGCTTACAGAACATTCTTCTGCCCATTCTTTGAAACCATATTTACAATTAAATGAAGAACACCATTTCCAACTTATAGAGAACCTTCGAGAAAATAGAAATAAAGAAAAGGAATCCTCAGTTTCTAAATTAAATTCATCACAGGTTATGATGCAAAACAATCCCCAAAATAATGCTACAAAGTACAATTATAATAATTGTACTTTTTACATAAATAAGTAATTTTTTTCATAATGTTATTATTTTTTTGGCTTTGTATAATTGAAGTTTGCAATAAATAAAACGTTTAAACATATGATTTTTTAGTTTTTCTCTCGTGAAATAGTCATGTCGAATACCACTCAATTAAAAATTTTGTAAGGTAAAATTTTTCTCTTGTCGTATTCAAGTTTGTTGCTTTTAGGTAATTTTGCTCATGACATTTAATCCAAAACCACTCGTCTGACGGCTCGTGGTTTTGTTAAAAATGTCATTTGCAAAATTGCCAAGCAACAAACTTTCATGACAATCGAAAAATTTTGCCAACAAAATTTTCACTCTCGTGGTATTATATATGACAATTTAACTAATGTATAAAAAATCGCATATGCCACAGTGCAATTGTCACTTTGACAGCGGCCATAGTTAGCTTCAACTTTTACAGCGACAAATACACTAGTGGTTTTTTCACTTATTCATTCTGACGATGATATTGATTTATCGAAACAATTGTCAATTTTTTAGAATTTTCAATAACTTGTATTATATTGTGGAATTAACTAGAGACCTTGAGTTTCATTTAAAAACACTTATTCATTTGTTCATCAATTATCGCGGTGTTGGTTAGCAGAATGAACAGTTTGGCATGTTTGTCAACAACTTATTGAATTTTCAAGAACTAACAATGATTCGATTCGGTGTGTCTACGAACACCGAAATTAGTCAAATTGTTAATACCTGTGTGCCTACTAATACAGTTGCGACGCAATCATCAATCTGGCGACAATTTTCTACGTTTTGCGATGCAAAAAGATACGCATTTGAGCCAGATACTTCCATCGAGAAATTGAATGTAATATTGCAAGATATGTTTCCCAATTTCTCATTCATTAAATTGTCCTGCCGAATTACACTCGAGGTTTGTATTGATATTGGGTAAATTTGTGTTGTTCAAATTCTAAACTGTTTCCTTTAGCAATTTGACTCGAATAACTGTCAACCTAAAAACACTCCACCTTCGGTGTCGTGTTTTTAATAGTTGACAGTTATTCTCGTCAAATTGCTAGGAAACAGTTTCTCATTAAACAATCCAAATTTACCCGATAAAATACAAACCACTTGTGCAATTATAAGTGAAAGTTTTGCAATTTTTTCGAAAAATTGAAAAAAAAACGAAGACCACTAACTTATGGTTTTAAAAAAATCATATTTATTAGATATTAAAAAAGAAACATTTTCACCAAGTTTCATGAAAAATTCATTTTTTTTGGATAGAAGATAAAATAAAAACGAAAAAATCAGATTCTTTCAATTTTCTCATGAAATATAAGGTTATATATCCCATATAAAAGTATTTAATTTTATATTAAATACAAATTTTGTGCAGAACCTTTTTCGCTAGGAGGTCATTTTCCGGTTGAAATTTCCAGAATACGTTTTCAACCCCTAAAATCTACCCCCAGTTCACCATTTACAGTTTCAGTTTAATTCACTTCTATCATGTTACGTACCGGGTGATCAGTTAAGGGTAGCGAGCGGCCATATCTCATAAGATATTGGTCGTATAGATTTAGAAAAAAAATTCATGATAGAAGTCGCCAAGAGAAGTTGCTGGAAATTATTTTCGAGTTTATCAAACGTCCGCTAGACGCCGTAACAACCAACACTAAGTAGAAAAATGGGATTTTTATAGAATTTTGCCTTATGAAAGTATATCGATGATATCATTTTCATATTTACTGACTATTCGCCTACAGTTTTTGACAAAAATGTTTTGTTTTATCTATCAAAATAAAGCGGTGGGGGAGGTTCAATTGTTTTTTTAAACAAACCAAGATTTCTCCCGTTTCGCTTTACCGATTTTAACAAATTTGGGCTCATATGAAAGAACATAATTTACACTACAAAACGTTCACTTGGTTTGGACTTTTTTACTTTCGTCTTCGCCGCTAGATGGTGTTAACTGAAATGGTAGCAAATTTTTGAGTTTTTTTCAAAAAAAGCAAATGTAATGGTTAATTAATTTTCACATATTTTAAAAGAGGATACATTTTTCTAAAATCATCTACCTTTTTTTGAACCGTTGATATTGGACCAAATATAATTTTATTACAGTAAAAAATAGCACGCCAGTGCTTTTTATCAAAATAAAAATCATTTTCGTAATCACTTATTGGTTGCTAGCAAAAATAACCCCCTGACTTTTTTTCGTTAGACGAACGGTTTTGGATCGAAAAAATAAGATAGGTTTACATACTGTTTAAACTAACATCGCATTTAAGCGAAGCAGGCCATGATCATTATTAAAAAAGAAAACACCAAATTGTCTTTCACGCTGATATTCATTTTGACAGTTCCTGCTATTAACATCTAATTTAATGTTATGTAAAAAGTATTTTAACAACATATCATGCCTTTTACGAATGAAGAAGCATTTGATATGTTGAGAATTTATTTTCAATGTTTTGAAAATGCGGCGATTGCTTCTAGGCAGTATGTACTGCGTTATCCCCACCTAAGACGGCATTCGAGAATGGTTTTTCGTCGTTTAGCCTTACGTTTAGGGCAACATGGCCAAGTGCAACCAACTTCAACTTTGAGAAGAAATCGTAGAGTAAGAAGAGAAGATAACATTATAAATGTGTTGGCTTATACTCATGCAGACCCCCATTTAACCATAAGAGAGATCTCCAGATATTTAGGAATATCCTATGGCTCAGTGCAAAAAATATTAATGAATTTTTAAATGCATCCGTATCACATCGTGATTCATCAATCCTTGAATGAGACTGACTTTGAACGTAGGCTCGATTACTGATACTGACTTAGAGATTTCATTAGGGAAAACCGTCATATTTTGTCAAAAATATTATGGACAGATGAAGCATCTTTTTGCAGTAATGGCAGGGTAAATCTTCATAACATGCATTACTGGTCGGACACTAATCCACACTGGTTACGTGAAGATTATCAGCAGGGTCGATGTAGCGTCAACGTCTGGTGCGGTGTTATTAATGGTGCTATTATCGGTCCGCACATCTTTAATGGCAATCTAACCGGTGACATGTATTTGAACTTTTAATTGAACGATTTACCAGCACTCTTAAAAAATGTGCCTTTAGAAGTAAGAAGAAACATGTGGTTTCAACAAGACGCATGCCCGGCACATTATTCTTGAAATGAGCAAGATTTTTTGAACAGGCATTTTCCTAATCGTTGGATTGGTAGAGGCAGTCTATTTTTCTGGCCACCACGGTCCCCCGATTTAACCTGCCTTTATTTTTATCTGTGGGGCCGAATAAAGAATTTGGTGTATAAAACTCGACCAACTACTCGAGAAGACATGATAGTCCGAATTCAAAACTCCATAAATAATATACCAAGAGCGGAAATTGAGGCAGCTGTCAACTCAACCCAGAAAAGATTGGACCAGTGCATTCAAAATAATGGTTCTGTGTTCTTGTTTTTGGTGTTATTGCTCCTGCTGTTGTTGGACAGTTTAATTAGGATTTTTTTTCCAAATATGTAAATTAGTAGGTATGTTTCGAAATATGGGCGCGCCATGTAAATTGATTTAATTTTTTTAATCCAAAATCGTTTGTCTAACGAAAAAAAGTCAAAAGGGTCTTCTTGTTAACAACTGATAAGTGATTACGAAAATGATTTTAATTTTGATAAAAAGCAGTGGCGTGCCATTTTTTAATGTAATAAAATTATATTTTGTTCAATATCAACGGTTCAAATAAGGTAGATGATTATTTTTTTCATTAAATTTTAGAGAAATGTATCCTCTTTTAAAATATGTTGAAATGAATATACCATTACATTTGTTTTTTTTTTGAAAAAAACTCAAAAATTTGCCATTTCAGTTAACGCCATCTAGCGGCGAAGACGAAAGTCGAAAACTCAAAACCAAGTAAGCGTTTTGTAGTGTAAATTATGATCTTTCATATGAGCCCAAATTTGTTAAAATCGGTCAAGTGAAACGGGAGAAATCTTGGTTTGTTTAAAAAAACAATTGAACTTCCCCCACCGCTTTATTTTGATAGATAGAACAAAACATTTAAGTCAAACAGTGTAGGTGAATAGTCAGTAAATATGGAAATAATATCATCGATATACTTTCATTAGGCAAAATTCTATAAAAATCCCATTTTTCTACTTAGTGTTAGTTGTTACGCCCTCTAGCGGAAGTTTGACAAACTCGAAAATAATTTCCAGCAATTTCTCTTGGCGACTTCTATCATGAATTTTTTTCTGAATCTGTACGACCAATATCCTATGAGATATAGCAGCTAGCTACCCTTAATTGATCAACCGGTACACCTTATACTAAAACTTCGACCTAGTCGCTGCCTGCTGCAATTTTTTTTCGACTTAAAAATTCCGTAATTGCAATAGCCTATATATCATTCTGTATCTAGATACAAGTTTATATTATTTTGAGTGGAAATAAAAAGGTTATGAATGTAACCATAGCTTGATGAAAGTGAGTAGTAATAATCAGAAATAAGTTGTTACCTAACGTTGTATACACAGTAGCGCAAAATACAATAGAATTCCATAAAGTCCATAACTTGTTGCCTCTATATGTGACTAATAACGCTGACCTCTTATAGGCATCTATAATAGAATCTTCATAATCAAAAATCAATCGCGCAGCTGCCCCTTCCCATTCTGCATCCGTTGTTCTTTGCGGCATAGTGACCGAAAGATTTCGTAACTTGCCAACTAATTCATATCTGTCATATCTTAAATCGCGTTCCACTAGGTCCTCTTCACTACCTAGAATAAATAGAGTTTATTTATAAATATTATCTCCTGATAAACACTTTGGTTAGTAGTTTAATTCTTAAGGCCAATTTTCGGAACGGATTTTCGAATAATCGCATAGGGTAACTGGTACAGTGATTGGCCACTTAAGCATCTACCTAAAATTTGACAGATTAAAACATAGAGTGTTTTAAGTAGAGATATGATAAATAGCATATTACACGCTAAGAATTGTGGAAAATTAGATGGCGCTACTGCATTTACTCGAGATAAATGTTTCCATAACAATCCCAACACATTTATTCAAAATTGCACAATGTGATAGATATTGGCCGTCAGGAGACAGTTATTGGCATACGTCTTGTACAGTAATTGGCCCTTCAATATTTAATCTGTTTTTTGAAATTTCTTATAACTTTTACGTAGGTACTTAGTATCTGAGTAGGTTATTTATAATTGTGTAAGCCTGGTAGGTACCTACTGAGTAGCTAGTATAACGGAATACAGAATATTTATAAAAATATTAACTAATTTATTTATTTTTTCACAATAAAGTACCTAGATATCTAAGTGTTAACTAAAGTCTATTTTAGCTTTAAACAGGCAAAAAACTTAAAATAATCATTTGACGTTATCGTGTCTTTTTTCATTTTGAGAATGCAGGGTACGTTCTTCGACAGGTCGCGCATTTTACCCCATTCTGGATCATGTTTATATTTTTTACACAAGTGAAGCATATCTCACTCGTTATTGTGGTATTCTTGAAAGGATTATGGATGTTTTGACGTTCTTGCATTGCATGATATATGTAACATTTTTCACTTCTCAGTGAAATATCTGAAATAATTTTAATTTTTTTGCCTGGGGAGTCATTGTTAACATTCAGAAAAATCTTTGTTACAACAGCACTATTAGAAATATGATTTTCCTTTAACTTTGGAAGACTTTCTTGACAGTCAGGAATTTTATTCATCATATGACGTTCTGTGTTATTTTCACTTGCGGGCTCTGCATTTTTTGAAGAGGTGAACTTGTCTGATCTGTTTTCCTTTTTAACCAGTAATATATCAATACTTTGTTTTGTAGTGCAATTTGCTGCCTCATCGTTGCTGTTTTCAATAAATTGAACTTGGATTTGTTTAGGGCTAGCTAAACTTTTTCAGATTTACTATTTTTCCTGGTATTTTTTTACCTTTCGGTTCCAATTCATCATTCAATTTGTTTTGTTGCTCTTCTGGCTTTTCCTGTTGCTTTTGAATTCTCTTGGTTTTACGCTTTTGCTTTAGAGATTCTTCTCGTTTCTTTTTTTCTTCTTTCTCTGCTCCTGCTTTTTTCCTTGTAAATGAAGTAATTAATAATGGTAATCTCGCAATTTGTTTTTTCCTTCTTTCTGGAGTTTTTGGCCAAGTAAGAATCAAATTCATGTAATCACTTGTTGATGTCGATGGTATCACATATAAAGATTTTGAAGGGTCACATTTTTCTGAGGTGCAAGCCAAACAATTACAGAGTGGCATTTCGTCAGTAATAAAATTATCGATTATAACGGGCATATTTTCTATGTCAAAGTAAGAATCGTTTTTCAAATCATCAACTTCAATAGTATTTTGATTAGCCGAGTTCTGTATATCTTCATTCCGATAAATTTCGTTGTTGTTCAAATCTTCACCTTGAATAATACTTTAATCAGTCAAATTCTGGGTATCCTACTTGTCTAAATATGCTTCTTGAGAATGATGTACTTCATCGTATTCTTTGTTATTCAAATCTTCTGTTCCTATGTTTTGATTTGCTGAATGTTCTGCATAGTGAGTGCCCTGCATTTCATCATACAAATTCTTTAATAGGACTAAATCTCCATTTTCGGTATGGTCAGCATTCATAGAGGCAAGTAGTTGATGTTTTTGTTCACCAATGATGCCTCGAAAATCTTCTAATGGATCCTTTTATATTTTTTTTCTCTACTACTACTTGTATTACTTGGTTTTTCCCATGCATTTTCTGACATCAATTGCTGAAGAGCTCCATGGACACAATCCGGTAGCTCTAAAGCCACTCTTTTATGTTCCAATTTTAAAAGTTTCGTCGATTACATCTTTTGAAATAAGCGCAAAACTTCCTTTTGTGGGAATTTGTTCGGGGTTTTTCCGTCGATATTTGAGGACCCCTGCCTTCCAACCATTCTTCAAGAGTTTAAAAGTAGCAACATCTGCTGGTTGCAAAATTCGGGTTGCGTTGGGGTACAGAGCAATTAATATTATTTCGAGTTCAGTACACAGTTGACTAACTTGGTAGGTTAGATGAATAGTATAGTTGGAAATTTTGTACCACTTCGTCTTAAAAAAGGGTGCAAGACATTTCCGATATATTCATAAAATGACTCGTGTTCCATCCAACCATTATCACTAAGCCCAACACCCCATTCATCAGGCACTGAATTAGTTATGGCCGAAGTTAGTCATGATTGGGCATATATGACTTTAGGAGGTGTAAGTAAACCAGAAGCTCCAAACGTAAACGTGACTGTCAAATTCTTTTTGAGATAATGTTCGACCTCATAGACATTTTCAGTACCTTTGGGGGCTAGAACCTTTTTGGGCACAGCAGGAAGCACGTCTCATCACCATTAAACACACGGTTTGGGCCTTCCAAAATATCAAACAATTTTTTTTCTTTCAATTACATTTCGATTTCCATAAACCATTTCCTTATGTCTGCTTCAGAAATATTGGCACTAGCAGCCGTGATTGCCTCGGATGTTCTCAGCGAAACTTTAGGACGTCGTCTCAAAAACGCCCTCCTCCAGCCACGACTTTGAAGATTTTCTGTGAAAGATTTAGGCCTGGGATGGTTGTTCAAAAACTATTTTACTGAAGTCTGAACGTCTTCGTTTCGAACTGGGAAGCCCTTTGCATGGCAGGAAAATATCCAATCTTCTAAGGTTTGTTCTTCCTCATCTGTTAGTACCGGTCAAGGACCAGGTGTAACCTTATTCCCAAAGTTAACACCTCACCTAAATTGAAGAGTTGCTTTTAGAACATTATATCTTAACGAAGCGAGTATTTGCGACACTCCATTCTCAATGGCTTGCAATGCTTTGGCGATATCATTTTCATCATTTTTTTTATTGTACTTTGTCCCTGTCTTCACTTTAGGCATTTTTGTGAAAATATTATGTAAAAGAAATTTTACATTGTCATGACCTTGTTTTGGTTGACCTAGGTAGATAAAAATACAATTTGATATGAAAGATAAGATACACACTTATAGAGTGATTGGCCGACTCACCAATAATTATTGGCCACCCTGCCAACAACTGTAACCGCATGTTGAAATATAGTATTTTTTACGTAAATATGCTAAGCCAAATGAAGTTAGACTAAAACAAGCCTTAACCTAAAAAAATTACGAATTCCTACTGTATCAGAATCATAAAGAATGATTATAAGTATCATAATGAATGCATATCTAATCGATTACTCACCAAAACCGAAATTTCATACAAAACTGATGAACACAAAAGCTTACTAGTTTCCTCAGTTTTCATTTCTCAATGAGAACACTCTTAACATACCGTTGATGATTTAACGCCAATTTACCAGGATTGCCTACCCGACAATGAAAATTTTACCAGTAGATGAATAAATGTCCCTAGCATCGAATGAAACTATAAAGAGGTTATGGAAAGGAATTTTTTTAATTTTAATGAAGTGGGCGATGGCTGTTCTCCGGCCAACAACTGTACCCGTTACCCTAATTACTACGTATTGAAATGATTAAAACCTAGTTAAAAAACTTGAAGGATATATTGTGTAAAATAGATTCGAATATATTTTATTGATTGAAAATTATAATAAAACATGCAGAATGCGTAGATGCCATAAAATGTAATGAAAAAAAATATGTCACATTAGTTATAAAAATTGCAACGAGGAATGGTAAACGTGTTTCGAGTTCGCACGAGACCAACGAGACGAGATTTTCATAGGCTTGTCTCGTCTCGCCAATGAAATAATGTCTCCTCTTGTAGCTCTATTCAAGACCTTTCTAATAGTGTCGATATTTGACATTGTCGGTGTGGCGTTGTGGAGTAAGTTATAGCCAAATAATAAGTCCACCTTTGTTGTTTTTTCGTTTTTCCAAGTTTTTCCAATTTCCACAGTTTTCAACCTAAGATGGAGAGAAAACACACGATATGTTTCTGTATAGTTTACAGATGAAACGGCCATCTGAGTGGAATAGGTCGTTAATAAAAAAAGCATTTTTTAGCTATTTTATATGAAAATAAGTGGTCGGAAAAGGTTTTCACCTTGCCTATAATCGATTTTCGAGTGATTTCAGAGGCCTATGTTGAGTACCATGAAAAATTGAGTTTTTTCAAAAAATACCAAAATTTCACTAAATGTCATAATAGTCCAGTCGGCCGAAAAGTCAGTGTAAGTGGTATTTTCTTGATAACTTAGAAATAACTATGCAAACCTACTTTAAATGGCAAGTACAATAACACCTTAAAATGCTGACAAAAAAATTTATTGGGAAAAAAAGGTATTAACAATTTAATTGAAAAATTCGCGTTTTAGCGTATTTCGTTAAATAAGTCAGCAGGATGACTTTGTACGAAAAAATGCTTCATATATGATTTATTTGTAATAAAAATAGCCACAAAATACCAGCGGTCCGATTTTGAAATTTTCAATAACAAAGCCGTGAAATGGAAAAAATGGTAAAAAACGTCAATTTTTTAAAGTTGCTGTGAAAATCACAATTACGAACCAAAATTTATAAAACTTTCGAAAATTATAGTTCAATTTATATACAATAATGACGCTAAAGCTGAAAATCATGAAAGCAAAACATTTTATTCTATGAGGTTTTATAAATCTACTGCATCGAAAACTCAAGGCTTTGCCAAATTGGTTTGAAGCATCGCTAATACTTGAAAATTGGTATGCAGGTAGTGTGAATATGCAGAAACAAATATCAATTAGCAAAATTCAATCATCTTCATTTTTACAGCTTTGGTAAGGTTTTATACGTCACCCTACTTTTATACGCCACCGTTTTTTCCCTATGGTTTTTGCAATTTTCATCTTAGATTAATCTCTTTGACGTAAATCGACTCCTTCGACTTTTAGACGTATTCTCAAAAAAATTTTTTGTGCCACGACCTTCTGGACCGAAGATACGTTTTTTTTTAAATCTGGAAGACGCAATAAACACGTTACAGCACTCTGATTTTTGGCTGTTAATATTTAATACTTATATTTTCAATACAAAAATATTCGGATATGGTTAATTGATTTCTAGTGTTCGTAATCGAGTATCAAAGTGAAGCGCGCGCGGCGGCCGGAGCGCGCGCCGTAGTGGGGGAATCCCGGTGCGCTCACAATGAAAACTGATTTCGTGCATTCAATGTGGCTTTCGCTTGCAAAATCTTCAATATCTTGGCTTCTGGACCACGTACAAAATTTCATTTGTACTTAATTTGGGGTAATTCGACGAGACCAACGAAAATAACGTATTCACTTTCATTTTCGAGGCAAAATAATCTTGAAAATATGTCATTTCCCGTATTTTTAAATTTGGTTAGCTTTCTTTGTCAATTAAGTTGCTATTCATTATTAATATAGAATTTTTCATGCAATATCTTTACTTTTTTGTTTTTCTAAATAATACTGACGTTATGTTAGGGGCCCTAGGACTAATAAACAATCAGCGTCGCATTTCGTGCGCATCTCGTGCTGGCCCCTAGGGCCCCTCACATAACGTCAGTATTTTTAAAAAAACAAAAAAGCAAAGATATTGCATGAAAAATACTATATTAAGAATGAATATCAACTTAATTGACAAAAAAAGCAAAGCAAATTCAATAATACGGGAAATGACATATTTCCAAGAAGAAGACGTTACTTTAGTTTGTCTCGTCGAGGTACCCCAAATTAAGTACAAAAGGATTTTGGTACGAGGTCCAGAAGCCAAGATATTAAAGATTTTGCAAGCGAAAGCCACTTTCAATGCACGAAGTCAGTTTTCACTGTGAGCGCTCCCGGCTTCCCCCACTACGCCGCGCGCTCCGGTCGCCGCGCGCGCTTCACTTTGGTACTCGATTACGAACACTAGAAATCAATAAATCATATCCGAATGTTTTTGTATTCAAAATATAAGTATTAAATATTAACAGCCAAAAATCAGAGTGCTGTAACGTAACGTGTTTATAGCGTGTTCCAGATTTTTTTGAAATAAAACGTATCTTCGGTCCAGAAGGTCGTGGCACAAAATTTTTTTTTTGAGAATACGTCAAAAAATAGAAGGAATCGATTTACGTCAAAGAGATTTCTCTAGGATGAAAATTGCAAAAACTATATGGAAAAAACGGTGGCGTATAAAAGTAGGGTGACGTATAAAACCTTACCAAAGCTGTAAAAATGAAGATAATTGAATTTTGCAAATTGATACTTGTTTCCATATATTTCCACTACCTGTATATTAAATTTCAAGTTTCAACGATGCTTCAAACCAATTTGGCAAAGCGTCATCATTGTATATAAATTGAACTATACTTTTCGACAGTTTAATAAATTTTGGTTGATAATTGTGATTTTTACAGCAACTTTGAAAATTGACGTTTTTTAACGTTTTTTCCATCTCACGGCTTTGTTATTGAAAATTTCAAAATCGGACCACCGGCATTTTGTAGCTATTTTGCTGACTTATTTAAGGAAATACGCTAAAAACGCGAATTTTTCTATTAAATTGTTAATAACTTTTTTTCCTGATAAATTTTTTGTCAGCATTTTAAGGTGTTATTGTACTTGCCATTTAAAGTAGGTCTGCATAGTTATTTCTGAGTTATAACGGTTTGACACAGTCCGAACGTCTACCGACTGGTTTATAAAGAAAACGTGTGAAGAACTAATTGCTTATGAACATATTTAAATTTCAATTAATCTCATTCGTTTCCTGAGCAAAATGTGAATAATTTTTTTTATGTTAATATCAAAATTTCAGTTAATTTCATTCGTTTCAGGGATAAAGTGTAAGAAACATCGAAGTTTTGTGGAAATATCAAAGTTCCGCTTGATTTTGTTCGTTTCATGGATAAAATTGATTTTTTATGTACATATCAAAGTGTCGCTAACCTAATTTCTTTCGTTTCAGGAATGATATGGAAGAAAAATAGATATTTTGCGAAAATATCAAAATTCCGCTTAATATTGTTCGTTTCATAGTCAAAATGTGAAAAAAAAATCACTTGATTTTCTTCGTTTCATGGACGAAATGTGAGAAAAATTTATTTTTTTAGTTGCAATAAGAAATAGAACTAAAAGGATAAAATATGAAATTGTATAGCCAGTACCAGGATACCTTGTACAAAAATTACTATAATAAATGGAATTTCGTTATTTACCCAAAAAGCGAAAATCAATTGAAAGAACGAAAATATGTGAATGCTTTTACTTCAAATGAAAAAAATTTGGAGAGTTGAATATCGATACTGTAAAAATATCTCCGATTATTCATTTCCACTGAAGATAAAAAAAAGCATAAAAATACGTCATAAATCGAAGAAAATGGATAAGAACGATCGAAGTGTATACGGCGCGCAAAAATTCGCGTCTAATGTGTTTGATGGGCCACCTACTGGTTGTATTAGAAATTTAAATATTACTATTTCATAAAAGAAGGCAATAGCATCGCTAAAAAAGAATATTAATTTCTATCAGATGTATATAAATGTTTGCTAATACAAAACTAAGATACGTAAAACGTATTAAACTGTTTACATGACAATACACGACGAATTCACATACACATGTGCATACACACTACACAGTCTTTGGACCTAGCATCGCAACACATAATACACGAGGAATAATGAAGCCAACTTAACGACGATTTGTTATTGTTTTTCTGTAACCGAAAAGATATTGACATAAGATATCTTCGAAAACAGTTCTTATGAGTCGAGTATATCTGAATGGGTCTATAAAGAAATATGAGTTATTCACTTTTTGGTAATATTTAACTCTCTAAACATGAATAAGTGAGTTTTCATTCACTTAAGTGAACTTTGTACTACTTCATTCAAAAAGTGGTATCAATAGCACTCAGAACTATTGAATACCTACTAATTTAAGTGAACATTCACCTATTAATGTTTAGAGAGTGAACTTATTATTCGCAAAATGATTGAACTTACTTACCAATTGCTAACATTGGTCACTGTTTGTCATTATTTGAGAAACATGAAACATTTGAAGATAATATAATTACGTATCTATAAACAATAGTAACTATTAAAAAAGGAAGTTGCTGTACCTGGGTCACGTTATGGGGGGGGGGGGACAAATATCAACTGCTCCAGCTCGTTGTGCAAGGAAAAATAAGTGGAAGAAGATCAATAGGAAGGAGAAGACATTCCTGGTTAAAAAATCTTCGCGAATGGTTCAACGCCACCAATAGTCACCTTTTTAGAGCAGCGGTATCCAAAATACGAATAGCCTTGATGATTGCCAACCTTCGGAACGAAGACGGCACTTGAAGAAGAAGAAGAAACAATAGTATATAGTTCGTACATTATAAAGATTGATGAACGTCATAAATTATTTTACATTTAATTGTAGTTCAATGATGAGATTCATTATATTAAAAAGTATATGAATGAAATTAATACTTACTATAAAAATAACTGTCTCGACCCTTACTTCGTGGAATATACTCATATTATTGTTTTAAATGAAACTCACTGTTTCTAGCTAATTCCACAATATAATGAAAATTGTTGAAAATTCTAAAAAATTGACAATTGTTTCGATAAATCAATATCATCGTCAGAATGACAGAAGTTACATTTCATTTGATGCCTACCTGATGTTTAGTAGTTATTTTTGGCTAGACCAAGAAGTGACCTAACTTGTGATTGACTTAATATATGTTAATAGAAAAAAGAAGAAGATGTGATATTACAAACATTGAAGCTGAACAATATTTCGACAAGGCATATTGTCATCATCAGGAAGCTACAATACAATTAAATACTTAAAAGTTTTGAAAGTGAAAAAACCTAACCTTACTTACAATGTTAGCGAGGTCGTACGTAATGATGGAAAATATCCAAAACTTCAAGCACATTAATCAACCATGACAGCACAAAATATGCAAATGAATACCACAAACATATAATTAAAATTATTTAAAAACTTGAAAATGTAAAAGCCGACAAATTGAAAGTCGGGTATGTGCGTCTTAGCTACATCACATACTAATGAAAATGGAAGTTAAATGAACTGTCATGTCAAAAAGTTCGATCATGACTACTGACTGAAAAGTTGAGAGAAACGTTTGTATTTCTACCACTTCAACAAATAAACATATTATTTGCTCATCATACAGGGTGAGCAAGTATATTAAAAATTTTTAAGTTGATAAAGGGAAATTATTTTAATTACATTAACAATAATATCATTATCAATATTATTGTTATTATTCAAAAATCAACATTAATCGCATCCATATTGATGAGCTACTCAGTTATTGAATAACAGCTTTTTTAAAGAAAATATATTCACACTAACATGATCTGAACAGAATCAAATGAACATTCTTGCACAGCTGTGTAATTCTTATCTAGCACCAACAAATATAAATAGATTTATTTCACTGAGATGATTAATATCAGTTTTTTTATTCATACAATTATCAGGTTGAAATATGAATGTAATCTCCAAGAATGTACGCTAAGATAACTTTCTTTCTTTAGCCAATACTCTATTTGCCTCGTAATTCATGTTATGACCTTCCCTGAAAACATGTCAGTCTGGCGGCCAATATAATCAAGATTACAGTTAGAACAAGGAAAACAATAAACTAATCTGGACTGATATAAAAGAGGAACCTTGTCCTTAACTTTAGTGAATAAGAAGTTGATAGTCAGAATTATTCTATGAGCAAACCTAACATTACCCACCTTGCTGAAGATACGAGTGAGTTTGGGAGTAACCTCAGCAATATAGGGTTGATTAAAGTTTTTGATGTTTTCCATCATTACGTACAACCTCGCTAACATTGTAAGTAAGGTTAGGTTTTTCAAAACTTATTTAATTGTATTGTAGCTCCATGATGATGACAATATTCATTGTCAAAATATTGGAAATATAATGTTATAAGGGTACACGTTCATTTTGCTGCTATAAATTAGTTTTTCGATTTTGTTTCTAACTAGTCAGCAAAAAACTACTTTCTACATATATATTTTCAATTTCCTCAACTTCAGTTTACTCATCGACACAATTATCACTTAATAATTCCTCATTTCCATCGAATTTTATACATATTATGCACCTGGTTATTTTATATCGATTTGTACCTTTCAATTGTACAGACTCAAAAAATTTAATAAATATATCTCGTAACATAGCTGCAAATAAGCGATCAAGAAGAGCGGCAAAAAAACTGAAACAAAAAACTAATTTGTGAAATGTATAATACTGGCTGATTTTGTATTGGGGTGTCTTATCAGCTATTAATACATTGTGGTATTATTTCATAGCGCAATTGGATCCATGTTATTGTTATGAGTGGAAGCAAAAGTTTGTGTATACCAATTATATATAACATGATATAATACAATTACTTCTATTTTTTCTCGTACATAGTTGTTTATGTGATTAACACATTTATTGAACTGCTTTTTGGTAAACAAATTCAAATTCATATTAATGTTTTGGTTCATAAACAGAATGGATTCTTATAATATGAGTTAGCTGTTTAGAAAAGGATAGTTACTCATTTTTTAAGACATTCATTTAATAATACAATTTTAAAAATAAAGGATATGGTTGTTACGTAACGATATTGTGCAGTGTAGATAAAAATTCCCAAAAAAAAATTTAAATTATAAATTAGTGAAAGGCATTTGGACACATTTCTTTACTTCAGGGTTGCGAAAAATTGTTGATCAATTATTGACCGGATCGTTTGTCAAAAGCAAAAAACTTATGGGAGGAAATCTAGAAGATTTCCAGTTTCCCATCTAGAAAATTTTTATCTGGAATTGACTAAATGAAATTACTACAAATTTATCATTATAAGAGCTAGAGGACAGAACGACTTGTTCTACATATTATTGACTGGTTTGATCATATAATGATTATCTTCGAATTGTTCTACTGACGATATAAATGCATATTGTCACGGGGCAACTTGGTCTCATATTGTTTAAATAACTGCATGTAATTGTTATTTTCAAATGCAGAGTGCAACAAGTCACCACAGATGAACCTTATTGACATTTTTGGAAAAATTTCGGATTGTTAGCAGGATACAGTCTCTGGAGTGTATACAACTGAACAATTTTATGATAGTATATTATTCAGGGTGTCTCGCAGATAAACACCATTTTCTGCTAACTAGATCCAGTACAACGGGTCCTATAAATCCAGATATATCTACTATATTTTTGGAGAAATTCCGTTTTGTTAAAACGATACAGCCTCCGGAGTGTATACAAACGAATAATTTTTTGTTCTTTGATATTGTTTAGGGATTCTCACAGATTCTATTAATTTCCAGTTTATAAGAGGTAGTACAACGAGTAAAGCTACAGGCATTGATGCGCTTTCAACCGAAACATAGATGTACTTAGATGATGATGGCCTGCACTTATTACATCGTATTGGTAAAAAAATTTGGTCCTCCTGTGTCTGGCCAGACGAATGGGCCAATTCAATATTTGTCCCGTTGCATAAAAAGGGATCTCCGTAAAACCCATATTACTATCGTTTGTTCTTATTGATCACCCATTCGAGCAAGGTTATGAAATATATTTTGCAATCTCGTTAAGAGGATTTTATTAGCTGGCAAAGATGTCCAGAGCAGGCAGGTTTCGTAAAGGGACGTGGCGCGCGTGAACAGATCTTCAACTTGAGGCGAATTGTTGAGAAAACTAAGGAACATTACTTCTCAGTCTATACCTACTTTGGGACTACTCTAAGGTATTTGACAACGTTAAGTGGCCTAACCTTCGGGAAATTCTCCTCACCATGGGAGTTTCTCTCCACCTGATATTTCTCATACAATAGTACTATAAGTCCCAACACAGCTCAAGTAAGAATTGACGGTAACATATCTGGTCCAATTACAACAAAGAAGGGGGTTCGTCAGGATTGTGTGTTGTCACCGATGTTGTTTAACGTATATTCCAAGTTTATGATGGGACAGGTACTGGACGGCTGGGATGGGGGGGGGGGATTAAGATATAAAATTCAAAGTTTGCCAATGATACTACCCTCAATCTTGTTTATCAGGATGAGTTTTTAAATTTACTCAACATCTTAGAACAACACAGCGTAGCGTTTGGTCTCAGTATCACATACAGCAAGACCAAAGACATGATCATCGATAGGGAACAAAACAATAATCCTAAAATTACATCAGTAGGTCGTTCTCAGGTGGTGCAAAGTTTTGTATACCTTAGTTTCCTGATTGAGAATTCAGGCGATTGCGAAGCTGAAACTCGTCAGCGATTTCAATAAACACGGTCAGCCACGACAAAACTGAATAATATATGGTGTGACAATAATATCACCAAAGCCACCAAAATGTGGCTGGTCCAGTCTTTTTTCTTTTCAATATTTGGACCGTTAGAAAGGCAGATCGCCACCGCATAGAGGCTTTTGGAATGTGGACCTGGAGAAGAATGCTAAGAGTTCCTTTCACAACCCACCGAACTAACATCTCTATATTAACCCTTTGAGACCCAGTGCACTTGGGTATGTACATAGCTTTTGTCCACTATATACAAATACCAAATATACACTGAAGCGTAAGATAACTGTAGAACGTTGTTTTTACATGTATTATAACTCTCATCAATAGATCAGGCCACCAGCTAACCACAAGAAAGAATTTTATGAGCCTTTTCCATGTTAGATGTAACCTACAAAATTTTGCGTAGAAGTACTCAAGATATAAGTTGTGGTAATCTAAGTATTGCAAATATCGCTGTAAATATTCTTACTAGTGTTCCTAATAGGTGAGTAGTTATTCTAAATTGTAAAATAATTACTTGAAATCAAAATTTGTCTCGTAAATTCACCTAATGTCTATGTACATGCTTATGTGCAAATGGCCTGAAGTTATTTTCTCCTCTTTACATATGCACGTACAAATGGTCTGAAATGATTATTTTCTTTTTACTTATGCATCTACGAATGGTCTGATATATGTACCGGGTGTCCCAATAAGAATGGCTCTCGGCCATATCTCGGGAACCGTTTATAGTACAGCTTCGGGAAAAAAAATTATAACAAAAGTGACCTCGAGAAAAACCTGGAAATTATTTATAGAGTTGTAGGCCCACCGCCAGAGGGCGTAATTAAATACCAAAAATTATAAAATGAATAATTTACAAATTTTGTCTATATAAAATGCATTTAAACTATGATTATCGTATTCTTCAAGAAATGCGGCGTATATTTGATTTCACAAGTTTTAGTCTATCTCTTCAAATAAAAGGCGGGGGGAAGCGGGAACTTTATTATGAAAAAACGCCTGTAATGCCAGTTCTACTTAACCTATCTATGCAAACTTAGTCTTTTTGAAGAGATCTCCTTTCTACCAATGTAAGAGTTATAATTTCGAAACAACCTAATGAGTAACGTATACGCTAGAGGGCGCTATTTATTTATTTTTTTTAATCAAGCTATCCTTGAAAAATGTTGAATGGAAACAGGCAGTTTTAATTAAGGAATATAAAAGTAGACCAAATTAGCAACAGAATAGCGAAAACAGCATGTCAATATCTTTTTCGTTTTACGAGATATCCTAAGAAATGTGTAAATTTTGAGCATTTTCCTTTAAACATTAATTACTCCGGTTTGACTGAACGGAAAAATGTTAAACATTTTTTAACTCCTCAAAATTGTCTTTCCTTGTTCTATTAATAATAGTTCCAATTATTATGTCAATATTACTTATGCTGTCACCGGGAAACTGCGTTATGGAAGTTAAAATGGAAATATATAAAAACAAGTAGTGGGCCATGAAAAAAACAAAACAAAAAGATATGTCTTGTGTCAAATTGATAAACCTATAAACCTAGTAATTTGTTCATTTACGTGTCATTGCGATTTGTGTGCATTAAATTCGATATAAAATTTACTTAGAAGTTATATCTAAGATGATTCTTACAAACGAAGGAGCATTTGATATGATAGGAGTTTACTTCGAATGTATGAGAAATTCAACTGTTGCGGCTAGGGTATATGCCATACAATATCCCCAAAGACGTCATCCCGGTAGCAGAGTTTTTCGTCGACTCATACACCGTTTAAGAACGACTGGAAATATAAATCTTCCTGTATTTAGAAGACGCGGCAGAGGTCGTTCAGAGGAAAACACAATAAATGTTTTGGCATATGTGCAATTTAATCCGCATTTAAGTATTAGAGCAATAAGTAGAGACTTGGGAATAAGCAGAACCACCGTTCAACGTATTTTGACAGGACACAGGTAAATTATGATGTAAAAAGATATGTTATTTAAACAAAATATACCCGCATAATATTATTTGTGAGCATGGTTATATGTTAACATAATAATTTATTTATCATTCCGGAAAGATATTTAATAGGACATTATATTTCTTTTAGATTTCATCCATATCATATAGTACTGCATCAACAATTGGTTGATCGTGATTACGACAGAAGGTTGGATTATTGCAACTGGTTACTACATATGGTATATGACGACCCTCAATTACTGTCACGTATTTTGTGGTCAGACGAAACTACATTTAGTAGTGATGGTACGGTTAACCGGCATAATATGCACTATTGGTCACAGAATAATCCACGCTGGATGGAAGATGTTCAGTATCAGGGGCGATGGTCGGTGAATGTATGGTGTGGTATTGTAGATGGTCAGATAATTGGACCTTTTATTTTTGACAACGCAATGAACAGGGAACGCTACCTAAATTTTATAAGGGATGAATTACCACTTCTTCTAGAAGATATATCACTAGCAACTCGTAGGTCTATGTTGTTTCAGCACGATGGGAGTCCAGCGCATTTCTCCAGACAAGTTAAAGAATTTTTAGATAATGCTTAGATGGATAGGACGTGGATGCCTATTTTTTTGGCCAGCCAGGTCACCAGACTTAACCGTCTTAGATTTCTATCTCTGGAGCCGGATTAAAGACCTTGTTTGTGCAATTAGACCCACTACTAGAGTTAACATGATCGAAAGAATACGAAACGCCATTCAGAGTATTTCGAGAGCAAAAATTGAGACTGCTGTTCAATCTACTCTTCAAAGACTAAACGCTTGTATCGAAAATGATGGGCGACAATTTGAACATTTAGGTCGTCACTAGCGAGTTTCCTTAAGTTATATTTCCATTTTAACGTCCATAACACAGTTTCCCGGTGACAGCATAAGTATTATTGACATCATAATTGGAACTATTATTAATAGAACAAGGAAAGACAATTTTGAGGAGTCAAAAAATGTTAAAATCCGTTCAGTCAAACCGGAGTAATTTATGTTTTAAGGAAAATGCTTAAAATTTACACATTTCTTAGGATATCTCGTAATACGAAAAATATATCGACATGCGGTTTTCGCTATTCTGTTGCTAATTTGGTATACTTTTATATTCTTTAATCAAAACTGCATGTTTCCATTCAACATTTTTCAAGGATAGCTTGATTTAAAAAAATTAATAAATAGCGACCTCTAGCGTATACGTTACTCATTAGGTTGTTTCGAAATTATAACTCTTACATTGGTAGAAAGGTACTCTCTTCAAAAAGACTAAGTTTGCATAGATAGGTTAAGTAGAACTGGAATTACAGGCGTTTTTTCATAATAAAGTTCCCGCTTCCCCCCACCTCTTATTTGAAGAGATAGACTAAAACTTGTAAAATCAAATATACGCTGAATTTCTTGAATAATACGATAATCATAGTTTAAATGCATCTTAATTAGGCAAAATTTGTAAATTATTCATTTTATTATTTTTGTTATTTAATTACGCCCTCTGCCGGTGGACCTACAACTCTGTAAATAATTTCCAGGTTTTTCTCGAGGTCACTTTTGTTATAAATTTTTTTTCCCGAAGCTGTACTATAAACGGTTCCCGAGATATGGCCGAGAACCATTCTTATTGGGACACCCGGTACATATATATCTTGTATCAATGGATGTACGATAAACATATCAGCAACTTTTATTTCAGAACAATCTCAGAATATGACTGGCAGAAAAGTGTACAGTTTGGAAAATCCAATTCACGTCCAAGAGTTGATTGATATGATACAAGATGGTAATTTATCTGATATAGAGGAGATCGAGGTACCTGGGGCTGAGAGCCCTGATGACGATGATGGAGTTTCAGATTACTTGGTTAGCAGACATCAGAAACGATTAGGAGCTGATGTCTTGGACAGAAAAGAATCCCAAACGAAAGAAGGCATCTTTTATGAGAAGGAAGTTGATGAAAGCCTTCAACCGGATGCAACTAAATGCGCACAATTATCATTTGATGGAGATACATTGGATGCACATATTTCAGCCAATAGTACTATTGATTCACATTCAACAAATGAAAAAAAAATGGTGATGAATCTGTGATACAATCTGAACCTAAGAACAATCAGAATGAAAAGACCGAAATTGTTACAGATGAAGACATTTCAGATGCATACAATCCAGACGAAGACGCTAATTTAGATAAAAAACACTTGAGAAAACCAAAAAATGTTAGAAAGAAAAATAAGAATACTAGGGTTAAAAAAGTAAAGTAACTAAAATAGTAATAAAATGTAACAATAAATCACTGAAAGTATATATCCACATGCACAAATATTAATGCGCTGCAACAGGGAAAGACCTTTAGATCGACGCGTCCACGAGAAATGAAAATATTGTTTGCATTACATATAACTATTGGAACGCTACATAAATTATCTAAAATAAGAATGTATTGGGAAAGAAGTCAAGGCATTCATATATTTCCGAACAATATGTCTAGAGACAGATTGTTTCAATTGAGGTCATGTTAACATTTGGTAAATAATTTCGGCCAGATCGTTCGTCCTATCATAGAAGCTGTAAGAAACAGGTGCCTACAGCTTCAGCTTGAAGAGCAACTTTGTGTCGATGAGCAAATAATCCCCTTTACAGGACAATTATCGATTAAGGAATATATAAAGGGAGAGCCGTGCCCATGGGGCCTGAAAGTATATGTTCTTTGTGGAAAAAGTGGTCAAGCAAACGATTTCTTGTTTTACCAGGGTCAGACCACAAAGATAAATCCAGACAATAAAAAGGAATACGGACAAGGAGCAAGTGTAGTGCTTCAACTTTGTGAACAAATTTGTACAAATGAAGGGCATAAGTTGTATTTCGACAATTATTTTTCTTCCTATGATCTATTCACCACCAAAAAAATATATACACTGTTAGAATAAGTAGATTTTACCAACCTCCTCTACTGTCAGATGCAGAAATGAAAAAATTAGATAGAGGATCAGTAGATGAAGTAGTTAATTCCGATCAAGACGTAGTTGTGGTGAAATGGTTAGAAAAAAAAACTGTCACATTAGCCTCAAATTTTGTCGGCAAAGGAAATACCGGTACTATTAAAGCATGGGATAAGAACCGGGGCGAATATGTTGCCAATATGTTGCCAATATGTTGATGTAAGCAGGCCAGGCATTTTTGAGCATTACAATCTTGGAATGGAAGGCCTCGATTTCATGGACCAGATGATCAGCTACTATCGGATATTTATGAAGTCTCGAAAATGGACACTTCGTGTAATAATGCACATGATCGACTTTGCCCTGACAAACACCTGGATAGAATACCGGAAAGACTGCGACAAGTGTAATATACCTCAGAAAATGCAGATAAAGTATCTTGCCTTCAGAACTAGAGTTGCAGAGAGTCTGATATATACGAGTAATCCAGTGAGTAAGCTAAAACGAGGAAGACCGTCTTCATCGTCGCCATCTCCTTCAGTATCCAGAAGACGTGAAGCAACCAGACCTGGTTATAACATTCATACAGATGACGTCGGTTATTTTCCCTTGTTGTTTGATCAAAACAAAGAAGCTACAAGATGCAAAAATGTTGATTGTAAGGGAGGCAGTCATATTTTCTGTTCCAAATGCAATGTCCACTTATGTTTGCTGAAAGCTAGGAACTGTTTAACGGCTTTTCATAATGTTACGACAAAGCACACTGGTATAGTCCCTAAATCCGACTCTGTCTAAGCCAGGTATGAAAGTTAAAATTATGGCGGACGCGCAGGGTTTCCTAGAATTGTTTACGAATAGTGACTATCTTATCTACATTGTTTTTGTGACCAGACTTATCTAGAAAATGCCAGAGCCATTTGTTTTTGTGTAAGCCGGAGTCCGGGATTTTCTAGTAAAAAAGGAACTAGTATAAATAAGGAAACAAACCGAGAGAGTTTAGTTAGTTGATAAAGTGATCTCGACAAATAAACAGTAAATAAGTGAATATAAATTAGTGAACTGTTTATATAAATTAGTTCAAGTGAATATACTGAGTATATAATTAGTGAATAATGTAGTGTTTGAATAAATAAGAAAAACATTGGTGTCAGAAGTGGGATAATATAAATTAATATCTACGTAAAAATGGCCAAGAGATTAAGGGATCTGAAAGTGGCGGAATTAAGAGCAGAATTGGAAGATCGTGAGCTGGGAACGTCCGGTAAGAAAAGTGAATTAGTAGAAAGACTTAAAGTGGCACTGGAAAATGACGACTTTGATCCAAAAACAGTTTTATTTAATGACGAGGCTTCCACCTTAATCTCGTCAATTTCTCCTAACATGCAACGAGCAAACGAAACCTTGCAAGCCAGAAACAATACCTAAGTTTGAAGACATTGGCAGTTTTACCCGAGTCAAGGCCCCAGCGTTCGCTGGGAAAATGTCGTGGACCAATTATGTGAAACAGTTTGAAGCAGCCGCTAGAGTGAATAATTGGTCCGATAGAGACAAGGCAGTAAACTTAACTATCGCACTTCGGGGAGATGCCTTAGATGTACATCAGACGATACTTCTGGAAGAAACGGATGATTTCTAGTAGCTGAAGAAGAGGTTGGACATGCGATATGCTCACGAACATCTAGAACATTTGTACCAATCCCAGCTGAAGAACCGAAGGCAGAAACGGGACGAAGCACTTCAAGAATATGAAGTGGAAATTGCCCGACTCGTTCTATTTACTTATCCATCAGCAGCAGAGAACATGATGAAATGTCTGTGCATACAGGCGTCTATTGATGGCTTACGTGACCCCGATATGCAGAGGATGCTTCGCTTTAGCCCATCCCAAAACATTAGTTGACGCATTGACAGATGCTCTTGAGTATGAAGCAGCAACGAAGGCTTCAGCTTACAACAAAGTTAGGACCATCCAAGAAGAAGTCGACGAGGACAAGTTTGACCAGATCGTCAGCTTGATGATGGACAAGAAGCCGAGAAAGATCAGATGCTGGAATTGTGGCGAGCTGGGGCATGAACGTAGCTCGTGTAAGCGCCCCAAGACACCTGCAAACCAAGAACCCCAGTCACAGGAATACTAGAACGGGTCGGCCACGAGGGGGCAGCACCGACCCATGATCGTTCCAATGACCCTCTCATACTGATAGCTTCGCTCAGATGTCGCAACGATAGTGTATATGTGGATGGCGAAGTGAATGGCAAGAAATATCCTCTGCTGGTTGACACTGGAGCAACTAGAACCATTATACGACCAAAGATAATAGCCCCCAAGAAGAAGCTTCTACCAACGAGACTGCGACTACGGAACGTCACAGGTGAGAGTTCCAACGTTCACGGGAAAACACAAATCCAATTGGGAATTGGCGCAGAAAATTTCATGCATACGGTAATCGTAGCTAACATTGAGAAGACGTGATCCTGGGAATTGACGTAATGAATGTACATGGTTTCCAATTAGACTTTAGAAACAGAACCAATAAAGTGGGTTCCGAGGAGGTATTCCTTCAACCACATGAAGGCAGCGCGATGTTGGCAGCTGTACATGAAGATACCGTTCTACCTGCACGTAGCGAAACTATGATAGTAGCACGGCTACAGGGAATCATGGAGGAAGGTACACCGGTTATGATGGAGCCAAGGAACCACGACGAAAAGGTAGGCAAAGGAGTACTAATTGGAAAAGGATTGGTTAAATCGGCGAAAGGGATCCTAGTACGTGTGATAAACGTGAATGATTACCCAGTAACCATCAACAAGGAAACCAAGATTGGATCCTGCGTACCAGTGACGTCTATAGTTCGTCAAACAACGACCACTGACAATTCTAATGCCAGATTCGAACAAATGTTATCAGTAGCCGGTCAATCTTTGGATCGAGCTAGAAAAAGAGAATGAGAGAATTTCTCTTGCAGTATCGAGACTTATTCGTACCAAAAGGAGGAAAGACTGGTAAAACATCAGCGGTCAAACACAAAATCGATACTGGTAATGCTAAGCCAATTAGGCAATCAGCTCGAAGACTTCCACGAGCGAAGAGAGAGGAAGCTGAAAGAATAATTCGAGAGATGGCACAAGAAAAAGTAATAGAACCATCTACTAGTCCATGAATATCTCCAGTAGTGCTCGTCAAGAAAAGGATGGAACTACGAGATTCTGCGTGAATTATCGCGAGCTTAACAACGTGACGAAGGAAGACAGCTATCCTCTGCCTCGAATTGACGATACGCTGGACACTTTAGCCGGCAGCAAACTGTTTCCCACCTTGGACCTGAAGTCTGGTTATTGGCAAGTGGAAATGGACCCAGAAGACAAAGAGAAAACTGCTTTTACCACCGGATCTGGATTATGACAATTCAATGTTATGCCATTCGGGCTCTGTAATGCGCCTGCGACATTCGAAAGACTCATGGAAAATGTCTTGAGAGGGTTGTCTTGGAAGACATACCTGGTCTATTTGCACGACATCCTAGTACTGGGGAAGACATTTGACGAACACTTGAATAATTTGGAAGACGTATTCAAACGACTCCAAGCTGCCCAGCTCATGTTAAAACCCGAAGAAATGTCAGCTGTACCAAAACCGAGTCAACTATCTAGGTCATATAATGAGCAATGAAGGAGTGGCGGTGGATCCAGAGGAAATTGCTTCCATTCAGCAATGGCCGCAACCAACCGACAACCATCAAATTAGGAGTTTCCTTGGACTTTGCACGTATTATAGTAAATTTATCAGGAAGTTTGGAGATATTGCCAAGCCTCTAACTCGACTTACAGCAGAAGCAAGAGATTTCCAATGGGACGAAGACTGTCAAACGGCTTTTGAAACCTTGAAGAGGCATTTGACCACGGCACCGATATTAGAATAACCATTGCCTTTATTCTCGACACGCAAGCGACGTAGGAATTGGAGGAGTGCTCTCACAGATCAAAGGAGGGCAAGAGAGAGTGCTAGGATATTTCAGTGAAGTCATCTCCAAATCAGAACGAAGCTACTGCGTCACAAGAAGAGAACTTTTGGCGGTAGTGAAGTCCGTGAAACACTTTCACCAGTATCTCTATGGTAGGAAGTTTTTAATCCAGACTGATCATGCAGCACTAAAGTGGTTGATGCAGTTCAAGAATCCCGAGGGCCTGATCGCTAGATGGATTGAACGACTTCAAGAGAACGATTTCAACATCGAACCTCGAGCTGGTGTAAGTCATCGAAATGCCGACTCCCTGTCCAGACGGCGGTGCCCAACAGACTGTTCCCACTGCAACAAGGTAGAATCTAGGGAAGCTGCAGTTTCAAAAACTGCTGTAGTCAATGAAGAATGGTCACCCACCAGGATCAGAGAAGATCAGGAGAATGATCCTTGCCTAACGAAGATTCCGCAGTGGAAGGAAGAAAATCGGTGACCTACATGGCAAGAAGTGTCAAGATTTTCACCGAAACTCAAGGCGTATTGGGCTCAGTGGGACTCCCTTGCCCTGGAAGAAGGGCTATTGAAAAGAGTCCTTGAAAACGATGATGGTTCCGAGATTAGGAGACAGCTGGTTATCCCTAAAACGAGGGTAGCTGAGGTATTGAAGAAGTTACACGACAGTCCATCGGGAGGTCATCTGGGAGTGAAGAAAACCCTCCAGCGAATCCGTAAGAGGTTTTATTGGATGAACAGCTCCGATGATGTGTAGGACCTATATAAGAAATGACCCACTTGTGCTACGAGTAATGGACCACATCGCAAGAGAAAGGCACCTATGAAACACTACAATGTTGGAAGCCTTTTCGAAAGGATTGCTTTAGATATTGCTGGACCATTTCCGACGACCGAAAATGGTGGTAAATACATACTGGTTGCAATGGATTATTTCACAAAGTGGGTGGAAATTCACGCTATCCCCATCCAAGAGGCCACAACTGTTGCGGATGTATTGGTGAAAGAATTTATCAGCCGATATGGAGTTCCCTAGGAAGTCCACAGCGACCAGGGAAGAAATTTCGAAAGTCATCTATTCCAGGAATTTTGCGAGAAGCTGGGAATGAAGAAGACCAGGACAACAGCATTACATCCACAGTCAGATGGAATGGTCGAAAGAATGAACAGGACTATTGGAAAATACCTGTCCAAAGTAGTATCCAGCCACCAGAGAGATTGGGACCAGTATCTCTCCCTATTCGCATTGGCTTATCGATCTGCCGTCAATGAGTCCACGGGTGAAACACAGGCGAAAATCCTGTTTGGATGTGAAATGAGGCTTCCTTGTGACCTGGAATTTGGCTGTCGGCCTGGAGAAGATCTAGCAGGTGAAGACTACGTGATCCAATTGAGAAGAAGGCTGGACGATATTCATGAATTAGTTCGAACAAATCTTCAAGTTGCCAGGGACAGAATGAAGTCGGTACGGCACGCAGGCCACAGAAGGCGGTGTTAAAGAAGGGGACAAAGTATGATTACACAACCCGTCGAGTTCACCAAAACCGACTAGCGCCATTCGAAGGAGACCATGACCTACAGAAAGGAGTGAACCATATTCGAGATGTGTCTGAGCCTACCTTCGATGAATTTATGGGCGCGTATGGAGGTACCGGGAAAGCTATATATGGAGTCACTTCGGAACAACAAGATTTGTTCACTCTCCCGGAAGATTATTCACTGGCATACAAAATCTCCGCCCGTCTCAAGAACGCACGAGGGTTAGCAGTCGTCTTTCGAAAGAAGTTCGGGCAATTAGAAAAACTTGAAGACCAGATTCCAGCCCCTGGCTCGACACTGAAGCTGAAACATAATTTGCAGTACGTCTTCCACGTGGCAACTAAAAATGAATTTCAAGATCGATCTACCTACCGCGATGTGTGGGAAGCATTTCGAAACCTACGAGACCATGTGTTGCAATCCAGCGTGAAGGAACTGGCTATGCCTAAGATAGCGAGTAACCAGTGGGATTGGCGAATCATCAGGAACATGGTAGGGATTATCTTTCAAGATACTGGTGTCCAGATATTAATTTGCAGCTACAACCCCCGTTATCAGTATCCGATGAAGACGGTGCCCTGCTATTTCCATAAGATCGGAAAGTGTAGAAATGGGGCCAGTTGCCGATTCAAACATCCAGCCTCGGCTACACAAAAATTCCAGGAGGAACTTCCATTTAAGGAGGGGGTAATATTACGAAACAGCACACTGGTATTGTCCCTAAATCCCTCTCTGTCTAAGCCAGGTATGAAATTTAAAATAATGGCGGACGCGCAGGGTTTCCTAGAGTTGTTTACGAATCTTATCTACATTGTTTTTGTGACCAGACTTATCTAGAAAATGCCAGAGCCAATTGTTTTGTGTAAACCGGAGTCCGGAATTTTCTAGTGAAAAAGGCACTAGTATAAATAAGGAATCGACTCGAGAGAGTTTAGTTAGTTGATAAAGTGATCTCGACAAATGAACAGTAAATAAGTGAATGTAAATTAGTGAACTGTTTATATAAATTAGTTCGAGTGAATATACTGTGTATATAATTGGTGAATAATGTAGTGTTTCAATAAATAAGAAAAACATTACAATAATGAATAGTAATGATACATTTTTTTTGAAGTGGATCTGTTTTGGGACCAGTTGTACATACTCATGCACAAAAATTTCTTCCTTTTGTAAAAATGAAAATAAAGTTTTTTTTATTTAACTTGTTTATTTAAGTAGTCTCACTACCAAAATGTTCATAAATATTTTTTCCAATAACTTAAAAATTAGGTCTCAAAGAATTAAATAAACTTGGCAAACCAAAGCGACAAGCGACTATCCTCCATTGTTTCGACGTGCATCCTGACGTTCTTCTGCCATATTCATAAATGTGATAATATCGAAAAACTTGTTATCCAGGGCCTTGCTCCGAACGGAAGGCATTGTGAGTGCTCTTCTGCATATTGGGTGGATGCGACAAGACAATTGCTAGATATTAGTATCACAAGAGTATCCAAACTGACAAAAAATGGTGAAAGATGAAGAAATATAAATGACAATCCTCGTGCACGCAATACTCCAATTGTGATAATGTGGTGTATTGAAATTTGGTATATTTGTATTATTCTGATCAGTCTCGCATCAAATATATTCTACATGTTTCATCCACATTTTTTTCCAAGCAGTTTTTGAACTCTTTGGATAAGAGAAGCATGGAATATTTGGCATATCTCAAGCGTTTTAGCTTTATGGCATAATAGACAGATTACAATGTGGAGTGAAACTAAAAATGTATGTAACATTAGATATATCCTTCATAGAAATAATTGAAAACGTACTAAGTTTTCACAAATATTGTTATGAAAATAGGAAAGTATATACTACTCTTTCCAAAGGAAAGAATTTATTACTCAACAATATTAAGTAGGTCAAAATTATTTGTTGATTTGATTTGATACGTCGGTGTACTTTTTTAACTGGTGCTATTTAAATGTATAAATATTTATTGGACTTGTCTGAACCTTTTTTGCACACTCTATAAATATCTCTGAGGATTTTTATAACCCATTTTCTCGAAATACACAACTTTTTTTATCTTCAGACTCTCCAAAACTTGTATTAAACATTTCATCACATTTACTGAATAATAAATACCAATAAACTGCCTCAATAAAAACAAAGTATAATAAACATCATATTGTACAGGTACTCCAGTTAATAAATTCGATAAATATTTAGATTACGGTGATATATTTTCCATATAAATTTTCGAACGTATTACTTCATTCCTCTGGGTAATCATACAAACTTTACTCTGTACAGGGTTTTTCATTATATATGGACCCTTCCATATCTCACTTATTATTTGATACAATTAAAAATGTCTCAAATAAGAGTTAAATGGTTATTAAAGTAGTTTTTAAAATCCAACAAAAATATTATACAGAATGTCCCAAAAAAGAGGGTCAGAGCCAAAGTGTTCTTTCTTAAATGGGACACCCTATATATTTTCATATTTTTTAACTGTTCACTTCCATCCGAATTCAAAAATATATAACTGTTATAGTCTAACCTCATCAGTTCAGAAAATATATACGACACACTAAGATGTAGTAATCTATAGATTGGAATTCAGTAAATTTATTTACAAAATAAAGTTATTTCAAACTAAGTAAGCCCAAATGAAACTATAAATATTGTTCAAAATGACCCCCCATATTGCCAATGCATAGTTGGTATCTTCGGCGTAAATTATCTAAACATTTAGAAATAATATCAGCATGATTATTTAAGTTATTAATTTCGCCTTGAATCTTTTCCTGAATTATCTCAAGATTGTTATTTTCGCCAAAGTTAACTATATCTTTCAGCATCCCCCACAAAAAAGAATCTAAGGGAGTTAGGTCGGGGCTATTAGGAGGCCTTAGAATTGTCCCATTATTTCCGATCCACTCTGGAAACTGATTGTTGAGATGTTCTCTCACCTCCAATACATTATGGGGTGATGCCCCATCTTGGTGCCAGATCATAGTATTTAATTGGTCGGCTGTAAATTCATTTTCTAGTATTTCACTTATTTTGGGTATTACGCAGTTTAGGTAAGTTCTTCCTGTTAACTTATAATTGAAAAATATTGGACCAACCACTTTATTCTGGAATATTCCACACCAAACTTTAATTGATTTCCGTCCAGATTTCTTTATTTGTTGCACTTTTCGCTGTCTATGATTTTTATTTTCGCATGAACGTCTAGTTTTTCTATTAAACACACCAGCTGTAGAAAAACTGGATTCATCTGTCCAACAAATTTTCTGAAGGATAAGTTTCATTCAAGCGACGAAGCATTTTCTGACAAAATATTAACCGTTTCCGTTTGTGCAATTCAGTAAGAGCCTGCACGGGAATTATCTTATGTGATTTATAATTGTGTCTTTTCAGAGTCCTAAAAATTTTCATAGGATGTTTTTGTAATATATTGGAGCTGGTTACTAACGAGTCTTCAGAGTTTTCTGCAAAAACGAAGTAGCGCAAAAATTATTCCTTCTTATTCAACTACCATAAAATCCAAAGAAATATATATTTTTTACCTTCAAAATGCAGAAGTGTATCTAAATCATCCTCCTCATTAATTATACACGTTCGTTTTTTCCTAGAAAAGTTCTTAGTTGTCATTTTATGCTGGTATATTCTGTTTAACGTATTTTTGCTAGGCGCATGCCGATTTGGATATAATTCCATAAAGTCTCTCCTTGCATCTAATTTGTTATTATTATTTTTTACAAATAGAGAAAATATTTCTCTATCTATTCATCATCTGTATACCGCATTTTCCAAACTATCAAATACAATGTTTTATAATGGTGTAAATAACTACTTGTCAAATGCTTTCAATGCCCGTTGTTTATATTTGGTTTTCATCCCACAGAAAACGATTTTTAAAAGAATATATTTTCTGAACTGTTAAGGTTAGACTATCACATTTATATATTGCTGAATTCGGATTGAAGTGAACAGTTAAAAAATATAAAAATATATAGGGTGTCCCATTTAAGAAAGAACACTTTGATTCTGACCCTCTTTTCTGGGACATCCTGTATAATATTTTAGTTGAATTTTAAAAACTACATTGATAACCCTTCAACTCTTATTTGGAACATTGTTATCTGCATCAAATAATAAGTGAGATATAGAAGGGTCCATATATAATGAAAAACCCTGTACAAATATCAGGTAAAATAGAGCAACTGAAAATAAATATTTCACCAATTATTGTGTTTTTTCAACGTCACTTATGGAAATAACAATTTCATTCCTCAATATGGAAAGAAAAATTGGCACATATCACTAGTGATGAAAATGGAGACAATGAAACTCACTAGTAAAGAAAGTGATAAATAGTTATTTATTATACAAGGGAAAAAAGTATTAGATTTTAGCGCAGAGCGAAATCTAATATTTTTCCCGTGTATAATACACTATTTTTTTCTGTGACAGGAATAACGACGATTTAATAGTGAAAGAACATATTATTATAATATATTAAAGTCAGAATGTTATCGATATGAAATTTGAATTTTTAAACTAGTAAGCTGTTGTAGTTATAGCGACAATTAGACCTGCGTTGCTAACGAAACCTTCAAAGTAATCAAATATGTCAATTTATTTCTGTGATTTGATTCAAAAATTGCGAACTCAGTAATTGTTTAGTAGTTATTTTGGAAAATATAAAAATAAGAAATGTCTGATTCCGAGTTTTCTCTGACTCCACCGAAGTTGATAGAAGCAGCGCAAGTAGCGTCACGAAAATTATTGCCAGCTAAATCGCGGAAAATTTACAAAACCGCGTATTCAAGATTTAAGGAATGGAAAATGAAAAATACATGCAGTTCTTTCTCCGAGACAGTATTATTGGCTTATTTTTCGGAACTGGCACAACAACAAACGCCATCAACAGTGTGGTCAAATTATTCAATGATTAAAAGTATGTTACGATCCAATAATAATGTAGACATTTCAAACTAATTACATTTCTGAAAGAAAATGGGAAAGGTTACAAGCCCAATGAAGCTGCAATTTTCACGAGTACACAAATTAGTGATTTCTTAAATAATGCACCCGATGAAGTTTATTTAATGGCCAAGGTTGTTGTTGTATTTGGGATCGCAGGAGCTTGTCGAATTTGTGAAATCAGCCAGGTAACATTAGATGATATTGAAGATTCGGGAAAGTTATTAATTGTGAAACTGAAGCAAACAAAGAATGATGTAAACAGGACATTTGTAGTTACTGAAGAATATATTAAATATTACCGAATGTACATATCCCTTCGTCCAGCAGCAGCAAAGAATCGCCGCCTGTTTTATGCATATCGCAATGGAAAATGTATCAATCAGGTTGTGGGTAAAAATCAGTTTTATAAGGTACCTGAAACAGTAGCTAATTTTCTTCAACTTGAAAATGCTAACTCATATACAGGTCATCGAAGATCGTCTGCTACACTTATAGTTGAATCTGGGGGTGACTTGATGACACTAAAGAAACATGGCGGTTGGAAGTCATCAACGGTCGCTGAAGGGTATGTTGATGAATCGGTGGCACACAGGACAAAAATTGCTAATAAAGTGTTCAGAACGTGTGTCAGTTCTGAAATAACACGCGATTTGCGACCAAGTACATCAACAGCAGTTGTGTTCATGTCAGAGAAAAATATTATTTCAACAAAAAAAAATTCGTCTGTTGTACCCAAGAGTTCAAGGAATATGTCGTTCATGCAACGCACATTTAATAATTGTACTTTTGATATAAAGGAAATGTAACTCATGTTCAATGAAATATTCTAAAATAAAATATCTTCCTTTATCTATATGTATATATATCCGGGAAAAAAGTACTCACTTTTTTCCCGGGGAAAAAAGTAATTTCGTGAAAAGTTGTATTTTCTTCCTGTTACGGAAAAAAGTAAATTTAATAACATGATTAACAGTCTAATTCCTACTTATTAATATGAGAATTTAAAACAATGTTATTTGCATTGATTGAAACTCCAGTTACTACTAATTTCTCAACTATTATAGAAGTAGAAGTTGTGGATTGTTTCTAAATTCCTCCAACAATATAGTTGATGCTGTTGACAACAACATTGTTAGAACTTTTTTTATTGAACGAACGTTGTCAACTCAAAAATATTTAGAAATGTCAAAAAATAATATTCCAAATATTGCCGCGTTATAACCAAAATCCACAAGTACCTTAGTAATTTAATTGGTTTCAACAGGACGCCACACCTTCACATTATGCACGGATAGTGCGTCATTATTTAGATACCATTTTCCCCAACAGATGGATAGTTAGGAGAGCATTTACATAGTATTCATAAATATGGCATGATCTAACACCCCTTGATTTTCACTTTTGGGTTCGTCTTAAATCTAAAGTGTACTTCAATATACCTAACAATATTGAAGATTTGAAACAGAGAATTCGCAATGAAGTAAGACTGATTCACCCGGAAACATTGGAGTGTTGAAGGAAATTAGGTTATTGCCAGGAAATTAACGTAACGCACATTAAACATGTAGTTTAAGTTTTAAATGTATTGTAATAATTATCCCAGCTTAAATAAAAGTTGGTCCGGTCTCACTGTTTCCAATTTTCGCCATTAGAAGACGCTGATCGTTGGCGGGTGAATCAAATTTGGCGGGTGATTCAAATGAGGCGCTGGTGTCATGTGGTGACGTCACTACGACGTTAGATATTCAGGGTGTCAAAAATGCACTCTGCTATTATTGGTCGGACTTTCATCGAATAAACGGCATTGTTGATTATTATTGTATACAGGATGTAGTCATAAAGATGTCGTATAGGTAAGAAAACCACATTACTTTACTTTCGGCGACCCCTGCCCCTTCTCGTACGCCTTTCTGCCATAGCATAAATACGGGAAGTAACATTTTAACGCTTAGTATTCGTTTTTCGCTGAAAGTGTTAACATGGCAACCTCCAAAATGTTCAGTGTTTCCCAACTTTACGTAAGGAAGGTCAAAACGACCGATGAGAGATTTGGATTGTGGCTCCTGTTGGAAAATTTGGAAGGCAACAATATGGTTACAGATATTGGAAATATTAATTACACGAAAGGCGAACATCCACTGGGAGATGGACTTATACGTATTACAGAACCATTTTGCGACAACATAATACTTGTAAAGGTATGCGGCTTAGAGGACTACGATGGAAATTCTAAACTTGGTCAAAAAGAAATATGTGGCTCTTTTAATATTTATATACGTGGAAAGTTTGGAGAATTGGTTTCTGCGAAACATGGAATTGAAGGTAAGCTGCCTTTCCTCTTACTAAGTAACAGCCCGCTTGCCGTTGGAACAAGAGAAATAATCGGAGATTTGGAAATTATTAAAAGGAAACATAAAGAACCTGTGTGCATTTCATACAAAGTAGAATACCTAAAGAAATACCAAATTTATTGCAGCAACTCTGGAAGGAAGATTACTACGTAATGGACTTGGACACAGCGCAGGATTTTGCAGGAGTTTTTAACAAAGAGGAATTGATTAATTATTTAACCAGCAACTTTAACTTTTGCATCCAATGAGAGTACAAGGGAAGGTGCAACGCTATTGTAAACAATGATAAAACAGTTGGCATAGATTGCCTTACGTGGCTCACATCTAACGCAAGGGTTAAAATATACAACAAATTTATTTGTTAAGTAACCAGTCCTGGAGTTAACATGACCATTGGAAACCATATTATAGATTTCGTCAACTGCCCAGACGCAAGATTAAAGGAAACTATCTCTTCTGCATTGGCCAAGAAGCATGGCATTACTAGATTAGAAGCTATGATATATATCTACTCAATTGGAAATTCCCATGGAGAAGGCTACAGTCCTATAGACGATTGTATAACTCTGCTACAAGATAGTAAATTGTACTTCCAAAGTTTTCTGATATACTCTGTTTCGATTGCAAAAATATGGACAAAGTTGACCGAGAGTCTACATAACACCTGTTGTCTTGTGTTTAACAATACGCTGCAATATGTTTATTGAGGCAACAGCAATACAAGAAAATTAAGGGGATTACAAAAAAGTTTACCAAAAGAATCCGACACAAGGAAGAAGGTTATAAATTACATTCTCTCTGCATGCAACTTTAATTGTCTTCCTGTTAACCCTATAGAAGTTGTAGAAGAAAAGATGAACAGAGACAATGTTCGAATTATACAAAAATGTTACATTAAAGCTGCAGAGAACTACTTTTCTAGGTCCATACTCCTTTTTCTACTATACCGGAAGATATCGACATACAGGACGCTGGACCTATCTCTACAGATAATTTAGTTGCACGTGTTTTAAGGAAGAGAACCAATAAAACTTTCTCCTTATAATATTAAAGAAATCAACCCTTTGTCGCAAGCTTACATTACATCGACAAGGAAACGAAAACAGGAAATGGATGAGCTAGATACCCAGAGGCGGAAGCTGGACTTTCTTGAAAAGACAACTGCAATAAAGGAAGAATATAAAAGTCTACTGGAGAAAGAAGAGAAGATAACACAATTGACGGAGAGATTAGAAAACTATTTTTGTAGCCATTGGGCAAACCCAGACCCAGCAGGTGAGTATAAAGTGTCAGCGTTTACCATAAACAATAAAAACCAATATATTTATGTTGGTGTGTTAGCAGAAAAGGATGGAATAAAAGATGACTACTTCTTAAAGGGTTCCTACAAAAATATATTTCTAAGTGAGCAGCTCTTATTGCAGATGATTATATTACATTACTTCATAATAATGGTATGAAGATATGTTTGCCTACAGAAGAAACGTTTGTACCATTCACTACCAATGGTATTACGTCTTACCAAGGCAACACATTCGCCAAGATAGAAAATTTAAATTTTTACACGGAGGTATGCAAGAATATTCCTTTTACCCAAGAAGATATGACTCAAGTTTAAAGCATTACCATACAGAAGATAAAGGATCGTATTAAATTTAGACATTGCCAACGCTTAGAACAAGTTGCCGGGAATTATTTTTCTCTGGTACAAAAACAAAGCAGCGCGCACTACTCGGCAACGAAACGAAATGTTGCGGCCGGTCGTCGACGGAAATCTCCGGCAAGAATACTTTCCCCGGTAGTTCGTTGCGTATTAATAATCCTTGTTAGCGGCTACAAGGAATTGTATGATTGATCTGATAAAAGTTATTCCAATCAGGAACGCAAAAATAACTGCTGGAATTAAATTTCGGAATACATGCGACAACCAGGTAAGCTCGAACATTTTATTTAATATAATATAGTTGTTAACATAAAAATCATTATTCATTTATTAAACAGTTTGTGGAAAATATACCTTATAATGTAATATTATATTCACTATTGATTTATCTAACCTTGTCGTAAAATATCCGTTTGCCAAAATATGGCCCCTATAGTACAAAAGTAATTTTTAAATTCTTCGCGGATATGCAATGCTTCTTCGGTAGCTTTACCTCCAACATTTTGTAGGTCTTGAATTGTCGATACATGAGTGGTTTGTATATTATTGTCACCCAGATCAATTTCTGTCGTTCGCGAGTCACCCCGAAGGAAGTTATTTAGACAACAAGTAGCTAATATTATATCATCTATATGTTCTGGCGACATTTGAAGTCTCCTCTGATAAATTCTAAACTTCTGCGTCAATATCCCAAACATATTTTCGGACAGCCGACGAGCACGGCTCAGTCGGTAATTAAAACTTGGTCTCATTATGTCGTGTCTGAGTTCCAGGATAAGAACGCATAATATGTTTATGTAAAGGAAAAGCTTCGTCTCCCACAATAACATGTGGTAAAGTTACATTAGTTACGGAAAGAGTTTTATTAGGGGGTATTGATAGGTTCCCATTTATCAAGGCTTTTCCCATAACAGAATTGCTGATTATGCCACCATCACTGTTTTTGCCACAAGCTCCGACGTCAGCTATTATTATTTTATAGTTAGAGTCCACTAAACTTCTTTTTGTAATTGTAGTACAGGGACCCGCTATTATGTGGTGCTTCAATGACTACGTGCTTCCCATCTATAGCTCACGCACAATTTGGGAAGTTCCATTTTCCGTGAAAATCTTTTTCGATGGTTCTCCATAGATCTTGTGTTGGAGTAAATTGGCTGCAGTCTTTTCTAAATCGACATAAATGTTGAATGGACAATTTCTCTTACAGTGGTATGACCGAGTCTATAACTAAAAGCTATCGTTTTAAATGAATCTCCAGTTGCCAAAATCCTACAACAAAGAAATATCCCAACTAGCAATTTTGGTAGAAAGTATGTAACGACTACACTATACAGACAATTTTTTGATAAATTTTACCAGGGAAGAAGTAATTATCGAGTAGGAAACACATATAATATACGGATTGGCCTCCTTTTTTGGAACAATAGGGAATATTATTAGGCATTTTTACGTAATTTTACATTTTTTTCAGTATCCGCTTGCAAAGAAAGATGGTCGCAGTTACGTGATAATTATAGAAAGGCACTGAAGTTTCGAAAAGGTAAAAGTGGTGACGCTGCTGTTAAAACGGAGGCCATATAAATTTGAAGCACATATGTCATTCCTGAACAAATATCTGCCAGATCAAGAACAAAAAAACAAATATAACCGAACCGTATACGTCTACGTCTGCTGTTAATAGCCCAATACCTTCTGAGGATGGTGAAGATAGTCGAATGAGAGACCCTGAAAGTTTGGCACCAGTCTCAACAGCTTCTAATAACAATACAATATTTCGAACAACACCTCCTGCGGTTCCGAGATCGGCTCCAAAAAAAAATGAAGCGCAGTCCGAAAATACATAACACAATTCAGTTGCTGGTGTCCTCAAAATATTTACAAACTACTACAGCTACTAATTCAGAAGGCAATAGTTTGAAACAATTTTTCCTTGCAATGGCTGAGACAGCTCAATCATTTCCACCCGAAGTTCAAATTGATGTTAAGGGGAATATTTTTAACATCATACAAGAAGCAGAGTTGAGATGCTCACAACCCAAAAACACGACGCAGTTTAACAATGCTCATTCAACTGGAATTCACTGCAATCAAACTGTATATCCAAATTTACAATACATTCAATATTCGCAAGATATACAACATTTTTACCCAAAGCACATGCAATCTTTGGGAACACATCCTAACATGCCGGATTTAAATTTAAAGCACACACTCCCAAAACACACCACCAACTTTACATACACAAAATACGCTACATACCTTCGCAACCACATCAATATTCGAAAGACATTCACCTTTCATACACACAGTACATGCCACCTTTGAGATCACAACGTAATATAACATATTTAAACTTACAACACACACAACATTCCAAAGATACTCAAAACATGCAACCATTTCCTCTACAAGACGTGCAGCCAACATATTCGCCAAGATCGACATCTGTTGTAGGTTCTCCAGAATTACAAAGTGACAACGAATCACACATGTAATATACATGAAAAAGTTGTACTAATAAATAAAAATTTGCTTTTAAATTGGTATTATATTAAAATATAAATATTTATAAAAAAGAACACTTCCATGCTAATATTCAAGCGTTCGTGTTGAATTTTTGTTAATTGGAATAATAAAGTTAATAAATTTTTTTTAAAATCTATAAAATCGAAAAACAAATAAAAAATCAATCAGTGAAAAAACCTATAGGGTCAATAATCTAAACACAGCTCATGATAACTTAAGCCCTATTTCTTTAAACGCTAATTCTCAAATACTTGAAAAATTCTCAAACCAAAGAGCGAGAATCAAAAATAAAACACAAGAATTAAAATCAAATAAAAATAGGTAAAAAAACTTTTTAAGTTAAACGGTTTTATGTTAAACATACATTGCAATGTTTAAGATAAATGTACTAAAAACCAAAAAATAATAAAATAAATACAGTCGTGGGAATTATAAACATATGCATAGACTAGACTAAAATAAAACCGTGGGGCACGTCAATTGTCTACAATCGTTGATTAAAATTTTTGTTTTGTAACGTTACACTATAATTAGGCAGTTGTTCAACCGACAACGATGGACGTGTGATAAGTAGGGCTAGAATGTGGAAACAAGCTAGCAAGCTCGATTATAAGTGAGTTTTAGGGTTTCATAGTGGTGAGCGAGTAGTACTTTTATCATATGTTTTGTCAATTAAAGACAAACTACGAGCAGTGAAACGATTCCTCGCCAGCCAGCAGTGTGAATGTCCAACGATAAACTAGTTGAAACATCTCTTTTATTTACATGGAGTGTATAACTATTGGAATTTCCATGAGCAAGAAAATAGTAAGTAATTTCCTCACCGTCTGCGGGCCAACTGCCTAACGACGAATTAAACGATTCTTCTATCGCACATTAAGTCGATAATTTGTAGACAATTGACGTGCCCCACGGTTTTATTTTAGTCTAGTCTATGCATATGTTTATAATTTCCACGACTGTATCTATTTTATTATTTTTTGGTTTTTAGTACATTTATCTTAAACATTGCAATGTATGTTTAACATAAAACCGTTTAACTTAAAAAGTTTTTTTACCTATTTTTATTTTTTGGTTTTTAGTTTTTATTTCGCATTCTGTTTAATTCATTTAGTGCTTCATTATTGCATTATTGATAAAACCTACGTTATCCGCCATTTTGTATTTAAATTTTTCATAGTATATTGTATTCTGCTGGTTGAGCCCTTTAATTTGATACCCATGTTGATGGGATTGATAAAACCTACGTTATCCGCCATTTTGTAGCGGCCGCCATCTTGTATTACAATTTTTTATAGTATATTGTATTCTGCTTGTTGAGCCCTTTCATTTGATACCCATATTGATGGGATTAATAAAACATAAATTATCCGCCATTTTGTAGCGGCCGCCATCTTGAATTTATAATGATAATGAATAAACATAATTGTATTGTCACCAAAATCCAAAGTGTATACAAAATTTCAGATTAATCGGTTGACAGGAAGAGGGTGAAATTTGAATTACTAAATTTGACCCAAGAATAAATAAAACAAACGGGGTGAGCTAAATAAAACCGTTTAAAAATAAAGACTATTTTGAAATAGCATATATTGAAGAAGATTCATTGATTGATGACGATACAAACATAATCACACACAGTTCACAAAATATAGACCCGACAATTAAAATCCCTAAACACTACCTAGAAACCCTAGATGTCGATACACTCTCTAAAAGTATCGAATTAATAAAGCAACAAAATATAATTAAAAAGTCTATATAACCAACAGAAAAGTGTCTAGAACACAACAAAAAGTGTATAGGACACACAAAAAAGTGTCTAGGAAACGACAAGAAGTGTACTGAAACGACACTGAACAACAGCCAGACATGTTCGAGGCTATGAAGCTCTTCTCATCGCACATGCAGCAGATGCATAACATCTTTCAAAGTCTGATGAACCGTTAATGGATCCACAGCCTAACGTACCACACCAGATGAAGATAGGAACCTGGAACAGCGGAGGACTACGGACCAACATTAACCTGATGAGAACCATACTGGAAGAAGAAGACCTGGACATACTAGCCCTACAAGAAACCAAGCTACCAGGAGAAGAATACGAGATGAGGTGACCAAGCTACAACATCTACAGAGAGACGACAACAGAAGAAGCGGAGGAACAGCCATCCTAGTGAAGACCGGACTGAACCACTACAGAATAACTACACCAGACCTCCTGACGATGGAAGCAACGATCATCGCAGTTCAAACAAGATTCGGCGAAGTACGAGTGGTATCAGCCTACAAGAGACCAAAAGACGAACTCCATGAAGAAGACGTCGAAGTCCTTCTCCTACCCGGCAATCAAGGAGTCCTGATAAGAGACCTTAACGCCAAATCCAGAGCCTGACCAACATCGCAGATAGAAGACCGGAGCTGCTCATCATAGGACCACCAGGACCGACGCACACACCAGCTGTAGGATAAGCAGAAGTACTGGACATCGCCATTCTTCAAGACATCACAGAAGAATGGGAAATAATCAACGGAGAAGGAGGAACAGCACACAAGCCAGTCATCCTCACGTTGGGCGAAGGGGAGAGGACCACAGGGAGAGAGATGAAGAAGACAGACTGGAAGAAGTTCAAATGCAGAGCAGGCCAGCTGATAGGACCGGTACCGATCATCACCAACGCAGCAGAGCTGGAAGAGCAACAAAGACACCTGGAAGAAGCAATCCAGCAAGCAATGGAAGACAGCACGACGACGTGGATGGTGGACAACTACAAGAGGTTCTCCAATTTCAAAGGCGAACTACGAGAGCTCATCAGGGTGAAAAACAGAGCGAGAAGAAGAGCCAACAGAACACGAGATCCGGAAGACAGGAGAGAAGCAAACAGGCTGAAACTACACCGATCCAACGACTAGGACAGAAAACTAGAAGAATTGGACCCGAATCAACCTGGGCTGTGGAAGCTCGCCAAGATCCTGAGACAAGACAGAAGAGAAATCCCAACACTACACGGAGACAACGGACTAGCCCACACAGAGGAAAAAAGTGAAAGCCTTCAGAAGAACCATGGAGCTCCAATTCACCCTCAACGAGCACCCAGACGCGGACATGGACTTCCAAGACCGAGTAGAAGAGGACGTCCGAAACCAAGACGAAGAAGAAGACGACAACGGAAACCTAGGCTACACCACCCCTGAGGAAGTAGGCTACATCATCCGGACCAGCAATAGGAAGAAGGCACCAGGGAAAGATGGCATCACCAACAACGCCCTGAGGAATCTACCAAGACGAGGATTGGTATCCCTGACGGCCATCATCAACGGAATACTGAGGACCATACACTACCCAGAAGGATGGAGAAGATCATGCTGAAAAAGAGCGAAAAAGACCCGAAGTTTCCACAGAACTACAGGTCCATCCACCTCCCATAGCCGAGGGAGTCATACTGAAGAAACTACGAGAAGAAACAGAAGCCATCGGGATTCTGCCAGAAGAACAGTTCAGATTCAGGAAGAAACGAAGTACCGAAGACCAAGTACTGAAGATAGTAGAATACACCACCCAAGGATTCAACAGGAATCAATCAACAGGAGTCATCTTCTTGGATGTCAGCAAAGCCTTCGACAGCGTCTGGCAAGAAGGACTAATATTCAAGATGAGAGAAGCAGGATATTCAAGAGCCCTAACGAAGTTACTAAGGAGCTATCTGAAGAACAGAAGATTCCGGATCAATATCAAGAAAACCAGATCCGAACTAGGAATGATGGAAGCCGGAGTCCCGCAAGGAGCAGTCCTGTCACCGGTACTCTACACCATCTACACCGCAGACATCCCCAAGACGGACAACACCATGATGACCCTCTACGCAGACGACACCGCCATCGCAACAAGGAGCACCCAACCAGAGATGATGACACGAAGACTACAAGAAGCCGTGGACAGAATCGACGACTGGTGTACAACATGGAGGATCGAAATCAACGCAGAGAAGACCCAAGCAGTGTACTTCAGGAAGAAGAGGAAGACGTCAGAAGACAACCTGGACATCGCAGGAGACGAAATCAGATGGACCAACAAGGCGAAGTATCTAGGAGTCATTCTAGACCAAGGGCTGGCGTTCAAGGACCACGTGAACAAGACCAGGAAAGCAAGAGGATGACTAGGAGGACTCATCGGAAGAAGACCCAAGTTAGAGCTGAAGACCAAGATCCACCTCATCAGAGCAATCCTGATTCCAATCATGCTGTAGGAGCGACCACAGTACGGTTGCCCAAATCATCAGAGTAATAAGTTATATCCGTGAAGGATTTCAAAAGAAACATAAGGCCATCATGGCAACTCTAGACATACAAAAGGCATTCGATTCCGTATGGCTCGAGGGATTAATATACAAACTAATAAATTTACCAACTCCAAATTATTTAATCAAAATAATTAACTTGTATCTGAATAACAGAAATGTTTTTACTAAAATTCAAGAACATACAGCGGGCCCATACTCCATCCAAGCTGGAGTTCCGCAAGGATCGGTATTATCATCTTTGTTATACTCCATTTTCATCCACGATCTCCCAACTGCACCCCAAGTATTAACCGCTATGTGCGCTGATGTCACGTGTTTTGTAGCATCTGCAAAGAACCCAGAACACGCACTAGATACTATACAAACACATATAAACACCAAAATTATCCCCTATTTCAAAAAACCCAAATTAGCTATTAACCCCTCCAAAACAGAGTATTTATTACTCAGGAGAATAGCTAGAAGAGCCTCCCCACTGCAATCACAGCTTTGTATTGACGCCCCAAGTATTAATATTAAATACTTGGGATACACAATGCAAAATAACACAAACGCAAGTGCACACATTGCACAACAGATACAAAAAGCCAAGATTGCAATGGGTAGACTCTACCCTCTTATCTGCACACACAGCAAACTCACAACACAAAACAAAATACTAATTTATAAACAAATGATTCGTCCCATACTCACCTATGCAGCACCAATATATTACACCGGTACACAACATAACTTTCACTCCCTGCAGGTAATACAAAACAAGTCTCTCAGAATGGCAATCAAACACAACACAATCTATCCGAAACTTCCAAAAACCACTTGGTTACATAAAAAAGCCAACATACCCACTATCAAAGACTTTATAAACAAAACCACGGCTACCTTTTATAACTACTGTCTGCCACAAGATCTTAGCAAAAATCTCGCAGAAGGCATCAGCGATAGTCGGTGTAGGCTTCTGCATGAATCACTAATTACATAACTTGGTTGTTTAAAACTCCGAACCCATTTTCAACATAGTGGGTAACTTCAGCACGGGTAACTGTGCTGCAGCACCTTGTATGCAATAATAAACTAGATTCCAAATAAATTACAACAAATAAAAACAACGTCTGCCATGTTGCTCTCGAAACCTAATACACCCGATTCAATTTTGGAACCCTGTTTTTCAGCTGCTTTTCAGGGATACCTCAGACGAAAGACGCTAGGAGTCAAAACTACATGTTAGGGACAAAGTTATACAAACAGCCCAATCATATGGATAATGCCCTTGAAGCAAGGAGCCATTAAGGACAACATGAGAAACTCAAAAATACTAAAAATCACCAGACCACCGGCACACTGTATTTTTCTACTTATATTTTTAGTATATTGTATATAGGGAGACAAAAATCACTAATAAAGACCATTTTTAATCTAATCTAATCTAATATGAAAATAACAGTAAATACGATAGGTACCTAGCTAATAATAATAAATTACCTTAGGATCACTGCTAAGCGTTCTGTTGGTGGAATGGGGATTCTGAACGTCGTATTTTGGTTTGTCAGATCAGGTTTTATAATACTTGAAATTTTTTGTAACTCATTCGGAAATACTGAAAAATGTTTCTTCGTGTTCTACTAATTGAGGAAATAAAGTGGCAGTATTCACTTTCGATTTTCCTCTTTTTACAGATTTCGTATACCCATTTTCGTTTTCTTTTTTGTTCAACTACTGTATTTTGTTTTTCCTCCTCCTCACACACTAAACTTATAATTATATTTGGATCCATAGTACCTGTGCGACAAGCGGCCGGTGACTGGAAGAATTATTTGCCGGCTAGTGCGCGTACCCTAAAAGAATTGCCGACCGCCGGAGCGCGTAAAGCGGAGAACACACATACGCGATCAAGATCAAGATCACGATAGCAATGGCGATAGCGATCGCGTTGGAAAGCAAACATGTCTATAAAAAAACGGTCACAAAAAATCCCAATAGACCTTCTCAGAATTCGGGGCGCTCTCCATTTTTTAACATACGGTTACAGGACCGTACTTAGGATCTACTTCGGTTTGCGAGTTCCTAACATTATATTTGAACTCGGCGTCTTCCAAAACCTACAGCTTCGTAATTTCAGATTTTCAACATAACTGTATCCGCCTTTACTTTTAATCAAAACTTTTCGCGTCACACCGTGTACAGGGTGTCCCAAATTGGTGTGTTTTGCAGGGTATCTCGTAAACTAGAAGAGATAGAAGAAAAGTAGTTAAGATGTTATGACTTCTTTTTTTGTTAAAGTAACGATAGCCTAATTAAATCTTTAGTAACTCCCTGCAGTTGGAAGATACAGGGCGATTATTGAAAACTGTCGAAAACTACAAAGTACTATAACTTCTTAATTAAGAAAAATATGAAAAAACGTTATAAAAACTTTCAATAGATATAATATTAAAGAGTTCAGTGGCGCACAGAATTTTTTTGTTAGGTTGGTCCTAAAGTAATTGTACATAGAAGTATTGTAGATTCCTGACTTTAAAATATTACGATTTAAACCAACTTGCTTTAATAAAATGTTGCTAATAAGGAATATACAGGAAGTTGAAGGTTAAATTTTAAAATTTCTCTTTTGCAATAACTTTAACGTTTTTGGATATGTATACATAAAAATTGGGAAATAGAGGTTTTTGGGCACGAAAAATCATAATCTGGTACATACATCGATGTAGTTTGTAGAGGGCGCTACATAGGCCACATTTGTGGCATCAATGTGCCCTAAATTTTTTTGCTGTTCAAGTTAGCGGTATTTTTGTGAAAGAATATTAAAGCCACGTTATTTTAATAGAAAAAAGGTATACTTGTAATTAATCTTAAAACTTAACGGTTTACGATATAATCGCATTTTAGAGATCAGCTGCATGATTATTATTGAAAACATTTAGAAAACAAATTTTAAAAAACTCAGCTAAATAACATTATAACTCCAGTTGTGTCACTTTAAATGTTCGATATGTTCTGCATTCTCGTCGATGCATTTATCTACACGTTCCATAAAAGATTATCTCACATTAAACATCATTGGATAAAAAAACCCGCTACTCTATTTATTTCTTCTCAAAGTTGGTCGCTGGTATTTATGGGATCCTTATAAACGAGTTGTTTCACTGCACCTAATACACAGAAATCGAGAGGATTGAAGTCTGGACTACGTGCTGGCCAAGGAAAATGGCTACCACGACCAATCCAGCGTTCAGGAAATTTGTCATTTAAATATGTTTTGGCTGCTCTCGTATAATGAGGCGGTGCACCATCTTGCATGAACCACATATTTTGTCTTATACTCAGTGGCGATTCGTCCAATGAATTATGAAATCATTTCACAAAAAATGTAAGTAGTTCTCACCATTCAAATTACGAGGCAACTCATATGGTCCTAAGAAATTGTTACCAATGATACCACACCATACGTTTATTTTGAAGTCATATTGGAAATGGCTTACTCGTTTATCATGGGGATTTTCAATAGCTCAAAGATGATTGTTCCTTAAATTAAAAATACCATGGCGGTTGAAGGTAGCTTCGTCGGTAAATAATATTCTGTTGACGAAGGTGTGATCAAGATTTTTCCTGTTTCGGAGAGCAGTTGCAAATTGGTTTCTTAACGGTATATCTGCGGGCAATAAATTTTGTTCCAGAGTAAAATGGTATGGGTGGTACTTCTCGAGGTGTAAGTATTCTTCATAAAATAGAAGTTTTACTGATTTCTAAAGCAGCAGATAAACGCCGAGTAGTGTACCTAAGCGTGTTTCAAGCCACTACTTCGAAAAAGGTCCGCTAGGCGACGGTGGCGCTGCGTTGGCGCTGTCGTCCATTTTTTATTCGTCGGCCATTTTTTTATCCAGTGGATTTCCCTAGATGGTGCATTAGATTTCTCTAGATGCCTGTCGTCCATTTTTTATCCGGTAAATTCGTGCATGACGTAAACATTTTTGCCCCGAGTGAGATTCGAGCCCACGACCTCATCGTTCCCAGCCTACACCGCTACATGTATGCTATGAGGATTCCTACAAATTATGTTTTTGAAATTGATCAGTATAAGTATTTTGAAATCTCACGAGGCGTGATTTCACGATGCGATGTAATTTTCTTCAATGCGCCGATTTTAATGCATGAATATGTTCCACATTTAAAAAAAAGTGTATTAAAATCGAAAAAAAGTTTACCCCGAGTGAGTTTCGAACCCACGACCTCATCGTTCCCAGCCTACACCGCTACATGTATGCTATGGAGGATTCCTACATATTATGTTTTTGAAATTGATTATATGCGTATTATTTTGAAATGACGCACTAAGCTATACACCACGGTGTCTCATATATTATCTGATTTCATCATACGATGGCCTTCAATGTAAATTTCTACAATACTCCCTTGTACTAATATCGTTTTAGTTATTAGAACATGTGAATCAAATGCAGTTGAATAAGAATACTTCGGAATCGTTCATTGCATTTATCAGCAAAATACGCACGCGTGCGCGATCTTAACGTATGAACTTAATAATATTTTTTCATTATCATGTATAATATTAGCAGCCATATTTGTTTTAATAATTAAAATTCTATTGAAAATTGTTAAACGTAAATTTAAATGATCATGTAATATATCGGCTGATGAGTCGGAGACAGTTTTAACAAAAAATCCATTCAATGCAATTTATTTTATTTAGACATTACAAAGGTAAAAAAAACCATCATTGTCGGAGGAGACGCTGTACATTTGAGTGCAGTGGCAGGAATCCCAGTTGACCATGATGCACCATTCTTTGGGTCCACGATGAATCCTTGAGACGCTCGCGCTAGAATACTGGCAACAGCATCATCATATTCTAGTTTAAATTCTTGACAATTTCGGTGAGAGGGAAATACTCCATCACACAATCGTGTATTATGATGCAATATACTTTGGTATTTTCGGGGAAACCAATGTTTGCTTCAATGTCAAGTTTTACATCAACTGTAGATGCCTTCATGCTTTCTTCTTGCTTCGAGCAATCGATAACAAACAATGCACGCTTCTTGAATGAGGAATAATCCAACAGAGGACGCTTCTGTGTCGAATTCATATAGCTAGGATAAAATTCAGTATAGTTGAAATATGCATCATTGTAATCATTCTTGGTAAAACCCAACTGCATTCTTTCATTGGGATAATACTCTCTATTTAGCGATAACCTGATACTTTGAATGTCGGCATTGTCGAATAAAGTTGGATCAGTTGTGTTGTTGACACGTTTGTTGGTTTGAAAGAAAACAATAACATAACGAGGTCGTTCAACTGAAGTTGTAGTTTTAACAGCCCAAACTTCCCGTCTAGCATTTCTGGTGATGGATGGCAGTTCATGTATCTCCCAGTTTCTAAATGGAATAACTATAGGCTGATCATTTGAATGGTCCTCATCAGTTCCAACTTAATATCATCATTAGGATAGATATGCTTGATTTTCAATTCGATGTTGGTAATGTTTATGCTAACAGTTGTAGTGGAAGTCACACCGGCAACATTTTTTTCTGTGATATAAACACAGTCATTATCGTTTCGAGCTCGAACCAAACGTATTGTTTGCCGTCCACATGTAATCATGGGATAGTCATTGAAAATGTTGAAAATGTGCTTGAGAGGAATTTGTAGGTTGAATGATTTATCGGTGGCATTAAGGATGGGATCTTTGGGATAATTTCAGCCTGCTATAGCCATATGATTGAAATCTTCTTGATTGTAGCACGTCATGGCACGTACAGCACTCACGATTCCAGGATCTCGAACCGTTCCCATTTCTCTTGCACTTTCACTGTATGTGCACGAATCGAAAAGGAAAGCACCAAAATTATTTGCCAGCTTCATATCACCGGTTCCATGTATATTGAGCGAACCTTTAATGCACAACAATGTTTCGTTCATTGCAAAAAACGAGTCGACTTGATTGATGCTAAATTCCGTAATGTCACTGCAACTGAACGATTTGATAAACGGAGCATATGTTCTGTATTCAGCTTTGCGAATCGATTCATCGAATCTCGGCTTGCGATAGATATCAAACATTGGAGGCATATCGTTCATACGAGAACGTTTTCCATACGTGGTGGTGGTCATCGTTTCTCTTTCAATGAAAATCCTAATGTTTGTAAAAGCAATTTGTTTGCAAATGTGAGATGCTGCTGCTGCTTCGAAGGACGTCGCCTAACTAATGGTATTGGATGTGCAGCGGAACGTCTTTTATTATTAATTATCAATCCCATCGGTTGCTTCTCGCTCTAAGCTCCAACACCAAGGTGCTCTTTTCACCACGAAAGTTGATAGGATGTCCGTCTTGATCCAAAGCCAGCACAGTAATGTTGGTAATTTCACGTTGTGGTATAACAGGTAAATGAAGTAAATTATGTGGAGTTTCGTCAATGGCGTACCCAGGATTTACTTTTATAACCAATTCGTAAATAGTATGAGCAGGTCTGTCTGCATCGAAGGCTCCAGTGGTAATGTTACATTCGAAGCGTATGCTAGATACTTTTATAATTTTAACGGGTAAATCTGAAGAGTACCATTGTTTGGCTTCGAGTATCTGTCTAGAAAAACCCAATATGTCGCCAAGACAGTTGGGAGTATCGTGCTCGCCGAACGGAATTCTATATTTACTGATAATCATACATTGTAATGTATTATTATTGGGTTTTAACGCAAATACAGGTTCAAATGAATTGCTGCTAGTGCTGTCGTCACCTCTTAACCTGTCTAGTATAAACGCTTCAATATCAGCGATTTCGTAACATCCTGTAGGTATATCAAAACTCTGCATCATGTTGTTGTTATCGTAGTAGTGAAATTTGCGATTTTCAATGTTTGGTATACTATGGTATGAGTGAAAGGAACGTAGTGCTAACTCATAGTCTTTCTCCGGATAGAGTACAATAGGCGTAGGAGGTTGGAAGGTAAACGCATGATTTGTGCTATTTACTCTCAACAACTGCGACATGATGACTGATGCATGTCAAGGGATGAAGGTACTTTAAATAATACACACAGAACTATGTTCAAGATTTATTTAATACACTTTGACATAGAAAACAAGATGCTTGAGAACTTGCAGGACCATCCCAATGTGTCGTCCATTCGGGGCGGTTGTAGTGAACGAAGCACGGCAGACGAATTTGTAGCTCAAAATTTGTTATGTAATCATTAGGTAGTTTATGCCATATATCCAACAATTCAGACGGGCTGACAAACCCAATCAGATATTGACTGGGGACTTTTTTCAGCGCATCAACAGTAAAACTTCGTGGCTTTTGCATTAATAATGTTTTAATGTCATCCCACTCCTCTCCCATTGTTCCAAGGATGTTGAAGTAGAAATTACAAACACAAATGTCCACAATTGATTTGATCGTAGTTTTGATACTGATTATTGTTATAAAAAATATTTTTTCCTCCTCCTAGATACTTTACAAGTTCTTTGGGTGGCTTCAAATTACCAAATGAATCGAAATACTCGATGACATTGTTTTTCTTTATATATGCTACCCAATGTGTTCCACTGTTTTTGGACGAGTCCAAGTTAACCACTGCACACTCTTGTTGTCGTCGAGGACCGGATTTAGGTAGAGTGTCACGCATGAAAACACCACGAAAATATGTGATTTTATATAATTTTGCATAACGTGCAATATCGGTGTCGTACAGTGGACGATTGGGTAGCTTTATCGCGAGTTTTTTTTAAATACAATCCAAATCCTCTTCCACTGGGATACTTTTTCAGATATAAACCATTTCCGACATGCTCCATAACCTTATTATGGCGGTGGTCTTCTTCCAATTTCTTTCGAATATTATTTGCATCAATGACAGTCTTTGCGATCCCAGCAGCTCCACCCGATAGTGCTCCGAGTGCCGAGAGACCGGCAAACAGAGGTATAAGTGGTAGAAAATCTCCAGATTTTACTGGTATCACTCGAGGAACAACAATTTTCTTCGATCTACCAAATTGGTTAATAAGTGATTTGGCTGCTCGTAAGGCAAACAAGGCGCTTTCTTTTAGAGATACTCCTCTCTTCATTGATTTTCCTACCTTTAGCACTACATCTCGATGGAAGGAACGTTGTTGTCGTTGTTTCTTTGGACGACTTCCCATTCCCAACTTTCGCTTCACTTTCATGGTACCAGTAACAAGTAATGCAGCAGCTTTTTCACCAGAAGATCCCTCTTTTGATTTTACTCGCGTCCAAGCTCTATCTTCCAACTCCTTATCTGTTTGCAAGCGTCGTCCAATGGATTAATGCCTGCGTCGCCACGTGCAAGTCGCTTTTGTAGTTTTGTTCCAGCTATAAATGTACGTAGTATGTGTTTAACGAAAAAAAGACAAATTATATTCACTTACGTCCACAATAATTGTAGGTAGGCAAGTGAAGTTCGAATGGCAGTTTATTTATTAGAGAATTCAAAAGACCTTCTCCCTCACACACCAACATTAAGACTGATGTATGATAATGTGGGGATATCCATATTTATAGAATAACACTCTAATAAAATTCTTCACAAGATGAAGATCGTTCAACAAGAGCAGACGCTTGAAAACTTGGACTTTACCTCTAATCCATCATCTGTTGGTAAACATGGTAAACTACTGCCAAATTCTTTTCGTGCAATCATCTGTGGTCCTAGTGGGTGTGAAAAGACAAATGTTATGTTGTCACTCCTATTCAATCCAAATGGTGCTAAATTCAAAAATGTTTACGTTTATTCCAAGTCGTTATTTCAACCGAAATATAAGTTGTTGCAAGAAGTCCTAGGAGAAGTTAAAGGTGTGGGCTATTTTCCATTTAAAGACAATGAGGAAATTATTAGTCCAGATAAAGCGCAATCAAACTCGAAATTCATATTTGATGATGTTGCATGTGATGGTCAACAGAAAACTCGCGAATATTATTCAATTTGTCGTCATAAAGACATTGACGCGGCCTACTTATGTCAAACATATTCGAAAATACCGAAACAGCTCATACGTGACAATTGTAATATGATTGTGTTATTCAAGCAGGATGAAGTTAATCTAAAACATATATTTGAGGAACATGTGTCACCAGACATGACATTTGAAGAATTTAAAAAGATTTGCTCAGAATGTTGGTCGACTACTAACAACTATGGAACATTGGTGATTGTGAAAGATTTTGCTTTAAATAATGGCAGGTACCGTAAAGGATTCGATAAATTTATAAAGCACTAGACATTATCCTCACTCATCGTCACCATGTTCAACGATAAGGTTGCTATTGCCATGCGTAAGGAAAAAATTAGTGAATTGGCGAGATCTATTCGCAAGAAATATTTAGCGTTAAAATTAGGAAAATCAGAACATGATACATCTCTAAATAAGCTATTTAAACCGATATCTGTACCGCTAAAAGAAATGGTCAAATCCTCAAAATCATTACAACAAGCCATAGTTTCAAAATTTACCCCTCCAAAAGAGGAAACAACAAAAAAAGAAAAAAATGCTGATGTATATATATTTCTCGATACAAAACCCATAGCCGAGACGGATGAATCAGGAAATATACGTTATGATGAAGAAGAAGACAATTATGATGATTATGATATAGGCATACATCCCAACGTTTCGCGTGATGTCATAGAAGATTATTTAGATCAATATCCAATAATTAGTCGACCATATCTTGAAGATTATTTTCGCAATGATGGTGAAATTGATAGAATTTATGGTCCATTATATAATGATGAAATTGGTTGGATGTTGGGCAGACGTAGAATTGCATTCGATAAAAGAAACGGTAATATATACATATTACGAGAGAAGGATGAGGGAAGTGGAAATATACCTGGGACTCCGGGATTGTATCAGCTTATGTTTTACAATCATCCCAATGAATACTCTGATGATGATTTGAACAACTACAAAGCTCTGCTAACAATAACAAAAGCTCATCTCAATGCAGCAGATCGTCTGAAAAGTACTGCTACCGAAAAGTATCGCAACATAATTAGACCGTTGTTTAAAACTGGCTCATCAACTACGCCGTGTACTAACTTGAGGATCATCTACAATGCGAACCATTATTTCGTCATATTTATCAGGCGTAATTATTCTTGGCCGGCCTAAGATATCACGCTTAGGACGAAACGAACCACATTCGCCTAAATTCCTAAATAGATTTTTGATTTTGAATGCTCGATGATTCGATTGCTATCTGTTTGGATATCTTCTCAAATATTCTCGTTTCTCAGCACGCCCATTAAAATTTTGCTGACAGTAAATAGCAACCATATCTCTCATATCTGTATTTGAATAATTATTATGCCTCGGCATTTTCCGCTTTTTTGAATTAACCAATAAAATGCAAACTAAATATTACAAGACTGACATAATATTGAAACAAATCGAATGCTTTGCTGTCAAAATCATTCGTGACGTCAGCCTACTACGTTAATAGTTTCCGAAATGAATAATTATTACTTTGGGAAGAAATAAATAGAGCAGCGGGTTTTTTTGATCCAATATTGTTTTTTAATATAAGACGATCTTTTATGGAACGTGTAGATAAATGCATCGACAAGAATGGATGACATGTCGAATTAATGTGACACAGTTGAAGATATAATGTTATTTACCCGAGTTTTTTTAATTTGTTTTCTAAATGTTCTCAATAATAATCATGCAGCTTATCTCTAAAATGCGATTATATCATAAACCGTTAAGTTTTAAGGTTAATAACAAGTATACCTTTTTTCTATTAAAATAACGTGGCTTTTATAGTCTTTTACAAAAATACCGCTAACTTAAACAGCAAAAATTTTTAGGGCATATTGATGCCACACATGTGGCCTATGTAGCGCCCTCTACAAATGGCATCAAAGTAGGTACCAGATTATGATTTTTCGTGCCCAAAAACCTCTATTTCCAAATTTCTATGAATAAATATCCAAAACCGTTGAAGTTATTGCAAAAAAAGAAATTTTAAAATTCAACCTTTAACATCCTGTATATTCCTTATTAGCAACATTTTATTAAAGCAAGTTGGTTTAAATCGTAATATTTTAAAGTCAGGAATCGACCATACTTCTATGTACAATTACTTAAGGACCACCCTGTATGCAATAGCGACCTACAATCGACGCATTATTAAAAATGTGTGACTTGGAAGAAGAAACACTGCTTCTTGCAATATTATTGGATGAAGATGATAATAATAGACAGCGGTAAGCAAAAATTGGTTAAATATTATGTAGGCTATTAATAACTCGTATTTAATGTATATTCTAGAAGGAAAAGGCGGAATGTTTGGATGCACGAAATTAACAAAAAAAGTGAAGAAGAAGGCGAATTTCATAAGTTATACCCTGAACTCCGGAAAGATGCAAAACGATTCCACGCATATTTTAGAATGGACTGTGAAAGTTTTGATGAAATATCGAATCTTATGAGGAACGACATTACAAAAGAGCAAACTACATGTAGAGAACCGATTGGGAGAACAGAACGACTAGCAGTCACATTGAGGTAATATAATAATTATTTCGTAATAATTTACTCTTTATTCAGTTGAAAAGTATAATGTAATATAAAAAATATGTATGGATTTCACACGTTGGTATGGTAAAAATCTTCATACCACGTTGCAGCAGAAGAATTGTCATCAGTCTCACGTATATTGGACGGGTTTAACGATGTATAAGATGAAGCAGTGGAATTGTTTGAAAAACATGTACCCGGTCGACTTTCCGTCTGAGTTTCTGCTTCTTGAGCCAGTTCTTCTTCCATTATGATTTTGGCGATTTTATATTTCACTATAGTCTGGCGTCGATTAGACAGTTTTTTAACGCTTGCAGCATATCCTTGAAAAGTTAAATCTATGCTGTCGCAGTTATTTGTAACATCCATGTGCCTTTCATTCAAAAAGTGGATAATTTTGTCAACATTAGATGAATTGTTTGATGCCGAATTTGCTACCGCTTTTCTTTTCTGGCTTGAATTACGAATATATGAGACTTGTGGCGATCTTTCTTGTACAGTAGTCCCAGTACTGGCTTCGTTAACGTTTTCTGAACTCTCTGTAACTTCTTTTTGTGTATTGCCTGCTTCAATTCCTTCATCTACTACTTTAGGACTTTCTGCTATGTCATCAGTAGTAGCAATGTTGGACTCTGTTTGCGCAAATTGCAAAAAAGGTCTAAAAGCTTCCATGTGCTGTGCCCATAGCCAGGATTTATAGCGACAAATGGATTTAGCTCCTTGCCCAGTTCTGGTTTTCTCGGAACGTAAGTGCTTTGAGAAACAATCTCTTAAGTTTTTCCAGCGTTATTTTAAGTCCTCACCTGCAAATAAAACATTTCCCAATCAACATGTGCCTATTTACATAATCAAACTAATAAAATAAACATATGGTTATTGTAATCAAAGAAAACCAAATTCGACAACCTACTACTTTTTTCTAGGTTTTTAGCTACTGGCGATTCATATAAAACGATTGGTCACAGCTTTCGATTAGGATTTTCAACCGTTGCCATAATTGTGGAGGAAGTTTGCAAAGCTGTATGGGATAGATTGCAGCCAATGTATATGCCAGAGCCCACAAAAAAGTTATGGGATAAATCAATTTTGGGTTATGAAAACTAGTGGCACTTTCCTAATTGTTTAGGAAGTATATATATATATATATATAAAAAAGTTCTCAACTGTACTTATGGCAGTTGTTGACCCCGAATACAAATTTATTTGTATAGATGTAGGTGCATATGGTGAAAACAGTGATGGAGGTATTTTTGAGGCGTCAGCTATAGGAAGAAGATTTGAAAATGGCACATTTAACATTCCTTCAGATAGGCCTTTACCCAGCGAAAATTTTGAAGTTCCGTGTGTTTTGATAGGCGATGAAGCTTTTACCTTAAGTACTTACTTAATGAGACCATTTCCCTATAGGCAATCACGGCATGACCGTAATACAGAAAATTTTGATTACCATTTATGTTAAGCTCGTCGCGTTGTGAAAAACGCATTTGGAATATTAGCACACAACTGGAGATTATTTTTAAGACCAGTAAGTGAAAGTGGAAACAGCTAAAAAACTTGTAAAATCAGCCTGCGTATTGCATAACGTTTTATGGGAAAAACATATTGACGAACAATTTCTTCATGTACAACGAAATAACGATAGACCAGTACAAATACAAGCATTCCCTAACATTCCAGTTGAAGGAAGGAGAGCAGTCAACCTAGCTTTTACCATTCGTGAAACATTTGTCCCTTATTTCAGTAATTTATAAACCCAACCACTAACTACTCATAATAAATTTATTATTCGAAAAAATTAATATTTTACTTACCGGTATGTTTTCCAATACTTTATTTTTTATGCGTACATTCTTGTAGTCAGCATGTGACATATCATACAACACATTATGTTTCTTCACGTGTTCTATTAATTTTTCAGTGGAATCTTCCATTTTTAGTGTTTGCGATCTGCGATAAACGTAACATGTTGCGTTTGCACGCTCATCGTCGACTATCCCATGAGCGAACGCTGCAGACTTTCACTCTATCGCTAACAAGTCGTAACAAGTATGTGCGACTTAAAGTGTTTACGATATATGCGTTTGATCGCGGTCGCGGTCACAATCGCGACCGCGATCGTGGTCGCAATCGCGTATATGTGGTCTCCGCTTTACTTTCGGGGCTGCTGCCGTGTAATGCGCGCAAGCCTTAAATCTATGAAATGTACGATGTTTTTATACTGAGTCACAATTTTAGAGTTTTTTCAAAATCATGTCAAACAAGTTGTTGAAACTTATCATTAGAAAAAAAAAGGAGAAAGTAATAAAAGATACTATATACCTTCAATTAGCATGAATACATAAGCCGGAACGACGGTAAATAATATGGCAATGAAAATAACTTTCACAAAATAGAAAAAATTTTGACTCCTTTGGCGTACGTAAATGAAAATATAATCTTCGAAGTTAAGGACGGCCTTTTGAAATGTATCCATTTTGTAATACAGGGTCAGCACAAGCTTACTAACTTTCTTAAGCTCCAAATAAGTCATATCTAAAAATAAACAGATAATTTAATAATAAATTATTATTTTAGGCTGATATGTAAATACACCTGGAAAAATCTGAGATAGAAATTTTTATGATAATTTTTACGAAATGTAAACTTATTGGAGAAAGATCAATCAAAAACATTTACGCATTCACATTACTAAGAATATTTGTGGCTATGAGGTGGATTTAACCTTCGTCATACGCTGCGGGGTACAAATGTACCCCATAGTCACAATTTTAAGGATATTTTCTTAAATTTTTAGTTTTCTGCTTTGCCGATTTAATTTATTGTCATTAAGAACCTTCTTAAGATATTTTTTAGTCATTTACTAGAATTCATCTTATACTTTTTATGATAAAAAATAAAGTCCGACGTGGGGTACGTTTGTACCCCGCACCGTATTTCGAATTATAATTTCTAATTACACTTTTCGCAAGCGCGACGCAATTGCTGGTGGCGTGGTCGGTTAAATCGTGCCGGTTTATGCTTGTCTTGTTAGTATTTGCTAGTACGTTTTAGAGAGAATTCGTTTTACTTGTGTTTTATGTTTGTTTTACGTCTACGCTATGGCAGCAAATGATATAAAAGTGCGAAATCCTAAAAAACTGATTGATGAAGAGTTAGAGCAGTTTTTAAATATTGGTCTAGATGACGTTGAATTTGAACTTGAGAGTGAAGACAGTGATTGTGAGCCAGAAGTGATAAACTACGCAGACGCCATTATCACGACGGACAGTGTGAAAACAGGCAGTAGTGGGGGGCAAACACGTGATGCAAATTTGTATAGAGATAATTTGTGTTATCAGACCAAAGCTAATATAACTTGGAATAAACTACCCTTTAGAGCCACTCGTCGTAGAAATCGGAATATTATCAAAACAAAACCTAGACTAAATCAGTATAGCTGCAACATTTCCTCAGAGCTTGAAGCATTTCAACTGTTTTTGACTGACGAAATACTAGATCTTATTTTTTCCATACCAACAGTAAAGCAGATCAGGTAAAAAACAATTTTTATCCTATTTATTTTTTGTATTTATGCATTTTTATGTTTTTTTTAGATATTTACAATTTGGAATAAAAAAAATCCAAATGCAAAAGCAAAAACATGGAAACCAACAGATGTAGTTGAAATTAGGGCTTATATTGGTATTATCATCATTTTGGGTGCCTTGCAAACTCGAAAAGAACCAACAATAATGCTGTGGGGTACTAAAAAAGGATACGCACGCCCAATTATTTCTGCGTCAATATCTCGTGAACGTTTTCAGGCCATAACCGCATTTATTCGGTTTGACGATCTAAATTCGAGAGAGGCTAGAAAAGCAACTGATAAGTTTGCCCCTATTAGAGAAGTGTTTGATCTTTTTACAGAAAACTTTAATAAGTGCTACAATCCTGGCAGTCATGTCACAGTGGATGAACAACTTGTATCATTTATAGGTCGTTGTTCCTTTAGAGTGTATATGAAGAGCAAACCAGATAAGTGTGGTTTGAAAATTTGGGCTGCTGCGGACAGTGAAAATGAATATACAATTCATATGCAACCATATTTGGGAAAAATTAATAACGTTCCGGAGAAAAATCAAGAAGAAAGGGTTGTTCTAGACCTTGTTGGCTCATTAGGACCTGGATATGGTATTACTACCGACAATTTTTTTACCAGTTTACCATTAGCAGATGAGTTGTTTGAACAAGGAATGACACTTTGCGAGACGTTACGTAAAAATAAGCTATATATTCCCGAAGAATTACTACCAAAGCCCTACAAACCTGAGTTCTCTTCCATGTTTGCTTTCAGAGAAGACCATACCCTTGGTATCTTATGTTCCCAGTAAATCGAAGGCGGTCCTACTACTGTCTACAGAAGACCATGATGATGTAGTTTCTGGAGAAGATAGTAAATTCAAACCAGATATAATACTTCATTATAATAAAACAAAGTGTGCTGTAGATACCACTGATAAAATGGTTAAAGAGTATTCAGCACGTAGAATCACTAATAGATGGCCAATGGCAATATTTGGACAACTATTGGATATTTCTGGAATAAATGCATTTATTATATGGAGTTTGAAATTTCCAATTGAATCAGCTACTAAAGATTGCCATAGAAAATTCCTGCTGGAGCTCGAAGAATCGCTGATCAAATGCAATGCTTTCAGAAGATTGCAGACAGAAAATAATATGTATACAGCTATAAGAAACCATATTATTGACGTATTTCCTGAGTTGGCAAATACAAATGTAGTAGAACATCAAGAAGTAGAGCGGTGTACTCCCGGACGCTGTTATTTATGTGATCGGAAGAAAGATAGAAATTGAAGACAAATGTGCACTCAGTGTAATCGTCTTGTGTGTGCTGTTCACTCCAAAAAACAAGTTGTATGTGAAAAATGTCAAAATACAAAATAATATAATTGATTTGTTTTTATATTTTTACGTTTTGTTTTGTTTTCGTATTATAACCAATATTTTATGAGATATTCTGGTAAATATGCTTATAAATAAATAATTTATAATTTTCATTGATTTTTGTTTTTGTCTTTTTAAAATAAAATAAAATTAGGAAAGCAGGAAACAGCATTCAAGCTTGGGGTACAAATGTACCCCGAACTGTATTCTGCGTTCTTTTTTCAGCACCGTACGACGAAGGTTAACGTCAATATTAGTAAGGATGCTATTACTTTTCCTCTCAACCCTATTTAAGATACGAGAAAAATTTGGGTTTATCCTAAAAAAGTTGAAGTTTAATATTTTTATTAATTTTTTCGTTTCTCGGCGAGAAAAATACGAAAATCGGGTTTTTATAAAAAAAATCCTGTGTGTCGTCGTCGGCCACTTTTTGTAACATGTCTTGTTTATAATTGGATATTGTTAACGGTGTCTCACATATGAATCCTATTTATTATGAGCTCACCAGAGCCAGTACAACGGGTCATATATATCCAGTTATACTACATTTTTGGTTATTTTGAGACAACTTTCGATTTGTTAGTACTATTCAGCTCCGGAGTGTATACGAGTAACCAATTTTATAAATGAATATTGTTCAGGGCGTCTCACAGATGAACCCAATCGATTTTCACCTCACCACAGCTAACAACGGGTCCTGTAAATCCAGATATACTAAATTTTTGCTAGTTTTTGGAGAAATGTTGGTTTCTTGACACCATACATCTTCCGGAATGTAGGGTAACGGGTACAGTTGTTGGTCGGGGGACAGTCATTGGCCACTTCAATAAAATTAAAAAATCATAAGGTCCATATTCCTTTCCATAAACTCTTTATAGATTCTTTCGATCTTGAATTCTGCGAACGTGGTAAGTGACCAGTCTGCTTATATGCAAAATAAGAATGGATGTCCGACGGAAAACAAGAAGATCGCAAACAGTCGAGAAAACAAAGAATAAACATCGAAAGTATGTGGCAAACATCAATCAGATATGTATATCAGAAAACATTAACTTCCAAAATAGAAGCAAATACATTCTTGGAGGAAGTTAACATGGAAAAAACTAGAAAATAATCTGAACTCGGCGGCATGTGAAGCGTTAGAAACAAGAACAGTAAATATAAACCTCAAGAAGCCTAACAAAACGCCTTGGTTCCGACAAGAAATAAAAACAAAGTGTAAAGGAAAACGAGAAGCCCACTTAAAGTACAGATCACAACAAACACCGGAAGCTTACAACAACTACAAACGAATAAGAAACGAAACTAAAGCATTAGTAAAGAAGACAAAGGACGAATACTGGCGAGTTTTCTCATCAAGAATGGAAGCCGACTACTACGGACTGCAAAGGCCAATATGGAGATTTATTAGAACGCAGTGAAAATAAATAAGCGAACTAATAGAAACCAATAAAATAGATGTCGACACCTGGACCTCCTATCTCACCCAACTGTTTTAGAGAAGCGAAGACCAGAAACTCCAGATATAACAACCGAAAACGTAATCGTCACAACGGAGGAAATTACTAACGCCTTAGAAAAACTAAAAAACCATAAATCTCCAGGACCAGACAGAGTTCCAAACAAAATGCTGAAATACGGTGGAAACACACTAACTGAACAACTAAGGATACTTGTACAGAAAATTATCTCGGGACATACAATACCAAATGGCTGGCGCACTAGCACAACGATCTTGATGTTCAAAAAAGGGTGACAGAACTGTACTCGAGAACTACAGAGGAATAAACCTGCTCAGCACCGCTCTGAAACTGACCACAAAAGTCATAACCACCAAAATCACCAACGAAATAGATCTAGCAGATGAACAACAAGGCTTCAGATCTGGACGATCCTGTAACGATGCAGTTTTTGTCGTCAGGCAAGGCATGGAAAAGTCACTCGAATACAATGTGCCGGCCTTCTGCTGCTTTATAGACCTACAGAAGGCATTCGATCGGGTAGAGCTAAACGACGTAATTCGCATGTTATATAAACGGAACATTCCATCAGATGCCATCAAGACTATCGAAAACATATACAGTAAAAATAACATACAGGCCAAAATTAATAACAAACTAACACAGCCGATACCAGTGAAAAGAGGAATACGTCAAGGAGACTCTTTGAGCCCCTTGCCCTTTAACCTCATCATGGATGAAATTATCCATAAAGTCAAAAATCTGAATACAGGGTACAGAATGGGCGAAGAAACTATCTCTATATTATGCTGAACTGATGATGCCGAACTGATTGCGGAGAGTAAAGATGATCTTCAGAGACTTCTACATCAATGACAACCATATGACAACGGATTTTCTTGTTTTGATGCGTCTGTCATAGATTTTCAAGAAATTCGTAAAATGAATCCCAAACGTTTTAGTGAATCATCAGTCGATAATATAAATAATATAATATAATCAATGCGTCCTAATTTGAATAACTCATTCTTTTTATATTGATTGAGTCGAGTGATACAAATTTGTTGAAATGAAAATATAAAATCTTAATAATGATTTTCATTGTAACGTCAAAAAATAATCTATCGAATACCACACGAGAGTTCGACAAATTAGATAATAATTCTCCAGGCATTATCTCAAACTTGTTCCCATTGTCTGCAACAGGTTTTCTGAAATCTGTCGAATTATTTTCAATTTATTCTCAGTCTCTTGTGATATTACTACTGATAATATCACCGAATAAAACAAAGAGTATTGTGATATCTAAAGATCCAATGAGGTGAAAGTTGGAAATGGACAGAAAGATAATCCAGCAAGAAAAAAGTATCAAATATCTGGCAAGATGTCTTAAACACACTATCTGGCGAAACAAACCAAACATTTACGAACAGAAACAAAGGCCAGGATTTATAAGACAGTAGTGAGGCCAATTATGACCTACACTGCGGAAACAAGACCAGATACAACAAGGACACAAAGACTGTTGGAAATACGTGAAATGAAAATAGTCCGTGATATCACAGGAAAAACACTATGGGACAGAAAACATAGCAAAGACCTCAGGCATAACTGTGATATAGAGAAGATAAATGAATGGACACTGGAAAGGAAAAAATAATGTTATAGTAAGTAGAATGGGAGAAAAAAGACTGGTAAAAATTGCACGAGAGAGATCCCCAACGGCCGAAGGAGTTTTGGAAGGCCAAGGAAGAGATGGAGTGATAACCTGTGAGAAGGAACAGGCGCGAGCCTATTAAGGAAGTAGATAGAAGAAGAAGAAGAAGAAAAAGAAGAAAAAGGAGAAGAAGAAGAAGAAGAAGAAGCAGAAGAAGAAGAGAAGGAAGAAGAAGAAGAAGAAGAATAAGAAGTAGAAGCAGAAGAAGAAGAAGAAGAAATATATATGCTGTAACATGTCGCTGAGACATGTTAATATTTTCATCAATTATTTTGGAGCGTTACTTATTCGTCGGCTACTCCCACCTCTAATTCCAAATCCTATTATTTCAAATATTAGGAACACATCGGTGATCGTTTTTGCCATCGTTAAAATATCTACTTAAACTACGATTCAAGGGGAACTCGCTCTTTGGTTCATTCTTCGCTGAAAAGTTACTCAGCATTCTCTTTTATATATCATTTTGTGTGTGATTTTTAATTTTCTTCGCTGGTAAGTTATGTATATATTTCAAAATTGTATGTGTGCTTACAAATCATTCTATTTGGATTTTTGTATTTAGTTAAAATATTTCGTTTTTAATGAAAAACATTGTTTTTGTTATGGCGTTTTCCTTTTTTCTTCGCCGGTATTATCTTTCTTTAAAAAAATCTGGTGGCGCCCTAAGTTATTTTTTGAAGCGAATCTATAACCGATTCTTTATATTATGGTTATTTTCCACCGATTTAAATTTGCGTTTTCTGATTATTTTGGAACAGGACGGATAAGAATGGACAGTTTTCTGTGGTTTTATTTTGAAAATTAAATTCAAATTTTTGTATGTATTGTAGTATAAGCTCCTATCTGTTAATTGTATTCCTCCTTTCCTGAACTGAAATTATTACTTTCCACAATGCTACAAAATGTGGTGTTGATATTGTTGACTAAATGATTTTATCGTACGGGCAGAAATACTTGAAGATGGCCATTAATAATATTTTATGGAATGTTAGATGTAGGCGCCAACAATGCATTCATCATTCACAAAACTAATAATGCCTCTGCGTTTCAGAAAAAACCAATGTTTTTAAAAGAATTCGGATTAGAATTGGTAAAAGTAAACATTGCAAAAACGACAACTATTTCAACAATTGCCGAGACACGTTCCACAAAAGGTTGCCAAATTTGCTAAAGTGAATGTTGACTTTCACAGTATCATCCACTTCCAAATAAACAGGGGTATTGTAAGTATAAGTATTGTAAAAACCGACAAACACGATATTTCTGTAAGTTTTGTAAGTCGTGGCTTTGTATGGAACACATCATTGCTGTTTGTGGTGAATACGCCCCAAAAAAAATTAACTTTAATTTTAAACCCCAATCTTTTCTGTTTGGAGTTATTTTTGGATTGTCAGTTGTTTAGACTATTGGAATACTATCTTTTTAATGCTTATACGAACTTTGAATTTAGTAGCATTTTTTTATGAAAAATAAATCATATAACACGATGTACAAGAAGTGCACTTTCATTTAAAATTGCTTATTTTTGATTTTTGTAAACTATATTACAATAAAGATATTAAAAGCCATAGGGAATATAATAACTAATCAAAACCCATTATATATAAAGAAAAGCAAATAAGTAATAATATTTGAAATTTGTAGGTAATAGGCTTAACCCGTTTACGAGTGTAACAATTTATCCACCCGTCCGATGGAGTGATAATTGACAAAAAGCAAACGTTTGTAAATATCAGCAACTTTGTTGGAAAATGTTGCAAATGTTGCTTCATCTGGTGAACATTTTATAATGAATATACGCGTACTCAACACTTAATTTTTTACTCTGGAAACATATTTTTTTCAGACAAAAAACATATTCATTTTAGAGGTGTGTTCATTTTATTTTACTAATTGCCATTTAAAACTTTTAAAACTGTTGTAATATTCTCTTATACATAAAAGTATTTTCCACGCGTTAGTGCTTGAAATAATCTTTAAGTAAGTGTGGTGTAAGTGTTTTTCATATCGTGTACTTTAATGCGTTTTAAAATACTCTGAGTTGGGATTACAGTTATTTATGTTGGTTGATGATTCCAAAATATGAGGAATTGGTCAGAGATTCATAAGTTGGCGGAACGTTATGTAACAACTGGTTATTATGAATCTTCAAATGTCACTATCAACACTTGAGTAGAAGCAATGAAATTCGACCAACAGCTTACAATGAAAACTTCATTTGTTCCAATTCCATATGAATAAGAATAAAAACGTCATGCATCGTTTCGAAAAATATTTGGTTTTCTATTATTCTTAAAGTTTGAAGTAATGAAAACCTTTTCCTGATCCATCGATTTGTTCGTTAATTCCTGTACTCCAAACTAGACGTGTACTGTTAATTTTGAACTAATTTTTAGATGCATTGGCCCGTACTGTATTTAACACAACTATCAACAACAACGTTTTCGCTGACATTTTCGCATCTTGTTCAAAATTTTCTACTTAATGAATACTATGTATCCCAAAATACACATAACGACATATTAAGTATACCTAAATCATATTATGTAAATACGCTTGTCTACAGGATTTTACAAAAATAAACATACTGGTATTTCTGTTTTGTATTTATAATACACAAACTTTATTTTCCTCAAAAACAGTGAGCATGTGATAATTTCAAATGAAGAAGGTCAACTTGCAAATTACGAGTAATCGAAAAGTGAAGCTTTAATTTTGATCAAAAATTTCCAACTAATCTTGTATGTAGTTTATTTTAAAACCATGATAACTTAAAATTTTATAGATGCGATTAAAAATAATTACAGATATTTTCATCATAAAATTAGGTGAAGCGAACAAATTATAACGGATTTATGAGTTATCAATTCAATAACAAAATTATTTTTGAAATATTTGATTCAGAAGTGGTTAATGAATTGTACACAGTGTGGTAAGAATTTATTTATATTGCTACACATTGTATATTTATAAATTGCAGCTATGTAGTTATAGTCCAGTCGGTGGAGGTTCGGACTGTGTCAAAACGTGATAACTATGCAGACCTACTTTAAATGGCAAGTACAATAACACCTTAAAATGCTGACAAAAAATTTATCAGGAAAAAAGTTATTAACAATTTAATTAAAAAATTCGCGTTTTTTATCGTATTTTCCTAAGTAAGTCAGCAGATGACTTTGTACGAAAAAATGCTTCATATATGATTTATTTGTAATAAAAATAGCTACAAAATTCCGGTGGTCCGATTTTGAAATTTTCAATAACAAAGCCGTGAAATGGAAAAAACGGTAAAAAACGTCAATTTTTCAAAGTTGCTGTAAAAATCACAATTATAAACCAAAATTTATTAAACTTTCGATAATTATAGTTCAATTTATATACAATAATGACGCTAAAGCTGAAAATCTGTTAAGCAAAACTTTTTGTTCTATGAGGTTTTATAAATCTACTGCATCGAAAACTCAAGGCTTTGCCAAATTGGTTTGAAGCATCGCTGATACTTGAAATTTGGTATACACGTAGTGTAAATAGGCAGAAACAAATATCAATTCGCAAAATTCAATTATCTTCATTTTTACAGCTTTGGTAAGGTTTTATACGTCACCCTACTTTTATACGCCACCGTTTTTTCCCTATAGTTTTTGCAATTTTCATCTTTGACGTAAATCGATTCCTTCTATTTTTTGACGTATTCTCAAAAAAAATGTTTATGCCACGACCTTCTGGACTGAAGATACGTTTCTTTTTTCAAAAAAATCTGGAAGACGCAATAAAAACGTTACAGCACTCTGATTTTTGGCTGTTAATGTTTACTAATTATATTTTCAATATAAAAATATTCGGATATGATTCATTGATTTCTGGTGTTCGTATTCGAGTATCAAAGTGAAGCGCGCGCGGTGGAGTGGGAGAAGGCCAGTGCGCTCACACTGAAATTGATTTCGTGCGTTCAAAGTGGCTTTCGTTTGCAAAATCTTGGCTTCTGGACCACGTACAAAAATCCTTTTGTACTTCATTTGGGGTACCTCTACGAGACAAACGAAAATAACGTATTCAGTTTCATTTTCGAAGCAAAATAAACTTGGAAATATGTAATTTCCCGTATTTTTAAATTTGCTTTGCTTTTTTTGTCAATTAAGTTATCATATAAATTTTAGCACTCTACATGCGGACTCATATATGATGATCAAGCAGAAGCCGAGAAAATTTAATAAACAATCAGCGTCGCATTTCGTGCGCGTCTCGTGCTGGCCCCCCTAGGGCCCTTAATATAACGTCACTATTATTTAAAAAAACAAAAAAGTACAGATATTGCATGGAAAATACTATATTAATAATAAATAACAACTTAATTGACAAAAAAAGCAAATCAAATTTAAAAATACGGGAAGTGACATATTTCCAAGATTATTTTGCCTCGAAAATGAATACGTTATTTTCGTTTGTCTCGTCGAGGTACCCCAAATTAAGTACAAAACGATTTTTGTACGTGGCAAAGATTTTGCAAGCGAAAGCCATTTTGAATGCACGAAATCAGTTTTCAGTGTGAGCGCACCGGGCATCCCACACTCCGCCGCGCGCTCCACTTTGATACTCGATTACGAACACTAGAAATGAGTTAATCATATCCGAATATTTTTGTATTGAAAATATAAGTATTAAATATTAACAGCCAAAAATCAGAGTGCTGTAATGTGTTTATTGCGTCTTCCAGATTTTTTTGAAAAAAAAACTTTCTTCGGTCCAGAAGGTCGTGGCTCAAAAAAATTTTTTTTGAGAATACGTCAAAAAATAGAGGGAATGGATTTAAGTCAAAGAGATTTCTCTAAGATGAAAATTGCAAAAACCATAGGGAAAAAACGGTGGCGTATTAAAGTAGGGTGACGTATAAAACCTTGCCAAAGCTGTAAAAATGAAGATAATTGAATTTTTCAAATTGACGTTTGTTTCTGCATATTTACACTACCTGTATACCAAATTTAAAGTTTCAGCGATTCTTCAAACCAATTTGGTAAAGCTTTGAGTTTTCGATGCAGTAGATTTATAAAACATCATAGAACAAAAATTTTTGCTTTCCTGATTTTCAGCTTTAGCGTCATTATTGGATATAAATTGAACTATAATTTTCGGAAGATTAATGAATTTTGGTTTATAACTGTGATTTTTACAGCAACTTTAAAAAATTGACGTTTTTTACCGTTTTTTCCATCTCGCGGCTTCGTTATTAAAAATTTCAAAATCGGATTAGCGGCATTTTGTAGCTATTTTTATTACAAATAAATCATATATGAAGCATTTTTTCATGCAAAGTCATCCTGCTGACTTATTCAAGGAAAGACGCTAAAAAACGCGAATTTTTCAATTAAATAAAAAAAACTTCTCCCTTTCAGTTGTAATGAAACAAATCTTCCTCACTTTACTCAGCTCAACATCCTCGATGGTAAAAACAATCCTAAAATTACAGCCGAAAGTAACATAAAGTACTTAGGAGTCATGATAGACTGGCACATGAAATGGGACATACATATCAACTACGTAGCCAAAAAACTACAATGTATCCTTTATAAATTAAGATACATGAAAAAAATCCGTCCTGTTCATCATTTGCTCACACTATATCATGCACTCGTTGAAAGTCACTTTCGATACGGTTTATTAGCATGGGCAGGTGCACTAATATCCCACATCCGACCCCTTGAAGTTCTACAACGACGATTCCTGAAAATTATTCTAAGTGAAAACTCAAGATATCCAAGTGATCTATTATTTCAAGAATCAGAGGTACTCGACCTTAAACAACTCTATTACTACAATGTCAACATGAAGTACTATACAACAAAACACTCGTCAAACTTACCAAAACATATCCATAACACTAGACAAAGAAATAACTATGTAATACCACAAATAACAAAATCACTGCTGAGAACTAGTTTTTCTTACAATGCTCCAAAAATGTTCAATTTTTTACCTGAAACAATTCGCGCTATACCCAACTCATTCCAATTCAAAAAACAGCTGAAAATGTTCATGAAGAGATCTAAAGTTCGAGTCTTTTGAGAATGATTATTTTAACCAATCAATATTGACCAAGAAACCTCCTCGTTATATTTCGTATACATTTTTTATCTCTATCCCATTTCCGTGTGTGTTAAATATGAATACGCCTCAAGAAATATTGTTATTCTATTACATTTTTACATTTTATATATATTTTATCATTCACACTTTTACCCATATCAAAATTGTTGTTGTAACAGACTAACATTCCAATTTATCTGTAGTATTATATGTCCTAAAATGGTAAATAAATATTATTTTTATAACATTTTATTTTGTGATACTTAGTACTGTAGTTCGTTCATGTTGTTTGTAGTTTATAACATTATTGTATTGACTTCACTCCAATGGATTATATGCATAGTTCTACTGTATTTAGGCCTAAATATAATTTAAAATTCCTTGTGTCGTTGATTCAGTTTTATACATATAATTTATAGTATTTTTATTTATATTGAATTCAAATAGTTTATAACTAGTATTGTTGTATGTGACCATTATATATGATTAAATTGTATTTTTTGCGAAAATAGTGTATTAACACTTATCGCCAACCTACTTCATTCACTTCATGTAATGTTCTTGTAAAACCATATTTTTGAATAAAGTTATTATTATTATTATAATTGTTAATAACTTTTTTCCCTGATAAATTTTTTTGTCAGCATTTCAAGGTGTTATTGTACTTTTCGGCCACTGCCGGCTGGACTATTAATACACGATGAAGAGAAAGAATAAGAGTTGTGGATTGTCAAGTTTCACACAATACAAAATCCAAAAGAGGAAAACTTGAAATTTTCGTACTTCAAACCGAATATTTATGAATATATTCTAGGTAAACACAACACATTGTCCTTCAAACCGGATATAAATAGCTATAAAGGAAAACAAACTTGAATTGGTATAAGAGATATTGCAAAAATAGCATTAAAATTGGCCAGAATGGAAGAAGACGAACTAGGCGAATCTGGAGTCGGAGGTATAGGAGTTTGAGTCTGAGGTTTCAAATGATATTTATATGGAGAAATGGATAGAAGGTAACTGTTCTTGGGAACAAGACAAAAAAAAAGAATCATCTACAAGTAATAAAACTGTTCACATGGTAGCTACCCAGCAAACACATAAACATATTGAATACATATATGTTACATATTTTTTGAAATATAAAAGTCACAGTTATATAAAACTGAAGTCACAACTAGATAATATTTATGTATTGAATACTGACAAAGGCCGGCACAGCTAGAGAACAATAATGATATAAGAAATACATATTATAAATTATATCTCAAATAATTCCAAATTACTATGCAATATATATTTAAAAATGAGATATCTAGAGAATATTTATGTATTAAATATTACATAATATAGATGTAACAAAAGTTGCCTAATTTTTCTTTTGCCTCACCCCTTAACTAAAATATTTTATTTCATTGGATCTATGAAAAAATTCAGCGAAATTCTTAATTTATAATAAATTCAGAAAAATCTGTTAAAACATCATTTTTCATACATGAAATGAAATACAATATTTTTAGTAGTGTTGATGGCCAAAAGATTAAGGAGCTATTGTTACTATATTATTCAATACTTACCTTATGAATATTTCAAAATTAAAGCAACTTAATACAATTTAATATTTGTATATTGTAAATGGTATTCATCTATCTTTGGAATTTAGTAGCTGGTACTTAGTTACTAAAAAAACAGCAAGTAGATGCATATGAGTACATTTATTTCATTAACATAAAAAAGAGAAACTAAAAACAAAACACCTAATGAAAAAAAATATTGCGAAACTAAAAATATTCAAAACTAAATGATAATAAAATATAAAAAGATAATGCACAAAACAAATGAATATTCAAAAACAAAACAATAATTAACCATGAAAAATATTCTCTTAGAAGACTTTTCGAGGTCCACTTGTAAGCGTGTGGGCAATATTAATGGATATTATCCATTGTTTTGAAGGGTTACAGTTTCACCCTTCTTTTCCCTCTGGAGTATATTTATTTAGCCTTATCCACACAAAGGTGATTTGATCAAAATCAGTGCATGTCACATTAAACTGTTTTATCAACGTTTCTAAAAATGTAGGTATATATTAATTATATTAAATAAATAAATCATATAGTAACAATACCTTGTAATAATTTAATTGATTTTAAGTTCCTTATTTTGTAGTTATTTCTATGTCCTAACCATGAGTGAGATGTCTCTATATTATGTATTTCTGGTTTACCGTCACCATTGTAAGATTGTACAACGTATCGTTTTACTGTCTTATAAAGATAGAAGTTTTTCAATTTTTTTCGTTTTAAGCAGTTATTTTGCCTAAAATTCATAACTTATATTAATCTAAGTATTCGAATATAAATAACTTTAACAGATAAGAGTTAATTAATCCATTTCAAGATATTCTGTCTTGACTTACTACCTGCGGTAAAAGGATTAAAGATGTGTATTTTATTTGATATTACTACAAAATCTACTTGAGCCCTAAGTGCATACCTGGGCGGCGGTTTGTTTCGGAATAACGACTCCCCCTACACAGGGAATTATTGTTAAACCATGTCTAAGTTGTAAGTTAAAACGAAAATATTATCTTGAAAAGTACTTTAGTGAGATGTGATTAATAATTGTTTACTTGATTGTATATTTTAATATAGTTAACCTTTTTAATACGTTTGTTAAATAAGCTTTTGTAAACGACAGTTGAATGAACGGCTTCATTAGCGATGCCCCTTGCCTGTTGAAAATAATGATAATAAAAATAATAATAAAAATAATAATAATAATAATAATGATGATAATAATAATAATAATAACACTTACATGATGTGTTTTCCATTCCTGTACAAACAAAACTGAAAACAAACACACAGACAAAACTAAAGAAAAATCTTTTAAAACGTTATTATACTTACAGGTATGTGGGTACATCGACTCGAGACAATTTAAAGGTTATAATTTTGAAGAGCTTTCTTCTTTTTCTTTAGAAACACACTAGACGAGGTTCGTAAAAAATACATATGAAGTATATACAATATTTTATGTAACAAATTTTACGTACCAAATATATATAAAAAAAATTTCATATTTATGTAGCAGAATTTACATCTTGAATTAAATTAGATATATCCAATATATAAAACATTTTATAATATAAATATGGAGAATATATAACAAAATTTATAAGATTTTGTTACATAAATACTACATAAAAAATATATAAACGTTTTATATAAAAATCGTTCCTCCCCTGTTATATATTTTTATGTAACATATACATTTGTGTTTGCTGGGTAGTCAGGAGCAGGGTAATATTTTTCCATTTTATGAATCTACAATCTACGCCAAAAAAGTTACACCTATATTTCACGGAATTAGATTTTAATTTCAAATATTGCTAGCGGCCAGTTAACTTGAAGGTTACTGGCAAGGTGTAGTAAGGTTATTAACAAATTGAGGAATCACGACTGTTTTGTAAATATATTAATGACGCGGTTTAACAATAAATAATGTAAGTACGACAAGGTCGAAGAAATATCATCGACTGTTGATGTTTGGTTTAACAATGTGTATATAGAATTTCCTTCATAGAAAAGAGGAGAGTTCATTCCTCTACAGTAATAATGGTAGCAATGTTTATAGGTGAGTTATCCATGGTCAGTTATTTGTATACTTAGTGTTAAATATATTATCCCAGTGAGTTTGATAAACAATGGTATTATTTAACCCCAATGAGTAAATGGTAAGTGTTTCCCAAAGACTAATGGCTTGATAGCTTAAGAATCATATATGAGGGGCACTTGCTACATAAACACCACACCACTGATTGGCCAAACTTCATTTATCAGTATAATATCTCTAGTGAACGTTGTGGTTATTCCAATGAGGAAAATAAAATAAGGTTTCAATAGTGTTCAAAAGGCAATGCTAAGAAATAAACCCACTCGGTTTTCTTAGTGCCTGAAAATGAAAATAGAGTTATTCGTTTACTGGAACAACGTTTCGGTCGACCGGAACTAACTGTAACATATCTACGTATCTTTCGAAAAATATTGGGAAATTTGAGTTTATTAAAGAATACAAGCCAGAGCCCTTCCTATAATTTGCTGATGAAGTGAAAAATCTTGTTGCTACAATTGAATTTTTGAATGAAACTGATTATTTAAATATTTTTCCGCTGACTGTCCATTTATGATGTATTTTTACGCATTCAAAATCGTTGAGTATTGACCCCTATTATTGAATGATTTTCTATTAATCAACGATTCCATGTAATGCAACCGAACATACATTGTTTTTGTAGATTTATATTGGCAGTCATCTGTGGTGTAATAGGCTTACTTACCAAAACATTTGAAATCAAGTAGCTGTGTTAGTACTATCTGTCATTATTTATTATAATTTCTTAAAATTCTATGTATTGTACATATTAAAATTGAAAGTAGGGTTGACGCAAAATTTTGTAACGAATTTGTGAATTAAAATGGCGATTAACAATCTCGAACATTAACGCGCTCTCTCCGGTCGCTCATTAAATTATTTCAATTGCCAATCGCCCTTATTGATACACTCGTTCGTTAAATAACCATAAGCAGTGAAATATTAACTCAGAAATGTATACAAAAATTACCAGCTTCCTATAAACTAGGCTGGGTAGAACATATTTCACGACCGGAAAAACAACAATGTGAGCTAGGAGAGTTTGGTAAATGGCTAGAAGAGAAAGCAAATATCGTTTCTCAAATGCGAATTACAAAATCACATTATAATGACAATGACACTGATAAAGAGTCAAAATGTAAATCCAACAAACAAATAGGATGTTACTGTGTTTGCTGGTAATGAAGTGTCAAAGTGACAGAAAACAATGCATTTGTTGTAAATAAGAACTTCATTATCTTTTCGCACCCCTAAATTTATATCATTGATCACTAATAAAGAATAGTCATTTGTAACTACAAATAAAATTTGTTTCTTATGTCTAACAACCTAAACAATGCAAAAAGAAAAAATACTGCCAAATAAACAATAGCAAAAAGAATCACCACGCACTACTTCACAATGTAACTAAACAATTTCCAATCTTGCTCCAAATACAAATCCTGCAGAAACTAATTGTCATAATTTAAGTACAAGGTTAACAAAAATAGCTGAAAGTTTGAAAATGGACACGCCCACGATGCGCGTCGGTCTCAATACGGAAAGTAGGAGATATGACAGTTTATGATTAAACTTTAACGAGTACATAACTAGGTATAGTCTGCGAAAAAGTAGGTATTGCGGCGAATAAAAATGGGATTTCAGTCGAAGTTGAAAGGAAAAGTTAAAAATGGACAAACTCAAGAAGTGGTAGCAAATGTTATAGATTTTTTTAGAAGAGAGGCGGAAAATAACGGGCCATTGAAAGATTTTAAAAAAAAGTCCAGGAGCGTGTGGTGTATTGGCAACAGGAGTCAGTTTAAGTAGTTTTTAATGGAAGACTGTTGAAGACTATGTACACACTTGAATTTTAGAAGTAGAAGAAGGTTGATGGGTATATTTTCTCAAAAGATGAAAGTGTCTAAATGAATTTTATTAAAAAATTAAGCTAAGCGCTTTCGGCAAATAAACATGCCATCATCGGAGCTTTCGTCAATGGTAAAAAATACCTCAATACATTGAAAGGGGATCGGCATCACAGGCACAATAGTTAGATGTACCTTTTCACAAAATTAACAAATAAAATGAAACTAGAAACCCCCTCTTTTATGGGGTGAAATTATTCACTCAGATCATTTTTATATTTTAAAGATGGAGCAACGAAGTATTCAAAATGATCTGAGTGAATAATTTCACCCCATAAAAGAGGGGGTTTTTAGTTTCATTTTATTTGTTAATTTTGTGAAAAGGTATATCTAACTATTGTGCCTGTGATGCCGATCCCCTTTCAATGTTTCCCTTTTTTAGAGGTATTTTTTACCATTGACGAAAGCTCCGATGATGGCATGCTTATTTGCCGAAAGCGCTTAGCTTAATTTTTTAATAAAATTTATTTACACACTTTCATCTTTTGAGAAAATACACCCATCAACCTTCTTCTACTTCTAGTTTAAGTAGTGTTCAAAAAATTTCACGTGAAATGAAAGTAATTGAAGACGGTGAATGCTCGTCCTTTGAAACACCTAACAAAAATAGAAAAAAAAGCGCTAGAAAAACCTGTCTACATAATTTTGATACAGGGCGTCTCCGAAGGTATATTACCAATTTTTATATTACAGAAAAACAAGTTCCATCTTTGAAGCGTATTCATCGAAAATTTGTAGATGAGTATAATTATACAGGTACCCGAGAGTCTCTTCGGCATGTTATTAAAAAATGGGATTTCGTTGGCGAAAAACTAGAACAAATAGGAAGTTGTTAATGGAAAAACCCGAAATCAGACATATGAGCTTAACTTCTTATGAAGTATGAAACGTTATAAAGACGAAAATAGACCAATTATATATATGGACGAAACGTATATCCATTCGTATCATAGTAATCAAAAGAGCTGGTCTGATAGTTCGAACGAGGGGTTACATAAGCCAGTATCAAAGGGACAAATGCTAATTACAGTACATGCTGGAGGTGAAAATGGTTTTGTGAAAAATGCTTACCTTAGATACAAATCTAGCGATAAAACCGGAGATTATCAGAACCCCATGAACGACGAGAGCTACAAAAAGTGGTTGCAGGAGATGTTATTACCAAATTTACCACCAAATAGCGTTTTAGTGATCGACAACGCATCTTATCATAATGTACAGTGTGAAAAGGTACCAAATTTCTCTTGCAGAAAAGCCGAAATGCAGCAGTGGTTGACAAAGCGAAATATTGAATTTACGGCTAATATGCTCAAAGCAGATTTATACAATCCTCTAAAGTAACACAAACCTCGGTACAAAATATACGAAATCGATAAAATTCTTACAGATAAATGACATTCCGTTTTACGATTACCTCCATATCATCCGGATTTAAATCCAATAGAGTATGGTCTTCTATGAACCAATACGTAATTGATAAAAATGTAACTTTTAATTTTAAAAACGTACAAAGTTTGTGTGATGAATTACTTTATTCATTTTCGATAGAAGACTGGAAAACTAGGTGTGAACATATAAAAAAAATTGAACAAGATTATATGGCAAAGTAGCCTGCTTTTGATTTAATTGTTGATGACCTAACAATAACTCTAGGATCTAATAGTGACAGTGAAAGCAGAACTGATGAAACCATCTCAGATTCAGAGCCTGATGTATCAGAAATAATATGAACGTGAGGTATACTTTTATTGGTACAAATAAATTTTACTATTCCACGATTAAATATCATCGTAGAATAGTCAAATTTATCTGTACTGACAAGTATACCTGTTAATTTATTTTTTCAATATTCTTGTTACGTTTTATCACATAATGTAAATAAATACACAACGTGAAGAAATTTCCTAGTTTTTATCGCCTTAACCCCTTACCGCATACTGGCCCATTTATGGCACAAAGCGTGTTTAGTCTATTTATAAATATGTCTGTGTTTATAAACACACTCTGTGACGCACAGATATTACTTTGATAAACTATGGCATGGTACAATAGCATTGTAGCGTTATCTAGTGGATACATTCGAAAGTTACAATAAATTTTTATAATGGCGCCAACAGCTGATGACCGTTTGAGAAATTGACAATTACAAGTTGTGTATTGTGAATATTATTGAAGTTTATTGTTTGAAAAAATATTGTAAGTTGAAAGTGTGGCTTTGGTGATAGATTCTTGAGGTGAGTTTGTGTTTTTTTATATATTAGATACTAGTTATTGCCAATATTTTCTCTGTGCCATATATGTCACAGTATGCAATTATGACATGAATATGACTGAACCAACACATTTTTTTCTATTTGGTTTTTAGGTACATAATGGACCCAAAATTATTTTATGGCGGATATAAGTCAACCGTTCATGATATTCCAGATAATAGTGAGGATGACATGTCAGATTCTGATGATGAAACTTTTGGAGTAGTTCCTGATACTGAATCACATGACGACTATACTGAGGAAAATGAAAATACTACCGATATACCTATTCCTGAAATGAGTGATAGTGATAGTGAGGATGATATGCCTCTCAGTGAAAGACTAGAGGGACTAAAAGAAAAGAAAAAGAAAATTATTAGATTGGCATAATGAAGAACTAAAGTTTTCTGATGACACTGCATTTTTAGGTAATTTGAACCTGCCTCCAGAAATAACTGAATTGGATTCTCCTATTCAATTTTTTGAGTTTTTTCTAACAAATGAAATTTTAGACTACATAGTTGACCCAACAATGCCCAACAAAACCACTTGCTCTAACAGTGGAAGATTTAGAGCAGTTTATTGGTATAGTTATTTATATGTCTGTTGCACATTTACCAGCTACGAGGATGTATTGGAGTACAGCTTTGAAGCACACGTTAGTCGCAGATGTAATGTCATGTGATAAATTTGAAAAAATTAAGAGATTTTTACATTTCAATAACAATTACGATTTTATACCAGCTGGTAACAATGGACATGACAAATTGTTCAAAATAAGGCCCTTACTAAGTAAACTCCGAGAACGATTGTTGAAAGTTCCTAAAGAGGAATTTATGGCTGTAGATGAACAGATAATTCCAACAAAAGCAAGATCCAACATCAAACAATATAACCCGAAGAAACCCCATAAATGGGGTTATAAAGCTTTTGTGCTTAGTGGTATTAGTGGGTTCTCATATGACTATGAAATTTACGCTGGAGCACAAAGTAATATAGTAGAAAATAATTTTCCTGATTTAGGAATTAGTTCGAATGTAGTTGTTCGGCTTACAAAGACTGTACCAAGGTATAAAAATTATAAAATATTTGCTGATAACTGGTTCAACAGTGTCCCGCTTATGACCTATCTCCATAAAGAAGGTTGCCTTCTTTTAGGAACAGTAAGAAAGGACCGAGTACCAAACTTGAAAATACCAAAGGAATCGGTGATGAAGAAAAGTGGTCGTGGTGTTATAATTGAAAAGGTTGCAGATGTAGATGGTGTTCCCGTATCCGTCACTTGTTGGTATGATAACAAAGTTGTGACTATGATGTCGACTTATGTTGGTAGTACTCCTGTCAGTGAGGTGCAACGATTTAGCAAAAAAGATAAGACATATATAACTATACCACGTCCCAAGGCAGTTTCCATATATAACCAATATATGGGAGGAGTGGACCTTCTTGACTCAATGTTGGGTTATTATAGAATAAAACTACGATCAAAGAAGTGGTATATGCGAATATTTTTTCACCTAATCGATCTGGCATGTGTCAACGCTTGGATTCTTTGGGAGCGAACACATCCAAATGTCCCGTTGGCTTTGAAGGATTTTAAATTAGCTCTTGCTGAATGCCCAACTAAAGCAAATAAATCCCTTACTAAACCAAGAGGTCGACCAAAACTACCGATTGAAGGTGAGCTACAGGCAAAAAAGCATCGTGGTCCAACCACAGATTTCCCAATTCAGGAAGTTAGAACCGATAAGCTTGACCACTGAGGGCATTGGCAAAATCAGAGACAAAGGTGCAAATACCCTGGATGTACTGGAAAAAGTTCCATACAATGCGGGAAATGTCAAGCTTTTCTTTGTCTAAACAAAGACCGAAATTGTTTTTTTGCATTTCATAATGATTAGTAATTTACCATTTCTTAATCACATGTTGTGCCATAAATGGCACATACCCTTATTTCATATCCATATCTTTTCAAAATCAAAATAAATTTTTTTTTCTATTTTTCCTGTTTTATATATATTATTTCCGGTCCTTAATATTTTTTTCAAGCAAAAAAAATCATGCGGTGCTATATAGTTATGAGTTAAATATCAATAGAGTTCATCTTTCACACGCTCTGAATAATATCCAATCATAAAATTAGACACTTGTATATACTCCGTAGGCTGTATCGGGCTAACAAACTGAAATTTCTCAATAAATGACAAAAATGTCGTACTTCAAGTACCATAGCACCCGTTGTACTCGCTCTGGTGAGCTGAAAATCGATAGGGTTGATCTGTGAGATGTCCTGAACAATATTCGAACATAAAATTGGTGACTTGTTGCACTCCGGACGCTGTATCGTGCGAACAAGATATGTAACGAAAAGTGGAAGACGACAACGACGGCGACGACAACGATGACGACCGTTTTTTCGTGTTGTTATTGATGAAAAACGTAACAAAAATTAAAAAAAAATTCAAAATTCCAACTTTTTTTGGTGCAAATCAATACTTTTCTCGCTATAGATAGGCTGGGCGGAAAAGTAAAATGGCCAAAGTCAACACCGGTGGCTGAGCCCACCCAACTTTACGGTATATGTTTTAATGCACTGAAAGAAGTCCTTTAAACTTTATTTGGTACTAGTGATAGTAAATTGATCAATTGACATCACAAGTTGTACCCCTAGTTGTTGATTCACACTGTTCAATGCACACTTTTCACTGATGCTCCTATAGCATGCGGTAAGAGGAAACGAAATGGTCCAATACACATTTTAACTGATGTTATTCCCACGCTCCAGAAATATACTTCAATGTCACCTAACTGAACACCTATTTTCATGATGAATGTACCGATGATTAATTTATTATACTATGAATTTCAGATAAACATTCTCAGATAAACATTTTGAACTCATTGGATCGATAAATTTTATGGAAAACGCACGCTTTTAATGATATTATTCTTTCATAAAGTTTAATGATCTTATAAAAGTGATTTTTTTGTTTTTCTTCATAATTGCCAAATAAATGAAATACTGAAGTTATTTTTTCTTTATTTGGAATCAGAATATAATGTAAATTCAGTCATAATTCCAAAATTATATCATCCAGGTATAGGGAATATGTGAACTTATGAAAAACCAAAAGATATACATTATGATTCCACAAAACCTAAAGATCTGACAACAATGTGAATACAGTTGAAAGATCAATAAATAACAACCATGACAAAATAAAATATTTGAAAATCATGAAAAACCTTTTCCAGAATAATTGAGGATTCCCATATTCAACATTCTTCGTTAAAATCTGATTTCAGTATAATTTCACTCAACTTTCTATTAATGTCGGAAAAATCCAAAAACACTAAAATTTTCTTATCATCAGTACATAATAATCGTAGAAAAACAGTAACTTATAAATTAAAACAAAGCATAAAGAATATTATATATATATACTATTTTAATTGGTTTTTCATTTTACTGTGTTGGCAAAATGTCAGGTATTTTATTTATTATGTTATCAGAGATCTGTAACATTTTTCAAACACTTGTTATGAATACTAGTTAGTTTCGATTCATCGATAAACATTGTTCCATTGAAGCAATTGCCAATTATTGTTGATTGTAATTAATAAAATAATATTCAGTAATTGGTTTCGAAGTTGAACAATTTCGTGCTAATAGAGTTTAATGAATGTGTGAATACTGTTTTAATATTATGATTTACATGTTGAATGGAGAAATGTTATGTATACACAGAAAAAATAAACGTACGTGATATAAACAATCTGTGATTGTTGACAGTCAGTTGTTGTGACAACAATTATTTTCGTTACTACTACGTAAAAAAATTGTATATTTTTATGATGATGAAAGTAGCGATTGTTCATATAACAAAATCCCATATGTTTTTACAACATACCAAAATTTGTAGCAATGACTAATTTCGTTGATTTTAACAACAAATAAATTAATTAATATAAGGAATTTAGTTTTTTGAAATTTTTTACGGAAAATTATGATTATATTTGTTGTGACAACAACAGAATTTAATAGGGCCTTCTCATCACTCAAATCTCTGTACGAGGGTCAAACGTATGTTATGAATTAATTTGTTGAAACAACAACTGAATTTAATAAGACACACCTGCACCTGCACGTCGCCTTAAAAAACTTCAAGGAACAGCTATGAAAATAGTTGTGGGAAGACAAAACTAATGTTTAGACACCGCCCATAGATATTCTGATATTCCCATATATAATCATATAAAATCTGAATCATCTCAATGGAAGATCAAAAAGATAAATTCCGAACAAATACATAAATTATTGAATATGATAAATATTTAACGCTGACCCTCGTAGGTCACAAAAACACGGCACATGTAAACTACATCAAAGGAGTTAACAGAATATCTATGAATGGGGGCTTAGGTGAATTTTTTTGTAAGAACAACGTAATTTCAAAACGAATATTACTTCACATCTCATAACTTTTACAAACATTTATGAAATGTGATGAAATTATTTGTTGGGCCAACAACCAAAATATATAGATATCCCCTTCCTTTAAAAATTCTCCCTAGATACAATATAAATGACGATTGCGACATCACATAGTATCAGTATAGTTCTTTGGTGCCTTAAGTCATTATACTTATTTGATTTGTGGCAAAAATTTAGTAATAAGGTAAGTGATTGAGGAACTATTTATTTAAGCGGCGCAGACATTCAAGATAATTAAAAATGATATGTTTAATTTGCAAAAAATTTTTTCTTTCTATAAAATTACTTTCATTTCAAACGCAATCATGATATTAGAACTAATTCATTAATAAGGTGTACTGAATAAAATTGTGAGCAAAGTTTTCAGAATATCAACAGCTTTAAGAGATATGTCAATAGAAAACATGTCAATGAAAATGAAAAATTGGAAGTCATTTCAGAGGTTGTAGAAAAACTACCAAAGACATTTTTCAATTGTAAATTATCTTGAAAATTACACTTTACAAAAGTAAGAAACATATCTAAAATAGGTTCTATTATAAATTGATTAGTGAGTTCCTGAATTTTAAATACGTCTTTTATACTAAAATTATCATTATTATGAAGTTTCATAACAAATTATGTGACAAGCTCGTCAAATAATTCTCTATTGAATTTAAACTGCGCTTGTGTTGCTTTTTATCTTTATTGAAAGCACAATCGTTTACATTAAAACATACTTGATTACTTAGAGCAAGTCCTGGAGACAATTCTGCTGATGAACAAATAGTCGGGAAACTACTATTAGGTTCATTCTGTGGACTATAAAACGAGTGCTGTATTTCTTTTGTAGATTTTTCTACAACCTCTAAAGTGACTTCCAATTTTTCATTTTCATTGACATGTTTTCTATTGACATCTTAATAATTGTAATGGAAATTATAGTATTTATAATTCTTATTACAGACAAGTTGTATCTATGTATGTATTCATTTCCAGACTCAAAAGATGCTGTCATATTCTGGGCATTACATGGGTATTTCGTACCATTGGTAACAAAAAACAAGGAGAAGGACAATGATAATCCAGTTAAATATACCATTAAAGACACCCAGGAGTAATTTCTTTTTTTGGCTGAAATAGTTCAGGAATTTGAAGAACATATAGATCAATTGGTGGACAAGAAACAAAACATCCAGCCATGCATATATTGTGTTGGGAAGGATATACCATCTGTTGAAGACATATTTATATATTTTGATAACATAAGATATAAAATGTTCAGTTTTTTAAGAACCGATGACATTTGTTCTAAGTTATTCTATCTTTTCAATTTTTAAAACTTATGACATCAACTTCCAAATTAATATAATTTTAGGTTATACCTCTGGCAGGATTGGAAGGTACTTATTTGTAACAATATATTAAAAGATTCTTGCAAAAAATCCTGACAGAGTGTCTAATGGAGGGCTACAGTATTCATGCATATAAAGGGAAAAAATGCTTTGGAAAAACAAAGCTCTTTGAATCAGTAGTACGTATAATCATGATATTTTATTTTGGAATGTACATGTAAATTAATTTGATATAGCATGTACAAGAAACAACTAACTTCTAATCACTATTTTGTTTGGAATATTTCGCTTTTTCCTTGTCTCCTACAAGACATTTTTTTGACATCATATGTTTGTTTAATTTCATCCTTTAAGTTTCAGTTTTCAAGATTACATTTTAAATTGTTATACATACATACACAAAAATCACAGTACAATAGAAATTACTTACTAGCAAAAAATAACTATTTTATTGTTTCAGATGCCGTCCAAAAGTTGGACAAGAACATAACAAACAAAGAAGTTGAATTGAAAACAGGAAATTTTCTTAGCCAAATGTAAAGAACGGCAGAAACCGGTTTCAAAAAGTGTCGTTGAGTATGGAGGAAGTCAGTAAATTTTATAATCTCGTATTTGAAAATTATGTTAGTTTCAATTATGTTATGAAGTACATCTTATGTTTATGTATGAATAGATTAAATTGAACGTTTCCCATGATTAAATTTTTTCAATTGAAAATTAGGGTATCATCAATTTTGCTACAAATTTTCCACAGATATCCTTATAATATTCCTAATATTACTTAGATATTTGTGGAATATGCCTACTGGAATGTTCTATGAATATTCTGGATTTTCTTGCTATATACATTCAACAGATATCCTCAGAATATTCTTGAATATTCCTTGGAAACTTTTAAAGAATATTCATAGAATATTTTAAAAAATTCCCATTTCGTGGTCCATAGAATATTCGAGAAAGGATATAAATATTTAAAGTGGGTCCATAGAATATTAGAATATCCGAAATCGAACATTTTTAGTATGTCCATTGAATATCTAGTGCTATCTGGGAATATTCGGTTAATGTGTGGGTGGATATGGTTGGAGATCGCTTAATCGGGCCTTACATTTTACCAAATAAATTAAATGGAGCAATTTATATGCGCTTTCTGGAAGAAATGTTGGATGAATTGTTGGATAATGTACCGTTAAATATTAGACAACACATGTGGTGTGGTTTCATCACGATGGGGCATCTGTTCATTTTGCTGCAGCGGCAAGAAATTAATTAAACAGACGTTTTAGAGAAAAATGGATTAGTCGGGATGGACCCAATTGTTGGCCTCCAAGATCACCTGAATTAAATCCTATCAATTTTTTCATATGGGGCTATATGAAGTCCTTAGTGTACGAAACAATTATCGAATCTGAACGAGATCTAATAGCTAGAATTCAAGCTGCGACAGAAATCATTCAATCACATTCAGATTTATTCTCAAGGACACGTTTTTCAAAGACAAAACGGTGTGAAAAGTGTAAGCGGCCAACAGTTTGAACAACAAACAACTACTGTAACTTTGTCAATTTTGTTATTGTTGTAATACAGTGTTGTTTAAACTTAATTTGTGCTATTATTATTTTTATTTTCATTGCCAATTTTGTTATTATTTTAATACATTTTTCATTGAAACTGAGATTATGAATAACTTGTATTTGTTTTGAACTACTTACGCTTAATCATTATTAGAAATTAACTGAATAATTAATCAATTTGTAAATTATTTACGTGTTTGCAGACTTTCGTTTAGAGGCAAATTTCTACAGCACCGTTTATTTTAACTCCATGAAAGGTTATAAGTTTTTTAACTAGAAATAATCAGACAATTTAGAACAAAATTAAAAACAAAATTTGCTCCAGTGGCGTAAAAAATAGGGGGATACAAGTGAACAACTAACCCTGACAGCGCGCCACTGGTTAAATTTTTCCAACGTTTGTTTATGTCAAAATATTACTCTATTAAGGAGCATATTCGTCACCAAATTTGAAAAAAATATTTAAAGGCGTTCTTGATTTATGGCAAATATTTTATTTTGATTCAAAATTTTGAACACCCTATATCTCAGCAACTATGTCCCGTAAGTGTTCGTATTCCTATATAGTAGGAGAGCTAGTAGACCGTCCGAGTAAGGGTGTGTCTGTAAGGCTAGAAATTCTTATGGTGATGAGTCATAGTTGCCTAAGTACAATGACCACCGCCGGGCACGTCATCAACCCCTATATTTTTGAAAGTGTAGGAAACATTTGAAAAAAAAACTTGTTCCTGTAAGCTTGAATTTTTTTTACCATTTAGTTTATTTGTTATTAAGTTCAAAAAAAATAGACAGGCGTTTTCGATGAGCACAAGTACCTGACAGGTGAGCCTGAAGGTGTATTATGTGTAAATTAAAATAAACTTTATTCTGTAAAGTTGAAATTTACAGATATGTTTCTTTAAACGATTTAAAGTAAGTTGGTACAATGACAGGCGGTTCTGGCTAGCATAAGTCCTTGACAGGCGAGGGGAAAGATGCTATGGGAGTGCGAGTAAGAGGCGTAGCATGAAAAATCATATCGTTGATGCAAATTACATTAAGTAAAAATAGAAATTATGGGTAAAATGTATTTTATTAGTTGTAACATAATGTACATAAGACTTTTAAATTAACCATCATCATTATCTGATATGTCATCAATGTTGATGATAGATTGTCTTAAAATTAATGCTGCTTTTTGCAATATTCCCTCTTCTTCTAATAATTCGCACATTTTTAAATCAATATTATCATTTTTCAATGTGACATAATTTTTTCTATTTTTTTTACAATTTTAATATCGTCAATAGTATTTAATAATTTTTCTTCAAAACGTTCAGTACTAAAACTGTAATCTGTGCTTTCGTCGCTTTCTCTTCAAGAATTGCTTTTAATAATTCTGAATAATATTTACATAGGTATGTGAATGAAAAACATCTTTTTTTATTTATCACTTCTTCGGTGAATTGCCTCAAATGCCTGTTGGTGATAATATTTCGGTGATCTCATAACCTTATTTTCTTGTTGCAATGTATACAATGCAATCGTTCGGCAACTGTTATGATAGTAAATAATGGGACTCTCTGTATTGCTTACTTTTTCGTAAAATTCATTATTTTCGCCGAATGCTCTTAAAGCTTGCATTAAACTTTCTGTTTCTGATGAATGCAAAGCTTGAAACCGCCCTTTAACTCGTTTATATTAATTTGTCCAAAAAACACATAACTTATCATCGCTACTTTCAGATGTTGGTGTTTCGCTTTCCTCAATATTTACAGAAGACCTAATTCCCTCTGTTTCTTCATCAGACATTTCTGTGAAAAGAATAATTGATTTCAACTTCAATTTCATTACCGTTCTTATATATCTTAAGACTGCTCATAATTTGAAATTAACTAATGCTAATTAATATATATTTAGTAGTAAACTTCCCGAGGCAGAATTTTTGTCTTATTTTGCTGCTGAACCTCCTGAATGTCAGGAGTATCAACGGCAAAATTGTATTTGATAGTATAGTGAAAATAATATAAAATCTTTTAATATTTTGCCGCTGAACCCCCTTCATGGATTTAACACCTTCAGTGGCAAAATTATTTTTTTCAGAAGGTTCAGCAGCAAAATGAGACAAAAATTCTGCCTCGGGATGTCTCTGTGAAGTTACAGGTTAAAAAAATTGCTACTCAATAGATGGAACGTAATGAAGAGTATATAATAAAAAAATACCTGTTGATGATGCTGGTACATTAGATGAAGTTGATGGTTCGCTCTGGCGATAGTTTTTCATTACAGCAAGAAATATTTTGTTATACTTCACATGATAACCTGCATTATTACTTCCTCTGGCAAAGAAATGTCATGAAATTTTAAATTATGTTGTTTCCTAATTTTTAATATTGATTTGCTTTTAACCAAAGTACTTGTTGTAAATTTTACAGTTTTTTCATCAATATCTTCGTTGCAAATCACACAAACCACGTGCTCCGATTCCATCTTACTCACTATTTACTTAAATATGAATATAAAATGACAATACACAAAGATAACTGCACAATCACTGAAATTTTTAACTTTAAATAGCTCACAACAAAAAACAGCGAAATTCCTCGTGAAATAGTTGAACACGACTTCACGTCGGTAAATCGTTGTTAGAACTGACGAAATTTTTCGTTTCAAATCTTTCTACAAAAGCAGGTACACGACCCCCCAATTTTACCGTTAGATAAACTGTCTCATTCGCATCACTGCGTTTACGTTACGCCTTTCACTCGCACTCCCATAGCATCTTTCCCCTCGCCTGTTAAGGACTTATGTTAGCCAGAACCGCCTGTCATTGTACCAACTTACTTTAAATCGTATAAAGAAACATATCTGTGAATTTCAACTTTACAGAATAAAGTTTATTCTAATTTACACATAGTACACCTTCAGGCTCACCTGCAGGTACTTGTGCTCGTCGAAAACGCCTGTTTTTTTTGGAACTTAATAACAAATAAACTAAATGGAAAAAAAATTTAAGCTTACAGGAGCAAGTTTTTTTTCAAATGTTTCCTACACTTTCAAAAATATAGGGGTTGATGACGTGCAGGGCTGAGGCGTGCCAGGCGATGGTCATTGTACTTAGACAACTATGACTCATCACCATAAGAATTTCTAGCCTTACAGACACACCGTTACTCGGACGGTCCCCTAGCTCTTGGTCTAATATCAAAATGAATCATTTATTGAGATATTTCTGAGGTAGAGCGTTGTCGGTCGAATATAGAAACACCCTGTAGAAGACTCTATCGAAAATAAGAAGCAAATTTCCAACTCAATTTCTGGCGATATAGTATCTGGTTTGAATGTAGGCAAATGTAGTTCAGAAACACTAGATGTAGTTGCTTTAACTTCTGGAGTGAATATAAGTAATAATACAAACTGTACAATTAATGGTAATGTTCATCCCAAATAATATAAGTACTTATGTATTTGTTGGTATTCAATAAAAAATAATCCTTGTCCTTGTAGTACTTTAGAAATGTCAAATTTGGAAGTGACGTTTGGTTTCGCGGCCGTTGCTATGGGTGACGGCCGCGAAATTAAATTTTGCGGAGTGTACCGAGAACGCGGAATACTGATTTCGCGTGCAATTGTACGAAAATATTTTTTGCAGCTTTATCTAAGAGTTTCAAATACAGTATAATACTTAACCTAGGATCATAAATCCAAAGAAACGATTTTGTTTTTATCGGCATCAACTTCTTAAGTTATATAGCCTCATGTGCTCTGTGTAGGCTTTAATTGTCGTTTTCCGGTGCTACTAATAAACATTAATTATATTATCAATCACTATGTTATAATAATAATCATAATCCAATAACTCTAACAATGACGCCTTTATAATTCTGGTTGTTTGTTCATAATATTTGTAAATATATGCATAGGATATCGCACATAGTATTTCTATCATGATTTATTAATTTTAGAAAACAGAGAGCAGAATTTCAGGTTTATCCATATCAAACGTTCAATTAATTGCAGCAGTCTACATGAGTAAGTTGATTTATTGATAATTTCTATAAATAATAACCGTTTTAAATCTGGTGCTGAAGTATTTATGAAACATACTGGTGCCGTCAAAATTGTATTTGGGACTTCCTTTCGGTAAATAAGTTTTCTTTTAGAGATAACTATGGAGGTTATTAAAATTCAACCGTATATTATGGTGCTTTTAGTAAAAAAAGGGCGTGACCTCAACATCCAAAGTTAAAAGTTTTCCTCCAATTCCGAATTGTTTTTAATAGTCCACATATTGTTTGTTGAAAACGTGAATTACTAGTTTTCATACTTTTCTTTCAAGTATTTTCAAAACTATGCGGCTAAGTGGGAAAAGTGCTTTTAGAAAAATAATTTACATGAAATAGCAAACAAAAATGGTCGCTTGCATATTCCTCCAGAGTTACGGATGGTGTAAAAGTATCGGTTACCGCTAACTTATTAATAGTTTCAACAGCGATTGATCAAGCTAAGGAAGCTACTAGTTTTTTTGACTGTCCACTCACCATCAGATAAGAAATTGAACATGGTGGTACAAAAGAAATGCCATAAGGAAGAAAGAGTGTACACTATTTCTGACATTCAGCATTGGGGATATGAAAGGTGTACTCTTAGCAATATAGGTACGCCCTCACAGGGTGTGACACTATCAGCTATTTACAATGAGGGGAATATCTCAACGTAGAGGAAAAGGTAAACCAGCAATGCTCTTCTTACGAAACTTCTAGTCTTCAACAACCCTAAAGCTGACACCAATGCAGTGGCTGGCGTTGGAAAGTATTTGCTTCTTGCGATGTTAAGTTCCAGGAACACTGAATAATCTTTACTTTTACCCCCTACGTATTTTTGGAACCGTTTACTTTAGTAGTATTATGCAAAGGATCATTTTTGTTCGCAATTCAATGTGGTTTTTTTTATATGCGGCTAAGCAACATAGTTATCTAATATTTAAGAAAAAATTATAAAAACTAATAATTTTCAAATTTCTACCCACTCCCTTCCCCAAATACGAGGCTCAAAATGGTATAACCTTTCACCAAACAATATGTGGACTAATTTGGAGCTATAGGGGAAACTCTTACTTTGGATGATTAGGTTGGGATCTAATCGCACCGTACTATTATGTAATGATTGCTAAGCATGTATCATAGTGTCGACAAAGTATGACCGTTATTTGCATATAATTCAGATATTCTGCATTTGTATAACGTATATCGCCATATTATTTTATTCCGTTTGAAGATATATACATATTCTAGGAGTCAAAATGGACAACTTACCTTGACCATATTCTATTAAAAATGAACAAAAACTAATAAAATTGCTGCATCTATGTTATGCTGTAGTTTGGCAAATTTTAAAATATTTACAATGATTTGACAAGTGTCAATTATAATTAAACTTACCTATTTGTTTGCTAGTTATATTCCTATGAAATTTGGTTCAGAAAAATCAGGTTATTTCATATAAAACTACACACTATGGACATGGACGAGATATATGCTTCAGTTTTAACAATAAAATGAATCACTACCGATAATGCGAGCAAATGCACTCCCATATACCATTATAGAATGTCAGTCAGCTTATAGGTTATAGACCTGTCAAAACAACTTTTCAGTTTTCGTGAAATTAGAAGTAAGTAAGAAAGAAGGCAGAGACATGATAGCGAATCAAATCACTATCAATTGCAGTTTGTTAACATATATCAGTTAAAACATAGATATGATTTGTATCATTTGATTGTCAAAATCTTGTAATTGATTTGTCATCAATATTTTTTTTCTTAATTAATTAGAGTATTATACAACTTCTCGTAATGCAGACAAAAAAATGTGCTATCCCATTATCTCATGAAACGTCAGTAGAATATACACTTATTTTCAATTTAACCATAATATTTATACGTTCATTAATACTGTTGCTTATGCAGCAAAACAAAAAAACATGAGAACGTTTCCTTATGTAGACGTAAAATGAAACTATTTACTGTACAACATGTTAGAATTTCAATTTGGAATTAAGTTTATTGCAAGACACGTTTTTTTCAGTCATCTAGGTTTACCAATAATGAGATAACACTCAAAATTGTATTATGGGTTGGCAATGCTGAGGGACATATATCTAATTAGTGTGTATTTTAGTAAATCGTTGCCATATCGTCATAATGTAAATGTCGTAAATGAAAAAGAAAAATCCTATGTTATATAGTAATTTCACCGCAATAAATATTTTCTTTCTAAAGGAGATATATTATTACTACCACCATAAGCTTCCATCACAGGTTATGGGCCCAGTGTAAGTCTCGAATTGTGGTAGTACTCTGAATTTTTTTTTACAATCTCGGCTTGCGCGCCATTGTAAAAAGAAAATGGAGACGATCGCTAACAAACTAAATAATTCAAATTGGAATATTTGGAGATTCCAAGTCAAAGTCGTGTTGTTGGCGAAAAGACTATTTGATATCACCTGTGGGAATGAATCTATATCTGTTGGCGATGAAGACAAAATTACCAAGTGGAAAAAAAAAGATACTCGTGTACAAGGAGTATTAGTTTTGAGAATGGAAGATGACATTATTTGTTATGTAATGCAGTGTGAAACCGCAAAATAAATGTGGGAAAAATTAGAAAACATTTTTGAGCGAAAATCTGAGGCTAGTACACATCTTTTAAATGAACAGTTTTATTTGACGTAACAAAATGAGACAGTGAATAGTTTCATATCAAAAGTTACCAATTTAGAAGCAAAACTCAAGCAGTTAGGATAATATATTTCAGAGAAAATGGTTTCAACTAAAATCATAATGGCACCTGATGAATTTAGACATTTTCGTTCAGCATGGGATAGTGTTGGCTCAGATAATCAAACGCCAAATAACTCAACAGCCCGACTTTTGATTGAGAAAGAAAGATTTGAAAAGAAGAAGATGAATCTGTAGCATTAATGGCATCTCGATCAGCTGAGACTAGTCATGTAGCAAGACCAAAGTTAATGTCAAACCAAGATGTAAATAGAAATAGAAAAGCATGTGTTTGTTTGCGGAAAAGAAGGCCATTTGAAGAATCAATGCCGAAATATCGAGTGCAATTATTGTAAAAGAATAGGACATTTACTTAAAGATTGTTTTGTTGGGAAGAATAAAGAAGAAATGGACAAAACCCAAAGAAATAGAGCCAGTTCATGGACAGTGGGGCTTCACAGCACATGTGTAAAGAGACGATATGTTTTACAGTTTTAAGAAGTTAGGTAATATTTTAGCTTATAATGGTAAAACCTTTCATTGTGTCACATTACACGATGTTCTCTTTGTACCACAACTTAAAGTTTATTTATATTCACAAGGGAAGGCTTTAGACAAGCGCCTATCATTGATTTCAGATGCCACAAATGCACAGTTCGTAAACAAAGGAATCATCACTGTAGCAGTGGCAATCCGCACAGACAAACTTTTTAAAATGATGTTTAAGGGGGCCAGCTCCCCTGAGTACACATGTCAACGCTTTAAAAGTAATAATTCTGATAAATAAAATTGTTCTTTCGTAACAGGTGATCAGGATATTAAATGGTGGCATAAATCTTTATGTCATCAGAACTTCAGATATGTAAGTAATATTTTGAAACGTAATAACATTGAAATAAAACTAACAAATCAATTGTGTAATTCTTGCGTACAAGCAGAACAATGCAGGGAACCTTTTAAAGTAAGCGAATGAACCTGGGTGACACGTAGAATTATGTGGTCCTATGGAGGAACCTTCTCTAAACAACTCCCTGTATATTTTTATGTTAAAAATGACTTTAGCAATTATAAGTTTGTTTATTTAATTAAAAATAAGTCTGATGTGTATGAAAAACTAAAGGAGTTTTTAGCTTATTTTGAAAATCAAACGAGAAAAAGGGTTAAGGTCATAAAATATCAAAAAGCAATGGTATAAAGCATGAGTGTACAGTGCCGTACACTCCGCAACGAAATGGGAGAGCTGAAAAGGAATTCCGCAGAATAATAGAAGCAGTAAGAGCTATGATTGAAGAAAATAAATTATCAAAACGTTTTTGGACAGAAGCAGCAAATACTGCTGTGTTTTTATTAAACAGGACTGTTACAAGCCCTGCTGAAGGTAGAACGAGCTGTTATTCAATGAAAGATTTGATGTAAAGATGCTAAAAGGAATATTTGGAAGCAAAGTTTGGGCATATATACCCAAAGAAAAACGAAAGAAGCTAGATATGAAAAGTAAAAAGGGTATTTTCATTGGATATTCTGTAAACGTAAAAGGATACAGAGTGTACTATGAATAAGAAAATAAAGTAGCCATAGAAAGAGAGATAAGTTTTATCATGGATGAGAATCTAGAAGAAAAGCTTATCTGCTTGGACCCGGATATGATAGGAGTCAGCTCAGAAAACTGTGAAGAAAGTGATGTAATGAACGCAACGAAGAGATTACCTTATGGATCATATTTAGAGGACTAAAATTCAGAAACTGAAGAGATTACGGAAACAGTACCAGATCAAGTACCTACAAGAAAAAGAAAAGAAAGATTAAGGCCGTCTGAATTATTAAAAATGCCACATATGTACAGTGATTACGACTATTTCAGCTATTTCAGTCTAGATATTGTTGAACCCAAGACATATGAGGAGGCAATGGAAAGCGAATACTCAAGTAGTTGGAAGGAAGCAATTGATAAAGAAATGAAGGCCCTATTAGAGAAAGAAGCTTGGAGCCAGATAAAAAGGTCAGTTAAAGGGGAAATAATAGACAGCAAATAGGATTTTAAAATAAAAAGAGGTGAGGAGGGAGAGATAAATAAGTTTAAATGTATAGACTAGTGGCAAGGGGATTCAAACAAACTGTTTTTGAGAATAAGTATAGCTCTGTAGTGAGGTTATTGTTATAAGGGCAGTTTTGGCTCTGTGTGCCCAAAAGGGCTGGCCTATATATCAAATGGACGTCTGTAACGCCTTCTTGCATGGAGAAATCAAAGAAAATATGTATATGTATCTTCCAAAAGGTTGTGAAACAAATGGTGAAGTATGTAAATTAAATAAGGCGATCTATGGACTTGAAAAGGCGCCACTGTATTGGTATTAAAAATTTGACAACTTTATGGCAAGGGAGGGCCTTATTAAGAATAAGTGTGACAATTGTTTATATATGAAAATTACTGAAGACATAATTATATATGTAATTATCTCTGTAGACGATATCTTGATTAGTGGTTCTTGTGATGAGAAAATGGAAAACTTAAAATCAAATTTGAGTGTTTTAAAATGAAGGCTTTAGGGTTATTAAGCTATTTTTTGAGTATCTCTGTAGAACAAGATATTAAAAATAATACTATTGTATAATGTCACAAACAATATTTGGAGAATGTTCTTTCAAGGTTTGGAATGCTGAACTGTAAACACATAAATAACACCAATGGATAGTAACTTTGATTATGATATTTTAAAAAGTGTTGAATCTAAGAGTATTGATATTGAATCTAAATGCAGACAAATTATTGGCTGTATTATGTATGCAATGCTAGGAACAAGGCCAGACTTATGTTCAAGTATAAGTCTGTTATCAAGGTACCAAAATTTTGCTAGTGAAACATTGTTAACCTCATTGAAAAGAGTATCAAGATATATTAAAGGAACTCTCGAACTTAACCTAGTGAATACAAAAAGGAATAATGATATTATTGTAGGATATGCAGATGCAGATTGGGGTGGCTATACTACTGATCGCAAATCAACTAGTGGTTTACGTCTGTTAGTGTTTGATAATATTGTGTCATGGAATTCTAAAAAGCAAAGTACGGTCGCCATGTCAACCACTGAAGCTGAAATTGTCCGTAAGTTTTTTCTGGGTTGCTATTTTTTTGAGAAAATTTTCGATTACACGATTACAGATTCTAAAGTTAGAAACATTAATGTGGCTCGAGCTACTAATATAATTACAAATTACATTCATAAACCTCATTCAAATTCTTTATTTCACAATTTGTTACTCAAATCTAAAGCTTTTTTGTAATCAAACCCATATCTGATCTTAACACAATCAGATAAAGGGAATGTCACAGTCGTCATGGACAAGCAACAATATATTGATTTATCCAATGACATCATTTTAAACAATAATTCATATGTAGAGTTAACTTCTGATCCTACCTCTTCTATACAGAGAAAAGGTAACAACTTAGTGAAATCTCTTTTACATAAACGTCAAATAGATTTATCATATAGAAAAAAGCTCACATGTTACAATAGTGTTCCCCCTAAATTTTATGCGCTACCTAAAGTTCATAAACCAGTCCATTCTGTGAGACCGATAGTGGCTTCGCTGAACGCATTGCACAGTTTTGTACCGAAATTTTGACTAACGCTTACGATTATGAAAACGTTTATTATATTAAAGATTCATTTGAAGTCTCGGACAAGTTCAATAACTTTATAATTCCAGATAATTATGTTCTGGCCAGTTTGGATGTGGTCTCGTTGTTTAGTAACGTTTATCTTGATGCTTGTTTGAGAGCATTCGATAAGAGTTGGGAACGTATTAGTGTCCATTGCTCCATCCACAAGGATGCCTTTTTGAACTTAATTGTTTTTTTTGATAATACTTTTTTTACTTTCAATAATAAACTTTATAAACAAACTTTTGGTACTCCTATGGGTGCCTCCATTTCTCCTATCTTGGCAGCATATGTCATGGACGATTTGCTGGATACTGTCATATCGGTACTTTCTTTCACTCCTTTTTTCATTAAAAAGTATGTGGACGATATTATTGTGGCACTTCCTAGAGAGGGCCTACATGAGATTCTTGTGACTTTTAACAGTTGCGATCCTTATATACAGTTCACAATAGGAAAAGAAGAAGATAAGTTCATTCGTAAAAATAATACTATTATTATCGATTGGTACAGGAAACCGTGCAGCTCTGGTAGATATTTAAATAACCATTCTTACCATAAACATTCTATGAAGGAGAACTTGGTAAAACAACTGAAGCAGAGAGTCCTTAGAATTTCAAATAATATTTTCCATAATAAAAATCTTAACATTATTCAACCTTTTCTTGAATAACTCTTATCCAAGAACTTTACTTAATAAATTATTGTTCAGCACATCTAATACCATGGAACTGCTGGCTGATGATAGCCATCCTAACGTGGCCCAAATGGATGTTGGCGCTGTTACGACCCTGGCTCCTCCAATTTTCGCTTCCTTCCCATACATTAAAGACATTACTCCGAGACTTGCCTGATTGTTTCGGGCATATGGCAATTTCAAAATTGCTAACAGGACAACTCTAACAATTAGATCAATTTTCACTAGAGTTAAAGATAAATGTCCGTTAACTTCTCTTACTAATGTTGTGTATAGCGTTCCATGTGGGGACTGTGATAAGCAATATATAGGTCAGACTTTAAGATCACTTTCTAGCCATATTGTTTCACATAAGAGCGATTGTAAATTACATCCAGAACGGCAAATCATGTTCATTCTCTTGACCATCATATGAATTTTGAAGTTGTGAAGGTGTTGCCGACAGAGTCTAACAAAATTTTTGGAAATGGCTTTCATTTCACAATTTAATAATGTCATTAACAAAAAGACTGACACAAACCACTTGAGTGAGATTTACTCCTTTTTATTGTCCTTAGATTTCAATTCTAACCTTCTTTCCACAAATGATAATCACATTCTGCCAATTGGAACTACCCTTTTTGCAGATGGCAAGCATATTTGCACCTCGATTGTTGAGTGCATTGGTGTTGGTAGATGCACCCAGTATGACTATATTATATATATATATATATATATATATATATATATATTACATAATTATTATTTTACTTTAATAATCACTATACTACAATATTATTATTTTTACATTCTTTAATTGCTTTTGTTTGGCTTGTTGGCTGGTGATAAGTTACCAACGTCTTCCACTGTGTAAGTTTTATTATTATACAAACCTAACAGTAAGTTGGAGATAATTTTTTTCCTCTTCTTCTTTTTTATGAATGCAATATTCAACCCCTCTGCATTCTTCTTTTCCATCTTAAATATGAACTATCACATCAGAGGCCATCCTCGAATGGGTACTTGATGTCATATTTATCTTCTCAACTATTGGTTGGCATCATTGACTGTCAACTAATCCCTCCATTTTAGAGGGAAAACGATATCATTTCCTGGCCGGCTTTTGACAAAAAAGCACTCGTGTTCGTTTGTCTGCAAAATGGTGTTAGATGTTGGCTTTTTTAGTAATTTTAATGTGATTGTACTATTTTAAACCACTGTTAGTGAACTGTTTCATATTTTAAATATCCGTAGTTTAATTTTATACAACATAATGGAATCCAACCTCAACTCGGAGGTAAGTTCACACCTGTTGTGATTTCTTTCCTATTATATATTGCTTGTTACCTACAGTATATTAATGCTGTTTTTTCCATTTGAGTATTCCTGATGATGAGGACAATCATCCTCGAAAGCTTGAAAATTTTCCGTTAAGAGTACACTTTTTTCCGTTTCTCTGGCTGCAATACTCCAATATTCACCAGTTATATATATATATATATATATATATATATATATATATATTTCGTTTCTCCAATTGACATATTGACTTTGTGATTGTTTGTATTGACGTCATTCACTAGTTCAAAGATATTGTATTCTATCTGCTGTCTATTCAATGATTTTGAAATAGGTTTACGTTTTAACTTATTAAAGGCGTTTTTAGGCCAACAAAGCATATAAACGTCGTTGTATCTATAGTACTGCGGTTATTTCTTAAGCCTTGTAGTTTTCCAGCCGTTTTTAGTCTTTCTTCTATTTTATCTTTCCATATGCTAGTCAGCAGTTTGGCTGTACTACTTATTTAGCTAATGACCCGATTGTTTTCTGGATTTTTTGTATCTTTTTTTCTGAGTATCCATATCAGAGTACTTTCTTTTCATTATTCCGACACTTTCTCACTATCTATTATTATGGTGAATGGTATTTGGAGCCACATGCATAATGTTTTTTATTCATATTTTATATGTTCATTTTGCATTCCGCCTGGACCCGGCTACTTTCTATTCTTTATTTGTTTTACTTACTTGTCCACTTCTTCAGTTGATATTAGCACTCTTTCTTCCTGTACCTCATTATTAGTTTCTACGCCATCTTCTGCATCTCTGTATAATTGTAAGAAGTGTCTCATTCTCTGAATAATGTATATAATTGACTATAGCATGATTTAGTTACCTGGAAATTCGTATTATCGATATTTTTGTCTCATTGGCAATCAAAAATGCACTTCAACAATAAAATAAAATTGTACTACAATCAAAGCCTATTATATGTTGTCTTTTTTACTGTTATAATGTTAGTTATGACTTTAAATTCATCAAAAGTAACCTACCTTCAATATACATAAACAACACAGCACCTCCTACGGTATAAACACCCAATACAATGGATAAAAAACAATGTGTGAACCACTTCCTACTCCATAGAAGTATTTTTCCATAACACCAATATGAGCATCTTTCACCAAAACCTAATCCAGACTTTGCAAATCCCTTGATCCCATCAAATTGGTTCATAACGAACAGGGATGCTTTTCTACTATAATTATTCCCATATGCTGGTATACCGTGGGAATGATGCGAGTGGAACGAGTGTGTACTGATCCCTCCTGGAGTGTACGCGACATACTGAGGATGGTATTGATTTTGAGGTGGTGGAATGATTAGTGTTGGTCTTGCGAAACCTACTTTTTTGGCAACACCTTCTACTCCAGGAGTTCTAGGTTTACTACCACTAGCAGATTTCAAGGATGAGGTTTCTGTTGTAGCCATGATTTGTAACTACTTGTAGTTACTTCGTTTACAGTTTTCTGGAAGCTGAGAGATCTTCTTTCACAATAATGTCTGGAACAAAATAAAAAGGGATTATTATAATTGAATTCCATTTTTTCCCTATAACATAATTATAAATAATGATATATATGTACCAATAGAGTAGTGATACAGTGAATCGAAGTATCCTAATAAATATAATTCTTTCAAAGTTAGGTTTTTAGCCGACAATTTTAAAAAGGCCATGGATGCAAGCTTATGTCCTGTCAATTATTGTGTTCTTCGTTTTTTATTCCCATGAAGGAAGGAAGAGGAAGTGACACAGTAGTATTTAATCCAAATTTTTTTGTATTAAATATTCAAGCTTTGAAGATTGACAATCTGAATAATATTCTGCTTGAATTAGAATTTGCTCCTGGTATAAGTTTTATTTGCCTCTCTGGGACATGGGCCACATTCTTTTGAATCTTTTTATATTCAAAGTTTTTATTTGGCCTCTAAATATTGTAGAAAATAAATGTGGAGGTGTGGGTATTTGGATTAGGGATAATTTAAGATGTAAAGTTCTTGATTTGACCAAATTTCCTGCTGAGAAGAAACCTTGAGGTTTGTGGAATTTTTTATAAGGATTCATTGGGTAAGGTTTCTATTATTTTGCCTTTTTATAGACTACCATCAGGGAATATTAATGTATTTTTGAAAAAAATCGAAGATCTAGTTAATCGTTTATACAAACCAAATGTAAATTTGATTGTTACTGGAGATATTAATATTAATAGTTATAAGTCCAATAATGATTTCAGTAACTTCAGTAGATTTACTCCGCATTGAACTTGATTAATATAGTACATTTGCCCACTCGAGTTCAAAATAATTTATTGTCGATTATTGATGACATATTTGTTGATGATAATCTATTTAATACAGTATGTGTTGTTGATAATGTCATGTCTGATCATAGGACAATTTTAGCAGAGATTAATCTGAAGGCAATACCGCCTATAAGTTATTCTCACTTTAAACGAGATTTTTCAGATATAGGTATGCTAAGTTTCTACAATCAACTGGATTCTGAAGATTTTAATGAATTATATACGGCGAATAATATTGATGAGACGTATGGTTACTTTTTCAGAACCCTGGAAGTGGAAGGCGAGATGTAGTAGTAGCGAGAACAGCTCTGATAGGGGTGGCACAATAAACCTTAGGTTTCAGTACATTGTAACCCCGTTAAAATCTAAATCTAAACATAATGGTAAATAAAAATCAAATATTATAATTTTTTTGAATATCTAAACACTTGGGACACATTTTAATTGTGTGATTCACAAATTGGTATATATTGTAATTATCCTTTTTTTGCTGTTGGGCACAAGTGGCAGTATTTTCTTCTCTATGATCATTACAGAAATGTGCAGGGTGGGCAAATGTGTAAATAATTAATTAATTTCTGGTTTGTATCATACCAAAGTACTGTTTTTGCTGAAGGCGAATATTGAGGTGTCTATTTTAAGGTGTTTTTCAATTTCTACGAGTGCTGGTGATATTTGCGGCTTATTTTTTCGAATTGTTCCGACTATTGTCAGTTTCTATGATCTATAAAGCAATCTATCTGCCAAAGGGACATTAGTGAACCAATTGTCCATTGTGACATTGCGATACGATCCATGAATTGGTCTTGTTAGAAATTCTACGAAATAACCAGCTAGAGGAAGTCTATTCTTCTGTGTCGATTTTCCCAAATATAGACAGGAATTTATGAGACATTTAGCGGAAGTTTTGTAACGTTAATATTCACTGAGTTCTGGTGAATTTACATATAAAGTGGAATTTTGAATTAAATATGATATATTTGAACACAGCCCACTGCGCCGCCTATGTGCTAGGTACAAAACCGAAGTATGTAATTAATAGATAGGATTTTTACGATCCAAAACCAGGCCGTAAAACGCTTGACTTTAGTTACGGAAATCGACAAATAAAGTGTTCGACATATTCCATATTCCCTTCGTTAAGGGAAATACCTATAGGCTATAAAATTTGATACATTTGAAAAGCAGAGACAAGTTTAGAAACAGATCGTAACATCAGAAGTATTGGAAGCTCCATGACCAGACGCTTTACATGCCGGGAGTTTTTCTGGGCAACTACGACCTATTTTCAACGTCTAAAGATTCTTTGTGGGCAGAAAAACGCTACATCGACAAACCTCAAGGGCTACTTCTCTTCCGTGGAACATTATATTCAGCTGAGTATTTTGAACGTTCCCATATTGTATACAAAATATGAGGATGTTATTTTGTCCATAAGGAATTTTGTAAAACTTGTACGGTTTTTTGCGGTTGCTTTTTCTTGGTTCCATAAATGTGATACTTCGCGCGTTGTCGGATCCCTTCCAATTCTTTATTGTGTTCGATGGCTCTGTATCATACATTATTCTTTAAAGAATAGTAAATTGAAATTAAAAACATTTTTATTCATCTTATAATGAATTTATGGACGCACTGTAAAAATGTGTTAGTAGTAGATAGTATTCACAAAATGAGATGATTAACTCTGCAAATTTGATATAATAAATACTTTCAATAGCAGATAGATTCCAGATATTACAGTTAAATATGGCATTCGTTTCGTATTTGCTGAAAATATAGAAACTTGGTCGTATCCTTTGCTGAAACATACGGCAATTTTTCAAATAAACCTTAATGTAAGTACGTGCTTGTTTTCACGAAATAAGAATAATACCGTCTACGCTATTTTTCAAATATGTAGTCATGCAAGCCAAACGTGAAGTTTATTTTAAAATATAGGTACATGAGTCAATTGACGGTATTAGATTAAATGGTAATACGAAGGAATAACTAAATGAACCATAAATATCATAAAAATGAACTGTGGATGGATTATTGAGTTTGGTTACATTGAAGAAAAGTACTGATATTCAGTCACAATGTTGAAACAATAATCTCGCTATAGCAAAGAAATGATATGAATCGTTAATTGGAGCAAGTAAGTGAGACACTGGCATATCATTCTAAAACAGAAGTCCGTTTCCATAAGTGTAAGTATTAAATAGGAGACTGGACCTTCAAGGTATATACACACAACATCAAGATACTTATATATTGGTAATCGCGACGAAACCAAACGCGCAAAAGACATCTTGGTTGAGCGTTGCAGAACAAAAACAGAGGACCTATGATGAAGTTTCTTAGAGCTGCTGCTAAGATGACCCAAAGTGCTGTTTTTTTCTTAGAAAATTAGAAATATAGTAAATTTCGCATATTTTTCAAGTATGCATTAGTGAGGTGTTTATATAGTTTAATATAAGTGAATACTACAATAATATTATTAAAAATTATTTCTACAGTCCATCGATAATCTGATTAGGACATTTGCTTTGTATCCAATGAACTAAATTTAGAATTCGCAACGTTAGAAGTTGATAATAATTAAAAAATGTAATTGCATACAAGAACGCTACACGCAAAATCCACAAAAAAGGAGGTGGAACCTAAGGGCTGTTATTCTGAGAAATACATTCAATTAATTATGATAATAATAATACCGTTTATTCATAAATTTAACAAACACAGTGATAAAATACAAATAAAATTGAATAAATATCTATACATCCACAGAAGTATTGCACATACTTGTATGTGGTGAATAAAGGCAGGTGTGTCATAATTTAAAAAAACAAAAAATGCAGTTAAAAATAATATAAATCGATTTTCAAATGATTGTATTTCAAACATACATTTTGTATATGAGTTTACTCTTCTCTGTTTTTGATTCAGCATTCTATAATTTTGTGTATTTTTGTTTTGTCTGTTTCTTTAACAAATGTTACAAGTTGGGTTTTGAAACGTTTAAAAGAAGTTTCATCGATAATTCTCTGTGGTAGTTGCCCGAATAATTTAGGTGCCAAGTAGGAGTAACTTTTTTGACCTATTGTTTTAAGAGCTGTTGGTTTACAATATTGATTATTCGATCTTGTCGCGTATCTATGATTTTGAGTGGTAAGTTCGTATTTATTTTTATATTGATGGCATCCTATCTGAATAATGTATAATTGTCTAACATCTAATATTTGTGTTTCAGTATAGAGTAGTGAGCTTGAATATCTTGTGGGTTTGTTGAGAATCATTCGGAGGAATTGCCTTTGAGACACTTCGAGGGCATTTAGATAGTTCCTTGATACTCCTCCCCAGTCAATAATGCCATAATTGAGATGTGACAACCAAATTGTGGTACAGTATTATTTTCCATTTGAAGGTCAAAAATTGGCTTACTTGCTTAAATCGAAATAGGATACTCCAAAGCTTTTCAGTTAAATATTCCATATGATGGTTCCATCGTAAGTGATTGTCAATGTAAATATCGAAGTATTTCATTCTTTTTGCAGGTTTAATTGAAAAATATTGTTGTATATTAAGATTGTATTTTGGCAGAGACGTTTCATGACTACTGAAGGGTAAGTATACAGTTTTGTCAAAGTTTATTGAGAGTAATCTGCTATCGAACCAGTCTTTGAGTTTTCCAAGATCATTTTCAATATTTATTTTAAGATTATTCAAGTCATCATGTTTGAAATAAATCACAGTATCGTCCGCGGAGCTGATTATTTTACCGATTGTTTCCTGTTCAAATAGATTATTTAAGTAAATTACGAATAGCACCGGCCGCAATACTGTTCCTTGAGGTACACCACATTTAATGTTGATCTCTTCACTCACATGATTTTTGAATTTAGTTTTTTGTGTTCTGCTTGTTAGATAACTTTTGAATAAATTATTAGCTAAACCTCTTACACCCATATCTTCTAGTGTATCTAAAAGTATGGAGTGGTCGACAGTATCGAAGGCCTTTTTTAGACCCAAAAAACACAATTAGATGGAGTGCTTGAATCCAAGGATTCGTAGATGGTCTTTGTCAAGGAATGGATTCTATCATTGGTAGATTTTTTTCTCTAAAGCCATACTGGGATGTCGACCGCAGATTATAATTTGATAGGTATGCCGTAAGTCTTGTTTTTATAATTTTTTCAAAGACAAAAAAAATTAAATAATTTAGTTGCTTATTGAAGATAAAAGTGAAATAGGCTTATAGTTTGAAATATTTTCTGTGTCCCCATTTTTGAAAATTGGAGTTATAAGAGATTTCTTTAGAATCGAAGGAAATATGCCATATTCGAAGGATTTATTTATGATGTCCGTCAAGGGTTCACATATGAATTTTGCAATAATCTTTAGAGTTTCAGCTTTCATTCCATCAAGCCCGGGAGCCTTTTTGTTTTTTAAGCTAATTATTGTATTTTAAACCTCAGTAGTATTCGTTGGTATAAGAAAAAGTGAATATGTATTTATATATTTTTTACTTTTGTAATTGGGATTGGTTAATATTTTTTTGATAAAAATTCAACAGGAGAATTATGTCTGGATTTTCTGAAAAGTACATTAATTCCTGTTGTCAATATACGATTTTATAATTTCAATTAAATAGTCAGGCATTTTTAATTTTATTAGTTTGTATAATAACCCCTCGTAGCCTTTCAGTTTTCTCGTAATTCTCCATATCGAATTATCTTGAGGTGACAGTTTGTCAAGAAATCTTTTCCATGTATAATTACGATATTCCTTTATTAGAATATTTATTGTATTTTGATAGTGTTCAAAACATTTTTATCATTGTTATCTCTAGAAGATTGCCATCTACGTCGGATTATGTTTTTATCTTTTATTATTTTAATTATATAATCAGGGAGGGGGTTAAGATTTTGTGGTTTTGGTTTTAGAATGGTGGTTTTGTTTCTTGCAGTGATAATTGTTTCTTGTAAATCTAGAATTGTGTTAGTTAATTGATTTATGTCAGTTATTTTGTCTGTAATCGTTAAGTGTTCATTTGTATATTTTCTGTATAGTGACCAATTTGTGGTTGTGTAGTCGTATGTTTTTATTGGGGAGGAATGTATAGTGTGTGTTATTTTGAGTTCTAGTAGGATAGGATCGTGATCGGAGTTGAGGTCGGGAATGGTTTTTAATTTGGTGATTGTATTTATATTACGGCAGATGGCAATATCTATTGTGCTGGGGGAGTAATTGTTGAACGGGAAGTGGGTCGGATCATCTGTGCTGTATATGTTACAGTCAGAGTTGTCACAGAACCTTTGAAGAGTATTTCCGTTTGTGTTCGGGTATGAGGCATAGGCGTCCCATAATGGGTGCTTGCAATTCAAGTCTCCCACTATTAGGACCCTATTATGTGTTTTTGTGATATTAAAGAAGTCTAATTCTGTAAGTTTGGTAAAAGGATGACTATATGCACCTACTAGTTTGATATTGTTATCAATTAACAACGAGATATGCTCAATTGACGAATTATTTGGTTGCAGGAGCTGAAAGTTTATGTCTTTTTTGATTAATACTGCGATACCGCCACCGCCGACATTTGTGGGGCGGTCTTGTCTAATAAGACTATAGTTGGGGTTTCTTAAATTCACGGATTTGTTTGGTTTAAGGAATGTCTCAATAAAAAAGAATATGTCTGGTTTATGAGTATCGAGAAAATGGCGAAGAAGGTGGAGATTATTAGATACTCCGTGTATATTACAAAAAAATATTTTGAGAAAATTACGTTTTTGAATTCCTATTTTTCCACCTACCTGCTTAGATGTCATACTTGTCGATCCCTTGAACAAAGCTATTATATATAGTGAATTTATCCAGTTTGGTAGTAGCTTTTCTCATTTCTGATAGTAGATCTGATACCGCTCTGGTGAGTTCCTCTAGATTGACCATATCATTTAGTTGTCTAAATAAGTTGTTTAAATTTGAAAACTTTGCGATTTCTGTTGACTGTGAGTCGGCAACTTTTGATGGGCGGGGCTGGATGCTGTTACTGGGTTGGGCTGCTCTCACTGTCGTCTTAGGAGGGGGGAGGCTCGGATAGTCTTCTTGTTCTTTATGATTATTTCTGTTCCAGGGGTTTGTTGTAGGTACTGGGGCGGGTATGTATTTAATCGCTTCTTTATTCTTGTTTGGGTTTTGATTTCTTCTAATTTCGAGCCACTCTCGCCGCTTAATGTACACTGGGCAGATCTCGGCATTTGCAGGATGATCGTCACTGCAATTAGCACATTTGGCCGGTTTGGATCTGTCATTGGGGCATTCGGGTGTGCATTTTAAGCATTTAGGGGCTCTGCCACAGTTTGAGGTTGCGTGCCCCTAAAGCTGGCAGATATAGCATTGAATGATAGGCTTGCTTTGCCGACGAAACTCCCATTGCACTCTAGTGTGCTCAATTATTCGCACATTCTCATTCAAATAATCTAGTGTAGCTTTAGCGTCAGTGACTACTAGATAAAGTGGTCTGCCTTTGGTGGCCATTCTATAAATATCCTTTATTGAAAGTTTGTAAACTGTCGTTAATTCATCTTTAAATTCATCCAATTGGACGCCTTCTGTTAGCCCTCTCAGCACTAAGGCATGGTTTTTCTCCTCCCTTCTTGAGTAAGTGGGGAAGGGCATTTTTTCTGAGCGTAGAGCCATTTTCAAAGTCCAATACGTCCTTGGTGAATATAATGGTCGAGTTGGCAGTGTATTTCATCTCGAAATTGTTTTTAATTTCCATTTTTAACCGTTGAATTTCATCTTCCGAAATTTCTGACAGCGAGTCAAATTTGTTGTCTGTTAATGTTGAGTATTGATTTTTTGTTGTTTGTTTAATGAGATTAGTAAATTTCGTAAATTTTTTGAGTTTATTAAATCCCGACGGCGTGACGTCAGTCACATCCATCGGGCTGCTCTGCTGAATGGTAATTATTGCATTTAAATCTTCATTTTCTTTCTTCTTCATATCTAAGGTTTTTGCAGTGATTTGTTTAGTGTTCTTGATTAGCTTGGTATATTGAGATATGAATTTATCACCCTGGTTGTCTGGGCCTTTTTCATTCTCCACTTGTTGAACCCAGGATAGTTCATGTGCCGTATGGACCTGGGCTTGAATGGTTGTAGTATTCTGCTGTTGTTCTGTTGTTTGAGAGTCGTCTGAGTTAATATCGCTTGATAGGTGACCCATCGTGTCTTCCTCCATATTTTGAAAAAAATCAATATTTTGATTTAACTCAGTCCTGTCGGGGGTGGACGTTCTGTTCGAGTTATCAGCCCGGCAGGTTGGTATCGTGAGATCAAAGATTGTGTTTGTTTCTATACACTTTTTGTTAGTACTTTCAAGACACTTTTTAATTTCAGTTCCTATACACTTTTCTTGGCTGGTTACTATACACTTTTTAATTTTGTTTTCTAGACACTTGTTTTCAGGCTTCAAATTCTTTGTAATATCTTGATCTGGTACAATATAATTAGTGTTCTGTATGTTTTCAGCGTTTTCTAGATACTTTTCTTGAAGTTTAAGGTGTCAACATCAACCAATTCTAGACACTTTTTATTAATTGTGATTAAATTTTGACTGGTGTTTATCTCAGTGTGAATGCTATCGGGGCACTTGTCTATATAGACTAATTTATGATAGTTTGTGTTTTGGGATTTTAACTCAAGTTTTCGTTCCGAATTCTTTTAATCTCCTTCGAATATTTGTTAGGTGTGTCTAGTATATTTGTTGTGAGACGTGGTTGGTCTTCAACATTTATAGATTTAAATTTCAACGTAAATTTCCGTTCACTTTTTTTTGTAACAATATTATTAGTGTCAGAGTGTTTTTTGTGTTTAGTAACTGATTTGGATTTGAACGTACCTTTTTTGATTTTCTTTTTCGGAGACGTTTTCACTGTAACCGGGTATTTTAGTTTTTTTTTAACACTTATATTATTATCACTATTTAAGCCTTCAGATGTAAAGATTTCGGGGTTTGAAGAACTTAGTTTTTGTATTTTATCGCGAAGACGACGGGTGTACTCTGTAAGATACGGAGTACCCGTAATTGGGGGTGAAGATCCCGGTGAGAAATCTATGAGGTATCACTATAGTTTTCTCTTGAACAAACTTTTTCAATTTAACGACTTTTTAAAAATTTATTAATACTTGTAATTTTTCCAGTACAAAATTCAATGACAGCACTTTGAATGGGGATTTTTTGTTTTACTGTTTATTTAACTAATAATTAATGTATGCGTTACTTTATCTACACACTGTATAAGTTAAAAATAGTAATTCAGTAATTTTAATAGTCCTCAAACGATATTGATCAATGTTTTGATATAACTGTCCCCAATTTCAATTCTCAACACTTTTTCCTCGTTTTTCAACATCGTTCGTTTGGAAACTTGGGATATTATAGATTACTTACCGCTTTACTCCACTTCACACCATTTGAATTCGGTCTACGGTAAACGTTTATGCGGTATTCATTGCCAGCGTGAATCCTGCATACTCCCATGCATCGTACATAAGTTAATTTATTGGTTTCGCATGAAATAAATATGTGTATAATTATCGGTAATGAGATAAATTCAATTTATTTGAGTATATCCCCTCTGGTTAGGTTTATCAGCTTATCCCAATAACATTTTTTCGTATTATCAAAAATAGGTATTTGCTCCTGGCTCAAAATTAAGTAATCAAACTCGTCTTGATGTGTACGTTTCCATAGTTTATTGGTATATTTCCATTTTTAGGGAACACACAAAGTTTCATGTTGATATTTTTATGAAAACTCACAATAAATAAATTTCCATATTGTGCCTACTTTCAGGATGATGACTTGGTAAACTTCAGCAACAACTCCAATTCTTTCACTCGTTATACCTAATAATATCCAATTTTTTAATCTGCAATTTTATTCTAAAATGAGTTATATGTCGATATTCCGAAAGCACCTTGCTAATATGGGTTTTGTTCCTAATGCAACTCATTCTGGTTTGAATTCGCTGATCGAACTAGATACCATCGAATTGCTATGCGTTTTTGTCGGGAGCACCCTACTCTTCGGCGAGCATTTTCAATACGAAAATGATTCTCGTAAATCGCACTGTTTGAAAATTTTCGTGCCTCATTTCTGCTTATCAAATTATCTATGACCATTGCCGAATTGTAACATTTGATAAGTGGGTAACTGTGATGTGCCTGCCTGCAAAAATCAAGCAACAACTCTACATATAGTGTCTACAGTTCATGCTAGTGCTGTAAATAATTTATTTCCATTAAGATCTGAAATTACTGCACGACCTTACCAATCTAGAAGTACAATACATCAAACAAATAAGTGGAATGAAAAATTAAGTTATGAACGTTATGTAGGACAGTCGAGTATTTGAAAATCCAGCTATTGCCAAAACTACATAGGAATTTTGGCTCAAGCTCCACATTTTGTAAAGGTCAATCAATAAAGAGTGCAGCAGCATAGTTATATATATTTGAAGTATACAGTGAGAGAATGGAAGTTTCCATTGAAATTTTTTTATGAAATCTTTGGATTTTATTATGTATTTTCTGCCAATGATTCAAATTTAATTGTCAACTAAAAGAAATATTTTTGTTGAATCACAATTTTCAGTATTGAAAAATATTTATTAGATAATTTCAAATTTGAATACTGAGGAAAAACTTCAGAACAAAGCAATCAAACACTTATAAAAGTCCATAGCGTGAAGTCATATTCCTAACCTATAGAATAGAACTCCTAATGGATATCATCTCAAGAGTGATTGCTAGTAAAGGAAGCTCTACTTGTGATAACAATATCATGCCTTCTTCTGAGAAGTTTTAGTGTTAAGTACTTTGACTTGATTCCATAGTTATCTATTCACTCGAGAAAATTTATATTCGAAAGAAACCGATTTCATTATATTGATGCTTAGAAGGCTTTGGCATGATCAGGAGAGCAGCTCAAAACATCTAATAGTACCACGTGTTGCGTTTTTTTCAATAGTTTGGTAAAATGAATTATTTATCAATAATATTAATAATTGTATCTAGTATAAACCTTCAATTGCGATTTTAGTTATTTTTATATTATTTTATAAACAACTAATATAATCCGTATTTTATTATTGTTTTGTTGGGTGAATGGAATTGGCTAAAATATTACACAAATGTCAATAAAATCACGTGACATGGAAATACAACAAAACGGTTAATAATAATAATCTTTTTCCACTACTAGCTGTGAAGTTGAGAATTATTGTGTCATCTAGCCAACTGAGAAGTTGAATTTCTCTATTAGTGGTTAATAATTTCTTCTATTGTTAACCTTGGTCAATAATGGACAAATTCAAATGTTTTGAGAATTCAGAGATAATAGCTTAACAAAAACTAGTGCAACATAATTTTGTATACCCCGGAGATTGTGTTTAACATATTTACTACTTGAAATTACCTAACAAGATAAAATTATTTCAATAAAACTGTCATTAGTTTAAAATTCGCGCTTGACCAAAAATGTCTGATATGGGTGACGTGAGGAGCGAAAACAGTGTCAGTGTCAATCAGACGACGGAGTATACGCCTAGGGAGAAATCAGTTTGAACGATTTGTAGATCGATACTATCAAAATTTGACATTGAAATGTGTTGTTTATTTTCCGTTAATTTTAGAAAAACGAGGATAGAGGAATGTTTTTACTTTCAACATTATCACCAGTGGAATTTGAAAATCTTCTGTTAATAGAAACTGGTAGCTAACCTTGACCCACATAGACAAATAATTAACTGTTTTATGAACGCTCACTTTGTACCCAAGTGTTGTGAACGCATTACCGCTGTAATTGTTCAAAGTTCAAAATAAAACATAAACCACGTTTTGTGAAATTTTTGGATGTGATCGTATAATTGGTTTCGTTAATTTGTTGCACTTAATATTGGTGATTATGAACTATAGAAATAATGGTATTCTATTGCTGTGTAATTAAATTATACCTACATGATTTTTATAAGACATTTTTTTTATTTTTTATTTTTGTCCTAAATTTGGCTAGTAGTGGAAAAAATGTATATACACCACGGTGGTGAAGACATTTATAAACCTCGCACCTTATTCCGCTCGGGGCAAAGACCCTCGCGAAATAATTTTGATGCTCGGTTGATAATAATAGTCTTCACCACCTTGGTGTATAATATACTATTATATGCCTCAGTTACAGTTACATTAATTAGAATATACATTGAAAAAGATAAAAGCATATTAAATATAAGTTAAGTAAATAAGTAGTCAACCATTTTCATCGCAAAAGAGCGTACATTCACAAAAACCAGGCTTGTGCCTGAATGTGGTAGTTCATTTATCATAAAAAATAGTATAGAATTTAAAATGCCATCATTTACAAAGACAAATATTTTAAATATATATGGGAACATTTCAAAGAATTGAAATATGAGCTATAACATATAGAATACAAAACACAAAACGACAACAAAAACGTGAACAAAATCATTCAAAATATCAATAAGACAAAAATTATTTAGGTTTTACAAATCACAATAAAATTGACTATAATAAGTTTCATTTCGTGGTGAGAAAAAGTTTTGCATTGTATCGGCCGGAAAAGATAGGATCCAGTTTTTTTTTTAAATAAACTTGAAGAGTTAATTTTTTTCAAATCAGACGGTAATTGATTATATAACTTTGGAGCCAGGTATGTGAAACTTTTTTTACCTATAGCTTTTTTCATTAAGGGTATTACGGCAGCACTTTCCTTATATCTGGTTGGATAGCCATGTTGAATTGCCTTTAGAGTGACTTTGTCTTTATGTTGCTTAAGTAAAATGACTTTAACATATAATTGGCAGATGCTAAGTACTCCAGTTTCTTGGTAGTGCTCAGTTGTAGGGTAGGTTCTGCGTTTGTGAAATATAATTTTCAATATACTTTTTTGAACTTTTTGTAGGTACTCGATGAGAGTTTCCCCAGCCGATCGCCAAGCAATAAGACCATATGTTAGGTGGCTTTCGACCAGTGCATAATAAAGAATTTTAAGGTAAGTTAATTTTAGAATATTAGATAGATATTTAAGTTTATATAATACAAATCTAAGTTTCTTTATTAAATAGTTTATTTGGTGGTCCAATCGTAAATGGGAATCAAGGAAAATTCCGAGATACGAGTATTTAATTTTATTTGATGTTCTGATATGAAACATTTCTCTTGTTGATACAGTAATAGATATTTGTTCAAATGGTGCTGTATGAAGTAAACGGTGAAAAACGGTTTTTATATAGTTTGTTGTGAGTAGTCTGCTCTCAAAAAAATCAACTATTTTAATAAAATCGATATCAATATCATTCGTGAGAGGCAAACTATTGTCATTTTTATGGAATACAGCGGTGTCATCAGCAAAGCTCACAATTTCTCCTTTTGTGCCCTGAGAAAATATATCATTAAGATATAAGTTAAAGAGGATTGGTCCCACGACTGTTCATTGGGTACTCCATATTTTACAACTTTGGATTCACTGTGGGCTCCACCAACATTCACACACTGCACTCTTTCGTCCAGGTAACTCTCAAGTAGCTTGTAAGCCATACCCCTAAATGCTGCATTCTCTAAGACCAATAAAAGTTTGTTATGGTCGACACTGTCAAATGCCTTGGCCAAGTCAACAAAGGTGGTTGTTTTTTATCTAAAGCACTACTTAACATTTCTAGCAACCTGGCCTCTGCATCCGACGTCGACACGTTTTCACGAAACTCGTATTGTCTATCTGATACGATTAGTTTTTGTATTATTTATTCAAATACCTTTTCTACATTCGAAATTAATGATATTGTTCTATAGTTTGAAGTTTCCTTACGATTTCCATCTTCAAACTGGGGTAAAATTTCTGCAATTTTCATTAGTTTTGGAAGCTTACCATCATTTATTGATTTATTTGTTAGGAATGTTAACAGAGCTGCAGTTTCTGTACTTACTGCTTTAATAGTTTCTGATCGTATACCATCTAGCCCCGGTGACTAGTTATCTTTTAAACTCATCACTGTTTTTATTACCTCTTTTACATCACTGTCTGAAAGAAATATTGTTTTAGATATCTTTTGTTGTTTAATATTTTTCATCACATTTTCATTGTTTATCCTGTTAGCCATCTTCTCTCCAACGTTTGTAAAGTATTCACAGAATGTATTTGCAATTTGTTTTGGGTTATGAACTACAGTAATTGTATGCGTTATAATTTCATTTGTTGGTTTTTTCTGTCGTTTGAGATTTCCTTAACACATTTCCACAATTTCTTTCGAATATTCCTATTGTCATCTATTTTTTTATTGAAGTAGTATGATTTAGCTTGCTCCATTAATGTATTTAAATAATTTCTATATCTCCTAAAAGCCAATAAAATATGTGGTGTGTAGTTATGTTACGTTTATTGTCAGTTCTTTTTATTTATTTTTTGTTATTGTTGATTTGTCCCTGTAAAATTTGAACCTATTTACAAAGGCCTCTGTACAAATATCTGTGATTATTTGTTATAAATGTCTTGCCAACTTTCTTGTTTAATTTGATTTTGAAATATTTTCATATCGAATATAACTTTTGTATTAGTGTTTTAAATGAAACTCACTGTTTCCAGCTAATTCCACAATATAATGAAAATGTTGAAAATTCTAAAACATTGACAATTGTTTCGATAACTAAATATCATCGTCTGACTCCCTGTATAGTAGTATGAAAATGAACAAAAGTAACCAAAGACCTTGTATCCAATGTCATCCTCTCGCCGGCCTGTTGTCGCCATGCCAACTGTCAACCTTCCCCATTTAGATGTGTCTTCATAGCCGTGCATCGTATATATAATATATTGTTGTAGAATGAATAAGGATGCAAATAATAGCAAATTTATTGTCTAGAAATAAAAAGATTATAATCTGTAATTTGTATTTTAAATTTCATCAGTTTTAAATATTTATAGCATATTAACTTATTTGATTAAAATTATATGATCATAAGTGTTAATAAAAATTAATATAAAGTCATGTTATTATCATAACAAACCATAAATAAATCTAACTCAACGCGATACGTAACCTGAGACATAATCACATAAGAAACGAAACTCAATAAATCTAACTTAACGCAATGCGTAACTTTAGCCACGTAAAATTTTATCGGAAAGTGAAAGGCAAAACATAGGCTAAGAGATCAACAAGCTATAATATGATATACAAACAATTCAGATTTATATTAAGGAAGAACATATGACCGAAATAAAGTAACCTTTAATTATTTGGACTTTTGAATAACATAAATTTAAAGAAATATATTTTTATATATGAATGTTCATGAAAATGGAAATCGTGGTATGACGACAGGAGTACCAACTAATAATAAAGGAATTTATAATGAACAAGTAAAATAGAAATTGAAAACTATTGAGATATTATGTTTAATAATATAATAAATAACAAACAAGAATAAAATGAATTGAGTACGAATGTAACAAAATATTATTCATGTTATAAAATTTGTGAAAGTTAGATATAAGTTTGCGACCAATCAGAAGACTCTAATTTTATGAAATATTTATAAAAAACAATTACAAATAATAATAGACAATTTATTAACAATTATCAATAAAAACTGTAAAAAACAGCGAAATACAGTATGTTTATGTCATAAATATAGTGATTTTGAACATTGAAAAATGACAAACAGACGCTATAAATATAGAAAATTCTAGAAGTTTACGAATTTCCGCTTTTCAAGAACAAAACTTAGGGACGCTAAGGAAACCAGGAGAGTGAAGCCGAAGTTCATTGAGTGAACAGCTCCAAGTGGATCTGTGTTAAAAATTTTTAATAAAAGTGATTCAATCAAGTATAATTAATTATTCAGTGCATTAAATTCAATAATAGTATTCCCAGTAATGAGTATAGATAATTTTTGCTGAATGTGACAAGTTTTTATAGAGATATGAAGAAGTTAAAAGTTCATGGACAGTGTATAGTGACGCGTTAGTGTCGACATTTTCTAGAGAAAGAATTGTGATATTTCTTTTAAAATCTTTTGGATCCAAAGATCAATAAACAGATAACTAAAAATGATCATATCTTCACAAACAATAAATATAATAAAAGGCCTTACCTATTAGTAACATAAAATATAAATAACCATATGGAATATTACATAACTGTATTATAATCATAAAATTACTTACCTGTATATATTTTGTATGTATTTACTTTCTAGGAATATTTAACACTATCATCTCTCACAAATTTCATTTTATCACACATATAGTTTATCTATTTGATTGTCATTATTATAAAATATGTAAATTTAAAGAAATCACTGCATGATATAGATTATAAACGTATTATTTTCAATAGTTTTCTCTTAAATATAATATTGTCTTCTGTATAAAAATTATAACGGAAGTCTATTTTGCACAGGTGTCGTAAAATGTTCAAGGTTAAAATGTTGAAAGATTTCATGTAAATTAGCTTCCATAGCAGGCGCAGACCCAGGGGTGATCCCCCCCCCCCCCCCCAACCAGTATAACTTACCAAAAATGTCGTAGGTTAAACCAGATATTATATATCCGCCATCCGCGTATATTGTTTAGGATAGTTTGATTACTATAATAATAACTGAATCCTTTGTAGTGTGGAGATTTGTCTCAAAAGTATAGCTACATAGTTCCATAATTTTTAAAGGTAGTTTGGTCTAAAATGAGCTCTAAAACGTTATGTTGATTCTTAAAATACAAAGATTTTCCGGGGAGAGGTCGTAAACCCCTCTGGTTGGGGGGTGCCCCCCAAACCCCCCGTGCGCCCCCCCCACGTCAAAGTCCAGGATCCGCGCCTGTTCCATAGGCGTCTCATAAATAAGTTATGATATATTTTATTTTATCAACTCAATTCTTAAAAATTTATATGAATAATTAAACAAGTCATATATTTATGTAAACAGTTAACCATTTTTTTAACAATATAAATTTCATTATATTAATAGCAGCGTTACTGTCTTAAATTATTTGCCCATGATCCCTACTGATATTAGGAGTCATCATATTCTAAAACAAACAAGAGCAGCCGAAGAAAAAATTAAATAAAGAACATGTTAATAAATAGCAAAAATAGCAAGGTAAAAATATTTAACAAAGGTAAAGATTTGGGTAAAAAAATCTCTAAATTCATAAAATAATATAATATAACATTTATACGAGTAAGATAATATAAAATTAAATTAATAATAAAATACATAATAATATTTCTATTCAATATATATATATATATATATATATATATATATATATATATATTTATATATATATATATATATATATTTATATATATATATATATATATATATATATATATATATATATAGAGCCGAAAAGTAGGGGTGGTATTTAAAACCGTTTACTGCATAGAATTTCGTTGCAATGATTAATAGGTATTTCATACGGTAAGTCTTCTTGACAACTAGTGTGGTGATTCTGCCTTTATGATAATATCCACATATTCAGTGATGCTTGATAGTATAGCATTACTGACTGTAATGGGTATATACTGGTGATATTTGTGTGTTTGTTAGTTCATATTCCTAATTTTATTTGGTTTCTTCATTTTCGATCGATATGGTTGACTAAGATTTGTAAGCCATTTGCCGATTGATAACGAGATTGGCATATTTGTTGTTAACTAGTTTATTAAGGCTTTCTCTAATGTATACTCGTAGTAGATATTGAACTGATTGATTTAAGTTCTCTATCAAGCTTCATTTTGAAGACTTTTTTAGGTTGTAAGAAACTAAAAGTTATCGACATTTTCTATACAACACCATTGAATCTTGGAGCTTGATAAAAATATTTAGACGATTCAGTAAAAGTCCCACGTATATATCTTCAAATGAAAGTTTACTACTAATTATTGTGCAGCCAATTTAATTATAATAAGAATACTTCGGAAGAATTTACTGTCAATTGATTGAATTTTTTCGATTTAATAATATGAATAGAAATGATCTAATGTACAATGGCGTGTAATTCCACAGATATTTGAATGTGGAATGAGGAAATTAATAAATATTTTTGGGATCATATAGCAGGCAAAACTTTCAAATAATAATATTACATATAATAAAATGTGAATTAAATGTTAAAGTTGGTAAATATAAAGAAACAAACCTTCATAAAATTTGTGGCAAAAAGTCATTTGAAAAACCAAACTAGTAAATATGTCACTTTCACATCACATATGCATCAATATATTCACCGGATAATACTATTTTGAACGATTTTGCGATGCGACTGTCTATGCAGAAAGCGCCGCGACGACTAATATTTTGGTTTTTGACTTGTTGAAGTCTCACGCTTATATCACTGCTAATACAGAGGGATATTTTTGGAAAAATTGGTTTCTGTAGTCTTTCAAACACGTCGTACAACATAATTTATGGATGTGTAAGAAATGAAGGCGGCAGAACATTATTTATTTGACACTTTAGGCTTGTTTAAAGCGGTTTGTATCCGACAGTTCAGAGGCTATTAAAACTGTTTGGTGAGATATATAAGCGTATTTAAATGTTGCAATTTTCACTTGTGTTGTTATATCTCTCATCTATGATACACAAATAAAAAGTACCGAGATTTAGGTGCTTATGAAGAATACAGGGTGATTCATTACTAATTGGAAATAAATTAACAGTAGATTCCTAACTTCAAATTATGGAGACAACTCCGAACACCTAAATAAAATGTAGCTGCATTCTAAGTTACATGGTGTTTTGTTTAAAAATTTAAAAACGATTTGTGCTCAGTACATTAATAATAGTAATTCCCTGAGTGAAAAAAAGACACTTTATGCACATGTTGCATATATTAATTTTTCTACAGCCCTATACAAAAAAAAATTAAATTCAATAGAAATTTGGGATATTTTAATTAAGCTCCTTCGGTAAATTACAATTATACGTATTCCAAGTTTCATAAAAGTTCATCCCCGATGATTAGCCACCTCTAACAAAAGTCCATCCTCGATGCGTAGTCAAGCATCTTAGAAGTTCGTCCTCGCTTGAAATAAAGTTAACGCTATAGCACTTTTTTTAACGAATTTTTACTTTTTCTCATTCTAAGCATAAGCAACCGCTTTAAACGCTACAAATCGGTGAAATACAAGGTACTTTTAAGTTGGGGCGTAGACAAATCTGTTTTACGTATCCATTTCATATTGGTCAGAAAATGTAGACACTATACTCTAGGACGGGCCGAAGAACGCAAAAAAATTATTTTCGAAATAGTACTTAATAGTGAAAAAAGTTGAGAAATTGACGGAAAATAAACCCTATTTACTTAATTTTTTTATAACCGAAATTAGCCGCGTCCTAGGAGGTTAAGAAATAATTTTTTCTATGCTCTATCTTTAAAGTACCTTGTATTTGACTGGTCTGTAGCGCTTAAAGCGGTTGTTTATGGTTATAGTGAGAAAAAGTAAAAAAGCGTTAAAAAAAGTGTCATAACGTTAACTTTATTTCACGCTTTCCATAAGCTAACACAATGAAACTTGGTTATGCATCGAGGAGGGACTTCTAAGATGCTTGGCTAGGCATCGAGGATGGACTTTTGTTAAAGGTGGCTAGGCATCGAGAATGAATTCTCATGAAACTTGGAATACGTATAATTGTAATTTACCGAAGGAGCTTAATCATAATATCCCAAATTTATATTTGAATATTATTTTTTTGTATGGGGTTGTAAAAAAAATAATGTATGCATCATGTGCATAAAGTGTCTTTTTTCACTTTCTCTATTCGTGAAAAAAGTGCCACTTTATGCACTTGTTGCATAAATTACTATTTTCATATATATTTTTCGGTATAGCATAGAACTTGAAGATATTAGTTCATTAATGGGAAATGAATTTGGTGGAATTATTTTCATGTTTAACCGCACCCCTTACGTTTAAAAAAAAGCGTATATCTCTTTTCAATATGTGTGTGTGGTCGCTGTCTAAAGTGAAACGTGTGTGAATTTGCTCCTGAAAATTATCCAAGCTTGATTGGTATGTACTGTACTGAATATTTTCAAACTTGCATGAATACTCTGACATATAATCAGGATGAGATGGGTGCAATTATTCAACTGTAAACCAAGCTAAGTGTCCAGAAATCAAGTATTTGGTCATTCATAACAAAATAAAAAGTTCTAAGAATTCAAACAAAAAGTTCAAGGTATTCAATGGAATATTATAACTATCAGTGATTAGTAAATAATTATTATAGCAGACCACACACGTTAGTTAAAAATTCTTTAAATTGTAGAAAATGAGCAAATATCAACAAAACAACTTTTGGAAGAAATTATTAAAAATCGTAATGAAATAAAAAGTAACATAGAGGCATCAGAGGCTAGACAACAATTACAATTCGAGGAACTAGGAGAAAAAATAAGGAAGCTTGAGATTGAAAATAACGAATTAAAGCTTGAAGTGGAAGAAAAGAAGAAGTTTGAAGATAAGAATAATATTATTATTTTTGAGCTAACCAAAAGAAGTGAGATAACAGATTATGACAAGGTTTGCAACGAACTAAATGATCTTTTGAATATTAATATTACTGAGGAAGACATCAATAATCATTACTTTTTGGGAAGAGGCGCAAACAGTCCTCTTAAAATTGAATTCTTCAGATTTCTTGTTAAAAAACAAATAATCCAAAAACGAAAATCATTGAAAGGTTAAACAATTACCATATCATATGATTTCACTCAAAAACAGCGAATACAGTACCAGTTACTCCGTAAACATCTAATTCTAACGAAAAACGAAAGAAAAAATAATTGCTACATAAAATATAATAAATTATATATCGATGAAATTTCGTTCACATATGAAGAAATATTAAAATTAGAATGAATAGAAGACACAACGCTTAAATATACATTACCGGCCTTCCCATCTAATGGGGATAATATTACTACTGCTACCCATTCTTCACTAGACGTTCTACAAAGGAATCAACAACCAATAAGCACAAAAGTTGCCTATACACGTTCTCAGCAAAAACAGAGATATAATCCTACTTCTAAAAAATAACTTTTAATTCACAGTTCCCTTTTGCTTTTGTTCTATTTTTAATCTTTTAAATTGTAGTTTTCTATATATTATATTCTTTTAAGTTTTATCATTATCATGAACTTATACAAATTCGGGTGTACATCAGTTAAATTACTATGTTAACCAATTTATTGTCATTTTGATATTACTATTATTATTATTTTAGGTAATTTAACGTTTACCTTCACTACATTTGTAATTATAGTTTAATTGCAATCTGTTTAAATATTTTAGATATGTTGTTATTTAAGATTTGTCACATTAATGCAAGATCCATATTGAGTAATTTTCTCGAGTTTAAGAGAGCAGTACATGAAAAATATATTATTACCGTATCAGAAACACGGCTAAATGTGAATATATTGAGCGACTCGATCTCCCTCCCTGGTTATCAGCTTTTAAGGAAAGATAGAAAAGATCAGAGAGGTGGAGGTGTTGCCATCTAACATATGCCATCGGTTCCGTGTACAAACCACCTAAATATTCAGCTGTGAACTTAGTTACAGGCTTGGAAGACGTACTGGGAAATCTTACACCTACATTTAATCACCTGATTTTCGCTGGTGACTTAAATATTGATTTTTTGAACGTTGTCTCTAATGCTTACAACTTAACTAGCGACGTCTTGGAAGTCTTTAATTTGAACCAAGTTATTGATCAACCCACGCATATAACATCTAATTCAAGTACACTCTTGGATGTGATAATTTGTTCAAGTAACTTAAAATGTGATAATATTCTTGCTGTTGACTGTCCAACCGTTACCAATCATCACTTAGTTACCTGCTCCTTTGGCTCCAAAAAAACTCAAGACAGCCCTAAGTTTTACACTTATAGAGATTTTTCAAATTTTGTGCTCAATGATTTTTGTGCTGATCTGATTGCTATCAACTTTAATGATATCTTTCGAAGCAGTACAGTGGATAACAAGATTGAGTGTTTTTCTAAATTATTTTTAGACGTCTTAAACCGTCATGCTATTATAAAAACAGTTAAAATAACAAAACCTAAATCACCGTGGCTCACTTCAAATCTTAAGCTAATGATGCCATTAAGAAATAAAGATTAACAAAGATTTAAAAAGACTAAAAACTTGTCCCACTTTAATTATTATAAATATCTCAGAAATTTAACAAATAGGACAGTCAAACTAGAAAAAAAAGCTTATTTAGAGTTCAAACTAACTAAACAAACGAAATCAAATATCTGGAAACAGTTAAAATCCCTTGACATTTATGATAAAAAAGCTAATTGTGTAATCCCTCCCCACTTGTCACACATTAATAAAAGTATTGATTATTTTGTAATACCGTTCAAATAGCCGATAATAATCTATTAAATCATTTTAATAGTAATATTGAAACGAATGCAGGTAACTTCGCGTTTTGTGAAGCTGTTGGTGCTGATCATATCAGCTGTAAAATGTTATTATATGGTAGTCCTTTCTTGTTAATTTATTTGAAGCACATTTTTAATTTTATTATTTCTACAAAAACTTACCCAACAGTTTGGAAAAAGGCTTTTGTTGTTCCGTTACCTAAGATCTCTTCACCTATTGACTTCTCCGATTCACGTCCAATTAGTATTCTCTGTTGTCTATCAAAAGTTTTTGAAAAACTCCTTGACAAGCAAATACCTGATTGTTTAAACGCATTTTCGTTACTCTCTCCATGTCAGTCCGGGTTAAGGCCAGGTTTTAGTTGTACTACTGCCCTACTAAAGGTCACATATGATATCCATAGAGCAACTGATAACAATTTGTTAACTGTTTTAATTCTTTTAGATGATTCCAAGGTCTTTGACCTAATTGATCATAATCTTGTTTTAGCTATTTTAAAGTACATTGGGTTCTCACCTGAAGCAATGTCGTTGCCTCGAAACTACTAACACACCAGATGCCAAGCTGTTGTGCTGAATAATACTGTCTCAGGATTTCGTTATATTCAATCTGGAGTACCTCAAGGTTCAATCTTGGGCCCATTCCTATTTGTAATATATACTTCGCTATTATCCTAATCTCTAAAGTTTTTCACAGTACATATCTACGCAGATGACACTCAACTCTATCTTTCTTTCCCAGAACAAGGCATTGAGGTTTCCTGCAATAGCATTAGCAAAGATATTGAATCGTTAATAAATATATCCAGAATGTATTGCTTAACTGGTAATTCCACTAAATCCAAAATGCTTCTATTTGGTCGCACCGCTACAAAAAACCGATCTCGTAATCACATTAAAATAAAAATTGGCAGTGAACATCTCCAGCTAGAAAGTTGTGCCAAAAATTTAGGCATTCTCATTGACAAGTCGTTCAAATTTAGCTCTCATGTGTCCGATATTGCTAGAAAAGCTTATAGTAGCTTAAAATTATTATATGCAAATAAAGATATGTTAAATAAAAAAACTAAAAAATGCTTTGTGAGTCAATTGTTTTATCACATGCTAATTATGGAGACACAGTTTATGAGCCATGTTTATTTAAATACGATGAGACAAGATTACAAAGAATTCAGAATTCTTGCATTCGATTTATTTGTGGATTGCGCAGAAGGGATCACATTTCTTCACATTTAAAAACACTTGGATGGCTAAATATGAATCAGAGACGTGTCTTACATGCTTGCACTTTATTTATGAAAATTATTAAAATTGACGTTCATAATATTAACATTAGACATAGTATAAACTGACTCCACCTATCCACAAAACCCAATTGTTTCAGGGCTCTTTTTCGTTTTATATAACCAGGATACTGAATAGGATACCCAATTACTACTTAACATTTTCATTCAATAAATTTAAGTATACGGTTAAAATGGATTTAATTAATGGCAGGCTTGAACTAGACTAGGTAATGTTTTTGTGGTTTATTTTTTAACTGTTTCAGTGGATCTTGTCTTGATGTGCTTGAACTTATTCGTTAATTTACATAGTTGTTTACTTTTTTATATTTGTATTTTTGTATTTGTAATTCACATAGTTGTGTACGTTTGAAAGGTTGAGTGGAAGAGCAGAACTTGGCTAATTGTTACAGATTAGGTAAGCTCTGAACTCTGCCTTTTGACCACGTTTTGAATTGTAATTTTTAGTTGCTGTAAAACTTGTGTGGTCAATAAAAGCGTGTTATTATTATTATTATTATTTTATTTTTTATTTTTATGTTTGTTCTCACAGCGATGGTCGGCCTCAGCGGCAAGACTTTCGTTGGGTGTACTTATTCCAGAAAAGATCTCACGATGTTTGTCGCATCTAAGACTACAGATTTTTGCTGACTCAGGAATACCGATGTTTTTGAGGGAACTACTCAGTTTCTTTGGAATTAGTCCCATACAAGACAAAACGATTGGAATGATTGTAACTTCCTCAAGGTTCCACATTTCTTTTATTTCTGTTTTTAGCTCAGCATATTTGTTTAATTTTTCATAGTACTTATCTTCTACGTTGGAATTATTTGGGACCGATATATCAATTATCAGAGCTTCCTTGGATTGTTTCTTAATAACTGTGATATCGGGTCTGTTGTGTCTTATTGTTAAGTCCGTCATGATTGTCTTATCCCAGTAGATCTTAACATACTGGTTTTCTATAGCTGGCGGAGGTTTGTACTTATAGTATGGCTCGTTATTTTGAGGATTAATATCAAATTTTTTCAATATTTCCAAATAAACTATCGTAGCAACCCTGTTGTGTCTGTCCAGATATTTAGTTTTAGCTAGATTCTCACAGCTAGATAGAATGTGTTCTACGGTTTCTTGATTTTTGTTGCACTTTCTGCATCTATCTGTTGGTATTTCTTTCTTGAGAATGTATTTTAGATAATTTTTTGTTTTTATCACCTGGTCTTGTATACCAATCATAAAACCTTCAGTTTCTGGAAAAAGTGTTCCAGTTTTAAGCCACTCAACGGATTTAATTTCATCCACTGTAGTTTTCTGCAGGTCATTAATAAATCTTCCGTGTAATTCTTTTGAACGCCAGTTTTCAACTTTCTCATCGTCGGTTTTGGTATTGAATGGTTTAAAATTTTGTACCCTCAAGTTTAGTGGTGTGTATCCCATATCTGCTCTCACTACAGCTTGATGAAGTTCATTATTTTGGCGATGGAAAAAGTTTCTTAAGTTTGTAATTTGCTGAGAACAGGCTTCCACGATATCTCTTATTCCTCTGCCTCCCTTTTCTCTAGGTAGAGTTATTCTTTCCACGGACGCCTTTGGATGGTGCTTTCTGTATTTTGTGAACTCTGTTCTGATCTTTCTGTTTAATGCTTCCAAGTCCGTTTGAGTCCATTTAACTATTCTGGAGGAGTACTGAAGAGCGGATATGACATATGTATTTATGGCGGTGGTAAGATTTCTTGAAATAAGCTTGCTTTTTAATATGTTATTAAGGCGTCTTTCAAATTCTTTGATTACAGTGACTTTTATTTCTTTGTGTTCTATTTTATGAGTCTGCAGGATACCTAGGTATTTGTATGGATGATTGGTCATCGCTTCGATCAATTTTCCTGGTTCTAGTTCTATAGTCTCTCCTTCCTTTAGGATTCCTTTTTCGACAAATACAGTTTTACAATTTTCCTTGTCAAACGACATTTTTATGTATGTGCTCCACTGATGTATAAGCTTTAGTTTTAACTCTAGATGGTTTTTACATGCGGCGTATATTTTTAGATCATCCATAAGAAATAAATGGCTAATGGTTTTCGGGTTTTCATTTGTTTTGATAGTAGCTCCATATCCGGTGTGAGTTAAGCCGCGTGATAGAGGGTTCAAACGTAGACAGAACCACAAAGCTGAAAAAGAGTCTCCTTGGAAAATTTCTCTGTTGATGTTTATAAAGTCAGTTTCTACCTCTACTTCACTTAGGTTAATTCTCAGTTTCGTTTTCCATTTACCCAATATACTTTCCATAAACTCTACCATCAAAGGATGTACGTTGTATATTTCCAGGGTTTTATTATTCAACTGTGGGGCACTGTGTCGAAAGATTTCTGGTAGTCTATATAAGCCATGTACAAGTTTCTCTTTTTGTTTCTTATTTGTTCCAGTATTACATTGTCGATTGTAATTTGTTCCTTGCAACCCATGTATTTCCTTTTACACCCTTTCTGGTCCTCAGTGAGAATGTTGTTTGTTTCTAAATATGTGTACAGTTTCTCACATATTGCTGCCGTAAAGATTTTGTACAATGTGGGGAGGCATGTGATCGGTCTATATTGTGACGGATCTTGTATTCTATCCAATTTTGGAAGAAGATAAGTAATACCGTTTGTAAGGAATTCTGGTAGTTTTTCTGGTTTTCTGAAAGAGATATTGAATTGATTGGCCAGGTGATGATGAACAGCCGTAAGTTTTTTGAACCAGAAATTTTGGATACCATCGTTCCCTGTGCTTTCCAGTTGGCCAAATTCTTTATTACCTTTTTTAAATCTACTTCCGTGAATGTTATTTCTTCCATGTGTAGATGATTGTTGTTCTGTATTTCTGCCTTGATCCAAGGCGTATTTTCCTTGTGACTGGTTCCATCGGACCATATACTTTCCCAAAATGTTCGCAAATCTTCTTTTTTTGGTGGTCCCCCTTTTAGATTGTGGTGTTTATTAAGTGATCTGCAGAAGCCTTTCTGGTTTTTTAAGAAGAAGTTGTTTTGTATTTTTCGTTGGTAGCTTTCCTTGTATCTTCTTAATCTTTTGAATGTAACAGCAAGTGTTTGTTTTAAGGTGTCCAAGGAGTCATCAATAATTGTTTTAGTTTCATTAATTAATCTACCCTCTAGCTTTCCTCTGACTTCGACTGGGATTCTATTTAGCAGCTTATAGCTTATTTGACTTGTTGCCATTCGATAATTGTTGCAGTCTACCAATATTTTTTCTTAGATCTGTAATTTAACTGCAAAGTCTTTGCTCCCATTTTGGTTTCTGTGGTTTACGTGCTTTGAGTGGTTCTAGTATTTTCTGTTTATTGGTTTTGATCGTTGCTAGAGCTGCACAATAAACATGTAGTTGTATTTCTTCCAGGTCCATATCTGCATCTAACTGTTTTTGTAAATTTTGGTTAGCAGTTTCTAAGAGAGAACGTGTGTATGGAGTATAAAAAAGTTTTGGCAGCTTCGGTCGTTTAGCAGGATCAGATCCCCTAAATTCGGTGAGGTTTTGTTCGTAGCTTTCTTCCCATATTATTTGATAGTTGATTGAAGAGTACCTACGATTTAATTGGGGTAGGTCAACAACCGGTCCTCTAGTTTCTTCTTCCTGGATCTCCGGGTTCTCATTTATAGGCTGTTGATTGAGGTCCCTATCCACTTCTGCCCTTATTTGTTCGATTGCAGGTGTAGGTATCAGGTTGTTCCTAAATATAGCTCTACGTTGGTCTGCTATTCGTTGTTCTGAGAGGTGATTTAGGTGTGGCATTTTCTCAATGAAATGATTCCGTAGTCTCATGCGGTACATCGTCATATCAGTCTCTAGAGAAATCACTATGGAATACGAACGTATTACTTGTTTGTTAGTTTCATTGTCCCGTTTCATACGTCGTCTTTCTCGTTGTGCCTGATTTGGTTCAGTGGGTGTGACAGGATGTCGCACAACACGTTTCTCAGGCGCCGTTGGTTCATGCGGTTGCTGGGGTACGTTTCGATGAGTGGTGTCCCCACCATTCTCTTCTACATACTGAGCCTCCTGACGGTACCGATTGGAAGGACCAGCATCTAATCCTTCCCCGCCCGAATAACGATTTTTTCGTGTGTTTACAGCACATTTGTTCACACTATATGGGATGCTACCCTGTGTAATGGTTGTTCTCCCTCTCTCGTTTGCCCCGCCACCGGGGGTTGGTTACCCGATCTTGAATCTCCAGAGATGGTTTACCAGGGTCTACCGACGTGGAGGTGCGAGTAGGAATTGATAGGAGAGGCTATTAGAGACGCTTCACTATCCTTTAGACCCTTTATTATTATTATTATTATTATTATTATTATTATTATTATTATTATTATTATTATTATTATTATTATTATTATTATTATTATTATTATTATTTATTTTCCTTTTTGTGTCACCGGAGTTACACCCGGTGTGTTTCAACGACAGTCGGCCTCAACAGCAAGACTTTCGTTGGGTGTCACTATTCTAGAAATGACCTAACAATGTTTGTCGCATCCAGGATTACAGATTTTTGCATTAATCGGTATGTTGACTCAGGAATATCAATGTCTTTGAGGGAAGTACTTAGTTTCTTGGGGATTAGCCCCATGCAGGATAAAACAACTGGAATGATCTTGACTTCTTTAAGACTCCACAATTCTTTTATTTCGGTCCTTAGTTCGGCGTATTTGCTTAGTTTTTCATTATATTTGCTTTCTGTGTTAGAATTATTTGGGATCGATATGTCAATAAGCAGAGCTTGTTTGGATTGTTTATTAATGACTGTGATGTCCGGCCTGTTGTGTCGTAATGTTACGTCCGTCATGATAGTTTTATCCCAGTAGATCTTAACATACTGATTTTCGATAACTGGAGGGGGCTTATATTTGTATTATTATTATTATTATTATTATTATTATTATTATTATCATTTTCCTTTTTGTGTCACCGGATTTACACCCGGCGTGTTTCAACGACAGTCGGCCTCAACAGCAAGACTTTCGTTGGGTGTCACTATTCTAGAAATGACCTAACAATGTTTGTCGCATCCAGGATTACAGATTTTTGCATTAATCGGTAGGTTGACTCAGGAATATCAATGTCTTTGAGGGAAGTACTTAGTTTCTTGGGAATTAGCCCCATACAGGATAAAACAACTGGAATGATCTTGACTTCTTTAAGACTCCACAATTCTTTTATTTCGGTCCTTAGCTCGGCGTATTTGCTTAATTTTTCATTGTATTTGCTTTCTGTGTTAGAATTATTTGGGATCAATATGTCAATAAGCAGAGCTTGCTTGGATTGTTTATTAATAACTGTGATGTCCGGCCTGTTGTGTCGTACTGTTACGTCCGTCATGATAGTTTTATCCCAGTAGATCTTAACATACTGATTTTCGATAACTGGAGGGGGCTTATATTTGTAATATGGCTCGTTGTTTTGTGGATCAAGGTTAAGTTTTTTAAGTACCTCTAGGTATACTACTGTGGCAACTTTGTTGTGTCGTTCTAGATATTTAGTTTCAGCTATGCTTTGGCAACTAGAAAGAATGTGTTCAATCGTTTCTTGACTTCTGTTGCACTTTCTGCACCTATCTGTTGGTATTTCTTCCTTCAAGATATACTTTTGGTAATTCCTCGTTTTTATAACCTGATCTTGTATACCAACCATAAAACCTTCAGTTTCTGGGAACAGCGTTCCAGTTTTAAGCCATTTAACCGATTTAGCTTGATCTATCGTGTCTTTCTGTAAATCATTAATGAATCTTCCGTGCAATTCTTTTGAACGCCAATTTCTAATTTTATCTTCCTCATTTCGTGTATTAAAGGGCGTAACATTTTCCATGCTTAGGTTTAAAGGTGTATAACCCGTATCTGTTTTCACTATGGCTTTATGAAGTTGACTATTTTGGTGGCGGAAAAAACTCCTCAATTATTATTATTATTATTTTTTTTTTTGAGGCATCGACTGCTATGGTCATTAGCCTTCCAGCTTTTTTTTTCCTTCTTCTTTTTTTTTTCTTTTCTCCTTTTTAAATTTCAGTTTATATATTCAACCCTATTATTTCAATTAATATATTATTGCAGTCATCAAAATGTGTTTTTTTTTCTATAGTCTTTTGTAGATTCCAATCTCTTTGAAGAATGCAAGTGTTCGAGATGCACTATTCATATTATTTTCCAGGCATGCTTGTAAGGTGTTCGTTATTCCAATTCGTTGTTTGATTGCTTGATGTTCTGGGCATTGTGTGAGTATGTGTTTGATAGTAAGTCTCCTATTACAGTTATGGCATCTGGGCTGCCGCTCTCCTGCCAGCATAAATGTGTTCGTCAAATTAGTATGTCCTATCCGTGCTCGGGTAATAACTACTTGATCTCTTCTGCATGAGTATGGGAGCGGTGTATAAGGATGAACTTTCTGCTTAATCTCCTTCAATTTTGACTCCGTACTATCCCACTCCATCTGCCATTGTCCTAAGATAGCGTGTTTCAAATGGGTTCTTATATCATCAACTCTAATATATATGTCCTCAGCAACAGGCTCTTGAGCAGCTTCTTTGGCAGCACTGTCAACAAGTTCATTACCAGCTATTCCATAGTGACTAGGAATCCATAGAAACGGTATTGATTTATTTTGAGTTCTCAGCCAATGTATTCGTGCAAGTATTATTCGTACCAGTGGATCTTTACTGAATGGATTCTTTAGGGCTTGTATAGAACTCAGAGAGTCGGTACAAACAACGAACTTATTATATGTGTTGAATTCTATATATCCAGTACTTTGTAAAATAGCATAGAGTTCGGTTGTATAAACACTGGCTTCACATGGTAATGTCCATGAATGGACAATTCCCAAACTTGATATGGCGCATCCAGCTCCGTTGTCGGTCTTGGATCCGTCTGTATAGATAATATGACAATCTGAGAAACTTTCAATTATCCTGTGGAATTCCATAAGAATAGTGATTCTGTTGCATTCACCTTTTTTATATTTCTGGAGGTCGAGACATATATCAAGGGGGGCAATGTCCCAGGGAGGCACCTCGGACGGTCTTATGGTATAGCTCCTTGGAATGGAATAGTCAATCTTATTGATGAATTCTACAAATCTAATTCCAGCAGGACGAGTGATAGTTGGCCGTCGTTCATAGTAGTCATACTCCTCTTCTGTGAGCATCTGTAGGTGGTTGGGGTGGGTTGGGAATGCACCCAATTTTGAGGTATAGCTCGTGAGTAGTTGCAGTCTCCTGTATTTCAATGGGGGAATTCCAGCTTCACAGCAGAGTGATAGATATGGGCTTGTGCGAAATGCTCCCAGTGCGATCCTCAAAGCCTGACACTGTATACTGTCCAACTTTTTTAGTATTGATTCACATAAACAAGGCAGCCATAGTCAATCTTGGACAATATAAATGATTTGTATAACCTCAGAAGTATTTCTCTGTCACATCCCCAATTAATACTAGCTAATGCTTTCAGTGGATTGAACGCTTTCTTACATCTCAGTATTAGATCGTTTATATGTAAGTCCCATCTCAATTTTCTATCGAATATCATTCCCAGAAATTTGACAGAGTCGCTGCATACTAGTTCATGTTCAGACAGTTTCAATTTCGGATCATTATGACCTGATCTAAGTCAACAGAAATGAACACATTTGGTTTTCGCAGCAGAGAAAGTGAACCCTAAAGTCTTCGCTCGGTTACAGAGGCTATTTATGGCTTCTTGAAGAGTTCGCTCTATGTCGTCCATAGATGTTGCAGAGTAAAAGATCGTTAAATCATCAACGTATAAACATCGTCCCACTGTTGGATTGAGATTATCTAGAAGTCCGTTAACTGCAATAGCAAAAAGTACTACGCTCAGAGTAGATCCTTGTGGTACTCCGTTTTCTAATATATGTAGCTCTGAGGAAGTCGATGCTTTCCTGACACGGAATTTACGTTGTTTGAGAAAACTTGCGATGAAATTTGGTAGTCTTCCTTTCATGTCCCACTTTCGGAGTTGGTCGAGAATGTTGAAGCGCCAGGTTGTATCAAATGCCTTTTCTAGGTCAAAAAACACTGCTACTGTGTGTTTTCTGTGGGAAAAACTATCCTGGATTTCTTTCTCTAGCAGAAAAAGATTGTCAATTGTAGACCTGTGGCTCCTAAAACCAGACTGAGCATATGACAAGAGATGATTGGATTCCAGATACCACATAAGTCTGATGCTTATAATCTTCTCCATAAGTTTGCTAAGACAGCTTGTGAGTGAGATGGGTCGATAACTACAAGTAAGTTTTGGGTCTTTCCCTATTTTAAGAACAGGAATAACTACGGCCTCCCGCCATTTCTCTGGATAGGTGCCGTCGATCCATATTCTATTATACAAATCTAATAGTACTTTTTTTGATAAATTTGGTAGCTGTCTGATGAATTCATATACAATGTTGTCTCCTCCTGGTGCGGAGTCTTTCATTTCATAAAGTGCATTATCTAGTTCCTCTAGGGTGAGAAGGTGATTATAGTTGGATATATTTTCTTCCTGAAAGTCAATTTCTCGCTCTTCTGCCTGTCTATGGATCTGGAACTCGAGGTCGTAGTGTTCCGAGCTACTGATATATTCGAATTGATTAGCTAAATGCTCAGCAATCTCTTCCTCACTGATTATAAGTTGGCCATCAATTTCTAAAACCCGTGATGTATCCGTGAATGTCTTTCCTAGAATAGCGCGAATTTTTGTCCATACTTCTGATGCGGATGTTCTAGCTGTGATAGTAGAGACATACGTTTCCCACGTAGCTCTTTTGCTATCACGTATGGCACGCCTTGCTCTTGCACGTGCTCTCTTAAACGATATAGTATTTTCCAATGTGGGTGAACGTTTTAGAGTAGTCAAGGCGTGGTTTTTATCTGCTACAAGTTTGGCAACAATGTCATTCCACCAGGGAGTTGATTTAGTACCTTTACGACCACTTGATCGTGGAACCGATATTTCCGCTGCTGATAAAATCTCACTACTGATCAGTTCTGTGGCTCCATTGATATCGGTATCAGGCAGCTGTAAGTTTCCTAATTGTTGTCTATACCGATCCCAGTTAGCATCACTCAATCTCCATCGTCTGGGCAGTGCTCGTGGGATGAATCGGCCAGCAAATTCAATTGAAATTGGGAAGTGATCTGTAAGATGATCTCCCAAACAGTTCCATTGTAGAAATGTCGATATAACTGGTGAGCATAATGCTAAATCGATAGCTGAAAATGAGTTGGATCTTAGGTTTATATAAGTACCCTCACCATTATTCAAGAGAACAAGGTTCATTTCGTCGATGAAATTTTCGATAATTCTGCCTCTATTGTCCAGTCTATTCGAACCCCACAGTGGATTATGTGAGTTAAAGTCTCCCACAATCAAGAAGGGAGCTGGTAACTGGTCAGCGATATTTCTTAGATCTTCAATAGTCCAATTACCGTCAGGTAAGTAGATGTTGCAAATTGAAAATTGGATCGGATAATAAACATGGACAGCGATAACTTGTAATCTGCTCTGTATAGGAATATTCCGGTGGGGAATATTATCCTTGAGAAAGATAGCTACACCACCTCTGGCTCTGAGATCAGGAATAACATCCTTTCTGTAACTATTGTATCCTCTCAAAGAGAAATTCTCTCGAGGTTTCAGGTGAGTCTCCTGAAGACATATGCAAAAGGGTGTCCTTTCATTGAGAATATTTTTGAGTTCCGGGAAGTGGGTTATACAGCCATTGCAATTCCAAAATATTAGGTTTTCTAGATTGAATGTGGACGTAAGGTGTATTTGTGAAAAGTTTAAAGGACAGTAGGTATACTGTATCTTGAGACAAAACTTCAATTCATTTTCTAGGTTTGCCCTTTGGCCATCCTTTTTTCTTTTTAGTACTCTGGAAGGATTGAGTATTCGAGGAGTATGTACTACCATCTGAATCTTCCTCAGAGCTGACGTTCGCATCTTTAGCTTTGAATCGCTTCCTTTTGGTTATGGGAAGCGGAGGTTTAGGAGGGGGTGGGGGAGGGGGCTGATTCATAGAGGCTATGGGTTGGGGAATGATAGGTTGAGGGAAGGGGGATGATTCCAATAAATCTTTAACCACCTTCGATAGTAGGGGTATTATTCTGGCCACTATATCGTTAACGTTGGTGTTACCAGTTTGAACAGACTGGGCATACGTTACACCTGCCGTGGGTGTTGTGATTTGGACCCTTTTCTTCGCTTCGCGATAAGGAATTCGTTCTTGAATTTTAACTTTCTGGATAGCTTGCTCGATTTTTAGTTGCGGACATTGTCTTGAGTTAGCTGGGTGTGGACCTTTACAGTTCACGCATACCTCTGGTTTTTCACAGTCTGTCTCTGTATGTGGTGGCTTCCCGCATACACAGATTTGATCTTTCTTACACCAAGATGACATGTGACCAAAAAGTTGGCATTTGAAACACCTCATTGGGGCAGGAAAATATGGTCGAATTTTCAGGCTGTAGAAAGCTGCTCGGATATTATTTGGCAAAACTGGTGTATCAAATGTGAGGATATGATTGGGGGTTTCGGTAATAATTCCTTCTCTCTTTGTTTTCATGCGTTTCACTTCAATGACACCTTGATCTTTAAGGCCTTCTAATATTTCTTCGGTAGTGCAGTTTAGAAAATCTTTACAATACACGACACCTTTGACATTGTTCAACGTACCATGAGGGGTTACTTGTACATTGAAGTCTGCGAGTTTGTTAACTTTCATTAATCGTAATGACTGTGCTCGTGAAGAGGTTTCCACTAGGATGCCATCTCTCACTTTTCTTGTATTTTTCGTAGTACCAATCAAACCATACATAACTTTACTGATTAAAAAAGGGCTGACTTTCGAGAAATCCTCCCCATCCAATCTCTTAATGAGTAAGAACCGAGGGACAGGTCCCATCGTCTCTGTATTCATAGCATTTCCTGTTTCGTTGGAGTTAGGATTCTCCGTATTTTCTAATTTATTTGAGGTATTCATATGATTCCCACGAGTTGGGATGTACTGGGTATAACTGTGGTAGTGCACCCTTGCCACAGAGAGGCTTAGTACAACCGAAGGTCGCCTGGTATCCGGAGGGAACCGTTAGCGATCAACTACGCATGATCATTCATCTATCGGCACGGTCTCTTCCACCTTAGATTTCGGATTTTTTTTTTTCGCTGGTTTACTCCATCGGGACTCTTCTGTCTGGGTTACCATACCATAGCCGAGGGTTCCAGTTTTTCGGCGCCGGAAACTCGCCGCTCGTCCCCCATGTCTGGTCAGGACTTGCCAGTGTGTTCGGATGTAACTTGGGCATGTTGGATCTTCTACTGGCATTTGTTGGTGCTATCACATCGGCATAGATAGCCCCACCAGTGCCCCACTGACCATTTCTGAGCTGCTTTTTAGTTTCACTCCTCCCTTCCCGTCCTTGCGGCTCGAGGAGGGAGGAAGTTACTCAGCCACTCCACCAACGACAAGGTCTTACAGCTCCTAGGAGGGTATTATTATTATTATTATTATTATTATTATTATTATTATTATTATTATTATTATTATTATTATTATTATTATTATTATTATTATTATTATTATTATTATTATTATTATTATTATTATTATTATTATTATTATTATTATTATATTTAGCCGTGCCCTCTTAGACTGAAAAATCGAAATATGCAGCTCTGCTTGAAATAATAATGAACAATTCAAATTTCGCAATTAAATTTTCTTTTATATCATCATTTATTCAACCCACAACTCACCAAGGGGAGTTATACCCGCCTGCCTGACATCCAGTAAATCCATATCGGATGAAAACAAGAGAAGTCCAATGAAATTTTATTGGTATTTGATGTTTTTATCTCCAAAGTACTCTAACTTGATTTCAAACGACGGTCAATTCTGCCTTGCCTCTAGTATAGCTCATATAAAGCCGTCCCTCGCAATGTGGCCATAAACTTTGCTAGATGCTTCTGTTATAATATTCAGCTTGAGTATGACTCCCAACCAAAAAAAGAAAGGAAGGACAATTTGCTTATATTATTGAAGGATGTATTCCTAATAGCTCCTAACAATTATTTATTTTTAACGTTCATTGTTAGTAGTGGCTATATTATGGACCATTCACTCCAATTAATTAGGTCAGTATAATCCTTGGCTTTCCAATTTATATCAGGAATTCTAAAAAATCGATCTTTTTCTGATGGCTGATGTTGATCTCTAGCCTCTAATATGCGTCGACATCCAAGTTCTCTAAAATGACTCCTCTCATCAGCAATCATATAGCTATCAATATATTCTCCGGGTGTGCAAAAAAACGTTAGTTTTAATAACATTATAGTTTCACTTCTACACCAAGGTGCCTTAATTTATTGATAGTTTCCCACAAATGTATAGAGCCATATTGAATCGAAGGAAGCGATGTTATTGTAAACCACGTGGGTGCATACATGTTCATTATAAATTGCAACAAATGCAGAAATGTCTGAGGACTGCTTGTGGCCACATACAAGTGCAGTTGTCTGTTGGCTGTGGTTAACCACCGCTCAAAATTAGTTTTTATAGGATCTATTTTAGATAACGCTTCGGAACAGAAACAACTTTGATAGTACAACAGATATAATATAGATATCGCTCACTTAAATAATTCTTGTAAGCTTCAGGTAATATAATATCAATTGGATTTTGGATTCAATTGGTATTGCATGATGCCAACAATTAACAAATTGAAACCGAAAACGAGTTTGGTTCCTTCGTTTGTCCATCCAGCTGTTGGAGCAAGTGACGTAGGGGCAGCTCATTAGTATAAAGCGAAAAAATAATCCATTGAAATGGCTTGCCATTTCAATTTTTAATTGTATCAGTTGCCCACTTTTCCAACCAGTGTTGACCCTAATGCCATTACAGACTATTGCTTTGAGGTTTTCAGGGCTGCTCGAATTTTCTTTCATATAAGATAATATATTTCTTACCATGTTTGCAGCTTTAGCTGGTGGATTTCTTGATAGGTGACCAAAATACCACACGAGCCAAATAGATGTTGTCGGAAGACGGAAGCTTCAGTTCAGATTATAGATTCTGAACTAGAAGGCTTTACTGCACTCTTGGAGAGACCCAAGAAGGTCGACAGCGGTCAGTGTACTATGCCCTCCTCCTCGCGGTTGCGAATCATCACAGATGTCTGTATCGACGTCACGTTCTTCGAAGGGGATGTAATTCAATATTCTGTGTGGTAATAGCCAGGAAAGTAGTTGTTTTTTTCTCTTCGAAGAACGGTCAGACTAATATGTCGAAATTATTGTCCCCCCAACTTAGAATCATATGGAAAACTTTTTTATTATTGATTTAATAATTAAGTTATTCTTCATAAAAAGTTCTACATTATCTAAAACCTAAAATACAGTAATCAAATTTTTTATTCGTATACGAGGTTTGTCAAAAAATATGAGTTTTACTCAATAGTAAAGTATTAAATTTGACAATATCGAAAAACGTTACCAAAAAAGTGGATCAAAATTAGAAATTACGTTTAAATATGTAATTACATTCATTTACAATAATAAAATTATTTTTAAAACGTATGTATACAATAATGCAAATTTAACTGTAGATACATGTAGTCTATGATGCACTGACAAACAAATAATTTGTTGAAAGAAGGAAATGTTGACAGTAAATTTCAAACCGCGTTAGAATTTATAAGACACATAAAAATGGTAGCGTTATTAACTGATGCAGAGAAAATAGAAATTGTTTTGATTAAAATAAAACGCATAGAGGAGCAGCAAATATTTTCAATAATAGACATCCCAATAAAAATATAACCCAATCAACTGTAACGAAAATGGTAAATAAATTTAGAAAAACTGGAAGTATTAAAAATAATTTTAATGGCAAACGTCGAAAACTGGTTGCTGATGAGAATACGCAGTTTGATGTAATGCTGTCTGTTGTAGTAAATCCAAAATTGTAATTGCGCAAAAGAAAGTCGTTGTTACAACAAAATGTAAGTCAAAATACAGTGGCAAGGATTTTAAAACTGAATGAGTTGAAACCAAAAATCGTACACACATTAAAAGAAAGGGATTAATATAGGCACTTTTATTTTCGCTCTCTCGTCCAAGGAGAGTTAGAGGAGTACCCTTTTTTCACGAGGTATATAATTTTTTCCAATGAGGCGAGATTTTCGTCAAATGGAACTGTCTCGTCGCAACATTGTCGCTGGTTGTCTGAGGAAAATCCCACTTTTGTATTAAAGTCTCATAACCAATATTCGTTTAAGACGAACGTGTGGTGTGGCATTTATAATAACAAATTATTGGAACCTTTTTATTTCACGAATCTATGAATGCCGAACGTTATTTACAGTTTTTACAAACTCATATCTACTACCATTAATAGGAGGTCAGTGTATTTGGTACCAACAAGACGGTGCCGCATGCCACAGTACAATAAATGTTTGCGACTATCTTAAAAATTGGTTCCATGGAAAAGTTATTCACAGATATTCTGATCTCTTTTGACCTGCTAGTTCCCCTAACCTAACCCCCCTTGATTACTTTTTATGGGGTTATCTGAAACAAAAAGTTTACCAAAAAGCGCCGTTTCAAGATATTGACAACTTGGGGAGAATAATATTAGAAACATGTCAAGAAATTTCTCCACAAATGATAAGGAGTGTATTACGTGAGTTTCGAAGCATTCGTATGAGTGAAAATTAAATTTTTTTGTTTCGAATATTAATATGATGTTAGTTTTATAACTTAGTATTTGAATGTATTTTATCATTTGCAAAATAAATGAATATGCACTTATTGGTTGTTTTAATTGCAAAATTATTAGAAAACATCGAAAAACTAAAAGGTGATCATGTATTTCGTAATCACAAGAGATTAATGTTCATTCAAAATAAAAATATTAGTAAAAAATAAAATTATCTGAAATTTTAATTTAAATGGATGTACTTGCATATTTAAAGGTAGTTTTTAATTCTGATCAACTTTTTTTAGTAACATTTTTCGATGTTATCAAATTTAAATGTACTTTACTCTTGAGGAAATATATTTTTTGACAAAACTCGTATACGACTAAAAAATTTGATGACTGTATTTTAGATTTTAGATAATGCAGAACTTTTTATTAAGAACAACTTTTTCCATAAATTAATAATAAAAAAGTTTTTCATATGATTCCAACTTAGGGGGACATATTGTATATATGTAAATATATACTTTTTCTATGCTGCCGTAGTCCCAGATGAGGTATCTGAATGAGTCTACGGGAACTGTTAAATCAGCGTGGATGTTTTTTGTATAGTTACTGGACAAAAAAATCGGAATGATATATTTTGCATATGCGAATAGCGATATTTAACAGGATTGGCTGCTCTAAATTTCCCTGTATCACCAGCCAAGAGAAGTAAACTCCAAAATATTTCGGAAAAACATTGTGTTCTTGAACCCATCGTAGTCGTTATGTTTTGTGAGATTTTCGTAAATATTCGTAATATCGGGATAGTTTTGTATTTTACTTGATATTTTTGAATGCAAAAACGTAATGTTGAATAACTGATATATCACACAATTCCAGATATTTTGTTTGGGAGTAGGAAAATTAAAAAGTGTGAACTCGACACTTTGACAGTTTTCTCCATGAATGAATCAAATCAGAATATTTTCAGTGGATCGTAATTGTAACTCATTTCATATTAACACCTCGATTGAAATTTAACGTGGATGCATCCATGAATGTTTTGGAAATCATCCACTAAAACTGCGCGTATTCACCCACGCTTTTTTTTAAATCAAATTCCATTACGAAATATATCATTATATTTCGTATTAACTATTACATATAAAATTATAAATAGTCCTGTTTGTGTTTTTGAAATCATCATTGTTGACTCGACTGATCTATTTTTAGCTAACCTGCGACTAAAAAATTATATTCCAGCTCGTTACCTCTGGGTGACAAACACAGAAGTAAATATAGACACATTCGTTTGAGAGGTGATATACACGTATTATGTTTGTTCATTTTACATACTTTTGTTAAAAAATATGAAACAATTGAACTGCAACTGTGGGCAAAAATTCCTTACACAAGGATTTTTTTTTTCAATAAAGGAAATCATATGTTCAAAAATTAGATTTACAAAAATAAAACACCAAAAAACAATGTTAGAACGTACCCTGTGTCATTTCCCGATTTTCCATCCCCAATATCACTATTACAGTCATTGATGAGGATATAATCGCTAACTTTATCAGCCATATTATCTATATCCCACATTTTCTTTTCTTCGTTTTAAACATGTGCAATACACTTGCTTAAGTTTTCTGTTGCCACTCGTTCCAATGATTTCATAAGACGGCTTTCCACATCGGCTAACTTGAACGTTCGATTTTTCTATACCATATCCTCTTGTATCCAAATTAATTCAATTGGATTGGATGATGCGGGGGAAACATTAATATGATTACTATTTAAATATAATTTAAATGTCAAAGTCACAACAACTTTTCAAATTCATTTTATCTTTTTTTTACAATTTTTACACATTTCTGCAAGAAAATATAAATGTACGCGCACATTATAAGTAGAAATAAACAGCAAATTTGAAGAATTTTATAATATAGAGTAGCCGTTCACTGAATTTTACATATTTTGAAGCCTGATGTTAACACCAGTCACCATAAAACGTGTAATCTGTGGTAAATTTTTTAAGAAGCGAGGCCTGAAAACACACCAAAACAAGACGCATGGTGGACGAAATTTAAGTTCTACTACACTAGAAAGTCTCAGCAATAAAGAAATAAAAGATACGGATTTTCATCTAAAGTTAGCCAAATTGAAGAGTCAACGATCAGTCATCAGAAGAGTCCCAAAAGCTTCAAGGGCTCTTTGTGCCTCAACGCTCTCTACTCTGATTGATGAATGCGTAAGACAAAATTCCATTCCTACCTGGGAAAATCTTTTGCTATTTCCATTCAATGTCTTCCTTCTAAAAATTCTAATAAAAAAGTTTCTCTCTTTACTATAATCAAGAGTAATTTAAAAACCTTTGATAATAAAGATCATCATTTAAATTTCACTGATCAGCAAAACACAAATTTTACAGTTGGGAATAACATAAATTTATTAAATAATAGTAGAATCAAACAGAAGCATTTGTCAGTAATGCAGTAAACTCTTTTAAAACAAGTTCTGCTGGTGGTTTAGACTCTTTAAGACCTTCACATCTACAAGATTTAATAAGTTACAGTGCTGGCCCTTCAGGAAAAACTCTCTTATCATCTTTATGTAATTTTATTTTAAATGACAGTAGAAATGGACGAGAAAAATATTGCTATGGGAATAATTGAGAATGGTATTTACAGATTATGTTTGAAGTCAGATGAGCGAGCAAATATAACAACACAAAGTCGGCATGAAAATTGTATTCACGCATGGCATAAACGACTAGGTCATAAAAATCCGTTCGATATCTTAAGACTTGTGACATGATCTAGCCTCAGGAATAAAAATCGAAAATTGCAATGAAATCATGAATTGTGTGAGTTGTATTAAAGGAAAACTAACAAAGAAACCATTTTTGAAGAATTGTGACAGACGATCAAATCAATGTCTAGATTTGATACATTCTGATGTTTGTGGTCCGATGAAAACAGAAACCCCAGGAAACAAACGCTATTTTTTGACATTTATTGATGTCCACTCTCGTCATACCATATTATACCACCTACATTCCAAAGATGAAGTATTTCAGAAATTTGAAGAATTTGTCGCTCTTGTTGAAAATAAATTCGGAGTGTTACCCAGAATGTTCAGATTTGATAATGGAGGAGAGTATTGTAGATCAGCAGTTCAAGGTTTTCTGAAGAAGAAAGGTATAACCTTTCAAACTACAGTTCCGTATTCGCCCGAACAAAATGGCATAGCAGAACGTAAAAATCGAACCTTATGCGAAGCAGCAAGGTGTATGTTGTTTGATGCAGGATTGCCGAATAAATATTGGGGTGAAGCAATTGCCACAGCAAATTATCTTCAAAATCTCCTTCCTACAAAAGCTATCGAATGTATTCCATATGAACTGTGGAATTAAGAAAAACCAAGATTGGATCATCTCAGTGCTTTCGGCAGTGTGGCCTATACCTATGTTCCTAAAGAAACAAGAACCAAGTGGGATGCTCGAGCACAAGCAGGGATTTTTGTAGGATATAATGAAACTTCCAATGGTTATAGAGTTTTGAATCCAGAAACAAATAAAATAATATCAAGTAGAACTATAAAATGCTTCGAAGATAAAAACTACACTGATATGAAATCTGAATATATCAAATCTTGGATGGAAACAGTTAAATAGTTTTTGTAAACGAAGAGGAAGAAAGTATCGAGGAAAATGTTATTACCAAAAATAATACTAATATTGAAAGTGAAGAGACACGTTTGGATGGTGAAGGGTTGAAGTATTTAAGACGATCTTCAAGAAATAATAAGGGGAAACCTCCTGAGAAACTGTCCTACTTTACTTCAAGTGAAACAAATTATGATCCTCAGACTTGGTACGAAATAATGAAATTACCAGAAAATGAAAAATTGAAACGAATAAATGCTATAGAATATTAAATGGAATCCTTCAGGAAGAAAGGCGTATGGACGCTGACTGAGCTACCTCCGAACAGAAGAGTTATAAAATGTAAGTGGATTTTCAAAACAAAAATCAATTCAAATGGTATAATAATGAAATATAAGGCTCGTTCAGTCGCAAGTGGTTACACACAAAAATATGGGGAGGACTGTGATAGTATTTTCGCTCCGGTGATGAGACGGACGACTTTTCGAATACTGTTGTCAATAGCAGCTGTTCGTAAATTGAAAATCAGGCATTATGATATAAAAACCGCATATTTGAAGGGTCTGTTGAATGAAGAGATTTATATGTCTCAACCAGAAGGTTATATAAATGAAAATAATTCCCATCTTGTATATTAACTCCACAAGGCAGTATACGGTTTGAAGCAATCCGCGAAAGCATAGAATGATACTATAAGCGGAAAACTTTTGTAATGTGGATTTGAACAGTGCCTCTATATGAAAATGAAGAAAGTGTAATGAAGTGGGTCAAGGAATCCGCTGTCATCAGTGTAATAACTAATGGTCAGTTAGGGTTTACAGCCCTTCGTTACCAGTGTGGGACAACCTTTGAATTCCTATTTCCTTGAATTTTGCAGCGTGCTGTCACCAGTGCCTTACGGCACAATTTGAGCCAGGAATTCCCCTGTGGGTAACCTCGGTGGAGGTGGTTTTCCTGGCATGAGTGGACAAGGTCTCCGTGGGGCCTCTTGGGCTTATACAATGTGCCAAGCCTGAGTTCTAAGGCAGGTCGCGTCAGCCCATTCAAACTTGCTGGTCCGAGGGTAGGGGTTGTTGATAAAGGAAACAGACTGGGTGGATAATATGTACATATATATTACAAACAGTAATTAATTAAATCCAGTAATTCAGCCCTGGTTTGGACATAAATAAAAGTTACTCGCGGGTGAATATCCCGGTATGATAGACTAGAAACTGATTGGGGAAAAACGTCTTTCATAATCTGGAAGAAGTTTCTCGTTATTATGAAAAAATAAAAAGATGTCTTGCATATGACTATTCCTGTATAAGGAATGAAAATAAAATCAATATGACTCGGGCAAAACGTCTTCCAAAATTCAGAAAGTAGTCTTTCCTGATTATGACATAAATGAAAGATATCTGGCGTATGAATATCCCTGTATTATATAAGAAAATAACTAAGAAAATCTTTCGAAATCTGAAGGTATACATAGATTATTTCTTGCATATGAATATCCCAGTACAATATAAAAAAGTAATTATCAAAACGAGTCTTTCGAAATCTGAAGTTATAAATACGATATTTCTTGCATATGAATATCCCCGTACAATATAAGAAAATAATTATCAAAACAAGTCTTTCGAAATCTGAAGGTATAAATACGATTTTTCTTGCATATGAATTTCCCCGTACAATATAAGAAAATAATTATCAAAACAAGTCTTTCGAAATCTGAAGGTTTAAATACGATAATTCTTGCATGTGAATATCCCCGTACAACATAAGAAAATAATTATCAAAACCAGTCTTTCGAAATCTGAAGGTATGAATACGATATATGAATATCCCTGTACAATCTTTAAATTTTCTTGACCAAAATTTTAGGGTTCCCCTGGATTATTAGATCGATTGCAAATCGTACTATTTCCTAAATATGTTAGGTGAGGGGCTCAAATGTCAATACGCACTTAATATGACCAGAAAATGTACCTTTGGACACCCCGTCAAATCAAATAAGATGTCAATACGATATTTGTTCAAAAAAAATAATTATAATGACATGGAAAAAATCTTACGTTTTTGAAATATCACAAGTCACGACTACACAATATCACTGTTGGCGTACGGCCGTCGAAGTGTTAGGCTTTACAGTACCTAAGCACTCTATGAGGGTTACTACCTCACTGCTTCTGGTACCAAATTTTCTGCTATTTATTTCAGAAGATTTGGGATTTTGCCCTTGTCTCATATTTTTAATTTTCGTAGTTGAAGGTCAGTTTTCAATTTCTTTATACTAAGTTGCACGGTTTGTCTATATTTTTGATAAACGAACCATCGTGTGTTTTGCCATCGACCTTGTCGGTTGCGTATCATTGATTGTTTAAATTCTTTTCTGGTGTAGGTCATCAATTGTTTTTATTCTAAATTGGATTCGACTTATTCTATTATCAAGAAAATTATATCTATATAGGGTGTCCTTAAATTTCCCTTTGTCATATTTCGTGTTTATTACAAAAGGGACTTTACTATATGTATTGTTATATGTTGATGATTTGTGTATATGTCATGAAAATGATGAAGGGATACAATGGATTGGAGATAAACTCAATGAGGGTTTCGAAACGGTCAACATAAGAAATATTTCATCATTTTTGGGGATCAGAGTTCAAAGAACTGAAGATGGAACCTTTCTACTGGATCAAAATTCAAAAATTGATATCCTTCTCAAAGAGAATGGATTGGAAAATGCCTCATGTGTAGCTACTCAAATGGATACAGAGTACCCCAAATTCGATACAAATTCCCCTTTATTACCCAATAATGAAAAATATAGGAAAGCAGTGGGGGCATTGTTATATCTTTCAACTACAACCTGTCCGGATATATCTCTTGCTGTGGGATATTTGTGCAGGCGAGTAAGTCAGCCAAGTCAGAAGGATTGGGATGCAGTCAAGAGAGTGCTCAAATACCTAAAGGTTACAAGTAAAGAAACTGAAATTTAGTTCGAATACTGAATTGACTCTGAACGGATATGTTGATTCCGATTGGGCAGGCGATGTCTCTGATAGGAAATCTACAGCCGGTTTTATATTATTTATTGGGAATAATCCTTTATTATGGACTAGAAAAAAGCAATCTTCAGTAGCCATATCATCTACAGAGGCTGAATATATATCAGCGGCCTTGGCAAGCCAGCAAATAGTTTGGTCAATACTTTTAGAAGATTTCGGAATACCTTGTGAAAATGCAACTGTCCTTTATGAAGACAATCAAGGTTGTATCAAGCTAGCAACCAATGAAAAGTCTGGTTGCAGAACAAAACATATCGATGTCAGATTCCATCATCTACGTGATTTAGTTGACAGTGATATAATTCAATTCATGTATTGTTAAACTTCAAATATGATTGCTGATGCTTTCACAAAGCCTCTCCCCAAAGAAAAGTTTCAACGTCTCAAAACATCAATGGGACTCATCGAAAAGTAGTCTGTTGAGTGGGGCTGTTAGAAAGAAATATTCAAGATCGCCAGATTTGATCTCTCTGTGTGATATTTTAGTTTTTAAGTTGTTGTTGTTGTCTGTCAAGTTTTGACAATAACATTAATTTTGTAGTTTATGTTTCAGAACAGTATTTCATTAGTAAAATTAGACTGTTCTTCCATTTAAAAACCATTAAGATCATCATCGTACAAATGTCATGAGAGTTCCTGTTGCGATCTATGTGGTTAATAATGGTTAATAATTAATATTAGTGACTATTAGTCACATCGTCAATAATGATATTGAAGCAGTATATGATCTATTGGTAATTTTTTTCAAAGAAACATGAGTGACTATTCAATTAATGACTCTCCTTTTTGGAAATTTTTGTAGCAACATATTCGACATTAATTGCAGTTACTGATATCATAGCTTTTATTGATCATTTTACTCAATATATTTTCAGAAATTATGACGAGGCAAATCTACCAAAGCATGTAAAATTGAAAAAGTATACAAATAACCAACAAAGGTCTGTAAAAAGTGAAAGATGGATCGACAATCCGCTGGAATTGGATATTCGGTAATATTGTACTGATCTAATATATGTACTGTACTGTAGTAGTACTGATGATTAGTGAGTCATTGAATAGTTCGTCCAATTTTGTAATAAACAAATTTACAATTTACGTAATCCATATCCCATTGGAAATGATGTGTTCTCAAATTGAAAGAAATTCCTTAAAAAAATTATACTCTGCCAAAATAATCAGAAAATAAATATCTACCACGAATTATATTTTTATCTATGAATCACTTGAACATTAAAAATAATTCATTTGATAAATTGTTTTTTAAAAGAACATATTTTCCAGTTGAACATTATAGAATGTAATTGACATCCATTAATAAAGTCGATGTGATTTTTTGATTCAATTTTAACCTTTAACTTGGCGATGTTCAGATGATTAAATACAATATTAGTTAGTGACGGACTATCATTATAATATATCCGTCATTGCGTAGAAAATTAATTGTAAATAATTCATTTGATCAGATATATTATAGCAACTTTATCAACGAACTAATTAATTAAGAAATATTGAAATGGTGCTTTTTTTGGGCAATCAGTAACAGTAACATCAATATCCGAACATTTATGAATTACGAATAGGGGAGACCGGGTTTGGTTGTCTCACGGGTTGGTTGTCACAGCGACCATAACAGAAAACTGAGTGAACAAGTAACTTCGTTGACCGGCGTCGGAGGCTCACTAGCATTTAGCCGGTCACGCAGCATCGATCCCGAAGATGAACGATAGGCGACTGATAAAAGATCGCAGCGCCAGATCGGCAAAAATCAGAACTATTCTATGGGCAATTAAAGGTTTGTTTGGGTTGTTTTGGATTCGTTATTAGCTTCACAGACAATGATTAGGTTATGGGTTATGGTACTGTTTTGATTTGATTTTGGTCAATATAATCTCTGTTTCTGCTAAACAGAGACATTCAAGTAGAAAATTACTGTGAATTTTTTACTGAATTCTGATTGAATATGTGGTGCATCTAAAAGTGTGTCCACTCAAACCTAAACTTTGTTATTGTTAAATGTAATTGTTTCTGTTATTATATATTTCTAAATATTTATCTACTTTTATTCTCTGTTTTTAGTTTATTGAAATTGTGGTTAAGTACTAAATAGTGAAAAGCCTAGCTATGATAGATTGATTTCATTTTATGTAACAAATGGTGCATAAAGGTTATTTATACAGACATCTTAGGTATGTACCAAATTTTTGAATTATGTGAACCTTTATAGTTAGTTCTAATTTTGTACTTACCTATATTTCTTTTTACTTAATGTGTTAATTGCAATAAATTGAATTGAATTGTCTATGACCTTTGATAAAGAAGAAACACACTGTGTAATAGGTAATAGATAGGTACCTATGTACCTATAAAGGAAATGATTAAAATGATAAACGTATATTATATTTTATTATTTGGAATTATTATTATCATCAGTTAACAAAATATTTAAAGCAATTTTTTGAGCTTACATAGTCTCTGGGCAATTATATTCTCATTGTGGACAATCTGCTTATTACATGATGGTAACACTATTTCTTTCAAATAATCTGCAGCAGCCAGTGTAGGTGGAAGAGAATCAACCATTTTTTCAATAATGTCCAATTTTTCGGTAGACATGTCGCCGTAAAGTATTTGTTGGAATTTTGCCATTATTTTAACTTGTCTCTCCTGCACTGATAAACATGTTTTTTGTTTCTTCGATAGCTGCTGAAAGATAATCTCTGACTCATTATTCATTTCGTGACAATCAATAAATAAATTGTCTTCATCTTCCATAGTATCTAAAAGTTTAAAAAATGTGCTGTGAAAAAAATAAAGAAAAATGAAAATAAAAATATAATTATTACAAACATACCTTTGGTAGAAGTTATTGAAGTTTCGTGATTATTGTCATTTTCCTTTTTATAGTGGGTAAGTAAATATATATGTTTGCACATATTAAATTTTATTGATGAATCACATAATTTGTAGTAACATGGGATTTGAATGATTTAGTTTTTATATTAATAAATTTTGAATTTGGTTCATTTTCCCTGCAAAAAATAAATTTTTAAAACAATTGTTAATATGTAATAATTATCAAACTACTTTACCCTTCCATTGGTTAAAATCTTCAATTGAAATGAAACTGAGATTTTCTGTAACTAATGGAATTTGATGTACATCTTTGAAATGGTGGAGTAGGTCTTTCCTATGCAGACCATGATACTCACAAAGTGGACATTTCTTTGAATTTCTTCCTGTTTTCAGGTTATTTCCATCAGGATTTCCTTGACTTGTTTTTGTTCCTGCTCTATTTTGAATAGCTTGCGTTTTTAAGTGACGGTGCAAGCTTTGTCTTTGATTAAATATTTTTATAATCCATCAGATTTTTAACATAAAATTTCCTAACATGTTTTCTTAAATTTGAGAGTGCACTGAAGCCATTATCACATTATTTGTACTTATATTTCATTATACCGCGATTCTTAATAAATTTAACTGGTTTTAGTAATTTCTATTAATAATAGAATCGTTGATTATATCGCGACTCAACTCCACATAAACAAATAGGCGCTAGTCCACTTCAACACACACCTAACAAAAAAATCAGTGACAGTGAGCGTTCGGGATCGATGCTGCATGACCGGCTAGATGCTTGTCGGAGGCTCACGGTAACAATACCTCTCTTTAGACTTCACCCCCGTCTGCACTGAGCTTTCGTGACGGGAGCACGTGCATTTGTCTTTTTCCCATTGTAAAAGTAATTTTTGTGCATCTTTATTAAGTACCGTAAGTATACCTAAATTTTGGATATTAGTGCACTTTTTTGTGTATGTCTGATGCTTAGTGTGTGCTTTATTTTATAATATGGCTATATAATTTTTTAAATAAATATTGATTTGAACTTATTTTGGGAGGATATTTTGTGAAACGTAGTTTGGGGCCGGTTGTCTCACGTTGCCAAGGGCCGGTTGTCACGTGTGACTACCAGCCCCATGCATGTATAGAGCTTCTTTTTGATGTCTTTTTGAGTTTAAGCTACATTTACGTTGGTTTTTTCCAGGACTAGCTATAATAATATGCCACGGCAGCATAAAAGAAAAACTGCCAGAGGGCTTGTATTTAGAATAGAAAAAACTACAACAAGAAGCAAGAAAAAGGAAAGTAACGAAACGTGTTTTGAGTGAGGATAAGTAAGTGAAAAACGGTAATGGAAAGAAGAATGCAAAAGGAAAGGAAGGAAATATAATGAAAAAGAAATTAGTTTACGCGGAAGACGAGGAAGGGGATGAAGTGTTTTGCCTGGTATGCGTATCCCCATACTCTGCTAGCAAGCCCAAAGAAATCTGCATTCAGTGCCAAGAATGCAAGTTATGGGCTCACGAAGCTTCCACACCTGGGCTGTCATATTACATTTGCCAGAACTGTGATTCAGAGTATTCACACTGATTCTTTAGACTGACTAGATATATGTTTCTGTTTTCGTTACCGTATTCTTAAGTCTCCAGTTTGTTTGATAGCGTAAGCTTAGTTTGTTTTTTTGTTATATGAGTGTAGTTTTTATTATCGTTAAACTATTTTTTTATGAAAGTTTGTTTTGTTTTTTATTATGGCATTTTTGGTTATTTTCTTGGGCACAATAGGTAATTAAGTACCTACAGCCATCTTTCCTCAATAAAGGTTGGTAAGATTTGAATAAATATATTTATTTTCTCTTCAATTTATCATGTGACTACCTACCTCACACGATGTGACAACTATCCCTGACACGGGGTTATAAGTCCCACTTTTTCTTTTCCATAAAAATTGTTATATTTCCTTAGTGGGTGATATTAAACAAAAAACCTTGAAGTCCTTAGAAACTAGATCGAATGCACTATCTATTGATATATAAATTCTATTTCTAAACTAAGAAAGCTGGGCCAAAAACACAAAAGAAAAAAATGTGACTTCCAACCCCGGTCTCCCCTACATATAAATGACAAATCATTTTATAGTTTCGTTGCAAGCTTTGACGTCACACTATTCGAGCAATTTTCCACCCATTTTTTAATCAATTGATATTTAATAGATGCTATTTCCTATTTCTTCATTTTTCTCTTCTCATTCTCCCAAAAATTTCCCCAAATGCTTAATTTTGGTTGCACCTACTTTTTCTTGATAAAACTTATTTATTAATAAAACCTGACTGTCACTGTATTCCGGATTCAAATTTTTGCTTTCAAGATTATTCCTAGCCTCAGCTAAAGACAAAAAACCTCAAGAGTCAAAAGCGTAAACAAATCCACAGTATGAGGTAGTACGTACCTTAGAGTAATAATAAACAAAAAGAGGGCTATTCATTCATAAACACGTTTATTTTTGCAGCCAACAATTCTAAACGCCAATAGTGAAATAATGAATGAATTACAAAAAGTGGGGATGGTATTGTAGATACATGACCTTGGTAATTTCGGCTAGTTTTCAGATAAACTTGGCACCGACGAACCATGATACTGCAAAAACATTGAATTAATTAACTTAAAAGTTTATTTTGTCACTGAAAGTCTTCAGAAACACATCAAAACGAAGGAACTAAATGTTTACTCTCTAGTCGTAATGGCGCTCGTATAAACAAACCACGTTTGACATTATTTACTACAATACTACGGCGTATTTAAAATGATCGTCGATCACACTCTGACGATATTTGCATCTCTCTTTATATGGTAATTAAACAAGGACAAAAATACTAAAAAGATTTCCATTGACACATTAAACAGGTACTGAAATTTTGAGCAATGTTGCCACTTTTAGTTCTAACCATGAAGGTATCTAAGGATACAACAAATACTTGTTTGAAATTTATATAAGAATATGCCTTTATTAAATCAAATTCAAGTATTATTAATTCATTTTAAAAGCAGCGACTCAAATGCATAAATTAGTACCTATAACTTTTTTTTATTTGCATAACTTTTCAACAAATTTTCAATAAAACTTCTAATTTATTTTTTCCCGCAACTAAAGAGGATTTGTAAATATTGCAAAGCAGTGGAAGTGTCCGCCACTGAGCTTAGAATGTGACTCAATGATTGGGGCAGGAAAAAGTTAAAACAAACATATCTATTTTATTTGTTAATCTGAGGTACGTACGACATGGAAACTTTTTGTATATACTTACGTTCTGATTGGTCAAGCAGCAATAAAATCTAGGTTAGAGACCAACATTTTCGAGAAAGCTGGCATCATATTGTTCGATTACGTGTTAAATAAACCGGTATTTCCAGTTGTCCAATAGCTATTTATGTAACCAGTTATGAAATGCATCATTTTGTGTAACGAGTGAAATTTTTGCGGGACGAGCGAGCTCCGCGTAGCAGGGCGAGCGAGGTCCCGCAAAATGACACGAGTTACACAAACAAGCATTTCATAACGAGTTTCATACATGATTTTATCTAATTTTGACAAGAAGAAAGTTTAGTTTACCTATCAATAAAGCATTTCATAACGTTTTATACAAGATTTTATCTAATTTTGACAAAAAGAAAATTTAATTTATTTTATGTGAGTCCTTTTGATTTGAAAACAGCACTTTTTATTCCTACAAGTTATGCAACCAATATTACACAAGAGAATACTTTTATTTTATACATTAATTTCAGACTTTTCTCTATTATTTTACCATTAATATAAAATAAGAAAAGGATTGCCACTGATATTCTTGGTGAATCAAGCACCTCAAGTTCAAGATCAGTTATGCATCATGAAATTACATCAACCTCTAATTCTGCAGGGGTTAACCTAACAAACTGTTCGAAATGTGTCATAAATATTTATAATGCATAAAATGAAATGTGAATTATTCTAGTTGTTCTTATTGTTAGTAGTTCTCTTCAGTTCTAGTTATTGTTATTTTTCTATAATATGACATTAAACTTTCTTTTTTTCTCTCTTGTTTTTATTAACTGGTGATAAAATTAATTTTTCATCACCACTTACATAATATTTTTCATAATGTAACTTGTTACGAAAAATGTGACGTTTGCTAACGGAAGTCAGTTTTGAAAAATGTCACTTTATATGTCACAATTAGATAAAGGCATTTTTTTCACATTTTATTGTGATATAAAATAGTGTTTTGTTGCCTTTCGGGGCTTGTACCGAATTTTTAACTGAAGATAAGATGCAATAACATGAATATGTTCACCAAAGGCATGTTTATATTTATTTTATTGAATATGACAGATTAAATATAAAAATTCTAATTCCACCTGCCTCTTCATTAATAACTTGTCGATACCTAAAGTGAATGGATCATTACCTGAAATGTGTCAGTTGACATTATCGATTGGTTTTAATTTTTCTGCGAAACGAATAGGATTATTATATGCCAATATAACATTCACAATTAGAGAATACTTGTGAATTTAATAATCTTATATTTTCTATTATTGTCGAGTGGATACGTTCAAAAATACCGTTCTATTGCGGGTAATCCGGTGAACAAAAATGAGATTTGACTTTATGGAGGCCTAAAAGTTCGGTTACAACCGTATTTTTAAATTTGGTGCCGTTGTCACAAATTATTTGATTGGGCATACCGTGATGGGAGAAAAATTTGATAAGATTATTAGCTATTTCTGTTTCTGATAAGACTTCTAAATAGTAAGCTTGAGCATACTTCGAAAAATTATCTACAATTGTTAAAAAATTTGAATTTTCGAATGGGAATTAGTCGATGTTTATTATTTCAAATGGTTTAGTCGCCGTTGGTATTAAGTTCATTTGGATATTAACTGGATATCGGTCATATTTGCATGGCTGACAGATTTCACATTCATTGATATAACTTTGAATTGACATTTTTATATCCGGCACAGTAATATTTTTGTTCGATTTTTTGAAGGGTGTCGTTTATGTAGACAAAACTACTAGCCCTGAACAGACCACGCATTACATCAGGCCTAGTACTAAAAAGTCACATGGCCTTAATCGAAGCCTGTAACAACAGCACGGTCACTTTAGACTGGACCAAGGGCAATGAGAAATCGAAAGGAAACCGTATTGCAGACTCGCTAGCCAGGAAGGCAGCCTCCCACAAACTCTTGGGACCTGGCACTTTCATCGGTCTATCTGTCGAAGGTGACCCCTAAATATATCACTTCTGAAGAGAAATTAAGTTTGGTATCTAGGAGCTTGATCTTTTGCAAGCTTCCTTTTTTTCGTGAAAAGAATCATCTCCGTCTTTTTTGGATTTATTGACAGTGAATGGTCTCTGCACCATTGTTCTATGATATTTAGGGCCTCTTGCATTAAAGCGCAGAATGTCTCCCCGAATCTTCCTGTTAGCAGAATTACTAGTTCATTTGCATATGCTATTGTGTAGAAGTTGCTATCGTTCAGGCGAATAACCAAGGAGTCTAAGATCATGTTCCACAGTAGTGGCGAGAGTACTCCTCCCCGAGGACAACATTTTACAACCAAGCCTCTGATGGTTACATCATCTACACTGATTTCTATTACTCTTTTTGAGAGTATGTTATATATCCAGCTATTTATGGTAAGGGGGATATTCTTGTTGGAAAGTGCATTTGTTATATTAGGAAAAGTGATTCTATCGAATGCACCTTCTATGTCTATGAATACACCCAGGGTGGACTCTTTTTTCCAACGATCTCTCGATGCGGCCCGCTACGAGATGAAGAGCCGAATCGATGGATTTCCCTGGAGTATATGCATGTTGATTTGAATGCAGTGGATTTTGTGTTATCACTCTATCTCTTATGTATCGTTCGCACAGCCTCTCCAAGGTCTTCATTGGAAACGATGTGAGGCTAATGGGTCGATATGCTTTTGGGATGGAGTGGTTCATTGTTCCTGGTTTTGGTATGAACACAACTTTAGCTTCTCTCCACGCTTTTGGAATATACCTCAGTGCCAGTGAGGATCCGAGGATTCCTACCAGATGCGGCATTAGGTCATGCAGACCCCACTGAAGTAGGGCTGGATAAATGCCGGCAGTTCCTGGGGATTTGAAGCGGGAGAAGCCTGAGATGGCCCACCTAACTGTCCGACTCAACGATCTGTCGTGATATACGTCAGTCATCGTCCGTCGGGTAGTGATTCTCCTCATCCTCCCAGGCTGTCGTATTTGTCGTTCTGGAGTTAGGGAAGTGAGTTGACATTAGTAGTTGAAGGATTTCCTTTAGGTTGGCAGTTTTTGTGCCATCCTCTCTGGTTAGTATACTGATATGACGGTGGAGATCATTGAGAGGGCTTTTTGGAGTCTAGCTGCTTGAGGGAAATCCTCGATTTCTTCGCAATAGATACTCCACTCTTCTCTTTGTTTTTGTCTAATGACTTTTTCATACTCCTTGAGGTGTTCCAATCCTCTTCGAGTCTGATTCTTTTAGCCTCATTGAAAGAGCTCTTCGCCATCCCCCTGAGCTGGTTAATCTCATGGAACCACCACGGAGTGGAGGCTCCAACAAGATCGACCCACCTGGGTGGATAAGACATCTTGTAGGCATTAATTATGGAGTTTTGAATGGTTTCAGAATAAGTTTCCAAATCTCCTTTATTGTCAGGCAACTAATCCTCGATTCCTCGCAGATCCCCTTTCAAACAGTGAACATATTATGTACTGTTCGTCTTCCTGGGGTCGCGAGTCATTGTAGAGGTTGTGAGCGCCAGTTTCATTTCGAATTTTATCCAGCGGTTGTTCGACATTGAAATATCGTCGGATACATGCCAGCCGGAGATTATATTGTGTTTATAGTAGATAGGGTAATATCTATTCGCATTTGACTATGAGAGTTAATAAAAGTTGGTTCAGTACCTCTATTTAGAACACAAATATTCTTGATAGTTATGTAATCATAAAAAGACTTACCTCTAGTATTAATATCTTTGCTGCCCCGGCTTACGTGGTGAGAGTTTGCATCGCAGCCTATTACCAATTCAAGCTTCTGGGTGAGACAGTGTTCCACAAGGTCCTCCAACTCCTTAATTGGTGGTGGTTTAGCTGTGTCTGAGGGGAGGTATGCGGATGCCAGTATTAACACTTTCTTTTGACCTTTTTGTGCATATTCAACCTTCACTACCGTAAGGTCGAAGGACGAAAGATTCGTCAGTGGGTAGGTCTTAAAATTTCTAGGGACGTATATGGCCGTCCTAGGTTTCTGATTGCTTGGAAAGCTGAAATTTGAACCTGTTGGATTATTTAGACCCATGATTTGGGCTTGTCTTATTCAGGGTTCCTAGATAAGTGCTATTGTATCCTACCTCACATCCAGGTGGCGGCATACTGTTGCCGAAGCCACCTTTATGTGTTGAAGGTTACACTGAATACATCTTATCTTTTAATTGTCCATCTCCGCTTGATGGTGGTGAGATGGATTATGATTCTTTTAGGCTATCTCCACTTCCTCACTTGTTGGTGGCTTGACGTCGCCTGTGTCCTGGCTTAGAGCTGTTAGTTCTGCCAGGAGACTGTCGGTCACTATCTTGGAGGATGGTTCGACAGTCTCCGCAGTAGCAACAGCTCCTTGTGGTTCCTCGGATGGGAGAGGGGGATCCGTGCTCGATCTCCTCCGTTCCGGGTCAGGTTTCTTTGTTTTTACAATCAATGAGGTGAACGCGTAGCTCATCCTCATTGATCGTTTTTTAGGACTCCCATTTCCTCGTCTCTTATACCAAAGACGAATAGGTGTCCTTTGGGATTGACCTTTGCTTCGTGGTGGAAGGAAAACCATACATCCACCCGTAGGTCTGGGTTTTGTTTGTCCAGCCGGCACAGCAAATCCTCTTTATCACCCAGGTCAGCGTGAGCTTCGCTAGGGACCCAGAGGGTGACTTTTGTCAGCTAGGGGAGGTTGTCGATGTGTACCACGTCGAGCTTAGCCTCCTTCCACGGTTTATGTTTTGAAACAGTGTTCCTTAGCCGCTCTAGCGTTTCGTCATTATCGCAGGTGACTTTGATTATTTCGCCAGAGTGCGACCATGGCCTAAAAGTAGGTGGCTTTTTCTGACTGCCGGAGACGGACATAAGGGTTTCGTCAAAAGCCTCCAATAGTTGTCTTTTGACATGGTCTCCATTATCGGTAATTATTTTACGTATGGATCGGCCTTGTCTATAATAGCTTCCCGTAAAGGGCTGGTAGCTGCTTCGCTGTAGCTCTTTGCATTAGCATACATCCGTATCCTCTTTCCTCTGGAAGAGTTTTCCTCCGAGGTGTTGGAACGGATGCCTTTCTTTTCTTGGGGGGCGACGCGTTCCGGGCCTCTTTTGGAGGAGGAACTGCCATCGCCACCCTTGAATTTTTGGCCGTTGGTGCCAGGTTTAGACAGGGAGGGGTGAATGCCGCTGGTGGTGTCTGTAGAGACGCCAGCCTGCTGCCTCGCTCTCCTCCTTCTCTTTGCATCAGCACCGCATATTCTTTTACCTCGATGGTGCTTTGGTGTTGGAGGTGTGCGTTCTCGCTCATCCTTTGGTTTGTGTTTTTTTTGTTTCTGTTGGTCCATTCTGATCCCACGAGTAGCTAGGGAAATATTCGTCGTCTCTGGCAGAGCCCCGCATACCCAGGAAAGGCTATTTCCAAGGGGTGTCGCCTGGTATCCCAAGGGGGACGTTCGCGGTCGCATTCTCTGCGGCCATTCAGCCATCGGCACGTTCCTCACACTTTATTATTATTATTTTTGATGGCACTCATTATATTTAATTTTTGAGCAAATGGATTTTGTGAATAATAATTTAAACCTCTCCTGGAACTAACAGGTTTTTCATAATGATTAAATTTAATTCATTTATCTTCATTTCTAATCAATAACACATCCAAAAACGGAATGGAGTTATTTTGTTCTGTTTCTATTGGGAACTGTAAGCCCGAATTTAAAGCTATTAATATAGAATTAATTTTTGATTTCGGAACAGCTAAAATAGTGTCGTCAACATATACTTTAACATAATTTATATGTTATTTCATAAAATAACCTTGAAATTACCGTAGATATCAAATCTTATATTAATAGACGATCGGAGTGTGACGTGAGTCGGCCATCTTATTAGGGCAGGTTAGGGGTTACTTTCCAAGCAAAGCAAAGTGTTATTAGAAAGTTTTTTAAATTTGTGTTTATAAGCTATTTTATTATTTTTATAACCGTACCTAAGTACTTTTTGCATATTACTAATATTTGTTTACCATATATTAATCATAAAAAGTACGTCCATTATTTAAGTAAACATTAAATTTTGTCAAAATTAGTAATGTAAGGTTAAGATTATTATTTTATATATTACTTTTCCGCCCAACCTATCTAATATGCGAGAAAAGTATTGGTTTACCACAAAAAAAGTTGGAAGTTTGAATTTTTTTTTGAGTTATGTTTACGTTTTCCAGCAACAACAACACGAAAAAACGGTTTTTAGAAAAAAAATCCTGTGTGTATGTCGTCGTTGTCGGCCACTTTTTCTTACATGTTTTGTTAGCATGACACAGCCTCCAGAGTGCAATAAGTCACCAGTTTTATGATTGAATATTGTTAAGGACATGTCACAGATGAACCCTATTCATTTTCAGCTTATCAGAGCCAGTACAACGGGCGCTATGGTACTTGAAGTGCGACATTTTGTCCTTTTTTGAGAAATTTCAGTTTGTTAGCACGATACAGCCGCCGGAGTTCGACAAGTCATCAATTTTATTATTGAATATTATTCAGGACGTCTCATAGATGAACCCTATCAATTTTCAGCTCACCAAAGCCAATACAACAGGTGCTACAGTACTTTGGGTACGATATTTTTGTCATTTTTGGAGAAGTTTCAGTTTGTTAGCACGGTACCGCCTTCGAAGTATATGAATTTTATGATTGGGTATTCTTCAGAGCGTCTCAAAGATGAACCCTATTGATATTCAGCTCACTAAAGCCAGTACAACGGGTGCTATGGTACTTGAAGTACCAAATTTTGGTCATTTTAGGAGAATTTTCAGGTTGTTAGTACGATACATCCTCCAGGGAGTATACGATTGATCAATTTTATAATTGAATATTATTCAAGGTATCTCACAGATGTACCCTATTGATTTTCAGTTGACTAGCGCTAGTACAGCGGGTCCTATAAATCCAGATATACTACGTTTTTGGTTATTTTTGGAGAAATTTCGGTTTGTTAGCACGATACATCCCCCGAAGTGTATACAAGTAACAATTTTATGATATTTTTGTTCAAGGCCACAGATGCGGAAAAGTTAGTTTCAATCATTAAAACCGTTTATTTTTTTGTTTTTTGACAGTTCATTATGGTAATGTATTTTGTGCCAGATTGCATTGCAGTGAAAGAGATGGATGTAGGTTTTTCGTTTTTCCAAAAAATTCTACCAAGAAAAAACGATGGATTTCTCTACTCAGGTAAATATTTGCAATAGCAAAAGTATGTTTTTTATTGATGGTTTTCTTATTTTTAAATACCTGTTAATCTTTTAAATAAGGATGGTGGAAATGGTCGTCTATAGGGTTCGTAATATCAGGCTCACTGGGTTTCCCATTGCTGACCTGTCCTTCTGTCTATAAAAAATATTATCAAAACTGAAGTAACTGGTATCAAATATAACTTTAATAATGTTTAAAAAAATTTATAATGAGAGATTAGTGAATTCCTTACTTTCATCCCACCCTTTTGAAATAATATCAAAAAAACTCTGTTTTGGGATATTTGTAAACAAACTTATTACATCCAAACTAATATGTTTATAATTTTTAGGTAATTCCATATTTTGAATGAAATCTATAAGTTCTTCAGAATTTTTTAAATTGAATAAGAAACCGGGCTATAAATTCCCTAAAATGTTTACTATGAAACTTAATAGTTTGTACGATGGAAATTGAATGCAAGGTACTTGTCTAAAATAATTATTTATATGTATTTTTACTTAACCATAAATTCTCGGTGGTTGTGAGTTATAGATCTTTAAGACTTTGTGTATCTCATGATCTATTAATTTAGTGCCTTCAAATTATTTACAATATTATTGCAAATGTCTTGATATTCACCTATCGGATCTCTTTTTATATTTTCAGTTACATTTTGATCATTTACTAAGTCATTAATTTTTTACATATATTCATTTTCAAACATTATTATTGTCTTGCTTCCATCATCTGCTCTGGTAATAAAAATATCAGGATGTTCTTTTAAAAACCGTTTTGTACTGTTACAGTAATCAGTCAAGATATTTCTTTGATGGGTTTTTTTAACCTTGATGTTTCCAGTTAAGGCGAACATTGACTATCTCCATTCTTTTAAAATACATTTTCTCCCCGCGGAATACCAATTTTCAGAAATTTATACATCTAATTACCTAAATAGAATTTCACAAATCGGCATTTGTTTCAAATTCAGTAGTAATGTGATCATCATCTCAATTTAAACAGTTAGATCTAAAGATTCGATAAAATTTCTACTAAAACTAACAATTTTGTATGTGTTGTAGTAAACATGACCAGTGAAAGGAAAATATAAATACTCGATCTCTGCATCTATATCTGTTTTATTTTTAAAAACTTCTAAGGAACATCGCTTCGACGAAATTTAAAAGTCAAGTTTAAATGCTAATTATGATGATCAGGCGTCCAAAATTCTCAGTACGTACATACATATAACTTCTATTTTATTCTGACATTTCTGGCAATATTAAAAGTTTTTTTGGCGACACGAATATATCTACAAGTTGAATGATCTACAAGGCCCTTGTTAAATGTAATGAGTATTTTTAGAATAAAAAACGATTCAATTAACAGAACTTTTGTGAAAATTTGCTTTAAAATTATAATCACCCCAAGCAAATGGAATATAACCTGAAATATTATTAAATTCATCCCAATTAAAAATAAACGGGTTTCAAGATTAAAACTAACTATTCCGCATATGTAACACGCCCTGAACAATATCCCACCGTAAAATTGTTCACTTGTATACATTTCGGAGGTTGTATCGTGCTAACGAACCTAAATTTCTCCAAAATTGACAAAGAATGTAGTATATCTGGATTTATAGGACACGTTGTACTGACTCTGATGATCTGAAAATCAATAGAGTTCTCTTGTGAGACACCCTGAACAATATCTAATCATAAAATTGGTCACTTCTGTACACTCCGGAGGCTGTATCGTGCTAACAACCCGAAATTTCTCCAAAAATTATCAACAATGTGGTGCTTCCAGTACAATAGCACCTGTTTTACAGTCAGTATATGTCAAATTTTTTCAAATTCTTACTAAAACGGAGGTGCAGTAGAAAACCGAAATTTATTTTTCATATACATACACTTCGTATTTTCTGAAATTTCAATTCATTATATATATATATATATATATATATATATATATATATATATATATATATATATTTAAATCAGAAAATCAAAACAGATGATTATTCTGTGGTAATTATCGACCGTACTATTTATATAAACAAAAGGTGATGATTGTCGGGTATGCGGTCAGTATAAGAAATAAAACTCTATATTCTCATGCTCAATATTTCGCTATTGTTCAATAGCATCATCAGGAGACACTACAATAATTAAAATATAAATAAAATGACAAAGATAGGAACACAAATACTTACAGATGTATCAACCTCAAATCTGACACTAATAAACTTAGTGATATTTATTGTCACCTGTTAAATTCATTTTAATATTGTTGTTTTGTCACCCCATTTATTCATACGTTTCATATTATTTATTTTATTGTTTTGTTTTTAACTCAAATTGTTTCTTGTTTTTATCAATTCACACCACAACCATTTTTACAAATTAATCATTAGCAATTAGTCTAGTTAGTACCTTAATGTGGTGTACATCAACTCTTACTGACTCTTAACATCTGTAAGTATGTGTGTTCCTATCTTTGTCATTTTATTCATATTTTAATTATTGTAGTGTCTCCTGATGATGCTATTGAACAATGGCGAAATATTGAGCATGAGAATATAGAGTTTTATTTCTTATACTGACCGCATACCCGACAATCATCACCTTTTGTTTATATATATATATATATATATATATATATATATATATATATATATATATATATATATCTATATATATATATATATTTATATATATATTATTGTGTCTAAGGAATCGTACAAATAATTATTTATATAAATAACCACATGACCAACTCTGTATTTGATGTCCATATACATTAATTTACCTTAGTAGAAGAATACGGAACCATTTCGAATAAGTCTGCAATAGGCTGAAATAATAACAAACAAAATTTAGTAATAAAATAAAATATAATATAATAAGTTTTTGATATACCCTGTATATTCAATAATTCAAATAGGAAGTAAGAATAAAAAAACAGGAGTGCAAACTTTAAAATATAAAACTTTTTAAAAATACCAACTGTCAAAGTAATGTTTACAAATCTACTTATAAGACTAAATTTACAACCAGGATTTTAAAAATAATACCATCAGATAAGAATCACATGCAAATTAAAGTAATTAATTGAATTAACATAAGTAAAGTAACAATATTTTGAAATATACAAAAACTAATTTAGTAACTAACTTGTAAAACATTTGTGATTGGTAGAAATATTTGAAACAAAAATCTAAGAGGGTTGTTTGTTAGAAACAATTGAAGGGAAAAAAATCAATAAATGGTAGATGGTGTCATGAGAAACAGGGAGACATGTTACTCCTGTGATAACTTAACAATAGAAAAATAAATAAATAATATTCAAATCAATAATTAAAGTTATAAACAACGATAAGCAGTAACAAATTATGTAACAACAGTGAACAATAATAATTACCAAGTTTTATCCATCATTAAGTGACTCCGTATAATCCTAAATTTCTTCATCAACATTCCATTTATTCGAGAAGGACTAGACATTGTGATTTCTTGCAACAAATCCGGAATACACTACAATATATATGGGAATCCTCAAACAGTGGTAATGAACTTCCAATTATTTCAGACTAGTTCGTAATCTAAAACGTAACAAGGTACTTATAAACATTTTTATTTAATCAAAGAAAAGTAGGTATCCAAACAATGTATACATCAACTATTAATTAATAATATATAAGACTTACTTACTGAAAATTTCAATTTCATCAACACAGATATTACATTTTCTTCTTATTTTTAATAAGTCCGTAGTGTGACTAAACCATCAATGAAAATTGATTCATACTATTTTCTGTAAGTATAGCTTATTAACAAAATGTATGAATGAAGTATAAGTGAAATTATTTAAGAATTTGAATTTATAATTGAATTGAGTATTATTTAAACCATAAAATAAAATAGTTGTCTCGTTTAAACCATTTATTAAACCCTATTGTGGAGTCATTATTCTATGGTTCCTCGTTGACACACATACAACGAGAGCTTTGTATCTATGTAGGTCGAACACAGAGTCGGTCTTGATAAATTAAATTACGTGCTTTTATTTTAACCCACACATATTCCCTGAGATAAAATTTTAAAAATAAGGAAATCATGTAGATATAAGCAAATATAAAGATTACAGAGTCGGCCGGAGAAAAAAAAAATTAAATTCATTTACACATCAAGTAATAATCCATTGTATATTAAATAAAACATATTATTAATTGTTGTGTGTCTAAATTAAATCTTAATAATAATAATAAACGAATACATTAAAAAAATTTCACAACAATATATATATATATATATATATATATATATATATATATATATATATATATATGTAAATATATATATATATATATATATATATATATATATATATATAGCTGAAAAGCGAAAAACGCCGTGATCGTTGTTGATCAATTAGAATACAAACTGAAAAATATCTTATTGGGGATTGCAGCATAAGAGGAAAAATACACTCTATTCAATTCTCCAAGCTTTCGTAAATCTTTATTTACATCATCAGGGAACTACAATAAGGAAAGAAAAAAACATAAATTATAAAAAGTGTTCATAAAAACATTTCTACAACTTACATTGATCGAGATTGCATCATTGATCTTGAACACAGGAAAAGTGCACAACAGAAAATCATTGAAGAAATAGGTCCAGTCGGCAATACATTTGCCAATTACTGGTAAACATTTTTATTAAAACATTATAAAAAAGTAAAAAGTTTAAAAAACATTTAAAATCGAGAATCCACACACCCACGCGGACTTGTGAGAATAATGGCGGAAACTAAAAATGTCAGGTTAAGTACACCAGTCATCATTACTAAATGAATGAAAAGAATCGATCTTTGCAATGACGCGAGACACTGAAACAATCGAATTGAAACTTTAAAGAGAATACAAGGGTGGTACCAAAATTATGGAAATGTATTTGAGTAATCATTCCAATGAAAAAATTATTTTAATCACGAGAATTAGTATGTGATTATTAATGTTATTAATTATTATTATAAATATTATTATGGAGCTAATATTAATGGGGGAACACCTACAAAAAGGGAACACCTACAAAAAAGGGGGAACACCTACCATGATGCCACAAGTAAGAAACTAGTGAGAATTATTCATATTATCATTATTATTGTCATTAATATGGAGACAATTGTGCTTATCAAGCGTTAGAAGGAGGGAGTAGAGATTACTCAAATTTTGAATGTCAGTCTTCCTATTCATACAACCTTCTTCCTGGAAGATGAAAGCCATTTCCAAAAACAGTCTTTTATTATAACTTCTCTCACGAGAAAGGATTTTAACTCCCTCAAAATCAATGACATGATCCAAAGAGGAGACATGATTAGCCAGAGAACATCTTTCAGGATGTAACCTTATATCACTCTTATGGAGGGATACACGGCTTGAAATTTTTTGGGAAGTTTGACCAATATATGATAGACCACAACTGTTACAACAAAGCTTATAAACAACATTACTACAATCCACAACAGGTATCTTGTCTTTCAAAGGACTATAAATTGACTTAACAATCAAGGAACTCCTGGAGGCAAACCTAACATTTTGTAAGTATTGTGAAAAAATTTCTAGCAAGTCTAGGCGTAATTTCCTTTATATAAGGCAGAGAAACCGTTAAATCGGAAGGAATCGTTCTGGAGGATGAGAGAGGATCCAACTCAGTTGCACCTGCTGCGTCAATTGAATGTATTGAGGTTTGTGACAAAACAGAAGACGTATTGAAGATGATCTTTCTCAGTAACTGTTTTGGATAGGAATTGTCAAGGAACAAATTAAAGAGAATATTACGATTCTTATTTCTAAATACAGGGTCAGAGAGGTTCATAACTCTAGCTGTCATTTGTTTAACCAAGTTAACCTTTATGCTAAATTTATGGTAAGAATTGTAGTTGAGATATCTCCCAGAGCTACTTTGTTTTCTATACCAATCAATTATAATCACATTATCAGGAGACCTAGTCCATAAAGTATCTAAAAAGGGGACAGCCATGTTAGAGTTTTCTGTTTCGATAGTAAACTGAATGTAAGGATCATAACTATTAAAGGTGAAAAGGAGATCTTCAGTGGAGTCCACAGGGCAAGCTAGGATTATATCATCTACATATTTCTTGATGAAAGGCACATTGAAAGGAAGTACCGGAAGGACCACGTCCAACAGATCATCCATTACATAGCACGCTAATATCGGAGAAATACTAGCACCCATAGGAGTACCAAAAGTCTGTTTGTAAAATTTATTATTAAAAGAAAAGCAGGTAGAACTGAACAGGAATTCAATCAACTCAGTGAACATGTCAATATCAATATTACACACTGTACTAATGGATGGCCAGTGTTTGTGAACTGAACGTATAACTGCTTGTAAATAAACATTGCTAAAAAGTGAAACCACATCCAGACTGACTAAAACATAGTTTTGTGGAAGAGTTCTTCTGTTAAATAATTCAAAAACCTGGAAGGAGTCCTTAATGAAATACTCATTATCATTATTGTATGCCTTGGTCAAGATATCTGTGAGGAAAGAAGCAATAAACTCAGTAGGAGAGTTAATAGAAGCGACAATAGGTCTCATTGTCAAGGTAGGCTTATGAATTTTAGGAAGAGTGTAAAATTTTGCTATGACAGAGTTATAAGAAGTTAATTTTTTCCTTGTGATCTCATCAATCTGTCTCTTATTATACAGTCTCTTAACAAGAGCGTTAGATTTGGATTGAATCGTCCTACTGGGATCTCTCGAGAGGGGAACATAGGAAGAATCGTTATCGATTATATCCTGAGATAACATGAGGTAATCCTCCTTTAACATAACAACAGTCACATTACCCTTATCAGACTTGGTAACAATTAACTCAGGGTGCATTTTCAGGAAACATCTTGCCTCAACCAACAAATTTCGAAAAAGAGAAGGATGGCAATCATCTTTATGAGCATGATTAGTGATAACATTAATGGACCTAGCAATAGCAAGACTTCTATTATCAACATCAGGAATTAGAGAAGAAATATAATCGATATCAGAGAGGATGGATTTAATTGGTATATCTATACCTAATTGAGGTTCCACACTGAATTTGGGGCCCAACGAAAGAAACTTCTCAACATTAGGGGGGATATTCACATTGGAAAGGTTTTTAATCCAAGAGGGCTTTGTCTTGAGAAAAGTACCATACCACTCGTCTCTTAAATTATTAAATTTATTTATGTTTTTTCTTTTAATATCATGAAAAGATCTATTATAATGTCTCAACTGTTTATGAATGAAATTATTGCAAATGAACACAAATGAATTCATTTGCAATAATTTCATTCATAAACAGTTGAGACATTATAATAGATCTTTTCATGATATCAAAAGAAAAAACATAAATAAATTTAATAATTTAAGAGACGAGTGGTATGGTACTTTTCTCAAGACAAAGCCCTCTTGGATTAAAAACCTTTCCAATGTGAATATCCCCCCTAATGTTGAGAACCTCAATTAGGTATAGATATACCAATTAAATCCATCCTCTCTGATATCGATTATATTTCTTCTCTAATTCCTGATGTTGATAATAGAAGTCTTGCTATTGCTAGGTCCATTAATGTTATCACTAATCATGCTCATAAAGATGATTGCCATCCTTCTCTTTTTCGAAATTTGTTGGTTGAGGCAAGATGTTTCCTGAAAATGCACCCTGAGTTAATTGTTACCAAGTCTGATAAGGGTAATGTGACTGTTGTTATGTTAAAGGAGGATTACCTCATGTTATCTCAGGATATAATCGATAACGATTCTTCCTATGCTCCCCTCTCGAGAGATCCCAGTAGGACGATTCAATCCAAATCTAACGCTCTTGTTAAGAGACTGTATAATAAGAGACAGATTGATGAGATCACAAGGAAAAAATTAACTTCTTATAACTCTGTCATAGCAAAATTTTACACTCTTCCTAAAATTCATAAGCCTACCTTGACAATGAGACCTATTGTCGCTTCTATTAACTCTCCTACTGAGTTTATTGCTTCTTTCCTCACAGATATCTTGACCAAGGCATACAATAATGATAATGAGTATTTCATTAAGGACTCCTTCCAGGTTTTTGAATTATTTAACAGAAGAACTCTTCCACAAAACTATGTTTTAGTCAGTCTGGATGTGGTTTCACTTTTTAGCAATGTTTATTTACAAGCAGTTATACGTTCAGTTCACAAACACTGGCCATCCATTAGTACAGTGTGTAATATTGATATTGACATGTTCACTGAGTTGATTGAATTCCTGTTCAGTTCTACCTGCTTTTCTTTTAATAATAAATTTTACAAACAGACTTTTGGTACTCCTATGGGTGCTAGTATTTCTCCGATATTAGCGTGCTATGTAATGGATGATCTGTTGGACGTGGTCCTTCCGGTACTTCCTTTCAATGTGCCTTTCATCAAGAAATATGTAGATGATATAATCCTAGCTTGCCCTGTGGACTCCACTGAAGATCTCCTTTTCACCTTTAATAGTTATGATCCTTACATTCAGTTTACTATCGAAACAGAAAACTCTAACATGGCTGTCCCCTTTTTAGATACTTTATGGACTAGGTCTCCTGATAATGTGATTATAATTGATTGGTATAGAAAACAAAGTAGCTCTGGGAGATATCTCAACTACAATTCTTACCATAAATTTAGCATAAAGGTTAACTTGGTTAAACAAATGACAGCTAGAGTTATGAACCTCTCTGACCCTGTATTTAGAAATAAGAATCGTAATATTCTCTTTAATTTGTTCCTTGACAATTCCTATCCAAAACAGTTACTGAGAAAGATCATCTTCAATACGTCTTCTGTTTTGTCACAAACCTCAATACATTCAATTGACGCAGCAGGTGCAACTGAGTTGGATCCTCTCTCATCCTCCAGAACGATTCCTTCCGATTTAACGGTTTCTCTGCCTTATATAAAGGAAATTACGCCTAGACTTGCTAGAATTTTTTCACAATACTTACAAAATGTTAGGTTTGCCTCCAGGAGTTCCTTGATTGTTAAGTCAATTTATAGTCCTTTGAAAGACAAGATACCTGTTGTGGATTGTAGTAATGTTGTTTATAAGCTTTGTTGTAACAGTTGTGGTCTATCATATATTGGTCAAACTTCCCAAAAAATTTCAAGCCGTGTATCCCTCCATAAGAGTGATATAAGGTTACATCCTGAAAGATGTTCTCTGGCTAATCATGTCTCCTCTTTGGATCATGTCATTGATTTTGAGGGAGTTAAAATCCTTTCTCGTGAGAGAAGTTATAATAAAAGACTGTTTTTGGAAATGGCTTTCATCTTCCAGGAAGAAGGTTGTATGAATAGGAAGACTGACATTCAAAATTTGAGTAATCTCTACTCCCTCCTTCTAACGCTTGATAAGCACAATTGTCTCCATATTAATGACAATAATAATGATAATATGAATAATTCTCACTAGTTTCTTACTTGTGGCATCATGGTAGGTGTTCCCCCTTTTTTGTAGGTGTTCCCTTTTTGTAGGTGTTCCCCCATTAATATTAGCTCCATAATAATATTTATAATAATAATTAATAACATTAATAATCACATACTAATTCTCGTGATTAAAATAATTTTTTCATTGGAATGATTACTCAAATACATTTCCATAATTTTGGTACCACCCTTGTATTCTCTTTAAAGTTTCAATTCGATTGTTTCAGTGTCTCGCGTCATTGCAAAGATCGATTCTTTTCATTCATTTAGTAATGATGACTGGTGTACTTAACCTGACATTTTTAGTTTCCGCCATTATTCTCACAAGTCCGCGTGGGTGTGTGGATTCTCGATTTTAAATGTTTTTTAAACTTTTTACTTTTTTATAATGTTTTAATAAAAATGTTTACCAGTAATTGGCAAATGTATTGCCGACTGGACCTATTTCTTCAATGATTTTCTGTTGTGCACTTTTCCTGTGTTCAAGATCAATGATGCAATCTCGATCAATGTAAGTTGTAGAAATGTTTTTATGAACACTTTTTATAATTTATGTTTTTCTTTCCTTATTGTAGTTCCCTGATGATGTAAATAAAGATTTACGAAAGCTTGGAGAATTGAATAGAGTGTATTTTTCCTCTTATGCTGCAATCCCCAATAAGATATTTTTCAGTTTGTATATATATATATATATATATATATATATATATATATATATATATATATATATTAATACAGTTCCTCTATTTAAAATGTAAAAGAAACATTGAAATAAGGAAAACTATTTATATTTGTATGCAATACTTTCGATACACACTGTATTATAGGTATAATCAATAATTTTGAAAGATTCCGTATACAAATCAAATGTGACATTTTAATTTTCGGATGACGTTTATGTAGAATATATTTAATGATAGACAGAATTATATTACATTTTGTAGAATATATTTGAAATTTTAAAATACAGATGTCTCTGCTATCAGAATTACAATGATAATAAAAGAATTCAAATCTCTCTTTGTTATAGGGAAACATAAATTAGTATTTTTTTTAAAAAAAGGAATTTTTCGTAACCAAAGGTGAGGAGATTTTTATTTGAAGAAAGTTTAGTTAGTTGTGTTTGAAATCCCGAAAAGGCAACATCGTAATTAGAGTTGTCTCAATTTTTAGTAGATAGTTGAAGTTGTATATTTATACAACCAGATTCAAAAGCCATTTCATTATAAAGCCAGTGCGTGCATAATTAGAATAAGAATTGCATCGTGTGTAGTGAATGTGTTCCAGATTTCTAAATAAAATTTAGAAAGTTTCCTGAATTCTAAGATCAATTAGAAGTGTACGAGTTGTCCAGTTATTAGTTGGCGAGTCCGATCCAGTTTTTTCACAATAATCTCTCGAGAAATAAAAAGGCCTATTTTTAAATTAAATTTGACATAGATACATCTATTAGATTTTTGATTGCAAACAAAATTAATAAATCATATAAGGAAATTCACATAAGAGAAGAAAAGTTTAGAACTAGAAAAATTTGAGTGAAGCTTGTTTTTGACATTTATCCATATCAAGATTTAGATCGACAATTGGAATTTTTATTAAGCGTTTTTCATTAGGTTAATTTATTGCATATAGGTTGTAGTAATTTTAAGTTTCGTAGAAATTACGACTGTTGTTTCGTTTGTGATAAGTTTGGGGAATATTAATTTGTTAATTTGTATTTGAATCTAGTAGTATAATATAGAATTTTGCATTCCTACTCACTATAGTCTTTTTATAACATTATTTCAGAAAATTAAACATTTTTCATTAAATAAAACTGTAGATCAAATCAGTGACAGTTGGTAATTTTCAGTGACAGAAATATTGGAAACGTCATCAGAGATTTAAAGTGCCTTTTATAATATTAAACATACAGTTACTATAGGTTATGACCAATAGTGAAACTGATAATTTGGAGATACGTAAAATTTAAACAAATTTTGAATAATTAATTTTTTTAACAGTTTGATCCCACCCTAAGAGAAGAGTAATAGGTCGATTACACATATAAATTCATTAATTTAGAGATACTAAATTAATATTTATTAGAGCCAGGGCATATTTTTGACAACTACTGTCAAAGTAGAAATTTCTTACATAAGGTTTTAAGTTGTATGTACAAAAATTGTCGCTGCGACAATATACATCAACGTGAGGTGAATTGAAATTTATCTTTACAGGAAGGTTTACATTAAAATTGAATAATCAAAATTATTAATATAGAGAAATTGA